>OY728163.1:1855164498-1856414498 GCA_963277665.1 Viscum album | reverse complement strand
AATATTATGTCACACCCTACTCGGGAAAGTTTTGACACCTGATTAGATCTTTTTTCTCATGGGTATTTGGATTCATTTTTTATGATGTCCTGTGTACATGGGAACTAAGGAGCACAAGACTATGTCTTGGTCATGATTATTAAGGAGTTTACCATTGGGTTATTCTTTTATTTTGATATTTTATACTACTTGTTCCTTTTATTAACACCTAACATTACATTCATCATTATATCGAACTATAATTGGCCATTTTATTTTTATTAATATATTATATTATTCCTCCTCTTTTTTTCTTTATTTATTATTACTACTTCTTCTACTATTTTTTTTAATATTATTATATCACTATGAGACTCTGATCTAGAGGGTATAGTATCCCCACCATACCATCAATAGACCTTTACTTCTAGTCAGTAGCCTCTTGAATATGAGGATGCACACTTGAGGCCACGTGGGCCACCGGTCTGAGAACCATATTAGAAGTGATGATTGTGGAGATCTTGGAAATAATATAATCTTATGATATAGACTTATGATCGATGAATTGAAGACCTATAGAATGAGATACTATTATGTTGATTAAGTTGTAATAATTTTAGGATGAGATAGTGGAAGCATCTCATCCCAACTCACACAATAATAATCATATAGGTTTATTACCTAACTTCAAGTATATATCCCTATATTCTAGTGTCCACTGACTAGCATTAAGAGTATAATGTGTTACCATGGGGAGACTGTACAATCATATTAAATTAGTACAAAAAAATGGAAATGATACACAATCAATCATCCAAATACCAAAAATAGTAAATAAACATCATAATAAAATCCAACATAAATAAATAATATTCTACACGACATAAAAAATGATCCATGAGAAAATGTCACATGATTTAGGAAATCATCAACAAGATCTCCCATGGAAAGATCATATACAACCCAAAACAAAAAAGTAAACAGAAAAACCACCCAGTTCTAAGTCTAGACCTAGTCTAATATCTATACTCCACCTAATATATCTAGATTTTCCATCCAATCTAGATATTTTTCTCTAACTATATCAGTAATCATGAGGTTTTATTAAGTACCAACTTGCTAAGGCCACTTGAGTAAGGTGTGATGATAACTTAGTCGTCCAAAAAAATGTGGTCCTTTACATAACTAATATTTCTAGTGTATTAACAATGAAATCTTTTTAAAATAATAAATACTTAACTAAATTAAATAAAATAATTCATCACTGATCCCTAGGTTTTATAGCGACAGATGATATTCATGATACATACTTCAGACAGTGCCAAATGCCTCTGAACAGGTCACATAAACACCTAAGGGGGGTAATAATTTCCTCATTGGAACTATCAATTAACATCATACACTCAGTATAATCACATCCATACTGATAATTTATTTAGAATAAGACCCAGGGGAACCATTTCTTACCCTAGAACTACTTATAATATCACACAAGGGGAACCATATACTACATTAGAGTGGGAAATATGTATTACCCTAAAACATATTTAGAATATCACCCACAAGAACTGTGTCCTTCCCTTGAACTTGTTTTGAGCTTTTCCAGGGTGAATGACATCCTACCCCATGAACTATTTAGAATATCACATAGGGGGACAATGTATTATCTCCAAACTAGTTTAGAATATCATCTAGGATGAACCACACCCTACCCCAGAACCTGTTTAGATTATCACCTTGGGGGAACCGTGTTATACCCCTAAACATATTTAGAATATCTCATAGGGAAACCAAATCCAACTCTAAAAACTATTTTTAATATCACGCAATTGAGCTATATCTTTCCCCAAAATTTATTTCAATAATTAACCTAGGGGAACCACATCATATCCCCAAACTTCTTTAGAGTATCCCATAGGGAGAACCTTTTATTATTACCAAATGTATTTAAAATATTACCAAGGGGGAACTATATAATATCTTAGAACCTGTATAGAATATCACCAAGGGGATCAACATGATACCCTAAAAATTCATTATAATATCACATTGGGAGAATTACATCCTAACCTATAACCTATATAAAATATTAAAATCTAATAATTTATAAATTATAAGAATTTAATAGTTAATTAACAAGGCATGTATAAGATTTTAGTTTTCAAATCTAAAGGTTCAATCAACCATCCTAGGTATCAGCCCATACTCATCAGGGCTACAACCTTACTATCCCACACTTATCACAATATTTTATCCTAGGTTTAATCTTAGGTTAAACACATTCATCTTACTATGTAACAAAATTGGACACCACACAAGGGTTACTTTATCTCTCTTCAAATATTGGGTAAAAACCATCACTCAAATTGAATAAAATCCCTCAACATTTCCAAATAGCTATAAGGTAACTCAAGGCTCTATAGGGAATATACTTAAGCCAATCATTCCTAATCCATCACACTTTTCTACCCATAGGGAATTCGGTTCACATAATCCAAGGTACGCTATGTTCATCCATTTATTTTATACCACTATAGGTTCCTTATATAATAAAGTACACTCTTTTGGTCAAGTCTATGGCCGTTTTTGACTGAGGCGCCTACTAGTGTTCAGGGTTTGATATGGTTCACGGTACTTTAGTTCAACTCATGGGTGTTTGAAGAAAATAACTCACTTGTAGTTCATGGTGATTCACAGACAATGAGTGAGAAAACATATCATATTCTATAATATGGAATGTATAAACATTAGGGATATTCTTAGGGAACACCTACCTCCTTTGAATTTATTCCCTTTAAAAATAGATTGTCCCCCATCGCTTAATATCATCAAAGGATGGTTGACCATATTCCATCAACATTAGGCCCTAAATCTTTCAAAATTCATCCAAATAAATTATAAAATAATATATTTTATTTAAACATCAAAACAATATTGATTTCACAATTAGTACCTAGGGAATAATCAAGAAATTTATAACCTTATAGAATAAAAATAATAAAACATAAAAAATGGGGTGTATATTACTCCCAACACACCTTTGATCTCATAAACAAAAAAAATCCATAACACTTGACATCAATACACCAATCAATTGATTTAAAACCCAATTAAAATCACAAAATAATATAGGGATGTTGGTTAACTCAATGAAAACATAGAAAACCTAATGCAACTATCCTCCTAGGATCCCCTCTTGTCAGAGAAAAAAATTAATACTAGGAAATATTCTATCATGCACTAGTGGGATCAACCTAAAAATGTATTCCAAACTGAAAAAATGAGTAAAAACATAAGAAGAGGAAGAACTAATTAATAAGAATATAATATAACCTAAAAAACTAGGAAACCCCGATAAACAATTACATATCAAGATGTTTGGAAGGAAAAAGAGTAAGTGAAGATGATCTCAAACTCCACTATCTTATACACCTAGAAAATGAAGAATCCAGAAGGGGTTATCAATTTAAAAAACCCAAAATATCATATTTCTATTACAAAAAGTCACTAAATAAGGATCCACCATGGTGTTACCCCTTTGTATGAGAGTGGGATGCCTCTTGTAGATCTACCTCATAGAACGGATATTTTGGTCATTGCATGATAAAACTACATGAAACCAAAACCAAGAAACTGACATCACCACCCATGGTCACGTCATGAAATGTACCTCCCCTTTATAGTGAAACAACGTCCCAATGACCAGGCTCTATGACATAACTCACATCCTCAAGATATAAAACATCTCACCAAAACCATAATCCCTGTGAAACCAGGGTGTCATGGTGTGACTCACTATCTATAGGAAGAACTAAAGATCACATGACTTAGGCCTTCAAAACAAGGAATTTTCACTTCATGGTGAAAAAACCCTTCTTAACCTTTGTTAATGGGTTAAAAACCTTTCCATAAAATACTCAGAAATATTTATAGTGAAACCCAGGATCATATCTCGACCAATCCTCATCTCATAATTTTTTCAGGGGTATACTAAGAATTCCATGTTTGCATGTCTATGATTTCCCATCATGGCATGATTCCCTATTATTGTAGCTTGAAAAAACATAGGTTAATTTATTTTACTAATATTCAATATGTAAGGTCTGTCACCATGATGTAATTCCATTTCCATGATGTGATCTGTATGTCAAGAAAGGATAACCTAATATGTAAGGGCTTTCCTCATGCCCCAAAACCTTAGAAATGTTGTGACCCAATACATAAAGGTTATATCCTCAAATTAATACACCATATGTGTGGTATTTTTATTAGTTAAACAACCCACCCAAAATAAAAAACACTTTTACACCCATTAGTCATAGATTAAACTATGGAATCATATCCTTTATGCCATGGTGCCCCTACTAGGATATGAAGTATCCTCATTCACCCTCTAATCATGGTGTGAACCTTTAATATCTCTAGGGGATGAGTCTCCTATAGTAGAATTAATATAAATTCAATTATTACCCCTCTCACTCTTTCACCTAAGCACTCAAAACAACTTTCAGGCCTCCAAACACATCAAAAAAACACCTTCTTGTGATGTTTTTAACTCTCAAAATCCTAATATAAAACACTCTTCTCAAAATATATCCATTATTTATTAATTCAAACTACTTTAACTAACCAATTTGGACATAGTTTGTTAAAAAATCCTAACCAAAAAACTTATCACCATTGAGAGTCTCCTTATTCACCCTCTATTAACCATCCTGATCACCAATCCATAATGAATAACCTAAATCCCTGATTTCCCATTGGTTATGGTCATGCTGACAAACACTGAAACATGCTCCACTACTAAACACCTAGAAAAATCAGATATCATGAAACTGATTATTTCCACCAACTCCATAATGATGCCCGACTCAAGATGAAATTTGTTAATTATCAAACTATTGACATTACACACCATAAATTGATATCAGTTGTCTATATAAAATCATCACACACTTTACACCACACTAATGCGTACGAGAATATTCTCATTATAATCAGTAATCTCACTTCTAAAACTATTTACATATCAAAAGGATGTACCTTATTTTTCATTTCTGTATGCTTCCTAGAAGAAACAAAAGTTCAGTAACATCATCACCCTACTTTTACACATTATAAAATTCATCTTGAGTCATGCCACCTGACTTTTATCTCCCATTTAGCATATGTTTTTCCCCAATTGTATTGAATCAACCTTATTTTCATTGGTTGATTCCCATATCTGGGTATTTTCCATTAACCACATAGAACTCAGTTTCTTGTATCCAAGTTCTATAAAAAACTACAACCACCTCCTAGTTTGGTCCATAGGATGGGGTTAAAGGGATATTCCGATGATCCTATGAAGTAGAAAAAATACCAGACACACGTCAAATCTATCATTATTAGAATTAGAAATGTGTTAAAATAATGAACAGTAAAAAAATAGAGTATAGATGTAACACATGTGAAATGACCTAATATATATTCTTCATTAGAATATGGCTTGATGATGATAATAAAATAAATAAACATATGTTTCCTTTCAATATATTTGAGCCATTAGATGAAGGATGTACAATCACATTGGGAGGACTCCCACACACTGAACGGGTGATAGTGACTTTACTAAGTGATTAATGGTGCTACAGGAATGAAGAGAAATTATTCAATATTTTCATGAAATTTATAATCATTCACAACAACCTACACCCACATGATCATTCACCCTAATTAAGGAAACTTGATCGATATTTTTAATAGTATAATGCTCAGTGCTCTTCGTAAAATAAATAGAATCAACTAATGAACATTACTAACAATTGTGTTATTTCATTAAACTATATTAATGAATGTTACATATGAATTAATAATCTATCCGATAGATTGAAATTGAAGCAAAACCATTAATGGATAATGCAGTTGAAATGCATATACCTCAAGAAAATTATATTTGATGCCTAATATATAGGAATTATAAAAAATATTAGGATTTATTAAAATACCAACATGTTTGATGTGGAAATTTCATGCATATTCATTTTTTTACATGGAACCAAGAAAAATGGAGACACATGCTCCTTAAGAAATATACACTTCATGCAAATGATATTACATCTTTTCAAGTAGGAAATAAAAATATCCCATACTAGATAATAATATCATCATGTTGTATGACCTAAATTACATGAATATCATATGATACCTTTTAATATAGATTTATCAATATTTTACTTAAATTAAAATACCATAAATACTTTGTGCTAAATATTATTACTCTTTGTGAATTCATCCTAACTATTTTGGAAATGATTTTATCATGATCTCTTCATGTTAGAAAAAATACATTTTCCAAAACATAATCCTTTAAAAATTCATAACTATGAGACCTTGAAGTAATTATTCTAATTGAAAAAAATATTGAATACATATTTTATAAATGTTAGGAAGGAGAAGTCTCTAGAGAAGAATCAATTCCACATAATCTACTAAGGGGTGTATCATGATCTGCATCAAATATAATCATATCTCAATACGAACAAGACCACGTAAAGATGTATCATATAAAACATATTTTATTTATATAATAAATTATTACATGACATCAATAGACCACTGTACATGGAGCAATTTCAATCTAGTATATGAAATCTCATTTTATCTTGATTCTCTGAAAAAGACTGGATAGTTCGATGAATACATCACATTTGATTTATCTAGAAGTTTAGTACATTACATAACCATCATAAAAATAGATAAACACATCATATGTGACTAAAATAAAAATGGGGATTAATTTACATAGTCTAAATAAATCATGTGCTTGATTTATATACATGTCATACAAGTGAAACAAATTCCATCTTGGTTGTGTTCCAATCGATCAAATGATCAATAACATACCCAAACACCCCTTTATTTTCTATGTTATTATGAATTTATTAAGAAAGGTATAAAAGTATAAAGGTTATCATTCTATTTATCTTTCCAATATAAAGTAATAAATATTGATACAAGCATACACCCCAAAATAAATCAATGATTTTATGACATTCCATGAGATATCCTTTGGCGGGCGAGTACAAGTAAGAAGTCTATACCTATTACCTCAGGAATTCATTCTTTATATAACATATAAACCCCTTTTTAATGAGTATTTTATTGTGTTCATACTAATCACTACACATCCTCACAACCCATAAAACTTCACGATGATCACTGATAATGAATGACATAATGTATTACTTTGAGTGGTTATTATCATTCAATATTGTATAAACTAAATTATAGAACCCATGAATGAATGAAAAACATAGGTTTCATTTTTTTTATAAAAACATGATACATTTAATATTCTTAAATTTTTTTAAGAAAATTTAACAAAACCATATATAAAAACTTATATATCATGTCATATATGATAAATTTTTAGAACTGTCTTATGATTATAGCTTTTTATGGGTTTTAAATCATACGTCATTAAATTTATATATCTATAAGAAAAAATAATAAAAATATAACTCTAAAACATTTAGTGAGTAAAATTTATAAATAAAGAAAGTTTGAATAATTATGATAATTAGGAATCATATTTTAAATGTCTGACTCTGTATACATATTCCTAATTCTTAACTAAATAACACAAAATATAAAAATGTAAAATTATATTTTCCACTTAGAAATCTTTATAAATTTATAATCAAAACCCTTGGAATACAATCCATTATTTTTTTCCCACTAAAATAAATTTGTAGATAATATAAATATTTACATTATTACTTATCAACTCATCCTAACCTCCATTAATATTAATTTATATTCACTTTATTATAGTAACCAGATATAGCTCTTTTCATTTCTTTTTACCAGAATACCTTAAATTATTTTATGGTATTCAATAAAATTCAATTTTAATTTTGACCTGAATAATAATTTAGTTATATTCAATTTTTCACAGTAACTAAATTTAGTTATTTAAAAATTTATATTTACCATGAAATATATTAAAATCATTAAAATATTAAAAAAAATTCTACTTTAGATTGGAATCATATTTTAATTTTTAACTATTAACTTTTCAAGTACAAACATACTTATATCAGTCACTTAAAATTATATTCTTTTCATTGTATCATGAAAATATACACACACTCCATTTTTTAGGAAATACATATAATTTCATTCCAGAAGGAATATTTAATAAATAATATGTTTTTTCTATATCATATATTGTAATCTATATGTTAGGGAATCTCTTATTAGAAAATAAGACTTTATAATTTATAATATACCTCTAATGGGTATTGGGAAAACCTTCCCCCATTTAATATCAAATATCAGCATAGTCCAATTATCTTGGATAAAAATTATTATCCTTGTCTCCTTTTCCTTATTTAAAACCATGTTACAGAATCCAATGAATCCTCACATCATATTGTTCACAACAACTATTTTTCACAAAATAAATTATCTTATCATAAAAGAGAAATTAGATAAATATACTAATATTATATTTGGATTCATATGATCTTGATATATTCAAATTATTTATATAGAAACACTCTACTTCATCACTTTATTAATAATAACTTTCTCAATCAATTCTTCTATTGACATTATACTCCTATATTTTTACAATACTTTTAAATTATACATTTGGTATCACATAAACTAAAAAAATGAAGAATAAATATCTTTAACATCAATACCTGAAATTTTCATTCTATAGAGTTTCCAAAAATACTTTAGGTATCTTGACAATTTTGTCCTACAAAACCATTAATCCTCTTAATTACACCTTATGTATTAATGAACTTAACTATCTATTTGAAGAAACTTTGTTAGGTTTCAAACTATTTTTTTCGCTTCTTGTTTGAACTTTTACCAACTTGTACTACCTATACAGTATAAGAAACAAGAAATTAGATGTCAAGTTCATTTATTCTAAATAAATTTAGGATATCATTTAAACTTTTTCTTGAATATATTCATCTTTTCATAATTAATCTATCTATATATAGAAATTCCTTAACAAAATTATGTCTTATAATAAATATATAACCTCATAAAGTTATATTCATATAAAATCATCTTGAATTTTATTGATATGTTCAAACATATTGACTATACGAGAGTAAAAATACTTGGGTATATATTTATCTAATACCTTTGAAACCCTATGTGAATCATTACATTCTTCTTTAATGTATCTAGATCACTATGTTGAACAAATTCAACATTTTTTTTATTTTGGATAGTACTTATTTAACATATAGGATATCTCTAACTTATGAATTTTTCTAAATTTACCAAATTAGTAGTTTCTTGTATTATGATTATAAAGTTTTGATATCTAAGTTATGTTCTATGATGATGATGCAATTTATGTACAATAGAATCTTCTATCATATGAGTATAATGTTTTACATCTTTTCATCAAGGATGTTTCATAAAATTACTACCAATAAAAATAATGACTCCATATATCATAACTTTTTAGTAAGATAAGATCCATATTTCATCATGATGTACACTGGTTAGATCATGTTAGAAAACTGTTACTATATATGGTAGATAATCATTTTTCAATAATATCACATATGGTTCTCAGATAACTATGTGGATAGAATTATTTATCTAAATCCATTACATGTACTTACTTAATTATATTCTTTTGGTATATAAACCATTAGGGGTTTCTGGCTAGTTTAACCAAAATAAAACCCCAAAAGGAACATAATTATTAGTGTCATTTTTTTTCTTACTGGAATTATACAAGATAATCCATGGTAAATAAACTGTTATGGTCACCCATACTAAATGATCATGGTCTTGACAAGTTCTACATCAGAATAAATATAACACTAAGTATTTGAATTGGTTTTCTTAAAATTATTACCAACTTAATATACATTACATGCATATTTTTTAACACCTAATACCCTTCTATAACAGGTCAACACCATATACTGAACAATCACACAATACCCAATCTAGAGAACCTATATTATAGACTTTATATATAAGTTAAATTTTAGAATTTTAAACTGATTAATTTAAATTTAGTTTTATTCATCATAACAAAATTATCTTATTATGAATTTTTGATCTTTTTCTAAAAAGGATGGGTTTAAATATAAAATCTTGTATTTATGAAACTTATAATTTTCATAAATTTATTATTATATAAGAATGAACTAAAATTTTAAAAAATATTTTATGCAATCAAATATACATTTATGAAATTGAAATATTCATTTAAAAATAATATTTTAACTAATAAATCCTATTTCTAACATTTTTATAACTAATTCAAATGTTACTTTAATAAAAATATGTTTTTTTATCATTCCATTGAATAAATATTTATCAAAGAAGATTCTGGTTTGGGTTCCCCTGAAATCCTCATAACATATATTTGTTTCAATTAAAATAAATTTATGTATTTAAAATAATTGTCAAAAATAATTTTATCTTATATACAAATCTAAATATTTAAAAAATTGTTTTTATAAAATTGAATTTTATATGATTAAGTGTGTTTATTTTAGAATTAACATATCACACTTTTCGAAATTTCATTTGATAAATTTAAATTAATATTTAACCTCAAATTTATAAAATTAGGTAAAACGTATAATCATATTTTTATATTAAAATTGGTTACTATGTTTAAAAATTAATTATAAAGGAATAAGTAAATTAGGTAAAAAGTTAAAATGTTAAAAAAATCATAAAAACAATAAAAGTTTTCTAAAAGGAAGTTTTTGAGTGTATTTTAGTCCCAATATTACTATAACCTCTTATTTTTTTCATTTTTCAGCCATTGAACCTTGAATAGTAACTTTACATTGTTTAAAATGTAAGAGTTACTCCCAAAATTACCATTCCCTTCACTTATAAAAGGTTAATCACTCCAAGACTCAAATATTATTCTAATTTAACCATTAAAATCATCAATATTTCTCCTCTTAGAACCCAATCCAACTTTAAAAATCTTATATCCTCCATTATTTATCATAAATCCTTCATTTCCAAGGAGACTTCCAAGGAAAATTGATGTCCCCAATGTGAGTATTTCCAACTTATTAATTTTTTTTCATAATTATCATTATTAAAATTTATTATAGAAACACTAAAAAAATGATACTAGTATTATTAATATACTTTATTATTACTATTTTATGAGTATTATCATTTTCTATTCATCTATACCATCCATTAATAAAATTGAAATTGTGTTCGTGTGTATCTGCGGACCACCACCACCAAGGGCAATCAAATTAATTTTTAATTACCACCAATCATTGATGTTTCCTAGAATGGATTTAATGGGTAAATAATTTTTTATAAATAATTATGTTTATGGATTGATAAATTGGATTACCTATTAATTATATGAAAAATATAATATCATTTTTAATTTAATTCTTTAAAACAAGCATTCTAAGAGGAAACAATTTCTTCCAATTTTTTAATATTTTAACATCCCTTAATTATTACTATACTTTATTTATTATTCTAATATATCATACTAATAAACATTATGAAAGATCATTACAATTTTAGTATAATTATATTATAACAAAACCACCACATAATCAATCTTTAAATCCAGATATGCTCATGTTTGGGTTAGTTTGAACAACCTAATTGAACAATACTATGGATTTATATCATAAAAAACCACGGGAACTAAAATAATATTATTATATAATAAATATAACAACCCAAAAATCTTATAAATGGAATTTACCCACTTATAAATATGTTATATAGTATAAATCACATAATATCACATAGAGAACACAATACAAACTTTACAAATGAGGAGTGAATGAAATAAGAGGTATTTCTAGAAATTAAAGAACCTATAATGAAGGAATAACAACTTGACCCATGGAATAGTAATATATCCATTAAGAATATTAATCCATCCAATATAATATTAACCTCATCTATGAAAGTATAAAAAAGGTTAGGCATTTTATAATATTTTATGAAAATGAATACTTTAAAAATGATAAATTAAGTGGTGGTGATATTGTAATGCATTAATATTTTTTAAAAAATTTATAATTATTATAATAATAAAAATAAAATTTATTTTAATGAAATTTATTTAGAAATTAATATTTTTTTGTCTTATTATTATTAGATAATTTTAGGAGACCTTAATTAATTTTTAAAAGCATAAAAAAATCAGCTATAATTTTAAAATTGGTAATTGTTGAATAAATGATGATTTTATAAAAATTTATATTTATAAAATTTAGAAAATTATTTTCAAAAAAAAAGAGTTCATTTTTGAATTCTAAAAAATTTAAGAATGGTTAGGGTGAATATTTGGGATTTTTCTAAAATAGTTCATTTTTTGGTGAATAGTAAAATACGATAATTTACGATATTTAACAATATAATTAAATAAATGAATTATTGAGTCATGGATGATATATTGATGAGGTAAGAACCAATTTTTTTAGAAATTAAATTCACTTTTTTACTATAAGTTTTCACAAGAACCAACACTATTCATAGTCTTAAGCCAAAATAATAAACTGATGAATAAAATAATCAAAAACACCACCTCTTATCATAACACCTACAACGCCTTAAAGAATATCCAACTTCTATGAAATACCAATAAAAACCTCTCCCCCATGTTCTATTATCTTTTTTATCACTCAAAATGAAATATCAATGATCCTTAAGGAGGTTCTCAAGGAGGGGAATTCAATATGTAAAATCCCATTTTGTTCTTTTAATTATTTTTCATTTCATTTTCTTATCTTGTCCTTTTCATACCTTCTCTATACAGACTAGAATGATAACTCTGGTATCTTATATATACTATAATTTTATAATTTTAATGGTATATTATCCATAAATTATCTTTAATTTCCCTGTTTATACTAAAAATGGATACATCTTCCGTGGGGTGCTGATTTATCACCTTTATGGACGATGAGTTTTAATTTTCCAATTTTTCCTTCAAGGGTTTTCATAAAAGAATTTTTCTTGTTAAAATATACATTATTATATTTAATAAAACTTATTTTTTGTTTTTTAACCATTATATATACATAGTATTAATTCATTAGATAAAACTAGTTTGCGATGATCGATAAAATGCCAAAAATAATCTAAATGGTTATCATTAACATTTTATCTATTTAATCATCCACTTATTTGAAAAAATGATATATAAGACCCTTAAATTTACCAAAAGTTTGTTAATAACATATAATATCAATTTTGGAAAATTATATCCAGTTTACATGATCATTCTGACATGTATACAAGTGAACTAATAATGAAAACCAAGGATACGAACAGTCCCAAACAGAAAAATTGAATCTTATAATTCATAAAAAAGGCCATAAATGAACATAATATGATTATAATAAAAAAATAAATGTCCAAGATGTTATTAATTAATTTTTTAATGAATCTCATTTTATTATTCAAGATGTTAGTACAAGTGTGAAATTCTTTTAGACATATGGTAAGGGTTTTCTCATCTCACTTTTTTTTCTGTGAGATATGCGTTATTCACCACTATTGAATGTGTGTGGTGTTTTTATATATTCTATTGAGGTATAATATCATTATTCTATTTATATTCATGGTATTAAATGTTTCATTTGTTTATCATTAATTTTATGAGACATATGGTTTGACGGTTACAAAATTGGAAAGAGATTCTCCACAAACCTCCATTTTTCATTTAGATTACTCTTTCACTCTATTTAACACAATTTAATTCTTATTTATTTGTATGTAATTCATATAAATTATGTTTATATGTTCCAAAATCATTTATCCAAATCATTTCATCTTTATTTTATGAGGATTTTTATGTTTTATAAGGTTATCTTTTCAACTCCTCCTATAAACAAGCCTGATTAAAGGGAACTTCCCAATTTCTTACCCATTTTCAAGTACACTACATAATTTGTTAAAATACACAAATTATTTTCAAAAATAATTTTTTCTATCATTAATTAAATTATTATATAATTTCTGGTATTATGTAATCAATTAATCATTTTACATCTTTAAAGACACTTATATTTTCACTTAAACCCACTGAAGTGGCCCATTTATAAATTTTATTAAAAAAATTACATGATTTCACTTCATTATGACATAATTTACTCCTCAAAAATAATTTAATTATCCTTCCCTTTTCTTTTTTGGGATATATTTTTTTATAATAGGATTATACGATGAATAAAAAATTATATTCCAAAAGAACTCTTCTTTCCAAAAGTATAAAAGGGGATTTCACTCAAGAACTCATAAATGATTTTATTAGAGTATTTAAATCTATTTAAAAATCCTATATTGAATCTTATCATTTATTGAAATAAAATTATTATGTTATAAATTAAATATTTTATTTATTGAATTATTATTATTTTGACTGTGTATGTACTATCTTTATATAATTCACCATATTACTTTGGATTGTTTTTTATTATGTTAATTGTTTGGGGAACGTTATTATAATTTAATAAGATCATTTTAGTATAAATATATATGTTTATTATGTTTCCAAACATTAATATGAGGAATTAATTTGACTTAGTATGTTATGGGTGGGGAATGCTATAGCCCCTCGATGCATTAGTAGGTTTCCTGAGACACAGTAGACCGAGATTGTGCCCATTTATGTATGGTGTCTTCACCAAAGACTTGAAAATATTTTTATAATATACATAATTATTCATTCCCTCATTATTTATATTATTAATTAATAATATATTTGATTATTTGACTCGTATAATATCTATGGTTATGTTTTATTCTCATTTTATTATTTATATGGAATTATTTTGATCAGCTTTTATTCGTATCATATTATGTTCAGGTTTATGTTTTAATGAAAATTGTTTTTAGATATTCACATTGAAGTATTATTTATTCTTACAACTTTCGATATATTGTTTACCCTTATTGATCATCTAGGCTCGTCCCTTTATTATGTTTAATTTTTCCCTAGGAGGGAAAAATGGATATTATAAATGAAATATAGGGATAATCTAATGTTATATAAGTGTTTCTAATGGCTTTTCTATTTATTTTCATTTAAAATTGTAAAGTAAAACTTATTTTTGTATCTTTTTTCCAAAGATACAAAAAAATTTGGTCCTTCAAGATGTGACTTCCTTGTTTATTATGCAAATGTAATAATTTATGGCACTGGCTTTGGGATACTAGGGCCAAGGTCTTTATTTTTGGTATCAAAGGAAGTTTATTAGAAAATTTAAAAACTCGATTTAGAAAATATATATTAGGGAACATAACCTTTGGATATAAATTGAGTATAATCATAGAAGAACATCCTAGATTTCTGTTAAGGTAGATATTATGTGGGTCCTCTTGGAAATACATCATTGTATGGATAGTACAAGAGGATGTGGTTCTGGAACAGATGTACATAGGGGTAACAACTCTGAAAAGGTGTGTTGGGCCTAACTCAGCATAACCTCATACACAAAAATGGGCCTTACTGTGCACCTAGTTTGAAACTACTTGGGGATATTCTTAAGATAATTCAAATTTTCTTTAAAAACCATTATGAATTACTCAAAAGTAAACATGTACCCAACGAAACCAAGTTTATTATAATGATATTATCTATATATAAATTTTTAATTTATGTTATGTGTGTTTTTATTTTGAAATTATGAAGTATGATTTATAACTCAATTTAGTGAATGACATTGTTTAGAAATAGAACACATTGTAAGGAATGGAAACCATGTAAATGCACGTAATCCATGTAGGTATTTCCCAACTATGAAAGATAATGATTTTGGAACTATAGATGAAACTAGAAATGAATAACGTATAACTATACTAGGACAAATGACTCAAGTTATGAGAAAAAACCTTACTCGCATGGTGTAATCTGATCCACAACATAGTGTAACAATGTTAGACTATTTCATGTAACAAAAACCTCTATTATTCAATGGGTAATAAAATCCATTTGTATCTTAGTAATAGATATGTTCCATAGAAAAAATATTTCTTTCTTTGGGAAATAAGGAAATGGAGAGGGTTATCATGGAAGTTAATTGTCATTTAGGAGATACGGATCAATGGTGATCACTGATTTAAAGCACATAAAAGTAGGAATAAATTGAAAATATGTAATGGAAGGATTTTGAAGAACTATTATTGGAAAAATATTTCCCTTGGGAAAAACAAGAATATATGGGTAGATAATTTTTTATTATGTGACAAAAGGAGGATGAAAACATTTCCAAGTATAAATTCAACATTATGTGGTTATCAAGGCATGTTATGGATTATGCATGTAATCCAAATAAAAATATTTCATATTCCTTTGATGGTCTTAAAAAAATATTGCATAGGGTAGTAGTCTCCCAATAATTCTCATAATATGATGATATAATATCTTGTGCTATTTAAACAAAGAAGTAGTTCTCCAAGTCTTATGTTTCTAAAAAAATAAGAGAAGAAGAGGATGGAAGATCAAAATATAAAAAAGGATAAGGAAATAAATACATATTTTTTAACATGTGATAATTATGGGAAGAAACACCTCAGCATATGAGTGAAGGGTAAGGGACTTTACTACAAATTTGGAGGGAAAGGCCACCAGTCTCATGATAGAAAGGGAAGAAATGAAGTTTCCTATATCCAATGATTCAACTTTAAGGATATGTGGAACTATGGAAATTAATATCCTAAGAATCAAGGTAATGTAACTCAAATGAAGAAAAAGGATCAAGGTCAAGACTATGTTGTTACTATAGTTGAAGTTGAATAATTAATGCATATGTGTTTCTGGATTCAATAATTATGTTATGTTATTTTAATAATAAGAATCTTGAAATATATATAAGGATTATACTACAAAACTTGTTATTTAAGATATTGGAAGCGTGTGATGAAAAGTGGTAGTAATAAAGAGAAGTTATTCTTTTTTATCTTGATATGGGATAGATATCCCTAATTATGTGCTTGATGTTGAGATAATAATAAATATATATTTATGGTATGGTATTTGGTGATTGTGAATGTGGTTAGTGATTTTATGGTTTATGTTATGTTAATATCATTATATTTTAGGATTTAAGGAACATATTCAGCAATATAAGATTTTACTCTTAGAAGAATGTATTTTTCATTAAGGTTTAAAGGAGATTAAGGTATTCATATATTTTTTATGTGACAATAAGAGATGTATTATTTGGGGAATCTTATGATTGGTTTACTTTGGAAATTTAGAGACCTTCCTTATAAATCTTTAGTCTTTGGATTTGGATAGAAAATTTTTTTTTATGTATTAAGGGGAAATACTTATTGAATAGATTGAAGATATTATTTATAAATATTAATGTTTGATTTATCATATTGGATAACCTATGATAAACTTTTTGGATTTTCTAAACATTTACAGGATGAAATAATGAATTAAAATTCATTTGATAAAAGTGATTCAAGAGTCAAAAATCATCTTTAATATCTATATTTTAGTTTATGAAATGAAGAAAAGATATATTTAAGCATAACCAAAGGATAAGATTATGACATAGAGAGGAATTAGGAAAGTTTATTTTCTCAAGTTCTTCTCTAGATAGTAAAAGAAACCCTCAACTCTAGGAAAGTGATTTTGGAATACAAATTCCATCAAATTACTTTTCTTTCTAATAAATCAATGGTATTTTAACCAATAACACGTTTATGGTTTTGTGATGGTATAAAATCTAGTGACCGTGTAATCTATTACTTTTCATCAGAACATGATAGTTATATTTCTCTTCAATACCCATATTTTCACTTCCCACTAATGTAATCCTATATAGAAACCTAATTTTGTCATTACCATCACCTTTCCCTTTCCATATTATTCATATTATATTTTATTAACCCTATTTACAGTATGGGATTCCCTAAAAGGAATTTTCAAGTATCATCAATTGACTTTCGAAGGCAATTTATAATTATGAGGACATGATTTTTTAGAGGAGGGGAGAATGCAATGACCGAAAATCTTATCAATGAAATTTCCCTTATTATAATTATACTATAGAGTATAAATCACATAAAATCACATATATAACACAATAGAAACTTTTTGAATTAAGAATGAATGAAATAATAGATATTTCTAGAAATTAAGGAACTTATACTGTTGGAATAGTAACATGATTGTTGGAATAGTAATATGACCATTAGTATTAGTAATATAACCAATAGAATAGTAACCTAACCTAAGAAAGTGTAAATAATATTTAATAATTTTATAAATGGAAAACTGGTATAATAGTTTTAGGAAATGAATTTTATAAAAATGATAACTAAAATATAAGTATTTTTGTAAAGTGTAAATTTTTATTTACAATTTTAAAATTAATATAATAATTTAAAAGATAGTTTATTTTCTAAAATATAATTCATAAACTAATATCTTGTTTTCTTTGAATGATAATATAATTTTATGAGACCTTAATTAAATTTTCAATGTGTTACAAAATAAGTTGTAATTATAAAATCAGTATTTTTTTAATAAATGACGATTTAAGTAAAAAATAATTTTTTTATATTTATAAAATTATTTTCAAAAAATATAGTTCATTATTGAAATATACATGATAAAAAAAGGTTAGGTTTAATTTTTGGTATTTTTATAAAATAGTGGAATTTTTAGTGAATAGTGAAATATGGTAATTTATGGTATTTGACATTATAACTAAATAAATTAATTATTGAGTCATGGATGTTATATGTATGAGGTAAGAACAACTTTTTTTTTAACTCAAATTCACTAGTTACTCTATTTGGTTACATGAACCAGCATTATTCATAGTATTGATGAAAATAACAAACTGATAAATAAAATAATCAAAAACACCACCTATTCTCCTCACACCTCCAAAGACTTGGAGCTTGTCCAATTTCGTCCCAATACATATCCGAAACCTCTCCCCACTTTTTTTCTTATAGGTGTCACCCAAAAGGACATTTCAATTTTCTTTAAGGAAGTTCTCATGGAGACGAATTCAAGAGGTAAAATCTCATTTCATTCTTTTAATTTTCATTCAATTTATTTTTATTTTATTATCCTATATTTACCTCCTATGTCTAAAAATTATTGAAAACTGAAGTATTATATATATACTATAATTTTATTTTGTTAATTTTATATCTACCCTCAATTCTATTCTCTTCCCCATTTTATTATAAAATTGGAAACATTGTCCGTGAGGTGACGATTTACCACCTTCGTGGATGATATGTTTTTTTTTAAATTCCTCCTTCAAGGTTGGTAATAAAACAATTTTATGGTAAAAAACAAGGTTTAAAATATTTAATAAAAACTATTTAATGTTTTCTAACCAGTATATATACATAATATTAATTCATAAGACAAATTTGAGTTAGGGATGATCCAAAAAATGCTAAGATAATCTAAATGATTATCATTAAAATTTTATATAAAGAATCATCCTAATATTTGAGAAAAAGATATATAATGACATTATATATCCTATAAGTTCATTAATAACATATAATATCAATTATGGATAAATATTTCCATTTTACGTGATCTTTCATACATGTATACAAGTGAAACAATCATGAAAACCATCGAAACAAACTCTCTTGAACAATAAAATTGAATCTTATAAATCATCAAAATGGCCATAAATAAACTTAATAAAATTATAATAAATAATATACATGTTGAATTAGTTATGAGTTATTTTTTTAATAAATCATTTTTTATTATCTAAGATGTAAATTACTGGTGCAGAACACATTTGGACATAAGGTATGGGTTTTCACATCTCTCTTTTATTTCTATGAGATATGACTTATTAAAGTCTATTTCTTATGTGTGGGGTATGTATACTTCATTTTCATGAATATAATCTTGTATATATTTATTTTAATGGTATTAGATGTTTAATTTTATGATCATTAATTTTATGGGACATATGATTTGACTATTTTCAATGTTGTAAGGAATTTTCCCCGAACGTCCGTTATTCATTCAAGTTATTTTTTCTCTGTATTTACCCCCACTGTAATATTAATTCTTTTTATATAATTCTAATAAATTATATTTATATGTTCCAAAATTATTTATCCAGATCAGATGATCTTTCTTTTATGGGGATGTACAAGTTTTATAAGGCTCCCTTTTCAATTCCTCCCAATAAGAAATCCCAATTAAAGGGAACTTCCCAATTTCTAACCCATTTTTCAGTAAAATCTATAATATATTATAAGACACAAATATTTTTATAAAATAATTATTTTTATCCTGATAAAATATTTTATATATTTTCTTATTTTATTTAAATAATTAAGTATTTTTCCTCATTAAAGACTTTTTTTTTTGTATTTTCCCTTAAACCACACTGAAGTGGACCATTTCTAATATTTTTTAAAAACTATTTTTACATGATTTAACTTGGTTTTTAAATAATTTACGCCTCAAACAAAATTTAATTTTCATTACATTTTCTTTTCTAGGATATACATGTTTATAATTTTGTTTTATGATGAATAAAAAATTATTTTCCAAATGAACTATTCTATCAAAACTTTAAAAGGGGAATTTCTATAAATAATACCTCTATGATTTTATTAGAGTATTTATATATATCTAAATAACATCTATTGATTCTTATGCTTTATTGAAGTTGATCTCTTCTGTTACAATTTAAAATATTTTATTGAATGGTTATTGATTATTTTGACTGGGGATGTATTATCTGGATATCATTCACCATATTTCTCTAGATGGTTTATGATTATATTAATTACTTGGGGGAATGTTATTAACATTTAATATTATATTTTTAATATGAACTTATTTGTTCATTATGTTTCACCCCTTTCATATAAGGAATACATTGGACATAACAATTGATTGGTGGGGCCCTCTAAATCCCCTCGATGCATCGATATGTCTCATGAGATAAACTAGACCAGGTTTGTACCCATTTATCTATGGTGTCTTGGAAAAAACCTTGAAAATATTTTTAAAATGTACAGAATCATGAATTCCCTCATTATGATATTATTAATTGATAATCCATGTGATTTTTTGACATGTAAAATATACATGGTTTAGTTTTATTCTCATGTGATTATTTATATGGAATTATTTTGATCACATTTTATTCCTTCCATATTATGTTCAACTTTATGTTTTAATTACATTTTTTTGTCAGATGATCACCTTGACTTATTGTTTATTTTTATTTCTTCGGCTATATTTTTTACCCTTACTAAGCATCAAATCTAACCCTTTTCTTATGTTTTATTTTTTCCCAGGATGTTAAGATGTATATTATGAAAGACTTAAAGTGATAATCTAGGATTTTATGGGTGTTTTAATTGGAGTTGTTATCTTTTTTTACTTTCAAGATGTAATGTAAAACTTATGTTTGTATATCTTTTTTCAAAGACACTAAACTATTTGATCCTTCAGGATGAAAATTCCTTTTTTATTATTCAAATGTAATATAGTAAGGCACTAGATCCGGGATACTGAGGTTGGATCCTTATTATATAAATGATTAAATAATTTTTATTGGATTTTGAAGATTCTATATCAATATTTTATTCATCTATTAATAAAACATCCTTTCATCTATAAAAATCACTAAAACATGCACATTATTTATTTCATCTTCAAGGATAAAGACGAAAAAAAACATAAAAGGAATTCAAAAACAACATAAATAATTAAAAAAAATACCTAAAAATATTATTAATAATTAAATTTGTAATAATAATTAATGTAGTCACCACTATTATAAAATCAGTATAAATGATCAAAAATATAAACACCTGATGTTGAAAATAGATAGAATTCAAATATCATAAATAAATATTTTTTAAGAGTATAAATTAAAATGGATTTTCAGAAGTCTATTAATTAATTTATTATGATATATATGTTTGTAATAAAGGATTTTAAATTATTTTCGTGGTAGCCAAGATAAGAGGAAAAAGTTTTCTATCTCAAATTCCCCTCTTTGTGATATGTTTGATATTATACACCTATTTTTTTATGTGGTATATATATAAACTATAAGAGTTTTTATATAATGAATTTACCATTTCATGGTATTTAAAGATCAATTTTAACACCTATATTTCAAGAGTATTTGATTGAATTAAAAACCAATCCTTAGGTTGTGTTTTTCTATCTCAGTTATATTTATATAGAACTAATGTTATATTCAAAACCTATTCCATTTTCTAGGGTTCATACATTTCAATGGAATAATTTTTACCTTAATATTCATGGAATGTATGGTATCTATTGGTTTATATTATTATACCCACCTCATATAATTTTTATTTAGGAGTTACCAAAATCATTGTAAAAGTCAATATTTCTTTGGTGGAAAAAATTTCCTATGTTTTGGTAAAGTAAAAGTGTGTGTAGTTCATTGAAAGTACACCCCGTCTAGATACTTGAAAGTGGATAATGCCATATAACATATTTAATAAGGGGTAATCACCCTAAAATGATTTTTTTTGTGCATTGAATGAATCATTACCCAGATGCACCACAAGTGGGACTTAGACTGCACAACTATCTAGACACTCTTGGGGGATATGATTTAGAATATTCACATGAACTTTATGAACCATGATGGTTTATTTTTCCTACCATTTACTTGGTCTCCTACCACTATATACTATTGAACCATATGACCATCATATATGGATAACCTAGCACATTATATGTACCCTTGCAACTATATTTCCAGGACAAGGGTACTTCATGTTACATTGAGGATACCCTACAACCTCTAAGTTGATTATGTAAAGACATAAAAATTATTTTATTGGAAGAAAAAACTATTTAATTTCCATATTTATCATTATACAAATATCCATGTTTTATTTGTAATAGTTTTCTTAGGGTATAGTATAAAAATTATTATTGAAACTATGGTGAATTCATTAGACATAATCAAGTGATGGGTGAATATTGAAATTATATATCCCCTAGACACATCAACATGTATCATGATACAAAAATTCTTGGGTTTTTATGTACACATCTTACCATATTAGTATAGTGTCTTTTCATAAGTCCTTGACAACATGTACTGACATCCAACATTATAAATTCCATAAATACGAGATTAATGATTATATTTATCCATGTTTTCATTTATATTCATGGATATAAAATTCCCTAAGTTTAAATCAATTATAGATTCTTGTTATTTATTTATTCCCGCCATATCACTTGTTTTAGGTTTTATGTTATGTTTTCTTAGACAGTATGCTACTCCTTACTGAGCATCAAAGTTCACCCTTATTTCTTTTCATTTCACCAGGAAACATAGAGGATAACTACGTATAAATTTCAGGGATATAATGGAAGGGGTAATAATGTTCTCACGATACATTCATGATTTATCTTATGTTTTTAGATGTAATGTATTTTTGTGTGTAGTCTTACAATAATACTAAGCTGTTTGATCCATTGATAAATCTTGTAGTCTATTCAAATAATGTAATTTAACTAATGTATATTGGTTTTTGGAGACTGGTATACTACATATTAAATCATAACTACCACATAATTTTCAATGTTTACATTCTCATGATTTATTCCTCCATATAAAAGTTCTTTTAATGTTATAATTTTTATAATCCATATTTCATCCACCAAAAAAATTTCTTCACAAAACATTAATGTGTAGCTTTTTCATAACCCAATTTTTTTACTCACTGAAAATATAATGTAAGTATATTCATACATATCCTATAATGAACTGGCATAGTCTTCTATATGAACTGGAACCCAAACTAACCTAACACATACCAAAAGAGAATTCCCAATCCCCATAGGTTTGAGGAAAGAACCATGGAACCATATGCAAACATTGGGAACAATTTTTACATTAAATTAGAGTTTACACATAATGATATTTCTCATGAAAATATGGTATGAACTATCTATAATCCCCAGATCTAAACCAAAACTATATTGGTTGAAATAAACAAATAGTAGATAGAACCCATAAAATACACTATCATCTCACCCTATAAACACCCTACCCAATAAAAAATAATCCAATAGTTCCTATCCTCACCCACCACAAAAATAGTAAACCTCCAATTATTGAAAGTAGATAAAATCTTACATAGATGAAATAAATTATTTAAAGGATCACATGCTGAATATTCTATGAAATTAATTGCATGTAATACAAATCATGTACTAGAAACCACATACCTATTGTGGTAAAATTTGAAACTAACCTAAATCCAATAAATCAATAAAAACTCTAAGTGAATCAAGAAGCTGAACATCCTAAAAATGAAATGATAGATAGGTGAGAGTATAAAAATAATTATTTGGCCACCAAACACATTACACCAAACCAAACCATTATTTATAATTTTTTTTTTCTATCTTGAAATACAATTCAAAGGTACAGTTATTCACATGTTTTTATAATTTAAGGAAAATAATTTTCCCCTTTCATATTTATCAAAAAAAAATTTCATTATATAAAAAAATTTGGTTGGTTAATAATATTACCAAATCATTTCAAAACATGAAGAAATGGGTTTGAAACCCATATAAAATAAACCAAGGAACCATTTATTACTTCTTTAAAACGTTTCCTAAAAAATTATTTTTCATAATTAACTATATAAAAAGCTTTTTCCTAGATACAATTTAAGAAATAACTAAATCATTTCCATTTTAAAAAAAGGATTTGAAAACTGTTTTAGAATCCATTTAGAATATAAAAAAATGCTATAAAATGGAAGAAGTCCCAATAGACACCCACACATAACAAAAATGAAAAAAACATAAATTTTACTCAATTACAATAAAAGATAAATGGATAGAGGATGGAATTGAAGAAAAAATTTACTATGTAATCCTAAAATAAGATCTACTGTCATAGGAAATGTCATAAGGATTTAGTAGAAAATACCTGAACTAGTGACAAAGAACCTAGGATGACACTACTAAGCCAATATCATTCCTATTATTCTAATTTAACTATATAGAAATAAAAAAACATGGATTTCTTTCACTACTATGAGAATAAAAAACCACTATCTAATAAAACTCACTATCCCTTTGGGTTTATCCATCTCAGAGTAGCCAGACAACACTCCCTAGTAAATCCACAGTCTATACTAGAGTTTTCCCTCATACATGTCTCATACTGTATTCAAATGACTCCCATGAAAAGACAAATGGATGAGATAATAAATATACTACCACACATAACAAGTGTAAAACATTTGAAAGTTAATAACTTGTTGCCTCTTACAGCCTCACAAGAAATAACCATAATCACATCAATTTATAATCATTATAATTTTTGATACTATTTTAAAAAATCCTTTAGGGGTTATAAACCACAGTGTAAAACAATCAAACAGGCTTAATAAGGGTCCTAAAACTTTTAAAAATCACTTAAAGTAAAAAATTGTCCATTAAAAACATAAATCTTAGGATGATGATACATATTATCTATATATTTAAATCATTTAAAATATAATTTCAAACATATATTCAAAACCAACAATTGTAAATCATGTTGAAATACATTTAAAAATCTTACTCTTTATTCATTTTTTTAAATCAACATTTTTTCCAAAACCTCCATGGTCTCAAACATCAGCCTTGAATTTAATTCATGACCTGAATATGTTCAAAACATTTTAAACCCTCACATTTCATTCAAAATAATTCTTAAAAACTTTTTAAAACTATTTTTATTTTATGTGTCAGATGATATGACAAGTGAAACCAATGATAAATTACTTTGAAATCTGAAACATATTTATAAATTTTAAAAACTATTTTCATGGTTTGCTTCAGAAATATCAAAAATACATAGTTTCCTTGATCACACAAAAATATATTTGAACTAGACCATAAAATATTAAAACCTTTCTCATTAAAATATACTAAATAGAAAACCTACTTTTCTCCTTATAAATTTATTAACCTTAGTTAAAAGTATCATTTAATAAATTTCAAACAATTTACAAAGACCAAGAAATCAGTAATTTTTAAATTAAAATATAGGTTAATGGAAAAGATACCAAGAATCAATGATGATGGAGTTGGAATTAATCTAATTAAATGGTAAAATATCCAATGAGAAATTGTATACGAAAAAAACCTTAGAATCAGGAAACCCCAAAAATCAAACAAGCCTAATTCCCATAGGTTTCAACTGAAAATAAATCATAGATAAAGGAGAGGTAAACCATAAGTAAATGAGATAAATATGGAATTAAAGACTAGGACTAGGTAGGAAAAATCTAAACCATAAATTTCAAATCCAATATCCTTAATAATATAGGAAATTTAAGAGATATAGGCACCGATAAGAGGGGGTTTTACCCAATATGTCATGTGCAATGAAGGGAGAGGGGAGGAAGAAGGAAAGAGGAAAGAGAAAGTATATAGGAAGAGAATATTTGAGGTAGGAGGCTGTGCGGGGGAGGAGGTGATGTACAAAGGGGTCCATGACCAAGGAAATTCATGATTCTGGTAGGTGGAGATGACATGGATAAAAAATAAAAATAAATAAAATAAAATAAGACAACATAAAATTTTATTCCAAGAAACCCGCATGGTTTACCCAGACAGTTTTATAAATTGTTTGGTAACCATGATGCACCTAATAGGATCTAAAAATGAACAGTCACAATCACTTCTAAGATGAAAAAAAGTTCAATCGACTAATTTTGACTCTTCCAAATGGAACTACCCTAACATAGAACCATATTTCATGTTTTCTTATGGTTTTCCAAACTACATACCCTTTTGAAACTCTTAAAATATTAATGTTTTTTTTCAAGACTCTCATAATATCATGAAGACTAAAAATAATATTAAATAATTTTAAATATATAGACAAATAAAATATAGGGTGTTAAAACAACCCCACTATAACACTTTCCTCCCCCATAAAGTCTTTCATCAAAGTATAATTATTGGAATATAATTCAAAACTACACCTCATGAAACAAGTTGAGTTATACTGTGAAAAAATAACAAGGGATTACCAGTGGGATACATCCATCAAAGTATTATTATTCCTCCAAAATAAAAAAATCATATCTAAAAATTCATAATAAATCTCTATGAGATACGCCACATAATAGTGAAGAACAAGCATGAGAAAGATGTAGACTAATAATAATACTCACCATAATTTAGAAATTTTCTAAATAATTTTTAAAGAAGGGGAAATCCATTGAGAACAAAATACGAATCTTAATATGTGTCTCCAAGAATTCCTAAGAATTAGCTGGTTCCAGAAAACATTATAAACTACCAAGAACCATGCCTAACTTCTATAGAAAAACATCCCAAAGGAACTCAACATCCATAAACAATAATCACCACCAAACTCAATATGCCTTTCCACTAAGTGTATCATGAAGAAACACTCATGAGTATTCCAAAATAAATAATTGTGTGGGTCCTATTCTTGGGTCACTATAGTCAATTGGTAAACAAGAAATTCGATCTTGGAACACCATCCCTTGGAAAATCCCACCGTGATAACACTATCGAGTGTCCAACTTCATAAAGTCCAAATCTATCCAAATTACCCTAGGACAAAGCTAATAGTCACTTATGTACCACCAAAAAATAAAATGAACTCAAAATGGTCACAATAAATGGAAACAATATAATCCCAATGAAAAGGCAACCCAGACACCATAGAATGCATTAAACCAAAATTCTAAAAATGCCCTATATGGTCACCGAATGTCAATGAGGCTAAACCCCATGATTTTAAAAACCACAAAAGGAAGAAAATAAACTCCATAAAAGGAAAAAATAGATCCTTGAAGCACACATCAATAAAATCCACTCAAATCCATGAGGCACTTTACTCATCAAAAAAAAATCCTAAAAAATTATCTCACGATAGACTTGATATTAAAATACCTTGGAGTTTAATCCTCTTCAATTCAACCCAAAAAATACACACCCGAACACATATAACTTCTCCAAAATAAAACTGGTAATCAACACACTACCACATCATTAGAAGTTAAATAACACATTACACTTCACTTGGATCCTAATTAAGAGACACAAAAGAGGGATGAAGTATTCCTATATTTGATTTCCCCACTTTTAATGAAGACCTTACCAAGAGAAACATTTTATATAATAAAAAATGTAGACTAAAACTCCTCCATGTTTCCTAAATCAAATCAATTGGTCCAACCCCATTTAGGTGGAAAAAATAAAAAATAGAGGAAAATCATGGAAAAATACATTCCAAAATCTCGATTCTTTTAAAATCTCCCATTTTACTTTATAAAATAAGAAAGTCATTTGAAATACTAAAATATCATTCCTTAAAATGATTTAAAAATATTTGTAATCTTATTATTATTAAATAAAAAAAATCACATATCCAAATTCCCCTATTGGATTTCAAACCTCTTTGAATATTTTATCACAAGATAGTTGTAAGACCAAAACATCTCCGAAATTTTACATTAAAATCATCAAATTTAGGTAAAAAAATTCCAAAATCATTTTTGGAAATAAAATTTTCTTTTATAAATAATCATAAAGGTTCATTTGAAAAAAAGAAAAAAATTCCCATAATATCCACTTTTTGCACACCAAAATTATTTTAAATAATAATCACACCCAAAAAAGGTAGCACACGACAATTCCAAAAAAAATTTGATCTGCATGATCAAAAATTAAAAAAACGACCTTGATTATATTCCCAATACCCAAATCATCTAGGTAGTCCAAGTGTCTGTGGGAATTATTAGAAAAACCAACTATATGTGAAATTGTGCCTGAATTTAAACTTGGTTGATGACTATGTTCCAGTAATGTACTAGTCCCAAGAGATTGCCTGATATCAAATACTTGTTTGTTGCACTGTCTTTCAAGCCATGCACACTAACATTACACAATGTATATCATTTCTATTTCTATACCAAAACATAAAAAATAACCCCCAAGGATACTAAGATAATTCCAATGAGGATAAAAACTACCAATATTTATAATCAAAATGAAATAATTAATTCAAATGTTAGAAATCACATCCCATGGAAACTTGAGGCTTGGGGTAGGAAAGAGTGAGAACACTCACCCAAAACCTACCTCCTGTGTTCCAATGAAAACTTATTACACAACCAAATATTATAAGTTCTACACATGAAACATATTCTCTCTCTGTAGAAACCAAGCATTGATACCGTTATTATTGAACAATCCAAGGATTACTTATGAACCAACATCCAAACTAGGCCACTAATAAACCGAGTGGAATTCCTGATCCCCATGATCTAGTGAAAAATTTCAAATAATCCTATACAAAAAATGATATTAATTTCTCCCTTAAATTATAGTTGAAATGTAACATACATTCTCCTAAAAATATAGAATGACTTATATATAACTCATAAATCCAGAAAAAAATAAAATTTTCTAAAATAAACAAAAAAATTAGATAAAAAATGATGAAAAGAATCTCTCAAATACCATCCTAACACCCAAATCAATAAAAACCATAAAAAATTCCTATATTTAACAACAATAATAATTGTAAGAATGATACTATATAAATAATTAAACAGTTTTTATGGCCAAGGTTATTCATTTAATGGTCTAAACACCCGACATTCAATGAAAATAAGGGCATTTCCTATAAATAATTTAATACATACCATAAGTTGAATGTGATAAAATAAATAACTAAAATCAACCCCTAAATTAATCAATCCTCTAAGTGTGGTCAGAAGTGAAAAAAAATATGGAAACTGAAATGATAAATAAGTGTGAGAAAAAAAATACATAACAGGACACCACATCCTTACAACATACCAAAAATTTAATTATAAAACCATATCAAAGCTATTTTGAAATAAAATTCAACAGTATATTTTTCTCACATTTTTTATAGAATAATGTTAAAAATTAGCCACTTTCACATTTTCCAAAAAAAATATCATTTAATTATATAAAATAAAAATAGGGGTGCCTAAGAATTTTTCAAATTCATTTCAAACCATGAAGAAAGGAGCTTCAAAACTAAATAAAATAAACCAAAGAACCATTTATCCCTTTTCTCAAACATTTACTAAATAATATATTTTCAAAAAAAACCTTATAAAATATATATATCTTAAATCATGTTTATTAAATAACCTAAACATTACTATTTTAAAACATACCATGAAAAATATTTAAAAATCTAGTTTGAAAGTAATTATAATCCATAAAATGAAATATGTCACAATAGTCACCCATACATCACAAAAATGAAAAATAGTTAAAAGGATCATAGTTGCAATCATCCATAAACTAGAAGGGGATACAATCAAATAAAAAAGTAAGTCCCATATTTTATCGTAAAATAGGATATAGAATCATGGGAAACATCATAAGGCTCTAGTATTATAGCTCTAAATTAGTGATAATAGGCTAACATTATTGAATTCATCTTATCCTTGTAATTCATGTCAAACTATCCTTCAATAAATATCCCTAAAGCTCCATAGATGGCATTGTAATAAATAAAGTCATTAACTCACAAGGACTACTGCCCCATTAGGTCTATCTACCATGGAGTCTCTAGGAAACACTCCCTAGTCAACATACTATCTATATTAGGAATTTCCCTCATACAGTTCACCTACTATATTCCAAGGAATCCCAAGACAAGTCAAATAGAGGTGATAAAAAATAAAAAATCATATGAAAAAGTATAAAAAATTTCAAATAAAGTCACACATCTCCTTCTCCATGCTCAAAAGGAAAATCCTTGATCATGACTGTATATAAGAATTATACTTTGAAAAAAACAATCAGACATCCTCTTGGAGGTAATAAGACACACAGTGTAAAAAATCACATGGGCTTAATTTGGGTCTCAAACACTTTGGAAAATTACTTAATGTTCCAAACATGACATTAAAAACACAACACATGGGATACCAATATAACTAAAACATTTCTTTAAATAATTTTAAATATTTTATCAAACATATCTTCAAAACAAACCATTTCAAAACACATTGAAATCAATTTAAAAACACACCATCTTTATCCAAAAAAACCAATAAATCATCATTTCATCCAAAATATATAAGTTTTCCAACATCACCTTTCAATTTAATTCATGGACCAAACTTTTACAAACCTTTTCAATCCCTTAAATTTCATACAAAAAAAATTCTCAAAACCTTTTTAAAAAAGATTAAATTTCAATTATCATTTGAAATATAATGTTTCATTTTTAAAAAATCTAATTGAAATCCCAGAATTATGTTTTAATTTAAAATATTATATTCTATGTTCATTTAGGGAATCTCACAAACACATAATGTGCTTGGTCAGAAAATCATATTATAACTAGCCCTTAAAATAAAAAAAATCATAAAAAAATTATGTGGACTTTTTTTCACCTTATCAATTAAATAACCTTATATTAAATATATCATTTAATAATTGAACCATAAATTCAAAACACAAAGTAATTAATTATTTTAAAATTAGAAGCTATGAAGTGATAAAATCTGTCTTTAATTAAAAATGATCGATTTAGAATGAAATTCATTGAATGGATTAGGATACAATGAGGAATAAGATACCCAATTAAAACGATAATAATAAAAAACAAAAAAAATTATTAGTCTTGGAACCCCTAGGGTTCGGTCATACTAAATAATTGTGAAGGGAGAGGGAAAATCGAAGGAAACAAGAAAAATAGGGATGTAAAGACTATTACTCAGTGATAAAACCCTAAAATGTGAATATATCCTAATAAATTTACAGTAATTAAAGATATCTAGTAGGGGGATTTACAACTAATAAGGGGTTTATTCTGGGGTGTCATTAATGAGAAAGGGATAAGAGAGGCTAAAGGAAGGAGTCTGTGTGAGGGAGGAGGCTATGCAAGGGAGGAAGACGCATGAGAGAATATGTTGTTCATGTAAGGGGACACAATCAAGGTAATTCATGATGAAGGGAGGGGGATATAAGAGGGAGCTAAAAGAAGAAAAAAAAAGAAAACCACATAAAATTTTATTTTGGGAAACCCATATAGTTTTTTCAACTGTGAAAAAATTATTTTACGCCTAATAGGAACTCAAAACAAATCTCCATGGATACCACATGTTTCATCATAAGATTAAATCAATATAACAAAAATTTAATACCTTGGGATAGAACCATATCACATAGTTTTTTTATTGTTTTTCAAACTGTGTTGGCTAACCATTCACCTATTTAAAAAATGTAAAATTTCAAAACTTGAATTTGAAACTCCAAGAATCTCATGAGGAATAAAAATAATATCAAATAATATAAAATAAATAAATAAATAACATGTGTTGTTTTATATATCAAAATTCATCTCATAGTTATGTTACATGGAATTTTCATGTAAATATTTAGAATTATAAGAGATGAAAATATTTATAAGAGTAAACTTGAGTAACATATAACTAACCTACCACCTTTCTTGAATAATGAATAATGTTTCTTGCTAGTGTGTATTCCAACCTCAATTATTTCTCCCCAAGGAGACTCTTCACAATAGAGAATTAAATTCGTAATATATTTAACACCAAATATAAACAAACTATATTGAATTACTATTCTCAATATTATAATTCAAAGAAAAAAATAAGGTCAATGTAGATAAATAATAAAACATTATAAAGATAAAAATTTAATATAATGAAAGGATCTATCTTCTTGAAGAAATATATCACATAAAAAGGCATACACATTATTAAAATTATATAAAAAATTATAATGATGAATTAGATAAAATAATAAACAAAAAAATAAACATTTTATTGAACATGAGAAATAAATATTAATTTCCATACATAACATGGGATTGTAAATTAGTTTTTAATAAGTCTAAATCCCATTATTTATTATTAAATTATAAACTACATGAATATTTTTTTCATTCAAAATAAATAAATAGTATATTTTATTTTTAAGAATTTTATACCTCCCCTTAGCTTTCCCACCCAAATAGCCATCCATCAAAGAGAAAATGAATAAGATCAATGCTGGAAAATTGAGTGTGGAAGTGGTTTTGAGTGAGGGTTAGTTTTGGTTAGAATAGAGAATATAAACATGGGTTAGATCAAGAAGGGACTCCACCATATAGGGTGTCACAATGGGTGTCATCGTGTAGTGGGGCATCTACACAAGAATTAGTCAAAAGTACTATAACACACCCGATGTGATAAAAAATCACCCCATGAGATGAGTTTTATGTGAGATGCATTTGGTAGGACATTATTCATCTTTGAAAAAACCTTAATGTCACACATTCAATACATTCACATCCTTCATGTCCTGCATGGGACACTGGACATGTTGATTCTTGAATGTGTGCAGTGTGAGTGACACACAACATCTTTATGTTACACTTGAAAATCCAATATAAATAAAAAAATAGACATATGTATGTCATGCATGATATCAATATACCACACTTGACATTATACTATCTCATAATGTACGTCCAATCCCACTCATAGGATTTCATTCACACTCAATGTTATCTCCAGGAAGAGCCAAAATGGTGCTCTATTTTTCATAACCACCATCATCATTATCCAAGGACATTACTAAAATGATTATTATAGAAAATTTTAAACACATAAATGATAAATTAATTATGATGCATGATCATCCAACATAATGTTATCATATAAATTATAGTTGAGTGAATCTGAACCTGTAATGAAGCATGTAACATGTTCATTATTTTATAGTGATAGAAAAATGATTATTATATGGGGAATATTGAATTAATACCACTATTAGTGTTTGAGTGATCACATTATAATCCTAGGAAGAAAAAAAATACCAAGAAAAAGATAAATCTATCCTGGACTATATCAACCATGACTGAAAATTAAGAAGACCAAGTCGAACCATACATGTATCATGTGTTCCTTAGCCTCTTTCATCTTCATCATTAAATTATGGATTTATGATGATCAAAAAAGTATAATACATATGTTTCTTTCCATTATAGGCAATCCACCATCAAAGGGATCCATGTTCATATTGTGAGGACTCCCAGATACTGAAGGGATGACAATTCCTTCATTGTGTGATAAATGATTCTATATAGAGGAATACATCTTCATCATGTTTTTTCATGAAAATATTGTTTATTCATAATATTCAATTCATGCACGATCATTCACCCCAATGAATGAAAATTATTTTATCTTACAAAAAGTATAATTCATAATGTGTTACATATAATGAAGATCATTTGCTTGTGAATGTTACTACCCATTGGGATAGTTCATGAAACTCATTCAATAAATGTTACACATACATCAACAAGCCCTATTTTTAATTGAAATTGAAGGAAATCCATGCATGGATGTTTTAGTGGTAATGCGTGCACATCATACAAATTATATTTCAAACCTACTGTATAGGTAGTACACAATAACCCATGTTGTACTACAATTCTAGAATGAGTGATATGTAAATTCCAGGCATATTATAAGTTACATCACATACAACCTAGATATTTTTGGATTTCAATCACTTTAAGATATATGCACTTCAAGATAATTATATTACATGACTATCAATAAGAAATATATAGTCCCCGATACTATATTATAATACCAAAATGTTGTATCTTATTACATGCATCATATGCATATCATATGATACCTTCTAGTGCATATCCATCACCACTAACATACCTATCTTGACATTCAATTGAAACATCTAAAAATAAGAACTACATGCTTAAATCATCAATGGTGTACACTATCACATATGACTTTCCTTATTATTGATCCATGAGGATGATCTAAAATGATATCCACCAGAATTGAATCATTGGCACTCATGATCCTCACAATTGTTCCTAAAATAAGTCCAAATCTTGATCCCTTATTGATATTCCAATGATACTACACCACCTCACAAAAAAAATATCACTCTATCGATAATTCATCACTATACACCAAATTCTAGAAGGTCTAACTAAAATCCAATGGAATTTCTCACCATCACATGATTGTCGAGTTCCATCCTACTATGAGAGTGCTTAGTCTCACTAGAATCTCACAATCAAGATGATGAACAACTTACAATAATTAATTCACACTTTTAATTCCTTAACCTTAATACTAAGACACTAGTCCCCTTGATGTTCTAAAATAACCAAATATTATCATACCACATTCCACTTTCACAAAAAATTCGAAATTTATGTCTTAAATGAGATGACTATACGAACAAATCCATAATTGCATGACCCCTTATCAGACCCACTGTCATTCTATTGGGATCTTATCTCATATACTGGTTATATTCTGATTCATTGGTTCCCACTATCCAATCACCCCAAATATTTTCCCAATGCATCCCTTTCTCTATCCGACACATGTCGTAACATCGAGGGGAAGAACTCTCTTATCTTATTAATTTATCACAAAAGGTTTCTCATATGATTCCATTATCATATCATATCTGATCACCATACACTTATGGTCATCCATTTATTACATCACTAACCTATGACCTAACACTATACAACCCAGAAACTAAGGAGTCCTAGAATCCACCATAACACATAAGAACCCTTCCAACATCTAATCCCAATGTTTACTCAAGGGACCGAACATGTATTTCCCAAAATATCCCACCCACACTCTAAGGAGGAATCAAATGAAAGTAATATATATATTCATCCTCTATTATTACCTCACCGTGGGAGAAACATATCATGTATAGCTCCATCTTTACATCCTTTTGATTTCCTATAATCCACCAATCCACATATCCCACATGTAGTAAAAGGACACTCACACTTAATTGAACACGAATCCCACCTTCTGTAAGTTAATATTTTGTCATATCAATCCACATACAACATAGGATAGGAAAAATATCACTCTATTGACCAATGGTAAGAGAGTATCCCTCAAACCATTATGTTAACAGTTCTCAATAAACATAATTACCAAAAATATTATACCCAAGGAGGAATAAACCATGGTGCTACCAAACCATAACATATAATTTATGACATCTTGATTCATATTTCATTAATACTATGCTCACAAGCCTAGTATTCTTGGTAACTATGCATCACACATGTGTTCATTTGATAAATTCTAGGAACACATTCTTAATGAAGAGGATTATCATGCTTCCCATGAATGTGAAACCTATCACAACCCAAGAACTACACATTATTTCACATCCACTGTATCTAATCCATCCCCCATAAAACCCATATTCCACATCTCACATATGTCTAAGATCATTGAGCATCATCCATGATCCAATATCATATATAAATAGTCAACTCACATTCCAAAACACCAACTCTAGGGTTCTAATACACACACACATCATGAATATCATTACCCATTCTAGAGGGGCCCACACCGTGACAACCCCAAGCCCGCCTCTAATAGGGTAGGGGCTACTGACTAACACTGAGTAGGCATATCACACAAATGGGAGGCATTATCCAAATGTACCTATACACACACAAGGATATCCAAGCCAAAAATACTGAAATGTAAAAATACTAACTAAACAAAGAATGGAAACAATTATTTCCCACAACCACAGCACATCAGTGATAGTACTAGAATGTAAACAGGTCTAGAATACAATCCCACAAAAAACTAAAGAGTCTGTAAACCACAAAGTCCAACCTATAAACTAAGGTACTAGGAGTGTTGTCTGAATCCATAAGAACACCTCATCCTGTCTGATCTCACATAGATTTTTATAGTCTTATTCCACCCTAGACTCTATCAAAAGTTCACTCATATAGAAAATACACAACACATGCTTGAAAATCCCGTGCATAGTTGAGTATAACAATACCCTGTAGGACACCCAAAAACCCAAAAAGTAACACACAAGGAAGATGTATAGTCATCTGTACACAAGTATATGTCTACAGAACATATAATATGAATATCCAGATATACTACATCCAAGACATGTGGCCTAGTGGTACGTCACAACTACCACTTACCCACAATAGGGATTCAGTTATAAGATTCCATGAAGAAATCATCTGGGAGAACACACTCCAGATTCTAATATACTTGATGATGTTTGTCTGATAATTAATGTTAATTGGGAAACACTATGAGAGATATAATAAAATAGATCTAAAGACATATAAGATGATATATATGAAGAGAGATATGATATGTCAGTGGAGGATCATAGCCCAATCTATGGGGTGATACTGACAATTCCACCTGAGTTAACCCGCTGAGTAGAGGATAGATGCCAAGTGATGTTGGTCATGTCAATAGTAAAGACTATACCAAGGGCATGAAGTAGGAATAGAGGATATTATTTGAGCCTCTTGAGGTATTCTAACAAATCTATCTTAGAATTTATGCTAAAGGGTTCATACTCCAATGAGTAGGAAATGATACTAACAAACCTTTAAATAATCTATAAAGGGAAAAAACTCTAATGAAACTCATCCAAGTTATAGTGAATGGGAGAATCAATCCATATAAGAAAGGATGGTGCATAGTGAGTTGTAGTCACTCTCATCATGCACCTTGACCCTGAGTACATACCATGTAAAAAATAACAAGTCACTAGAAATAATCAATGTTAAAACCCACCATTGATATCATAATTATTTTCTCAACATCAGGTTCCCAACGCCACAAACAGATCCTCAAATGGATGCTCCATTTGAATGTTATTCCAATTAGAAATATCTAATTGGGGGGGGGGGTGTTTTTAGGTTTGTAGGCCTGACCCAATTAGTCGAGCTCAACCTTCACCGGCCTGGACCACTCCGAATTAGTCCAATATTGCCCAATCTAGCCTACTACATGCTTCTTAGACTAATGGTCCACCTTCCCACCTGGTCACACCCTATTAGCCCACTCCGACCCTCAGTGTCTGGCCTGCTATGCTGGCACGTGTCCCATGTGGTTGCCTGCCATGCCTCACGACCACCTTACCACATGGATATGCCTCCTGCATCTACTTTGGCCTCAACATCCCCTATCGATCTCACACGCTCTACGCCCACCGCCCGTAACTCGACTCTACATGCCAGCTGCCATATCCACTAACATTGCCTCCTTTATCCACCAACTCTACCACCTTCAGTCACCGCTGACCACCTCCACCACACACTACAGCACTTACACCACCTCTCCTTAATAGAAATCTATGTTATACTCACATTGGGGGTCCCTTCCTTGAACCAATGGGCATCCTATGGTGCCTAGGTTTCAAAAAAACTGAAGATCCATAATTCTCGGTTCCATATCTTCACCGATTTTGGTTCTAAAGTTGATTCCCCTCAAATATTGGGGTCCGATCATGATCGAAACCTCCTGAAAACATCAAATTGTGGCCAGGGGTCCCAATGGTGATGAACATGAATAAATAAGGGATAAAATAACAGTCATGAATTTTTTAACATTGTTATCCAAGTGTTCTTGGCCAACAATCAGTATTGGGGAGTTCGGGTAAGAAATATAATGAAAAATCTCCGTCAACCCACAATAATATCCATCCCACAACATACGACCAATCCATGTGCTAATATGTTCATGGACTATCTAGATTTTATCATATAATTCAAGAATAGAGAAAATAAACAATTAATCAACCACCCTATCTGGTGTTTGGATCAATCATTGATGAAGAACAGCTGCATTTCCATCATTGATGAGATCCTCCAACTTCATTGGAGTTGTGATCCACGATCCGATCAATCCAAAATCACCTTTTTTTGGTAGGGTTACTTGCCACGTCATAGAGGAATTATTGGGTTATGGTGATAAAACTGAATTTCATGACATGGGTTAATTAAAAGGAAACATTGTTGTGTAAAATTAATGTCAAAATAAAATAAATTAAAAATTTATTTTATTCATTAACTGTCTAAAAACTAAATTTTTCATCCATCCCATGCCAGCTAAAGTTATGCCCTATGTAGGGTAAAGAGGTTAATCTAAACACAACGTTGCCCTAATATTTCTTATCAGGAACCCATTTGGATGGTATTCAACTTTTTTGTTGAAACCACTTGCACATTCTATTTAAAGTATAATATTTTTTAAAAATTCATTCCAAGAACACCAAGCCTCAATATTGCTTATTGTCTCAGTTCTCGGTCACAAAATAATTCCATATAATATTTAAAATAATAAATATGAAAATATGATACATTACATTCTCCTAACCTTTGGGATTTACATCCTACAAAATCCAAAAACAAGGCTACTCAAAAAGATGTGGGTATTGTGCACAAATCTGAGCCCCCCACTCCAATGTGCTTTCATGAAGATTCTCATGCTTCCACCAGACATGAACTAAGGGAATCAATCACCCACGAATGATTCTCTCCTTTCAATCCCCAATCTCTATCAAGTACTCAACAAAAGTTGCACCATCCATAATTTCCCTCTCTCCCTAGTCAATGAAGTGTGATGGGTCTTTCACGTACCTCCTAAGTTGTGATGCATGGAAGACAATGTGTACTCGATGAAATATCTATGGTAGAGCTAGGTAGTACACCACGTCACAAAATCTATATAGTATCTGAAAAGGGTCGACGAACTTTAGAGATAATATTCAACCTTGGTCAAATCTATACATCCCACATCGATGTGAGACTTGAATGAATGAATGGTCTCCCTCCTAAAACTCAATGGTTCTATGTCTTTTATCAGCATAAGAATTATGCAAGATCTGTGTAGTCTTCAACCTCTTCTAGGTGATCTGTGTCGTCTCAGTAGTAGCTCACACCATCTTTGGGCCCATGATTCTTGACTCTCTAAGGTTAGTTCAACAAAGCGATGAACTGTATGGTCGCACATATAGAGCCTCGAATGGTTCCATACTAATGGTGGTGTGGTATCTATTTCTGTACGCAAAATCCACCAGTGGTAGGTAGTCCTCCCCAAAATGAAAAATGTCCAATATGAAGGCCTGCACCATTTCCTTTAGAACCTAACTAGTCCTCTCCAACTAGCCATCCTTCTAGGCATGAAATGTCATGATCCAGCATAACTGAGTTCCAAACACATCTTACAATCCCTTCCACAACAAGTATGTGAAGTAAGCATCATGATATAAAGTTTTCATCGATGGAACTGCATAAAACTGAACTACCTTTTGCACATAGAGGTATCCCAAGGTCTCTACCAAACTCTGTGCTCGGATAGCTAGAAATTGGTACGACTTGGTGAGTCAGTCAACGATCACCCAAATGGCATCATGTCCCCTAGAAGTACATAGTAAACCCATCACAAATTCCATAAATATCCTATCCCACTTCTATTATGGAACCTCAAGGTGTTGGGATAAACTCCCAGGAACCTGGTGATCAACCTTCACTTGCTAACATGTAAGGAATCAAGTGATGAATTCTTCATCCCTAAAAACCAAAACTGATGTCATAGGTCCCAATATATATTTTCCACACTAGGATGTATGTCCTAATGGGATGTGTACAACTCCCTTATAACCCCATACTGCAATGTCACTAGTACAATTGTGCATCCTTTGAAAATAATTATGTGCTCCCCACCTTTAAAATATCAATTAGGATCATTACCTATGGATAACTTAGAACATAGGGTCTCACAGTTAGTATCTGTAAGATGTGCCTCCCTGAATCGTTGTAAGAGTGGAGGCGTGACAACCATCGAATGGAGGTATACTTTCCCATATCCATCCACAACAGATAAATGCCACGAGTCCAACTACTCTGATGCCTCATCCAGTAACTGCGTCCTTGATCTTCTACTAAGAGTATCTGCCACCATGTTTCACTTCCCAAGAGTATAGACGATCTCAAAGTCATAGTCATGTGGGAACTCTAGACATATTCTCGGTATCAAGTTTAGATCCTTATAAGAGAAGATATAATTGAGACTCTTGTGATCAGAGTAGATGGTAAAATGTTCAACCATCATGTAGTGTCACCACATATTCCACATGAAGACTACCACTTCCAACTCATGATAATAGGTTGAATAGTTATGCTCATGTGGTCTCAACTGCCAAGAACCATATACAATGACTGCATGCCTCTATATCAAGATACATCTAAACCTGGTTCTTGGTGTATTGAAGAACATTACGTACCAGAAACCCTCCCCTAGAAATCTCAAGATCTGGGCACTCATCAAACTCTTCCTCAACTAATGGAAAGCCTGTTTACACTTCCCTGTCCACATGAAACAGTACCCCTTTTGGGTCAATGTTGTCATAGTTACTGATATCCCAAAGAAAAATGGTATGAATATATTCTAATAGTCTACTAGCCCAAGGAAGCTCAACACCTCCATCACAGTCCTAGGTGGTTCTCATTCTAACACTACCTCGACCCTGGCTGTGTCCACTACCACTCCATATACTGATATAACATGCCCCAGAAAGGGGACCACTTGAATCCAAAACTGGAACTTTGAGAGATTCCCATACTGCTGGTGCTCTCGGAGTACATCCATAACCATCCTTAAGTGTCTCACATTGTAACACCCCAATAATTCATAGTACATTATTTCTTCAAAGTAATTCTATAATTTGTGCTACATGCAACACTGAGTTCGAGCGCACCATGACGTACCAAACTAGATGTTCAAAAGAATTTATGAATAGTATTATCTGCATTTGGAATTTTATAAATTCCATATAAATTTTTTAAATCCATATTATGTGTTTCATAGACATAATATAAGAGAAAATTCATTTTTTAGATAAAGAAATGTTTTTCAGAAAATGCAATTTTACCGGCTTTTAATGGAGAACCCTTTTTAAATACAATATTGGAAACTTTTTTATATTAAATTTGACAAAATAATCTTCTTTTTTAGAATAGTGACATAAAAATTTAGTTTCAATAATTTTTTGGTGTTTTTCTAATAACATTCATATTTGGGTGAATAGTGAAAAATACTAAATTTTAATTAAAAACAACTTTTATAATCAAAATAATTTATAGTGTTCAATTATACATTTGAATGGTTTATAAGTATAATTAGATTATATTTTTATCATTTAATATAATGTAGGCCATTATAACTAATTTCATATTTAAATTTGACAGACACACATGTCAATCTTTTGATAGTTTGTACTTTTTAAAACCTCATTTTTTGGTTTTGACAACGAGAATTAATTTTAAATTAATAAATTAAGCTTAAATGTTTTGAATTTGGTAAAATAGAATTTATGTTTGAATTCATAATATAAAAATTATATTTGGATGAAATTTCGTTATTTTTTTGAAAACTTTCAATTTTTGATGAATAGTGAAAAACACTACGTTATTGTTTAAAACCAATTTTTTATTTAAGTAATTAGTTATTTTATTTTAATTTGTTTTATGTTAAAATATAAACATAATACCTATATATTTCCATTATAATTCATTGGAGTCATTTTATATTAAGTTTTTATATATACAATTTTATTGAACTTTTTACCGACTTTTACCCACCTTTTATGAGCATTTTAAAATTTTCATAAAACATAATTTTACCACTTCGGTGAGTTAAATTTCAAAAATCCAAGACACGCAGTTAATATTAGTAAGTAAAATGTGGTTCAATAAGATGAAAATAATTTTTGGTGAATAGTAACTTTTGACTTTTATTTACCACGGTTAAAAGTAAATATGGTAATTAAGAGTAAAAATGATATTATAATTACTCTAACACATGCCCTAATTCTTTAGGATAGGTTTAATTTGACCCAAAAAAACCTTAGAAATAAAATATGATCCTTGAGGTCCACTTGAATTAGATTAGGACATTTATTATTATTTTATTTAAAGAAGAGTTAAAAGTGTTAAGTTCAAAGTTTATTAACTAAACCATTTTTAATATAAGGTCATACATAAGATAAATTAAAATATAAATATTCATCAGAAAGATAAATAAATTTCCTACATAATTGTTTTTTATTTATAATTATTATATATTGAATAATTAAATTTTTATGACATAATTATGATGTAGTAATTACCATCTTAATGAAATACTAAAATAGTTTATATTAAAAATATTTAAATAAACAGAATTTTGATGTTTTGATGCCATAAAATAATTTTCTAGGTTAATATGACATTTTAGGGTTTATTAGATAATTTTTTTTCGAATTGATAAGTTTTTTATGACCTTCAAAAAAAAACAAAATACCAAATAGTGTCAAAATTGATATAAATTATTTTTCAAAACAAATACTATATTATTGGTTGATATAATATTCCTAAAAATATAAGGTTCATTAAGAGGTCTTAGATATTATTATATATTTAATTAATGAACCAATTGAGGTTATTTTGGAATTTTATATTATGTTTATTAACCATATAGTGTAAAAATACAAGAAGACACGGTAAAAGTTAAACTATTTAACTAAGAGTTAAATCTAAAAGATAAGGTTAAAATGGTAACCGAAACTTGTATAAAACCTATTGGTTGAGAGTATTTTGACCCATAACAACCTAAGGATCTAAATAAATACATTTGTAGCCATTATAAAACAAATAGGATTATATAATAAATTAATATTCTAATCTTTTCCTAATGTGACCCTCACCCCTCTTAAAAAAGGGCACTTCCCCTTCTCTCAAAATCACCCCTCCAAAGCCATTTGGCTTGGCCAAACCCTGTCAAAATATCCTCCAAATTTCTCTCAATTCAACCTAGAGTCCATCATTTGATCATAAAGCCAACCTATGGTTCCCTTTTTTTCAACTCAAAAGGAAACACCCGAAGAAGAGGTAATAATTTCACCACCCTCTTTCAAGATCTTTTCTTCTTCCACTTCCTCTTTATTTGTTGTTTCCATACAAAAATAATAACTTCAGTACCTCCTATAATCTTTGATGTTATTATAAATATGGTAAAACCATATTCATTATTCTACCCATCCTATAATTGACAAAGTCACCATATGTGCGTACGTACGGCTTACCCTCTCCACGTCGTGGTGTAGTTTGTTATTCAAACACATCATTATTTGGAGGGGTATAATAATTTGTATAACTGATGTATATAACAAATACAAAATGTAAATTATTATTTATATATTATATATCATTCAATTACATAGGATTTCACCATCAATATAATGATATTGTCGCTCATACATACGTACGGATTACCGTCTCCACGAACGCAATGAGATTCATTCCCCATCATAATAATTCAAGAATAATTTTAATTTTATGATCAAAAATAATTTTTAAGAATATAATATAATTATGGATTTGAATAAAATAAATCCTATCCATAACAAACATGTCTTAGGTAACTAACCATATAAAGGAAAACGGATCAGTTAACACCCAAAACAATGATACTACTAAAATATTATTAACAAAACAATATTAGAAAATCATAAATGATATAATATTTATGTATGTGATTATTGTATAATTTATTAACAATGATTTAACTATTATACTGGAAGTTAACTTACCCTTGGCCAAGTAAAAGTAGAAGGTAAGGGTTAATTCCTCAATCTCATTATTATCTAAGATTGTTTATGAGTAAGTATTTACTGGGACATATTTATCATCAATGTCCATATTTCATAAAAAAAATTTCAAAAGGAATCTCTTAAGGTTTTATGGAATGGTATATTTAACTATATCATCATTTTAAATGATTTAAATATTTATTTTTCTAAATTATTTTAATTAATGTCCATGTGTTCATAATGATTTTAAGGATTTATTTATATAGACATCATTTTTTTAAAATGATAATTCCTTTCAAAGTTTCAAAGTGGTATGGGACACTTTGATTCAAAAATTTCTTTAAATGTCTTCTTTTTTAAATTATGTGACTTTTAAATGATTTAAAAAAAATAAAGAGTTATTTATCTCAAATAGTTTTGATTTCATCTATGTCAACATCCTTTGATAGATTTTACACTTGTTTGAAGTTGATTCATTGTGATAGAAATATTCCATATTTTATTGAAGGATCTGTGATATGTTTGACTATGGATGTGTTATTTTTATACCATTCATGGTTTATGGTTAATGAATTAACATTTCTTATGCTAGTTTTAATATGATTGTTTATGTTATGTATCAAACTTTCATACGTGGAATGCATTGGACTTAGTAAGTGACGGGTGGAGCCCGCTATATCTCCTTGATGCATCGGTAGGTCTCATGAGACAAACCAGTGTCTTGGCACAAGGCCATGACAAAATCTTAGTTGTAGTGTTGACACAAGCCTTGATAATGTGGTTATGAAGTCTTGTATTTTGTATTCCATCATTATGAAATTGGCTATTGATATTAAATGTAATTATTCAACTAGTAGAATATCCATGTGAATATGTAAATAGAATTATTTAATTTATTTTTTTCCATATTTTGATGAAGTTTATGTTTAAAAGGCTTTTGTTTTAGTCCTATACATTTTCATCAATGTTTATGCTTATTTATGAAATTTTCCACTATATTGTTATCCTTACGGAGCATCTGAGCTCACCCCTTTATTATGTTTTATTTTACCAGGATTCTAAGAAGTGTTTTATGATTGATAAGAAGGGATAAGTTATGGGATTAATGGTGTTCTCAATGGATCATTTTTGTTGTGTTTTATTTTCTAATGTGTAATGTAATGTTCATGTATGTAATCTGTTTTCCAAGGCTTCTCAACTGATTGGTCTTTCAGGACTTTATTCCTTGTAATCATTCCAATGTATTTAAATAACGCACCGACTCTAGGATTCTGGTGTCGGGGTATTACAGTTGGTATTAGAGGAAGTTTAGCAATGACCACGAAAATAGATTTAGAAAAACTATGATTAGAGAACATTACCCTATGATAGACTTTGAGTATTAGTATATAAGTGTATTCTATAATTTTGGTAATGTAGATATTTTGTGTATTTTTCAAGTAATACATCTCTGTCTTGATACGAGCAGGTAGAGGTAGCTCTAGTACAGATATACCTAGGAGTGAAAACTCTGACAAGGAGTTTCAGGATTGATCTATGGTATCCTGGTACACAACAACGGGCCTTTCTACACTCTTAGTTATGACAATCTTGAGGGATATGCATAGTATAATTCACATTTTCATTAAAATCCCTTATGAATGATTTAGGAGTAAATAATTACTCAAAGAAAAAATTTTATGATTATAGATTATATGCATAATATTTTCAATTTATGTTAGGTATTTTACAAGTCTGTAATTATGCATTGTGATTCATAATCTAACCTAGTGTATTCCATTGTTTAAAAATGGAACCTAGAAGAAGGAATGAGAATTTCAACATTACGCATGATCAAAAGATTATGAAGGATCATATCTTTCATGGAATTAAACCTACATTTAAAAGGGAAATAGTCTCCCACATATTCCCATCATATGAATAAATAGTATCTTGTGTTAATTAGATAAGTAAAAAAACATATCAGTCCTGCAGCTTTGAAGAGAAGAAAGAGAAGAAAAGGATGGAAGAGAGAAAGATTGATAATGGGAAGAGGGGGTAGAAGGATTTTCCCATATGTGATAAATGTGGAAAGAACCACCTTGGTAAATTCTTCAAGGGAATACGAGTTTGTTATAAGTGTGGAAAAAAGGACACTAAGTACATGATTGCAAGGGTGAGAAAAAGGTTTCAAATGTACAATGCTTTATATTCAAGGAGTTGGGACACTACGCGAATCAATGTCCAAATCATCAGAGTATACCACAAATGCTACTATTATATAATAATCAAGTTATGATACTATCGAAGATAAAGAGGAATGAATAGATTTTGTTATGATGTTATTAAATTACTGTGTCATTTGAGTATTGTATTAATGATATACAAGTTATAATAATTGTAGAGTATATAAGGATTGAACTGTAGTAATATTTCATTAAGGAATTGAGATTTTGTGGAACTAAGAAAAGTAACTCAATATCAGGTTAATATTTTTTCAAAATATATGTTTGAGAGAAAGATAAACCATAATATGGTTCTGATACTGATGTAGTTATTTTGAAATAATATATGATTGATTTTGATAAATTATATTGGATATTCCTAAATACCTTGAAACTGATTAATGATTTGTATTCTCCGTCATTATAGGAGTTTAAAACATTTTTCGATATAAGGTGTAAATATATTATTCTATAAGGAATAAGGGAGTATGAATGTAATCAATAAGGTTTTATGGTAATTCAGGGTGTTACAGTGTTTTAAAAGAATACACGATAAAGGTATTCACATGTTATTTCGTGGAAAAAAGGATCTTCATTGTGTTTACCTTCCTTATAAATTTTGGACTCCGAGTTTCGACAGAAGTATTGTGGATATGTCTAAAAGCTGGAATAGATTAAGTTTGACATTGGATACTATTGTTATAGTTAAATCATTTCTTTATATTATTTTTGGATTGTCATAAAAAGGACAAACCGGAGGTCAGGCGACAACCTGTCGTGTCCGGAAAGGCCGTGAGACTTAAACTCACAACTGAAGGGCGACAAGGGTGGATCATATACCACTAGAATACGTGATGTCCGGGTTTGTATAATGTAGTTTTTTTAAATAGTCTGACAAATAAATTATAAATTTATTATTTTTATGACACTATGTGATTAAGATAAATAGAATATTTTTGAATTCTATTATGTTTTTGAGTGAAAGATGAGTTTGTGGTAGGAATTAATTGAAAGCTGAAACTCTACTTGTCAAGTATATGTTTTTCCTCTTATTATTTGAATAAATTAATTCTTAAAATCTAGGTAGGGATCTTTAAACCAAAAATATGTTATCTTAATACCTTATGTTTTATTGAACCAATGATATTTTAAATCCTTATAGATTGATGGCTTTGAGGCCCTCAATTTTACACTTGTTTGTGATTTATGACCTCAATCACTACCTATAAATATTTTTTCCCTACAATTATGTGTCTCTAATTTACACCAATTTTCACTTAATCATGATCATAATTTGGTGGTGACTTTTTCATTTCCCTTTCCCTCTTATTAAGACTAAATTTTATTAACCCAATTTCTGATGTGGGTTTTCCAGAAAGGTATTTTTCTATTTTTAACATTTTATTTCTGAAGAAAAATTTCAAATTGTGTGGAAGAAATTTATTGATGTATGAGAAAATGTAACACCTGAAGATTTCATAGTACATTTTTTCTTCAAAGTAATTCAAGAATTTGCGCTACACACAACACTGAGTTCGAGCGCACCATGAATTACCAAACTAGTTGTTCAAATGCGCTGATGAATAGTATTATATAAATTTTTAATTTTATATATTACATATAAATTTTAACATCCTTATTTTGTGTTTCTTAGACAAAATTTAAGAACAAATTCATTTTTTTCAGATAAAGGAAGTATTTTCCCGAAAATATAATTTTACTGTCTTTTAATGGTGAACCCTTTTTAAATAAAAAATTTAACACTTTAATATATTCAATTTGAAAAAATAAACTTCTTATTTAGAATAGGGAGATAAATATTTAGTTTTGATAAATTTTTTTGTGTTATTCTGATAACTTTCATATTTGGGTGAATATTGAAAAATACTAAATTTTAATTGAATTTTTTTCAATCAAAATAATTTATAGTGTTCAATTATACATTTGAATAGTTTGTAAGTATAATTAGAATATATTTTTATCATTTAATACAATTTAGGTCATTTTAAATAATTTCACATTTAAATATGACATAAACACATGTCAATCTTTTGGTAGTTTTTACTTTTTAAAAACCCGCTTTTTTGGTTTTGACAACAGGAATTATTTTTAAATTAATAAATTCAACATATATGTATTGAATTCGGTAAAATAGACTCCATTTTTGAATTCATAATATCAAAATTATCTTAGGGTGAATTTCTGGTATTTTTCTGAAAACTTTCAATTTTTGGTGAATAGTGAAAAACACTACGTTATTGTTTAAAACCGAATTTTTATTTAATTAATTAGTTAATTTAATTTAATTTAATTTAGGTAAAAATAGATACATAATACCTATATATGTTCAATGTAACTTATTAGAGTCATTTTATAATATGTTTAGATATACAAAATTTTACTAAACTTTTTACCGTCTTTTACCCACCACCCTATTGGAGCATTTAAATATTTGCATAAAACTTGATTTTACCGCTTCTTTGAGTTGAATTTCAAAAATTTGAGAGATGGTTAACATTATTAAGTAAAATCATGTTCAATAAGATGAAAATTATTTTTTGTGAATATTAACTTTGACTTTAATTTACCACGGTTAAAAGTAAATAGGGTAAGTAAGGGTAAAAATTATATTATAATTACCCTAACACATTTCCTAATTCTATTGGATAATTTTAATTTGTCCCAAAGCAACCTTAGTAATAAAATATGATCCTTTAAGTCCACTTGTATTAGATTAGGACATTTATTATTCTTTTATTTAAAGAAGAGTTAAAAGTGTTAAATTTAATGTTTATTAACAAAACCATTTTTAATATAGGTTTATATAAAATATAAATTCATCTATAAATATTCATTAGAAAGTTAAAAATATTTCATACATAATGGTATTTTATTTATAAATTTTAGATATTAAATAATAAAATTTATTTATGACACAATTATGCTGTAGTAATTACCTTTTTAATGAAATATTAAACTAGTTTATATTATAAATATTAAAATAAATAGAATTTAAAAGTTTTGAAGCCATACATGAATTTTCAAGCTTAATATGACATTTTATGTTTTATTTTATAAATATTTTTCGAAGTTATAATGTATTTATGACTTTCAAAAAAAATAAAATACCAAATAGTGTCAAGATTGACATAAATTAATTGTTAAAAAAATACTACATTATTGTTTGATATAATATTCCTAAAAATATAATCATCAGAAAAATGGATCAAATAATATTATATATTTCATTAATGAACCACATGAGGTTCTATTGAATGTTTGTAGTAATTTTACTAACCATATAGTGTAGGAATACTAGAAGACACGGTAAAAGTTAAACTATTTAACTAAGAGTTAAATCTAAACAATAAGGTTAAAATGGTAGCCTAAACTTTTCTATAACCTATGGGTTGAAAGGGTTTAGTCCCATAACCACCGAAGGCTAGAAATAAATTTATTTGGAGCAAGTATAAACCGAATATTAATGTATAATAAATTAATATTTTAATCTTTTCCTAAAGTGACCCTCACCCCTCTTATAAAATGGAACTTCCCCTTCTCTCAAAATAACACCTCCAAAGCCATTTGGCTCGGCCAACCCATACCCAAATATCCTCATAATTTCCATCACATGAACCTAGAGTCCTTTATTTGATCATAAAGATAACCTAAGTAGACCTTTTGATCAACTCAAAAGGAAACACTCGAAGAATAGGTAATAATTTCACCACCCCCTTTCATGTTCTTTTCTTCTTCCACTTCCTCATTCTTTTTTTGTTTCAATACCAAAATAATAAAATCAGTACCTGACATATAATTTGATGTTATTATAAATATTTTACAACCATATTCATTATTCTATCCATCCTATAAATGACAAATTCACCATAAGTGCGTACATACGACTTACTGTCTCCACGTCGTGGTGTAGTTTATTAATCAAACACTTCATTATTTGGATGGGTATAATAATGAGTATAACTAATATAAATAATAAATATAACCTGTTAATTATTCTTTATATATGATATACCATCCAATTACATAATATATCACCATCAATATAATGATATTTTTTCTTGTGCGTACATACAGATTACCGTCTCCACGAACGCAATTAGATTCATTCCCCATTGCAACCATTCAAGAATAATTTTCATTTTATGATTAAAAATATATTTTAAGAATTTAATATCATTATAGATATTAATCAAATACATCCTATCCATAACAAACCTGGATTACATAACCAAGCATATAAAGGAAAACGGACCAGTTTACACCTGAAACGTTGATACTACTAAAATATTATTAACAAAGTAATATTATAAGATCATATATGATGTAATATTTATGTGTGTGGTTCTTGTATAATTTAATAAAAATGATTTAACTATTATACAAGAGTATAACATACCCTCAACCAAAGAAAAATTCAAGTTAAGGGTTAATTCTTCAATATCATTATTATCCGAGATTGTTTATGAGTAACTATTTATTGGGACATATTTATCATCAATGTAAATATTTCATAAAAATGTTTTCAAAAGGAATATTTTGAGGATATATGGAAGGGTCTATTTTAATATATCATTATTTTAAATGTTTTAAATATTTATTTTTCTAAATATTTTTAATTAATTTCCATGTTTTCAAAATGATTTTAAGGATTTATTTATATAGACATCATTTTTTTAAAATGTTAATTCCATTCAATGTTTAAAAGTGGTACAATACACTTTGATTCAAAAATTTATTTAAATGTCTTCTTTTCTAAATTATGTGACTTTTAAATGATTTCAAAAAAAAACATAGAGATATTTCTCTCAAATAGTTTTGATTTCATCTATGTCAACATCTTTTTATGGATTTATCACTTGATTGAAGTTGATTCATTATTATACAAATATTCCATATTGTATTGAAGGTTTTTTGATATGTTTGACTGTGGATGTGTTATTTTTATACTATTCATGGTTTATGGTTAAAGTATTAACATTTAGTATGCTAGTTTTAATATTAATGTTTATGTTATGGTTCATCCTTTCATATGAGGAATGCATTGGACTTAGTATGTGATGGGTGGAGCTTGATATAGATCCTCAATGCATCTAAAGGTCTCATAAGACAAACTAGTGTCTTGGAATAAGTCCTTGACAAAATCTTATTTTTAGTCTTGGAACAAGGCCTTTACTATGTGGTTATGAAGTCTGGAAATATGCATTCCATCATTATGAAATTGGATATTGATGTTTCTTGTGATTATTTGTCTAATAGAATATCCATGTGATTAAGTAAATGGAATTATTTGATTTATCTTTTCCATATTATTATGAAGTTTATGTTTAAAAATATTGTGTTTTAGTCTTATACATTTCCTTAAATGTTTATGCTTACTTATGAATGTTTCTGCTATATTGTAATCCTTACTAAACATCTGATCTCGCCCATTTATTATCTTATATTTTCCCAATTTTATAAGAAGTGTTTTATGATTGATAAGTAGGGTTAAGATAGGGGATTAATGGTGTTCTCAAAATATCATTTATGTTGTGTTTTATTTTCTAATGTGTAATGGAACATTCATATATGTAATCTATTTTCCAAGACTACTAAACTGATCGGTCTTTCAGGACTTGATTCTTTTTAATCATTCCAATTTATTAAAATAATGCACTAACCTTAGGCTTCTAGGGTCGAGGTGTTACACGCATTCTCATCCCCAAATACCGAGTACACAAGGATATCATCGATGAATACTACCATGAACCAGTCTAAGTAGGTCTTGAAGTTCTAGTTTATGAGTCCAATGAACACTGTTGGGGTGTTTTTAATTCCAAATGAAATCACCATATACTCATAATGACTGTATCAGCATCTAAGAGAAATCTTAGGTATATCCTTGTCATATAATCGTAGATGGTGATAACCTGATGGAATGTACTCCTTCAAGAACCATCGTGCCCCTTTCAACTGGTTCAATAGGTCATTGATCCTAGGCAGTGGATACCTATTCTTCCAAGTCAACTGGTTCAGGCACTAGAAATCCACACAAAAAATCATGCTCTCATCTTCCTTTTTGGAAAACAATATTGGGGACACCAAGGGTGAAACACTAGGTCTCACAAATCCATTCCTCTAAAAATCCTCTAACTGCACCCTCATATTGTGAAGCTATGTAAGAGACATCCGATATAATGGTGAGGATGTTGATGCCATCCTGGGGTGTTAGTAGATGCATAAGTTGATCTCGTGGTGGGGAGGTAATCTAGGAACATCTTCTTAGAAGACGTCCTCATACTCCGCCACAACAGCTATGAATTAGAAACTCATAACATCTACTGCACTGAGCATCAGGCTATCGCAGTGATGAGTGATCGACTATGCCATCATACACATGAGTCAATCAATTTATTCCTAGGTTTCCTTTTCATCAATAAAGGAAATCATCATCCCTTCAATGTGTACACACCACACCATTTTCCTAAAATAGTTAATCTGGGTACGGACCAAAGATAACAAGTCCATAATAAGAATGAATTCGTCAGGCTTAGACTCTGCCACCAAAAGGTTCCAACCAAAACTCTCACCTATAAGGGTAATGTGGCACTTCCATCATAGTTGTGTGATCCCTGATTCTCCTCCCGTATTTGTCTCCAAGTGTAAGGGTTGAGTCAATAGTTCAACCAGAATCTCAAGGTCCCATATAAGATATGTGGTGATGAAGTAATGAATAAAACCTACGTCAATTAGTACTATAAATAGAGTAAAAAAGACATATATCATACCTCAAATCATCTCTAGAGTCCTTGGGTCATATGCCTCAACCACATGTAGCTATCCTCGCCCCTATTCTACAGCTCCCTAAGCCTAGAACGGACCACTAGGGGATGGTGGTGGTAGCAAGTCAAAACTTTCCCCACCTCCCGCTACTATCCCAACTCCACTACCATGTATGCCGCCATGTGGATCTGTCTGATCCTACGTCAGCCTCTTCCTTGGTGGTATATCCACTATCTCCCTATCAATAACATGATGAGTTGGACAATCTTGGGCAAGATTTCCCATTCCATCACATGAGTATCAACACCTCTATCTAGGTTGATGGGATCCATCCTATGAACCCTGAACTACAGATCCTCTATCCTAGGACCTACTTCTGAAATTTCTGCCACATTTGGATCCCTGAGGATGACGTTGGCTCCCTGCTACTGGGGTCTCTGCACCTGTCTGTCCTCTACTGGTTTTTACCGGCTATCTCTACTCATCCAGGAATATTTCCACCACTAAGTCTCGCTCAAAAATCCCAGTATAAGTAAGAATTCTTTGAGGGATAATAATAGCTCATATTCCTCTATTAAGACCCCACTCAAATGTCCTATATTGGAAGTACTGATTCATGACCATATCCATTGAGTACCTAGAATGGTTGGTAAACATTGATGAATAATCATCTACTGCCATACTTCCCTACTAGAGCTTAAAAAGATCTTATATATTCATATCTCTTAGTGTAATTAGTGAGAAATCCTATATGAAGAAGTGACCGAACTCCATCTATGAGATAATAACGTCATAAAGAGTTGGGGGAGAAAAACTCCACCATTGACCTGATGATCCCTACAGAAGGCTTACTGAAAAAACCGTTATCTGATTGGCTGGTGTCCAGACTAGATGAAAAACTTGGGTTGCCGCCTTAAGCCAGTCCTCAGCCACCTGAGGTTTCGGATCAACTCAGAACCCAAGGTTTCTCTATCTCTAAAACTCATGGAGCATGCTCATCTGGCACTCCTCATCTACTAGTGTTGCAGGTACCACATGTAGCTCTAAAAGTGGTGGTATAATCGGTGAACCACCTGGAAGTAACATCTGGTAAATTGGTCCATTTACTAATGCCTCATCACAGACAGGGTCATCCCCATGATTATGTTTCTGAATCCTTGTTGGTATGTGTTGTGAAGGCATCCAGTAAGAAAACAAGATGTACCACAGTCAACGAGTATATCTATATATCTAACTCAATAAGGATGTGGAAACCACCATCCATTCCTATATGATGCATGTACACTTATTTCCCTTATAACTAGTGTTCTCATGTACTATGTAGAAAATAATGTTATCAAAGTCCTTGTGTATGGATACATCAGACGCTGCACCAACATTTGAGTCGCTAGCCTGAAGTCTGAACTCAAAATACTTAACACTATTTCCCTACACCTATCTCACAAACTCTCAATTGTAAGGTATAATTGGCCACCTATAATACCAATCTATAATAACCTATCCCATAGGTTCCCATGCCATGACTACCCTATGTCCGCCTCCAATAGGCTAGGGAATGGTGACTATCACTGAGTAGGCATATCACTCAAATGGGAGGAATTACCCCAAAGTACAAGTACACACACACATATATCTATGCCACTAATGAGAAAAATGTAAAAACACTAAGTAAACAATGCATGAAAACCACTATATCCCACAATAAGAGTGAAATAGTGAAAATACTGGAATATAAATTGGTCGAGTATAAAATCACCCCCAAAACTAAGGATTTTATAAACTACAAATTCAAAATGACAAACAAAGGTACTTGGACTACTTTCTAAATCTGTAGGAAAACCTCAACCCATCTGATCTCACAAAGATCCATTTGCTCCTAGTCTTCCCTAGACTCTATCAAAAGTTTGCTCGTTTTCACAAGAAATGACACATGCTGGTAAAGCCAATGCAGGGGTGAATGTAAAAATACTCAGTGTGACCCCTCTAAAACAAAAAACCAATACTAAATGAAGATTCATTGTCAACATTACACAAGTATATGCCTAAATAATATATAACAAGAATATCAAGATATACATCATACATCCAAGATATGCGGTGTAGTGGTAAGTCACGACTAACTCATACCCAGAGTAGGGATACAATTTGAAGATTCCACGATGCACTAATATAGGAGAACACACTTATGAGTCTGATGGTCCTAATAACGTCCATCCAAGAAGTGCCGTTCATAGATAAATTATACAAGAGATATATTTTGATAGATCTGAAGAGAGATACACTGATATATTTGAAGAGAGATGCAATACGCCAAATGAGGATCATAGTTAGGGCCATGGGGTGATACAACCAACTCCATCTGGATTAACCCACTATGTAGTGGATCAAAACCCGAATCTGTTGGTCAAGTCAATACTGAAGACTCTACCTAGGTCATGAAGAAGGAATATAGAATCCTCTTAGGTCCTCTCATGGGATTCCAAAAACATTATTATGGATTTCCTACTAAAGGGATTATACTCATATGAGTAAGAAACAATACCATCAAACCTTCAGGGAGTTGATAAAAAAAATGAAACCTAATGACACTCATTAAAGATATGTTGGATGAGAGAATAAGTAAAAAAAGTAAAGGAGGGTTCTCGATGAATAGTAGTCACACATGCCATTCCCCCCAACCCTGGGTACTACCCGTGTAAACTTCTTGAGTTTGTAGAAATAACTCCATGTTAAAATCCACCCTTTTTCTAAAAAAGAATGTCTCAAAACTAGGGTCCTAACTTCATAGATGGAACATCTAATGGATGACTTGTTTGAAAGTTATGCGAATTTGAAATCATCAAAGGGGGGTTACTGAGTTGGTGGGCCTGGCCCGGGTTAGATCTAGTCATCTTGACCTACCTAGACCAGACCGGCCCACTCCATCCTAGCCCGATCCATCCCGGATAACTTCAGCCCACTCTATCCCAATCCAGCCCATTATAGCCTACTCCAGCCTACGTGGCTAACTGGACCACCTCCTCACACCCCACTGGCCCTCTTCGGCCCTCCACGTCCGGCCTTCTCCACTGGGCCGCATCCCACATGCTATCCTAGCTGTGACACACAAAAACCTCACCATGTAGCTCTGCTTGCTGCATCTTCTCCATCCTCAGTGTCCCTCAGTGTTCACACACACTACGTGGATGCAACACATAGCTCCACTTTACAATCTATCTACTGCATCCGCTGATGCTTCTACCTCGATCCACCAACACCGCTGTATTGGGTCGCCTCTGGTTTCTTCTGACTGCCTCCATCACACATCGTCGCATCACCAATGTCTCACCTTACCAGACCGGTTTCCCATACTGATGCTAGTGTTCCCTTTCACAGACCATTGAACCACCTCTAATGATCGATTTTCAGAACTCCTAAAAATCCAATATTCTCAGGTCTCAATCTTCACAGAACTTGCATTTGATGTTGATACTCCTCGAATCCAGGGGTCCAATCAAGCTCAGAACCTCTGGGTAACATCAACCCATGTCCATGAGGGCCCCACTGTGATGAACGCAAAGAACTTAGGGTGAAAATTACACTAGGAAAGGTTTTAACATTTTTGGCCAAGCATTTTGACCAATGATCAATATTGGGGAGTTTGGGTTAGAAAACAAAGGCAAAACTCTTGTTAACCCACAATAAAATACCAATGCAGCATACAATCGATCTGTGGGATATTTTATTTTTGGAATATCCCATGTTCCTCATTGAATTCAATAATAGGTTATAGACAATAAAAAAACCTCCATACCTATAATATGGATCGATCGTTAGTGGAGAACAATTTCATTACCAACATTGGAGAGATCCTCCAATTTCATTGGTGCGATGATCCAGAATCCACTCAATCCATTGTCACCATTTTTTAGGAGGATTCATCAACACATCTCAGTGGAATTATAGCGTTATTGTGATAACCTTGAGTTTTCTAAAAAATCTTAATAAAAAGGAAACATCATTGCTTCAATGTAACATCAAGATGAAATAAATTTACAGTTTATTCTATTCATTTAATGTCTGAAAACTAACTTTCATAGTCATACCACACTGGCTGATCTTATTCCCCACATACGGTACAGTCACTACTCTGAATGCTATGGTGGCCTCAGATTTCTAATCCATTTGGATTTTATTCCACTTTTTCAGGAAAACCACTCGCACGTTCTATTTAAAGATTAATATTTTCAAACATTTATTCTACAAACACCAGGCCTCAGAATCTCATGTCATCCTAGCTCATGGTCTCAAAATAATTATATATAATATTTAAAATAATATATAAAAAGGTCAAGTACATTTCAATTAATATCATATTATATTAAACTACCCACTCTAGGGTACTAATCCTCAGCAAGAATCTGCATACCATACTACCCCCTTGAGGATCATGGTCATATCCACACACACATAATGACATAATCCTATAATTTTTTATTAAGTAAAATTATAGTCATATGGTTCATTTAAGTATAAATCCACTAATAAATTATTTGAAAAAATACAAAATAAGTTATTATTTACAAGTTTAAAAACCAAATCCTTCATTCATTTTCATATAATTCCACCAATAAGTTGTTAGGGAAAAAATATGTTATTATTGTAACTATAAATAATATAAAAATATAATTTAATCACATAGAAGCATGCTCATGTCAAGTGTTCCTACATTTCTACTATAATACTTCGACTCACGACTCTTGCATCTCAAGTTATGTGAAAAAAATATAAATCAATAAAACAAAAAATATTATTCTTAGAAATAATCAACTCATCTACAACCTTAATAAAGAAAGATCCAAAATTCCAAAATCTATGGTAATTTGTACTTTAGATTATACAGGTGTTGGTATCTCATAAGACATAACATCGATCCCATGTTCCAACTACTAAAAACTCCTATCTAACATATCCCAAATAGTAATAAATTGAAAAAAACATTCTCATACATCTTTTTAACATCCCATCCTGACACTCTCTATAGTAAGTAGACCAAATATATCATGTTACATTGGGCATGCATCCCAATATGCTATTTGTTTCTGACTAGTTTCATGGGTCTATGGTGTTATTGTGGGTAGATTATACCCTCATATTATAGTAGTAAAAAACAACACTAAATCAATCATTAAAATACCTAGAAGATTAATTTATCATCATGGAAAATGTCACTAGAAATAAATAAAATTATACATGTTATAAAAAATGATCGATCAAAAAATGTCACACGAGTCTCTAAAAAATAAATAATATCTCTCATGGAAAGGACATATAAAACACAAACCAAAAGAAAGAAAACCGAACCACCACCTAGTACCGAGTCAAGACCTGGTCCCATCTCTTTATTATGACCACGCTATCCAACCTGACTATCCAATATTGATCTTTTTTCCTACATATATTATAATCATGTGGTTTGATTGGGTACCAATGCTCAATGTCCACTTAAGTAGAGTTTGAGTATAAATCTATAAGACACAACCAATGATGTACCTAATAAAACCAATATATTAATTCATTGTATGATGAAATTTTCCTAGAATTATAAATATATAACTTAATGAAATAAAATAAAGAACTATTGATACTTGAGTTTTATGGTGAAACTCGAGGTACCTTCTTCATTCAATGTCAGTTGTCCATGACCATGTAATATTAACACCGAGAAGAAAAATAATACCCACCCTAGAACCATCATATAACATGATGTACCTTATGAAATCATGTCCTTGCAAAATATATGGTTATAATATCACCTAGGGAGAACCATTTTTTACCCCATAAGATGTTTAGAATATCACATAGCGGTAACCATTACCAACCATAAAACATATTTAGAATATCACCCTAGGGGAACCATTTCTTACCCCATAAGCTATTTAGAATATCACCTAGGGGTAACCATGACCTACCATAAAACATATTTAGAATATCACACTAAGGGAACCAAGTCCTAATCCACGGCCTAATTAGAATATCACCCTAGGGGAACTACATCCTACCCTAGAACCAATTTAGAATATCACCCAAAGGACCAATGTCATACATAAAACCTAGATATAATATCACATAGGGGAACCATGAACCACCCTTGAAATGTTTCAGAATACCCATTAGGAAGAACCACATCTTACCACATAACTAGTTTATATTGTCACTGAGGCAGAACGACACCTTATCTTGGAACGTATTTAGAATATCACCTAGGGGAACTAGGTATAACCGTATAACTTATTTAGAATATCACCCATGAGGAACTGCATCCTAACCCAGAACCAATTTAGAATATCACCCAAGGGAACAACAACCTACCCCATAACTTTTTCAGAATGTCACTATGGGGGAACTGTGTCCTTAATTAAAACATGTTTAGAATATTACCTAGTAGGGAACACATATTTCCATTGAAAATGTTTATAATATCACCCTGGGGTAATAATGTCTTGCACTATAATTTTTTTAGAATATTACAAAGGGGGAACCACATTATACCATATAACATATTTATAATATCACCCAAGGTGTTCCACGTCCTACCCCTGAACCTATATAGAATACAACATTTAAATCATTTAACAATCATATATGATTCATAATTTATTAAAAATACTAGTCTTACAAATTTTAAAGCATAAAATTTTAGTTTTTAATTCTAGATGGTCACTCACCCATACTGAGTCTTAAATCATACTCATTTGGGATTCCACCATACTAGAATTCACTTATCCCATGATTTTATCTGAAGGTTCATCCTTGGGAATCCATATTTAGCTTACTAGGTCCCAAAAAAGTATAAAGACCCCATAAGGGGTTATTTATCTCACAATAACTCTATGGTCAAATCCCATCACTCAATGGGAATGGAATCTATCAATATTTCCAATAGGATATAATATAAATCAATGCTCCACATAGCCCACCCATATGGAAATAAATCCCAATCCATCACACTTCCCTATATGGAGAGGATTGAGGAAACCTAATCCAAGGTCCACTATGTTCCTCCATTGAGTTTATACACCTATGGGGTCTCTATATCACATAATAATTACTAATGGTTTATCCCTGAACCATCAATGACTATGTTAAAAACTAGTGTTCAAGTGTCATGTATAGCTGAATGCACTTTTGTTCTACTCATGGTAGTAAAATTTAAAAAAAATTATTTTATAGCTTAAGGTCGATTACACATAAGAGGAAAGACCACAAATCAAATTCCAATTAATTAAATGAAAAAACCTATGAGATTTTCTTAGGGACCATGTACCATATTAAGAGTTATTCCCTTTGAGAAAATCTCAACTATCATCACCGGAGCTCTTCCAAGACTGAGTGACCATCCAAATTAATCAAGATTCCCTAACACAAAAAAAATCATCTAAATTAAATATAACAAAATATAATTGATTTAAAAATTAATCCATAATTAATTTCATAAAAAATATCATGGGAATAATATAGAAATATCACATTATCTAGTGTAAGGAGTCAAAAACCTTAAGAAATGTGGTGGAGATCACTCCCCCCACACCACCTAACTCATAACTGAAAAAACCCCAAACACGTGACATTGGTCTATCGATTAATTAATTTAATACTGAAAAAAACAAAATAATGTAAAGAAAATATTTACTTTTATGAAACCACATGAAACCGAGAGAAAAAATATTCCCAATATCTCATATATCCATGATAAACCTAATCCCCATCATTCCTAGCCCGATTATACCAGGATCTAGTGGGATCATCATCAAACCCTTATAAATATTGAAAAAAGTTATTGAAAAAAATTAGTTATAACCAAGGAATAATAATAGAATCACACCTTAAATAATGAGGATAAACACCTTCATTTCCCACAAGTCAAGGAAGTTATAAATAAGAATGAGAAGTGAAGATGAGTTCTTCTTAGCCTCACTTAGGACATACCTAAAATGAATAATCCTAAAGGTGTTTCTAATTTTAAAATCCTAAAATTCTATAATTACATTACTAAAAATAATGTAAAAATACGCATAATGGTGTAACCCATATGACTCAAGGCATGATTTATATGTTATAAAACCCTAAAAATATACCACATTATGCCATGACATGGCACAAATCCCTTCATCAAGAACCAAAAACTCTAAATCACCACCCTTGGTCACATCATTATGAGACCTTTTCTATTACGGTGCAATAACCACTTATTAAATAACCTCCATGCCATGGCCCCCATACTCACATTATAACATATCCCAATATGACCCTCAACACAATTCAATATGGGTGCCACTGAATAAATCACTTCCTTTAGAAATAACTAGAACTCCCACAACCCAGGACTTCATGACATTTATTTCCCACTTTATGGTCAAAAGATCCGTCCTGGGATTGCTTCATGGCCTGACAACCATGATACAACATGCTCCCCATCCATTATTCTTAGAAGAAACCAAAATTCACTACATGATATCCCTTCTCTCAAGATCTTTTGGAAGGCTCACAAAATAATTGTTAGACCCCACATGTAAGTGTCACTGTCATAGAATGAACCCCCCCAAGATAATTACCATATCAATAAGTCATTTCCCTTTACAATATTCAATACTTAAAGTTCATCACTACAAAATTAAATCCTCTCCATGGTGTTAATCCAACACATGAAAATTGTAAAATAATATATTAGTATTATCATCACATAATGATACCAAAGATATAATGTGGCCCAATACGTAAGGGTTATATCCTCAATGTGGCTAAGAAAACATAAGGAATTTTACTTAGTGAAAAAATCCCCCAAAAACCACTACATGGGGGAACCCATTATTCATGGTGAGACCTTATTATTAATAGACTTCTAGACATGGTGTACCTACTAGGTTATGATGTGACTTCAATAAACACCTTGTCATAGTGTGACCCTCTATCATCATGGTGTAGAGATTTTCTTATAGGATAATTCCTTGAAAATTCACCCTGACCCTACTCCCACTCTAAACAGAGAAAATAAAACAACTCCCAAGACTCCTAAAAAATATAAAAAAACATATTCAATATTTTCCAACTCATAGGATACTAAACTAAAACTAAATTCAAAAAAAATTCCCAACTCTAAGACCAAAAATTTAATTTTCCCTATTTTCACCAACGCATAACATCAAGGGGATTTATTATTTTCACATACCGTATGGTTATCCTAGTTTATCCTAGGTTGTTATTGAGTTGACATTTGTGACTATATATTATAAAATCATATTCTTTGATTATTTTTCATTCAAACCCTTTTATTATGTGTTTCTCAATACTTGAGATATATTAAATGGTCATTATACTCACCCATGTATGGGAACTAATATAGTGATATAATTATGGTGGTGAAAATTATATAACATATTTATGATTAAACATATATGTGTAGTTTCTAGTGTTGTTCTATATAGGTGCACCAAGTTGTGTCTTTATAGAGGTGTCCACTTATATTATTCTGGCATTCCATTCAGTTTTCATTTATGGATGAGTTGATTCAATGTCATGGGAATACATTATTTACATTATTATAGCTTATTTATTATGTGTTATTATGTTCTTTGTTTATAAAATTTCATGAATAATCTCACTAATTTCATTGTACTTATAATTTCTTTAAAATATATTTCTTTTATGTAGTGTTATGGTGATATATTATTGTAGGTTTGATACAATAACTCCTCTATATTATGAATGTGGCATCTTAATGCAAGTAATTATCCCTACCTTATTATATGTTTTATTTGAGATCAATATATAACATTTTTACAGGGTAAGTGGGCCTCTATAATATTGATTCATGTTATAGTGATATCATAGTAGGTCTATCTAAGAAGATGAAAATGAAATTATGCACGTATGTGATTTTAATTGGGGAAACTAGGAGAATCGTGTTAGTGTAATTTATATTCATTATATTAGTCATGGAAACCTAACTATAGAGTGTTTTTATTACCCCTAGTTTCTGGTGTATAACCCTTACTTTATTCTTTTTCTGGTTATAAACTGTATGGGTGATAGTTGGGAGAGTTGAGAGAACTTTGGATGTGATTTTATGGCTAAAGGGAAGACGCACGGGCAACACACGATTTGCCTAACCATGTGGATAAATAATGCACAATTATCCTCTAGGGGAAATATCTCTAGCATTATTGGAGAAAACATTGGGTGACTATGCAAGGGGAAGTCACGCGGGTAGTTACTACCACACGGTTAGCATACAGTTTGCCTAACTGTGCGTTCAACCCGTGTACAGAGTCATAATGAGATCCTAAAAAATAGGATCTCACTTGTTTTTTCCATAACTCAATTGTTTTTCCCATAAACATCTCTAATTGGATATTACTCTCCAATGAAGGTATGATAACCTCTCCTACGAGTTTTGGAGTTGATCTAAGGGCTTCCCCTAGTGAATCGAAGCTGGATTCTTGAGGTATATGATCGTTCTTTTTCGTTCTTGATTAGTTTCTTTGATCTACTTAGATCAAATTATCCTATTATATTGGGATATTAGATATACACTTATTACAGGTATATCTAGCTGTGAAGATTTCAAATATGATTATATTTGGTCTTGATATTTCAAAGAGAAGTGATCTAAGGTGGGTTCTTGGAGAATCGACCTAGTTTTCCTGTGCATGATTTGTTCGTTGTGGTTTTCATCAAAACCATTGAGGTAGGTGGCTTCAATCTTGACTCCTATTAGTATAAATAATTATAATGACTTAAAATTTATTGATTTTTGTGAAATTTATTGTTATTTCTCTATTGAACAAGTTTTGGAAACCTTCTTGGGTGACGATTGTGAAATTTGGAAAATTGGGGATTTTGAACGAGTACTTTGGTTCCTGGTTCTAATATATGGATTTAGAAAAGGGTATTTTTCTTGATTGTTGGATCATGAGTTGTATTGGATGTTATCATTAAAAAGTAAAAGTTATATTGAAATTAAATGTTGTTTTGAAATTGGTCGTGCTTTGGTTTTCAATAAAAGTTGAGTTTTATTTTAGTGGTGTATTTTGGTAATAGAAATATTTGGAATAAATGGTGTTTGTTTGAGTCCATTATTAACGAGACCTTAGTAAAGGATAAGTACCATTGGGTTAAAATGGAAGTGACCATGGATTTGGGGTGTTTTTCATTGGGACACAAGGCAATTGTACGAGAGACCACTCATGAGTATGGAACTATCAAATAAAGCATGCATGTGAGGGTATTTTGTGAACTATGGAATGGGTATGATAAATTATAATAAGAATTGGTTTTAAGATTTTATTATTTAATTTTATGGAAAATAACTTTTTGGAAATTGGTTTCATTTATTTTTGTTTTCAGTTGGTTGTAAATGGGTTTTGGAACTTGTTTATATTTGGACATAAACTGTTTTGGTAAATTGTTTTGTATAAACTGTTTTATAAAAATGTGGCTAACTTTTCTATACAAGTGTCATGAGTAGGGAAGTCATTGGGTAAAACCTACTGTGTTTTATACTCACCCTTGATTTGGAACTTTGGTGCCTTTTTAGATTCTATCTTCTGGGACAAGGGAAAAGGTAATGGTTCCCATGTTTTTAGCACTGCCCCGTGATATTTAGGATGTTTGGTGATTGTGGATATTGGTTCTTGTGAAGCATGGAGATTTATTGTCTATTGGGATTCTTGATTTGTTTATCCTCTATTTACATTGATACTGGATTAGTCTTCTACATTTTTACACTTTGATGTGGTTTTATGATAAATGAAGTTGTTTAGTGGTCTTTATTTTTTTCATGAATCATTTAGTGAATGGTTTGGTTATGGTATAATGGTTTAATGGTTTATTTATTAAAGGTTAAATCATCCCACACTTGTATTTGAAACCCTTTGGCATTTATTTACAGCCTTCTTCATCTTGGGGATGTCACTTAACACCATGTATTGACTCGTTGTACTATCAAGCCAATGAGAATTTCAGGGTCATTACAAATGGTATCAGTCTAGTCCTTCCTTTATGGTAAAAATGTTATCAACTTGTAAGGTCCTTTCCTAACATGTAGTAATTAGTGTTCTTGGTCTTGGAGTTGAAATTCCTTCTAGTCTATTCTTTGGGCCGAAATCTTATACAAGATTAGGATTTCGGAACATGAAATGTATAACATAAAAGGATGTAGCTAAACCTTTTCTACTGATCGTCAAGTTACTAGGGAGTTGGATACATAAGTTTTTTAGAGAAACTTCTAGAATGATAAAAATCTCCTTTTCATGGGTTTAGCAAATGAGATGTGCATGACATGCATTTTAGAGGAATGGCTTCCCACTAGGAGTGCATACATCATTTTGAGGAAGGATTCATGTTGTGTATAAAGTGTTGATTTTGGAAAAAAGTTTAAAATAGTTTTTTAAATGAAAGACTTTGAAAATGGAAATACTTTTGGTATTTTGAAAATGGTCTGATTTTTTTAAAAAAACAAGTTGAATGTTTTAAAAAAAATGGTTAAACATGGAAAAAGGATGTTTTTGGAAAAAAAATTGTGATAGTTGATGTGATTGAATTTGAAATGCTAGGAAATCAATTGCTAGAGAGTGAAATTGATGGATTTTTTTGTTGGTTTAGGAAATGGCACCGAGTAGGTGTTGTAGAAACCAACCACGGGATGCTGTAGATAATGTGGTTGCACCTGAACCACAAGTGAATTAAGAGCTAGTTTAGAGTATTTTCCCAGCTTTTCAAGATATGTATATGGGAAATAGAAGGAATGATCCATCTCATGTGGATCATACCATCAGGTTCATTAATCAGAATCCACCTATCTTCCAGGGTGATGTTGAGCCTGAAAAGGAGGAGGTTTGGCTAAGTATGATGAATTTTATCTTCGATTTCATCAGAAAACCAGAGTAGATAAAGGTAAATATGGTGAAATATATGCTCTAGGATCTTGAATTCTAGTGGTGGGATTTAGAAATATAGGCTAAATTCGATGAAGGCCTTACATAGAGGGATTATGAGGAATTGTTCAACAAACAATTCAATCCCCACACGTTCAAGACCCCAAAAAATAGACTTCTTAATCCCGAAACAAGAGATTCTATCTGTCATAGAGTATACAACTAAATTCATGAATTTAGTGTTCTTTTCAATAGATGTTGTGGTCAGGGCATCCTTGAAGGCTTATATCATTGAATCATGGATACAAAAGGATATTTGATAGAAGATTGTGGTGTTCTTTATTACTAATTTTACACAGATTGTGAACAGATAATAGTTGATGAATGTGATATCTCGGGATCCATAGGAGGAGGTATGGTGATACCCCTAGGAATGGTTGGAACTCAATCACTAGAATGATGCAAAGAAGGTACACCTATACCAATGTGGAAGTGGAAATGAAAATTAGATGGTTGGATCAGTGAACCATCCTGCATGATCCATGTGTAAAGAATGATGTTTCCAATGTGGTTCACTTGACCACATAAAGAGATAGTGTATGGAACAACCTAGATCATGTAATAACTACATGAAGAAGAAGCATCTTCAGTTCTATTTTTTCATTGCTCCAAGGTCAGGTGCTCGAGACACTTCTTAGGTGTCACATGCAACATATGCTTCGACAGGGTGAGGACAGACGAATCAGTCTCATTAGCAGAGAAGATCTAGTCATAGTGATTCTAGAAATACCAAGACCCCTAAACCAAGAAAATATTATCAAGGTAACAAGGAGAACAATGAAACAATGAATCAATTGTATGGAGTTGAGTAGATGATCATCGATGATCAGGCTGGACCATCTACGGTGAGAGGTACGATTATTTTGAATTCTACCATTGTGCATGTGCTCTTTTATACTAGTGCATCACATTATTCTATTTCTTCTCGTGTTGTTGATTTGTTATGTTAGAAGTTTTAAATGGTTCCTTCTATTTTAAAACTAAAAAATTCTCTCAGTGAAAGAGAATGTCAAGCCTTTATGTGTAGAGTATGTGCTATAACAGTTGATGGATCTATGATGAAATGGGACTTTTCAATGTTAGAAATGGATTTCTATGATATAATCTTCGGTATGGATTGGATTAAAATGTTCAAGGGTCGCATATATAGTTATAGGAGAATAATTAGTTTCAAGATAGAGGTCTCCATCGAGTATCTCTTCAAAGGAGAAAGGATGGTAAAGAAAAGGGAATAATGGTTATTTTCACTGATAGTGGGATCAATCTTGTACCAGTTGGAAGTGTTGAATTTGTAATCAATATAAGAGATCTAGGAAATTATTTTTCCCATAGTTGTGGATCAATTTACAGATTTATTTCCCGAGAACTTCTTAAAGTTACCACCTATAAGGGAAGTGGAGTTTACGATTGATCTGCTTCCGGGGACCAGTCCTATTTCCCTTTTGTCTTATATGATGGCACCAATATAGTTATGATAATTGAAAGTGATGTTGGAGGAGCAGGAAATCAAGGGATTTCATTCGACCAAGTATGTCTCCATGGGAAGCACTGGTTTTGTTCATGAAGAATGAAGATGAAGCTCTTGGGATATGCATTATTTATAGTAAGGTAAACCAAGTTACGATAAAGAACTAATATCCACTTCCACGCATTAATGATCTATTTGATCAATTAAGAGGATATCAGTGGTTCTCTAAGACTGAATTGCAATCAGGATATCATAAATTGTGAGTCTAGAAGGAAGATATTCTGAAGACAACATTCATATGTAGATATGGCCACTATGAATATGTAGTCATGCCTTTCGGTCTAATGAATGCACTAGCTGTCTTCATGGTCTTTATGTATCAGGTATTTCAATAATATCTGGATTCTTTTGTGGTGGTGTTTTTGAATGACATATTGGTGTATTAAAAGACCATGGATGACCATGAATAGCACCTATAAATAGTGTTACAAATCTTGAGAGATCACCGTTTGTATGCCAAATTATCATAGTGTGATTTTTGGATATAAGAAGATTGATTTCTTGGCCATGTCATTTTTGAAAAAGGAATTTCTATTGATCCTAAAAAGATAGAATCTTTTATCTCTTAGAAACCACTGAAGAACTTCTTTATGATACAATGTTTTTTTTTGGTCTAGATGGTTACTATTGATGCTTGAACCTGATTTCTCACGACTAGCTTATCCAATGACAGCTCCAAAAAGGAATAATTCTTTGTTCCAAAGGACAGATTAATTCTTGAAGTCTTTCAAAGAACTAAATGTTCATCCAACATCATCAACTATCTTGATTTTTCTAGAATTAGGATAGGGTAATGTGGTATACTATGATGCATTGGGATCAGGTTTGGGTTATGTTTTCATCCAAGGAGACCATGTGGTTTCTTTTGGTTCAAGGAGGATAAGGGTGCATGTGAAGAATTACCAAACACATGATTTCGAGTTAGCTATAGTCGTCTATGCTTTGAAAACATCGATGCATTATCTATTTTGTGAGAAATTCACTATGTTTATCGATCATAAAATATTGAAACACATTTTCTCACAGTGATATTTGAATCTTCATCAAAGGAGATGGATGGAGTATCTCAAGATGTTTGACATTGACTTTGGGGAGGATGGACCCCCTCTCTCCGGGTCTCCCCTCTCCTTTCGCACTTGGGTTTCTTCCCAGTGCCTCCACCGCTGCTCCCTCTATATCATCGCCCCCACTCGGTGAAGGTCCTCCTCCGACATTCCTTATTCGGCGTTCCTTCTCTGGTGTTCCTCCGCCAGCTTTCCTCCTTCGGCGTTCCTCCTCTTCTCTCCCCCTCATTCCCCTGCTCTCTTCCTGGCCTTGTTTCTCCTAGGGCGTGCTCTCTCTCAGCGATTAGGGTTTATCCTCTTCCCTTCACCTTCCTCTGCGCGGAGACGCTCCTCTTCGCCCCTTCCTCTTTACCGATTCTAGTGCATCGGCCTTCTCTTCGCATGGCGTGCAGGATCCCTTGCTGGTCAATCCCCTTTACTATTCTTTTCGGTGAGTCGAGGCCTGTTATCCCTCCCCTGCCTCTCTTTCTGTCATCCCCATCGTGCAAGTCCCTATCTTGGCTGAACTCAAACGGTCTTCAGCGGCTTGGGTATGTGATGGAGGAGGCTTGCTCATGCACTTCTGGATTCGTTACAATTTTCTGGTGTTCTTCCACTTCTACGTCATTTTTGGATGGTTCATTTCCTTTCTAGGTGTTTCTTCAAAGAGGAAATTTTTTTGATACTTCTAGTGATGGTGATGAATCCAAGGTTGCAGCCCAATGGGAAGGCTTCTACACCTCAAACTCTACTATGGCCTCCTTGTGTTTCATCCCAAGGCAGGACATCCTGGTGCGATGGTTATCATGGAGGCTTTGGGATTGTGTTGTTTGTGTGGTAGTCGGCTTTTCTGGAGGCACAAACTTGAGTCAGTGTTTGTGTTGTTCTTGGATTTTGGATTTGGTCCTAGATTTGTTGTTCATGTGATGGTGATCCTTGTTGGATGGGTGCTCCGAAGCTGTTTTATTTCTCCACTATGGCCACAGTGGTTTCCAATTGATGAGTTTCCTTGCAAATTTCAAATTTTTTGTGTTCTAATGAATCTTTACAGTGATTTAAATGATCTTAAACTAGGTCCTCACTGGTGCTGGGATAGGTGATGATGATGCTAACTGGTGATTTAGTGCATCAGGGTGTGTATCTGTGTAGCTCAAGTGGCATCTTGTCGATGGTAATGATGTCTCCTATTTATTTTGATCTTTGAAATTGGGGATTGGGTGTTGTTTTCCAGTTGTGGTATTTATTGTGTTTTTTAATTGGTATCCAGTAATTTGTGAGGTTCCCACTATTTAAAAAAGTGGTTTATTCAAAAATTGAAAAAAAAGTATTTGGAGCAGAAAAGGGAATTTTTTAGTAGATGCATTGAAAAGAATGTTATATTCCCAGTTGGTGAAAGAAGCTTCAGATGAATGGTAGTTGATGTATTTCTTAGCCGTCATGCATGTGGAATGTGAAGACTGAGGTGATTTTGGGGATTTTTTTGCTACACTAGTTCTTGATTCGGTAAATATAGTCAAATAGGCACAAACATCTGATGAAAAATGTTTGGTTGTGTGTTCAAAAATCAATGGTTGGGAGACCATTGAGGGATGGGAACTTGATGGGAGTATAGTTTTTTGTTTTAGAGAACATATGGTTGCACCTATTTGTTTTTAGGAACAACTCCTTCATGATAACCACCATTATAGATGGGTTATATATCTAGGTACACAGAATATGAATAAGGAACTAAAGGCACAATTTTGGTGGAGCCGCATGAAAAGGAAGGTGGTTGAGTTTCTCTTGTAGTGCATAACTTGTCAGTAGGTTAAAGTAGAGCATCAGAGACCATTGAGAATGTTGCAGACTTTACCTATCCCATTGTGTAAATGGGAGTTGATAAAAAAAAGATTTTGTTATTAGTCTTCCAAGAACGATTCGTAAACATGATGCCATATGGGTGATAGTGGATCATCTCACCAAGTTGGCCCGTTCCATCCCTATTTTTGAAACTCATACGGTGGAAGATCTATCTAAAATATATATCCAAGAACACTACCACAAAACTAGGCAAGGCGAGCGCCAGCCTTTATCAGTGCTAACGAAAAAGCGCTGATAAAGGGGGGGTACCTTTATCAGTGCTAAAAAAAGCTCTGATAAAAGTACCCCTTTATCAGCACTTTTTTTAGCACTCATAAATGTACAAACTTTAACAATACTTTTTTTAGCACTATTAAAGGGTACCCCTTTATCAACGCTTTTTTAGTAGCACTGATAAAGGGAGGTCTTTATCAGCGATTTTTTTAAAAGTGTTGATAAAGGCTCTACTTTAAAAAAATAATTAAAAAATATATATGAATATTTAAATATATAGATATAGTTATATTGATATGAATATAATTTATATTTTTTAAATATAATTTTAAATATATTTTATACAAGTATAAATATATAGTTACACTTAATATATAAGATATTTAGTGAAAATGGCTTATAAAAAAATTAAAAAATATTTTTAATAAATAATTTGATAATTATTATCGAGTTATAGTCATTTAATAACAATTTTAAGACTAAACAAAATTTAAAAATATCCAAAATATGTTGAACACTCAACCTGAACTTCAAACGGCCATAACTTTTGATCCGGGTGTCCGTTTGAGCTCTACAACATATCAAATCGAAGCCCGCGATGAGATATACGCGTTATTATTATAGGTAAATCCTTGGTCACATTTTTCAAGGCTAAAAAAGGCCCATAAGGCCTCCAGAACTGAGTTTTTAGTCGAGATACCCTGATTTTTTAACATTTTGTGGATTTTTAGCCTCATTTAAGGGGGTATTATTGGCTTTTTTTGGTGGGGAATGAATTTATTCCAAGTTATTACATTCATATTGATATTATGTCTTTAAAATTTTATCATTTTTTATAATGCACTAATATTTCTAATTAAATATATAATAAAATATACATATTTTTTATATATGCACACATAAAAATTTAATTATAAATATAAATAATAAAATATATTTACATATAAAATATATAAGCTTTATGTAAATAATAACTAATATCGATTTTATTTAAAATAAAAATATATGAATATTTATATACCTATATATTAATCTAACTATATATATTAATATAACTACATATATATATTCATATAACTATAAATATATATATTAATATCACTGTAAATATATATATTAATATAACTTTATTTATATATTTATATAACAATATATATATATATTAATATAAATATATATTTCTATACGAATAAATATAACTATATATATATAAATAGAGATATCATGAAATGAAAAACAAATCAACATAGAGGAGTGGTAAGGGCTTAGGCGCACAGGGGGGGAGGTCTCGAGTTCAAAACCTGGTGGAGGAAAGGGCACGCGCATGGGGGTGGATTTTGGGAGGCTATAACTGATAAACGGTGTAGGGGTTCATGTGGGTGCTGGAGGGACTGGAAAGAACTGTTAAAAGGGGGGCTCAAGCGCTATTAAAGCCCCCCAATTGTCAGGATTTTTTTAATTTTTTTTTAATTTTTTTAATTTTTTTACTTTTATCAGCGCTTTTTATAGCACTGATAATGGGGACCCCCCCCCCCTTATCTTCACCGGATTTAACAGCGCTTTTTTAGCACTGTTAAAGGCCATTTTTAGCGCTGATAGAAGGGGTATTTGTAGTAGTGGAAGTTGTAAAGAGACATGGCATACCATTTTCAATCATATCAGACAGAGATCCATGGTTCACGTCTCATTTTGGGAAATCCTTAGAGCAAGACCTTGGGACTCTATTGAATATGAGCACGTATCATCCTCAAATGGATGAAAAATATGAGCAAATGATAAAAACATTGGAAGACATATTGTGGGATTGTGTAATGGATTTTGGTGGATCATGGGAGAAACATATAACCCTTTTGGAGTTCTCATAAAATAAAATCAATCATAACTTGATACATATGGCTTTGTTTAAATCATTGTATGGGTGTCCTAGCCGTTCTCCTCTATGTTGGGTGGAAATGGGTGAGACATCTCTATTTGGGATGAGCCTTGTCTAAGAAAAAACGGAGAAAATCTAGTTGATTAGAAAGAGGGTGGAGTTGTCTCCGAGTCATCAGAAATCATATGTATACCACCATCAAAGACTGTCGTCATTCACTGTGGGTGATCATGTCTTATTGAGGATATCTCCAAGGCTTGGACATCATCATTTTGTGAAGAAATAAAAGTTATATCCTAAATACATTGTCCCTTTAGAGATACTATAATGGGTTTGAGAGGTGTAATATCGGTTGTCATTACCACCACAGTTCATTTTAGTGCATAATGTGTTCCATGTATCTCAGTTGAGAAAGTATCATCCTGATATTTTCCATATGATTCGATGGGATCACATCAACCTAGAGACATATGATTCGTTGATACATATCATAGAATGTATTGTGGATAGGCCATAAAAAGTATTGTGTCTAAAAATCATCGGTCTAGTATGGTTTTTATGGAAGCATGGTCAGATTCAGGAAGAGACTTTGGAACGTGAGAAGTAATTGGAAGAGTAGTGGCCTGAATTCTTTCAAGGCAATGAATGTTTTCTACTTTTCTGAGGATTGAAAGGCCAATGGTGGGGGGAATTAAGTACCCTTGGTGTCTGGTATGTAACCCTTAATTGATTATTTTTATGGTTATGATGTGTAAAGGTGATATTTGGTAGAGTTGGGAGAACTTTGGAAGTGTTTTGGGGATAAAGGGAATTTGCACAGGCAGTGCACGGTTTACCTAACTGTGCGACCGAACAATGTGTGATGGTCCTCTTGAGGCAGTAGCTCCAGCATGGATGGAGCATAGTTTAGGAGACCATGTAAGGGTAAGCCCTATGAGAAGTTTCTTCTACATGGTTAGTGCACGATTTTCCCAACCATGCAGTCAAACTATACGCAAAGTCAAAATGAGATCCTAAATAATAGGATCTCACTCGTTTTTCCATAACTCACTTGTTTTCTTTTATAAACTGCCCTAATTCGAGATTAATCTTTATTGAAGGTAGGAGGACCTCTCCCAATCATTTTGGAGTCAATCTGAAGGCTTCCCTTGGTGAATCAAAGCCTGATTTTTGAGGTATGTGATCGTTCTTCATCGTTCTTGATCAGTTTCTTAGGTCTACTTTGACCTACCTCTTCACTTATCTTGGTTTCTTAGATATACACTAATTATGTGTAGATATAGGTATATGTATGAAAAATATGATGAAATTTGGTCTTTATCTTTCTATTATAAGAGATATAATGTGGGTTCTTAGAGAATTGACCCGGTTTTATTGTGTGTTCTTCATTCATTGTGGTTTTCGTCAAAAACATTGAGGTTGGAGGCTTTAATCTCAACATATATTAGTAGAACTAATTTTCATGCTTTAAAATTTATTTATTTTTCTGAAATTTATTGTGATTTATCTGTTCAACAAGTTTTGGATGCTTTCTTGAGTGACGATTGTGAAATCTTAAAAATTGGGGATTTCGAATGAGTGCTTTGGTTCTTAGTTTTAAAATATGGATTTTAAAAAGGGTGTTTTTATAGATTGTTTGAACATGAGTTTGATTGGATTTTTTAAATAAAAGGGGGATATTTTATTAAAATTAAATGTTGTTTTGAAATTGGTTGTTCTTTGGTTTTCAATAAAAGATTAGTTTTATTAAAGTGGTTTATTTTGGTAAAGGAAATATTTTGCATAAATATTGTTGGTGTGAGTCCATGATTAACTGTCCTTTAGTAATGGACAAATACCATTGGGATACATGTAATTTGACCCTAGATCGGGGGGGGGGGGTGTCATTAAGACACAAGGAAATTGGACGAGAGACCGCTCAAGAGTATGGAACTGTCAAATGAAGCATGCATGTGTGGGTGTGTTGTGAACTATGAAATGGGTATTCCATATGATAATAAGAATTGGTTTTAAGGATTGAGAAGTTATTTTTCTAGAAAAATAAATATCTAGAAATTGGTTTCATTTAGTTTTGTTTTCACTTGGTTGTCAATGGGTATTGGAACTTGATTATATTTGGTTATAAACTGTTTTGGTAAATCATTTTATATGAACTATTTTATATAAATGTGGCTAAATTTTCTATCCAAGTGGAATGAGTAGGGAATTCATTGGGGAAAACCTACTGAGATTTATACTCACCACTATATTGGCACTTTGGTGCTTTTACAGATGTTATCTTTTAGGAAAGGAGAAAAGGTAACATTTCCCACGTTTTTAGCACTAAGTCATGATATTTGGGCTATTCTTTGATTTTAGAGCGTGAAACATGTGGAGCATGGAGATTTATAGTATCCTGAGATTATTGATTTTTTTATCCACTGTTTACTTTGATACTACACTAGTCTTCTTTTGTTGCACAATTTGATGTGGTTTTGAGATACATGAAGTCTTTTAGTGTTATTTCTTTTGTTCATGCATCATTTAGTGTATGGTTTGGTTATGGTTTGTTGGTTTAATGGTTTATCTCTTAAAGGTCAAATCATCCCTCACTTTCTTTTCAAACCCTTAAGCATTTATTTCCGTCCTTTTATGTCTTGGGGATGTCACTTAAGGCCAAGTAATAAATTGGTGTACTCTCAATACAATGAGAATTGGTGGGTCATTACAGCGTGTTAGCTAAAAATTATTATTCAAGGAATCTAATGATTCTTGGAACAACTCGAGTAAACAAAGAACTATTTCCATAATACAGTTGGGTTAATACATGAAATATATAGTGTTTTTCTGATGAACTATTTGAATTCATTATTTTTGTATGGGGTGTTTCTTGGGATGAACTTTTAAATTATTTCAATCACATCTCATTAAATTATCTAATAGTTATGATACGAATCGATTAATAATTGAAAATTTTATCTGAATAAAATATTTCATAGAATACAATATTTTATTTTTAGTTATTAGTTGTGGATGGCTAGACAAAATATTCCAAACTTTCATTTATGGTTGATTTTGGAAATGATTAGTACATCAGATTATGGACAAGTATGAGTAATTTATTCCTACAATAATATAAAGGCTTAATCTTAACATAGAGGCTGAGAAATATCATATAGATGTGATATTGTACAAGTTTTAATACATGATTATAACCATTTGTTTAGGTGATGAAGATTCTAGTTGGTGGTGACTAAGATAATGATATTTGCAAGAAGGTTCCCCTTGTGAAGAAATATCTTACATCAATACTTGATATCATGATAAACTTATTTCATAGTTACTTGGAAGGTGGTAGACGAGGATAAATTTGATTTTGGAGGTGTGTATATTGAGATAGATATGTGTATTTAAATTATTTTCATTGGGTTTTGTCTAATATTTCAATGATAGATTGATTGTATAATCCATATTATTTAAAATAGTTATTTTTTCATATAACATAGTATTTTAATCAGTTCAAAGATATTGAGTGATTATTTTTAAAGCTCATTTATGTCTTAGTACTGTCATGGATTATGCAAGATGATGATATCACCTATTTATTTACATTGAGGTGTAATGATGAGAGATATGGATTTATGGCATCTCACTGTGTCATGGAAAAGACATGTTACACATTGAATATGACTTAGATCTTATAAAATGAATGTGTTTTTAAATATATGTTATAATTTATTCTACTAGGACATGGTTGTTATCATGATCTATATCACACCCATTCAATAATTATGATGATATATTTTGTTAAGAAAAATAATCCACTATGAGTTATTATAATATCTAATTCATTTCATCGGTGGTTGTAGTCTCTTGACTTGACATGTGTTATCTCAGGGTTTGACATATCCACTTAGAAAAAGGTTGAATGGGTCCCTAATAGGTTATTTACTATTTGGTATAGATGGTGATTATATATTATAGTGTGTTTATTTATAAATATTGATAATATTTCAACCTCAACAATATCTCCCATAGTAGTTACAATGATGGCCAAACAATTTTCTACACTGGATTAGAGATGAATGGAATATTTATTAGGGTTAATAAATTGAGAATTATAAATCAATAGTGTATTCTGAAAATATAATGTTAGGTGATTATCCATACCATCATTATTCGTGGGAAGATATTATTGAAATGTGTGGGGTGATATTTTTCCTCATGTTTAGAAATTGGAGTTTTTTACTAGATTACCTTGAGTGGTGATAACATTAAATTATAATATCCTTTGGTAGTATTCTATCTTCTTCATGTGATATGATGGATTAATTAACTATCTTCAATTCAAGTGTACTTTCCAAAAAATAAAAAAATTTATTTTTTGAAATTGATGTCGGTTGATTCCATACTTATTCATCACGTATAGTGAAATTAAAAAAATTCATTGATGTAGTGGACATAAATGAATGATTTTTTTTAGATAACCACCTTAAGGTTTGTTATTAAAATTGGACAGTATATGTTTTCCCAAATAGGGATGATAAATATATTATAACTATGAATGAAACATTTCATAAAATTTCCACAATTTTTTGTTAATCGTATTATGTATGTTGTGATATTATTGCATGAGTTTCAGTAAAAACATCGTTGAATGGGAATGAAAAGTGTTCCAATGTAAATAGAAAAAATACATACCAATTTTTATATGGAGTTAAGAAAAATGAAATTATACATATTTGGATAGTTATATTATTGAATTACATAGATAAATTTTTAGTGAAAGTGTAATAAGTTTAAGAATATATTATTTGTGACAATATTAAAGGATGTGGAACTACTCAAGAGATCATTAAACCACTAATATCATCTAAAAATTTATAGATTCTCTAGGTTATGGTCTTTATGGGTTATGTCATATGATTCTATATAGGTATGTTCATGTTATTTGACATGTTAATTTTATATAAAATATTAATCACTTAGTGATCCATTTTTATTTTGTATTGAAATTATTTGATCACTTATGTGAGCTCATACTAAGACTCATTGGATGGTTTCATGTATGAGTAATCTTATTTGGGTGATATACTAGTAAATTATTTCCATTGTGTGTATATAGACGTGTGATTTCTTTTTTTATGAGTTAGTTCCAAAAATTATATACAAACAGATGAACATCACATAGGGGCATGAGATAAATGATATGAGACTACACTTATTTATTTATTTTTTAGTGGTTTCAAAATACTTAATTTTCCAAGGGAGTATGAAAAGTGTGAAAGAAATATTAGTAGCCTATCCTATTGATATGAATTTATTTTTAGAATTAAATTATATCAAGTTGAGCTAAAGGCAAAAACCTATATTTGACAAGAGAAGTAATTTTTTTCATAATTTATACCTTTTGTTAATTTGGTTGGCTTCATTAATGCTTATATTTTTTAAATTGTTATTTTGTTAAATTTTAATATTAATATATGTGAATTTTAGTGTGAAAATATGAATTATAAAAATAATTATGAATAATTTAAATATAGAAATATTAACTTACTTGAGGACACTAGATTTTTTTCTAGATGGATTAACATATCTTGGAACCTGGTGTTTACTTTATTTTAGAAATTCAGTTTGAAATAAAGGAGTTTTAGTTTTTCTATCATTTATTTAATTAATTAAAAAATTAATTAAATAAGATACATAATTTTTTTTTCATTTTTAAGAAAAATGATGATAAATTTGTAACAATATAACTAATTGAAATCTCTATAGTATAATATTTCATAGGATGTGATGTTTTATTTTACTAAAATATAATATATTGTTAGGCCTTGAGAATGACATGGGCCCATTTTCCTATAAATATGTTATTTTCCTCATTTTATTGGGTCTTTATAATGTTTTTTTATCTAGAGATTTTATTGAAATATCAGGGGAGTCAATTATCCCCCATGAGGGAGGACTGTTGAACCTCTTATTCAAAGTCATTTTAGGAATTATGATTCAAAAGATCCATTATTATAATTAATAAATGATGATAATTTTATTTAAAACCATATTCTATGTTTCTAATTTTTTATTTCATTAAATGTTGATAAATGAACAGATAAAATTTTCTTACACCATTAACTTCCATGGCCCGATTCATGTAGTTATTTCATGATGTATATGCATCCATAATTTTATTTTTCTACTAGTATTAGTGAAACCAAAGTAATAGGGGGTGGGTGGGGGAGAATCAATGTGGATGAATTATACAAATTAAAAAAATTTCTTTTTTACCTCTAAAAAAGTTATTCTAAATGAGACTCACTCTACATTCTCCTATATTTGTTTTCATACATACAATGATAAATAAGAAATCAAAAAATGAAGCAGACATGAATTTTTTAATGTGGTTTGATTAAAATGTGGATGACTACATCAACAATTTATGATGGTTGTTATCCCACTCACACATTAAATATATTTAATTATAAAGAATAAAATATGGTACCTTGGAACCTATTTTCCTATCACCAACCAAGTTACATGAAAGAAGCCACTTGTTATCATCATACTCTATTACCAACTAGGTCTTACTATAAAATTAATAAATTTGGATAACTCCTTTGATGTGTTATCTATAGGAATGATTAATTATATAATAGATTTAATGAATCTAATATAATTCGTCAATATTTTAGCTATTGTCTAGGATACCACTGCTACATAACAATATCCTTGGGTAATCTCACTATGTCCTAACTGAATAAATCATAAACAGATGCCTATAATATTCTTCTGTCTGTATGAATTTCAATAGATAATATGTATTATGACCCCTGTCATATCTTCTTCTTATATTTATTCATGAACACATATGAATATGTCTCACACAAAGTGTCAAATATATCATTTTTTTCTTCAAATCATTGAATTATTAGAGTAGTAGTTGGTTGGGTCTCTTTCTTCCATCACTCCATCTTCATCTTCATATTATTATTTTAATAATCATAGATTAAAAGAGGGATATATTTTTCATATTATAATATATAAAAACCCTTTAATATTTTAATGTTAAATCTCTATGACCCTCTGTCTTCTATCCTCACACTTGTTTTAGTGATTTTCTTGATATTATTATTATTAACTAATTCCTAATCATTTTCTAAAGACATTTTCTCAAAGAATTACTATTGTTAATTATATTTACTAAATAGAGTCCACCATTATATTTGAAACACCATATTTATCACATAAATATATTCTCATTTCATATTAAAAAATTTCCAAATTTATTTACGAAGTTCCTGGGACTTTTGAGATCACTAAGAGGTGGAAGGGGTGAATTAGTGATCCATTTTTTTACAAATATCCCTTCTTAATTCACCATCTATAGAGTTTTAAATCTTTAATCCAATCCTTTTATCATCTATTAACATTACTCAAATATGAAATAGATAAACAGAATAAGATATAAGGATTTACAAAGTCTGAACATTAAAACTTAATCCTTACTGGGTTAATGTTGTGTTTCAAGACCTTGTTTATATACTATGAATCAACATGATTATAGATACATGATATCGCCTGAAAATCATGTAGGCTTATCTCCCAAAATACCTTGAAGACATTATTTGAAAATGTATGGTCTTCATTTGATCACATCATCCACTTTATGATGGGTTCTTTATACTATCTTATATTAATTGAATTTATCTCTCAAAAAGTATCTTTCCACATAATGGTGTGATATTTATACTACATCTTAAAATTTCATTAAGGGTCCTCAAAAACTAATCATATGAATAAGTCTAAAACATTTTCTTAAATGATATATAATTATTCTCATTGTCCTTAATGTATGACCATACTCCCTTCTTGAAGATTTCTTCTCCTTTCTCACTGATCCTCTTAATGATATGATATTATCACTGGTAGTATGAAGTAGTTTAAACTTCAAACTATCTTCCTTGATTCAAAATTACTGTGGTAGTGTTGGGTTCTATCTTATTGTTCATTAATCCTCAAAATATATGGAATATAGTCATATTCTTCATCAAAGTCTTCACACCATGTATCAACAAACTCATGGTTACTAACCACCTATAATAGAAGTGGATCAAAACTAATTCTCTCATTTCTTTCCCTTTATATAATAATTTTTACATGAAACTACATTAATTTTATCCTTCTAGTTTCAATTGTCAAAAAATAATACTAAGTGTAATATCTCATGGTCTTCCAAAATAACCATTATAAAATTTGATATTTTGGGTTCCCATGATTTCCATTAAATTATAACAAACTCTTTCATGTGTGACAGATTATAATGATTTCAAAATTTTAATATCCATTATTCAATTAAAAGGATATTCCAAAAAACCCTTAACAAGTATGAATGATTTTATTTCATAGATAAATATTTTTCCAATTAGTTCAAATAGAGGACCCAAATTTATCTTCCCCCTGAAAATTAAATCAATATGATTCCACAAAAAAATCTATTTCATGTTGTATAAAATATAAACCAACAACACAACTGATATATATTGTTCATTTAAATTAGGTTCATCCCATGAATAACTATATAGATTCTATTTGAATCTGTGCACACTAGTATCATCTCAACTTCACTGAAATATTGTCAATCATGAATCACAAATTATTTGTCGTAATTAATACGCTGAAAAATAACAATAAGAACAAGAAGATTTAACCACTCTTTTTATCACAGATGATGAGTATGAAATATTATCATTTGAAAATCACTAAATAATAGAATATCCATATATCCCATTAATTGTAATTCAACCAATCTTGAATGATGTCTTTTAAAATTATCATGATATTTTGAAAAAATAATACTAACAATTGAATCATCAAATTTAGCTATCCAAATCAAATTCTTAAATATGAAAAATCATATTTTTATCAAGATAAGTATATGATTTATTTTATGATTTTCATGACACATACACAGTTATATATGACACATAAAAAGTTTTAAATCAATGATACTCTTGAAAAATGACACGTGAAAAATGACTTTGACACATGAAATACTTTTGGATTTCAAATACATAGGTGTAAATTCAATCATAAATAATATTAAATGGAACTTTTTTAGGTCTAAATGACATATAAAAATATTCTCAAACACTCATAATCCGCAAGGGATGCTTTCATTTTTAGCTTCAGCTAACATATTCCATCCTTCAAATAAATCTCTTCAAAGCTTCTTCAACTCATCATATAGAATTCTCAAACACACAAATCATCATCAAACTTGATTACATACTTAATGAATCTTATTAAAAATTAATTTCACCATAAACTTTTGAGTTATTCAATACCCCTTTTTGTTTTTTGGTAATATTAATGAACTTCTTCACATAAGTCTATTTTAATATTTATTCTCCCCATCATTGAAATTAAATGAAAATAGAGGATGGGGAATACACCAAATTAATTGAATATTTATTCTCATTAAGAAAATTAGTTTCCATAAAAACGTATTCCCCATATTGAAATATGAATTTTAACCTATTTTTATTTTTAGAGAGAGGGATGAGACTACACTAAACATAGACAAGATCCTTTTGTTAAACTACATTAGGTATTTGTGGGTGACCTTGAAGTAGAAAACAAGAGAGACTTGACCATGGAAATGAGATTGTATATAAAGTACTCTAAATAAGATATGATTTCAAAATATCCTAGTTTAGGGGATGTATTACAGATCTTTTTTGAAATATAAATCCTTCACATAACTCAACAAATACTTTAGAAAATTTCAAGTACAAGGTAATTTTACCCCCTTTCTCTTACCAAAGACATCAACTAACACTACACCTTTGTATAAACATTTGATATAATCAAAAAAATGGTATAAAATATATTTGGAATAACTAAATATTTGAATTTATAGACATGTATATAAATTAAATATTTATACCAAAATGATAATTTGGAAATAATCATCTATTATTTTCTCCCCCTCAAGGGATTCACTCACTTTTCTCATCATGGTAGTGAGAGTACCCCATATTGAGAAACATATATTATTTTCTAGTATTTAATAACTTATAGAACTTCCATATTTTTTTTGTGTCCATAAATGAAATGAAAACTAGTTTATAAAAAATTAATAGGAATTTAGAGGCGTTTATTTTTTTCTTTTTTTTAAAAAAAGTAGTAATGTTGAGAGTTTCTTCTCCACAAAGAATAATCTGTCTTTAAAAATTATATAATGATGTGATATTGAATAACATTCTTATGATTTTTTTCATTAGTATTAATATGAATCATGTTTTTCTCCTTTTCATCAACTGTATCCTTGTGTGGGTACTCATTGTTGTGATCCATTAATTCACACTCACCTTCATATTTCTACTTCTGTATTTGCTATGGATTCTAAAGATAATATGATAACATTAATGAATTAATGTATATGTTCTTTTAACCTATATAAAACATCCCACATAGTTTCTTATATTATTTTGAGATATAAGTTTTATATATAAGAATTCCCATATTCCATATTCACACTCACTTTTACATGAGTTTCTGTGAAAAGAATGTTCACGTTTCACCATTCATTTTGAATTTCTATTCACTCAATCAGCCCATAATCCATGTCCTAGAAGCACTATAATATAGGATTCAACATTGTGACATTTTTGGTCACATATTAAAAAAATATCATTCAAAAAATATTATTTATTTTATGTAGACATGAATATAGATTTTATATCTTCAACCTTATTTTTTCTAAGAGTTATTTTTATTCTAATAGAGATTATCCTATTACATTTAGGTGTGATACCCATTGATTAATTCTAACTCCATGGTATTTATATATAATACCAGTAATTATAGGATTTATACCTAGAACTCCATAAACACCATTTGTAACCTTTGAACCTTGATTTTCCAAAATGTTGGTGCGTAAGTCTATTAAAAAATACTTACTTCCTAGAAGTATTAAAACCATTATTTAGACTTATTATAGGAAATAATTACTATATTTCCCTACTTAAAATATTTTTTGATATTTTAGTAACTTCATTATATGTTTATTTATCCAATAAATATTCTGTTTTGTCTTTGATATCTATAATTGTTGAGAAAACTGATTCAGGGTAAATTGAAAAACCAAAATTATGTTCTACACTTATCTTAGGGATGATCTTCTCAATTGACTTAGAAGATTAAGATTTGATTTCTACCTATTTTCATAATATTATCTAAGTGTATTCAATGTTTTTTTTATCTTTAAGGAACATATATTTCAACTTAAATATCTCTTCCTCTTTTCAGTTATATTTTCATTAATATCGTCTTTCATTTTAAATTTTTCTATAATTTCCGCCATTTATATATTGATCTCTTTTATTTTAACACTCTCTTATATTTCATTAAAAAATTTTCCTTTTTATATATTCTTTAATCTCTTCTAGATCTTGTAATTTTTCTCAAGGAAATATTATAATTTAGATCAACAAATATACTCAGTACGACTTTTTTATTCTTCATCATCAATTCTTAAAGAAGTATCATGATTATTCATATAAGTATAAAGATAATGTGATTTTTATTAACACCTTAATTATCTGTATCACTCAAGGATGATGATTAATCTATTCTTTATTCTTTAATCATCAAAATATTCTTGATTATTCTTGAATGAATTTTCAATTTTAAAATCCCATATTCTAATATTTTTGAAACATCCCTTAGATATATCATCAATATCTTTATTATTTTTAGTTTCATCATATTTTTTCGTTGCGAATTTAATAGAGAAATTAAAAATTTAGGCATAATTAAATCATTTAAGAGTAAGTATAAATTTGAACTTTTCTTTTCCTCTTTCGATATTAATGAAGATAAAGGCCATGAATTTGTTATGCTCAACACTACTTCTATAATTACTTTCAGAAGTTGAATATGATTCAACCTTCTTATCCCTAGGATTTTGTTTTATTGGGGATGTGAATTCCATATATTCCTCAAATTTTATTTAAACACATGTACATTAAAATTTCATATTTAATAAGGTTGTTGTGCAATTTATAAACATAGTGGTCACCTATGTCTTCTAGAAAGGTCACATATTTCATAGTTAAGAAGGTCATTGTGAATTTATTCAATATTATCTTTATATAATATAATATATATGAAAATATCATTACCATTAATAAAGTAGTTATATATAACCTCACCATAAACCATCAAGATGTCATCAAATATTTCTCTACAAATCTAATGTTTCAATTCCTTGATCTTCACATTTACTTCATACATATTTTCAAGATTATCCCACATCTCATGGGTAGTTTTATGTCAAAATATAATTCATAAAATTTATTATAAATATATGATAGTATTGAATTTATATATTTTCCATATACTTAATTATTTTTCTTATCAGTATATGTCATTGGAGAATCTATTCCATGTGGAGTAAATACCACTGTGATAATATAAGTTACCTCCAAGCCTTATGAAAATTGATATCGAAGAATCTACTTTTTCCATCAATGGAAATTATTTCAATTGAAAATAAGGACTCCTCTACTATTAAAAGGATTGAGAACCTCTACACTTCCCCTTGTATATTTTAAAGGTAATAATAATATTCAATGATAACAATTGAAGTTCCCAATTTTTTCTGAGATGACTGAGAGGTGGCTGTGGTGAATCAGTGATCCATTTTTATTATTTCAAATATACCATATTAACTCAACCTATTTACCCAATTAAATCATAAATACATTTCCTTGTATTTTCTCTCAACCTTACTCTAATATAAAAAATTTAAAAGGTATAACACGTATGGATTTTCATGCATTAACCTTGAAGGAATATTCCCTTCTAGGTTTGGGTGGTGTTTCAAGACATTGTTTCTCCACTATGAATAAAATTGAATATATATATATATATATATATGATAACATATAAAAATATCTATGGATAATATCCTAAAATACCCCATATAAAATTTGTTAAATATGTGTTCTTTAAGTGATCAAAATTGTTTCCTCTCAATGGATTCTTTATAATGACTCCCTTTAGTTGATGAAATATACCAATTTTTTTTCACCTCTATAGGGGATATTCATATTACCTAATGAATATTCTTGATGGATCCCAACAAACTAATCCTATGAGCAGTTCTTTAAATTCTTATACAATGATAGTCAATCATCCTTGTTCTCCTTTAAGTTTGTGTTTCCGTTCTTCATGAGGATCACCTCACCTTAATTATTGATCATCCTGATGATATAATGATCTCTCAAGTTATAGGAAGTAGTTTTTTATTCTCACTAAATTATTAATTTGAACTATATAGTGTAACACCCTAATATTTGAAGAACTATTTTTAAAATAAATTTAATTTCACTGATATCTTTCATTAAACATAACACCAACTTTTAGTGAACAAGAATATATTTTCAATACTATTATTTAAACATTACCATTATCGCCTAACCATTAAACTTGATTTTATGAATAATAATAACCATATTTTATAAATTAAATATTATGGATTTATATAAGTAAAATATAATGATAAATAATTACTTAATTCTTGATAAATCTTTATATACATTGAAAATACATTTTTCTCAAAAAAATGTTTTTTATTTATTTTTATGAAAAAAATAAAATAATTTGGTACCACATTAATAAAATTAATTTGAAAAAATTAACATCATTTTTGGAATCAATATTTCAAAATTGTATTTGGTTGAATTTTGGTATTTTTTGGAAAAGTTATTTAATAAATAGTGAAAAATACTATTTTTTATTGATAACGACATTTTCATATAAATGAATTACAATGAATTATTTTATTTTAATTTTTTAAAAGTAAAATTAGTTCAATTGTTTTACAATTAATATAATTCAGGTCATTATAATCAATTTAATATTTATTTCTTATAAAAAAACTTTACTTACGAAACTATTCTCTTTGGAAATCAACTTTTTAATCGCGTTTGTGGGATTTATTTTCAATTGAATTCAACCAATTATATGAATAAAATTTAAAAAAATAGAATCCATATTTTGAATAGAAATATGTAATATTATATATTAAATAAAAATTTATTTTTTCTCAAAAATAGTGGTAAAAAACTAAAAACGATATTGTGGATATGGTTGAAATAGGGGTTTTCACATTAAATATGCATGTGTTAGAAATTATTATTCAACCAAAATAAGATATTTATTTAATAAAATTTATTTAATATTTAGAATCAATGGGATAAAATAATCTAACAAGGTTGTTTTTTATTTTTAGTCTTAATGTATAAATTTCTTAGGAATATAAAAAGAGACTAGTTACCATGATGAGAACTATGATGCTAAAAATACGTAAACATAAATTTTGAGGAAAAAAGTTTTAAAAATGAATCTTTTTGTTTGTGGATAAAATTTGGATAAACTATATCATCAATCAAATCTATTATTTATCAAATTTGTAAGCACATGGATTTATAGTGACTTCCCATTATTAAATAGTTTTGGGTATTTAAAAAAATTTCCCTCCTCCTCAATTATAAAAGGTATCCTCCTCCCCTCATTTTTCACACACATTAAGCTATTTGGATCAACTAAACCCAAAAAATATCTCCATAAAATCCTAATCAAGGGATTATATCTTATATAATTGAAAACATACCAAAAATATGGTCCATAATAAGAGATCCAAAGTAGGTTTTTTATGTGGAGAAATTTTCTTCACTATGATATTTGTTTTTAATTCTACTATTACAACATTAATTATAGATTTAAAAATTAAAATATAATATAACCAATATATAACAAATAATAATATGTTTTTTGTTAATGAAATAACATATATCCATATACTCCTTCATAAAATGGTAAATGAAATCGTTAAATGTCTGTATAGAGGACTATCTCATCGCGAACCAATGTAATTAGTTTTCTATCACCCACTCTCATGGTTGGATATAATGATAGATTTATTTTATATTTATGATATTTATGAAATAATTATACTACTGTAATTAAAATAGAACATCTACCTTTATTCCATCAAATCCATCGAAATGATAATGTCGCTCGTATATATGTGTGCACTACAACCTCCACAAAGTGATGGAATTCATTTTTTATTTAATTTTAAAATGGATGGTAATAAGGAAATTTTTAATGAATATATATGATATATATGAAATAAAAATTATTATTTAAATGTGATATATTATTTACATTTCTTTAATTCCATCCTTTATGAAAATGGAAACAATGTTCATGTATAAAAATGACATAACTTCTCCATGGATAGAGTCATCCATTTTCTATCTCTAAATTTTGTGGATTGTTATAAATAAATTTATAATGAATATATGTGATATTTATATCATGGGTAAAATTCAAAATTTTATTGGACAATGACCAGAATAAAAGGACTAAAAATACCAAACCAAAACATACATTAAGAACGAAACAATTATTACTAGAAACATGATTTTAACATGGAATTGTTACTAAACAAGAAATGAAAGGTCATAAGTAAATAAAATATTGTATGAAAAATGTTATTATGGTTATATAATAGAATTATAATAATCCTATATTTATTATATTGGAGGTATGAATGTGAAATTAGAAATTCAATACCTGAGGTGAGAGTTTTTTTGTCTCAAATTTCCTTCTTCAGGACATAGGTTATGTTATCAACCTATATTCTTTTTTTGATGTTCATATAAAGACCATTTTATATGTTATATCATTAATTTATTTATTCCCAATACATTTAGAGTTTTATTTAATGTTATTTATTCATAGGGATTATAATTCAAAAGTTACGAAATTATATAAGGGATTTTAATCTATCTTTTATTTCCATGGGAAAAATTCCATATTAATCACTTATTTATTTTGTGTGGTGTATATATTGAGATGTATGTATTATAGGATTATTATCCTTAGAATTTTGGGATATAAATTTCATATGGTTATTTATTCCATGGGCCTTATGATTCACATGTTACTAAAGTTGAAAAAGTTTTTATTTTACAGTCTCATTATTTATCAGGATAGTTTATAATGATTAAATATTATAATATACCTCATATGAAACTCATATATTCTCTTATAATATGGTTATTTCTATAGAATACATGTTTTATTTTATTTTTTTCTCTTTTTGAAATAAAGTGTCAAAAATAATTTTTTTAAAAGATTTTATTTCTATCATCGTTAAAAAAATATTTTTTCCTCAATGTATAGCCTTTATAATAATATTTTAATGGAATTTTTTACTTTAATTATTTAATGAATTTTTTAACCATGTTTTGATTTTTTAAAAAATTGTTTTATATATACCTTGTTGTTGTTTTATGAATGAGGTAGTTTTTATTTTTTGATATAAATGTGAAACGAATATTTTTTTAATATGTAAAACATGAACATAATTTTCAACCTTCCTGAACAATAAATTATTTAAAGCATACATTACAATTTTTCAAGGTTATTTCCAAATAAAATGTTTTCCTTAAAATTTGATAAAATTGTAAACTTTAAAGAATTGATTTCAAAATAAAAATGATATTTTTATCGAGAAATTTTTAGTGTTATTTAAATGTAATTTTTATTCATCAATGATAACAAAATTTGGTGTTGATTATGTTTTAATGGAGATATTATACCATAGTACCACCTTTATTCTATTTCTAGATCATTTATATTGATGATTATGTTTAAGAGATGATTATGAAACCAATTTCTTTCCCACATGTTATACTTTGAATAAATTTTTATGAAACCTATTAATTTTCTATGTGTTAAGCTATGATGAAAATATGAAATTACTATGAAACGTATTTCATTTCCATGGGTTATGCGATGTTGAAATGTTTATGAAACCCATTTTTTAATGTGGTTTGATATGATGAATATTGTATGATCTTGTGACATGCATATGTATGATTTTCATTATTTGATGGGTGAGACCTATATCTCCCTCCAATGCATGGGTTAAAAATAGATATCTCATGAGATAAACCTAGATGGAATGTAGAGTAAACCGGGTACAGTAAGGGAAATTTTCCACTATGATAGTCTTGGGATTGAACCGTGACTAATATAATGGTTTTTATATTTTTTTAGTGTTCCTTAACTTATAAGTAAATTATTTTCTAAACAAATGTGTATTCAAAAAATCCATGTATGATGCCTATGTTATGCTCTCATTGCTCATGTTTCTTTTACTTTATTATTCATGTCTTATAAACTAACAATATTTATTCCATTTATCATGGTTATGATATTTTATATTTAGGGTATGGTTTTCAAATATTATTATCATGTTTTTATACCCTTATTATCATGTTATGCTTATATAGACATTCATATCTCCATTTTTTACCCTTATTGATCATCATATCTCACTTTTTATTATGTTTCCTTTTCCCAGTGTATAACGTAATATTTTATGTATCACATTTCTGTTAAGGGTTTTAATTATGAATAACTAAGTAAGAAAGGATATATTTCAAATATGAATATGTTTTTTATGTATCCATGTTTTTGAAGACATTATATGTTTATATTCCTTATCCATTTTTTATAAGATGAAATAAATATTCATATTTTAAGATGTAATATCTATGTATACAAAGATTAAGTCATTATTGTTGGTATTAGAGAAGTATTTAGTTACCATTTGGAATCTAGGATGAGAAAAAATTTAGTGAGAATCATTAGGATAATTCTATGTATTGTAAATTATCCAATAATTTTTGTTAATGATAGAGTCAGTGGTTTCCATGAAATTAGATCCCTATTTCGATACTGTAAGTCGATGTGGATCTTGCATAGTTTTACTTAGGGGTAATAATTCCAAAAAGGGTGCATTGGTCCTTGAATTGATCATCACCAGGTACATTACAATGGGCCTTAATGAAAACAAGGTTTGATGCTCCTGAGGGATATTTTTGTAAATTCATAAAATCATTACAAGCCATCATGAAGAATTTTAGTAATAACCTTGAATTATATAAATTAAGCTGAAGGTTTAATATATTGAAAAGAATGTGTTATTATTTAGATATCTTATATTTTTTTATTCATGATTATGTGGTTTTACACTATGATTATTTTATCATACACTATTGTTTCTGTTTTTAGAAAATGGACGGAATTTGAAGGAATCATGTTAAGGATAAATGTGATAAATAATGAAATGATTGTTCTTATGAGAATTTTTTTTATGGGAGCAATAATGGAAAATCTAATTGATATGATCACGTCAATTTATCAATATATGAATTATTATAAACATATACATGAGAAAATAAGGGAAATAATTTTATGTTGACTCATTTATAAGAAAACATCGACCTTATGTTATTGGTTCAATTGATCCACTAACTACCATGAAATAAAATAGTAAAATTTAAAAGATATTTATTGTTCTCCCATGTTCATAAAATGAAAAATTCATTTTAGTTTTATTTAATTTCTCAAGTGAAGTATATCAATGTTTTAATCGTATATAAATATGAAGTAACATGAATAGATTTACTCCATGGAGTGGGATGATTTTAAGAGAACGTTTTTTCAATAAGTACTTCCCCTATATTTTTTATTTGAAAATAGAGAAGGAATTACTTGATCTAATGAATAAGGTTTTTGAATCTATTGGAACATATGATGAAAATTATACAAGACCTATGAGTTATTATTTTGGTATTATCCAGCAACATGAATATAAGATTTATTGATTAATTAGTGCCTTAAAACTAAGTCTCTAAATAGAGTTATCCATAACGATATTCAGTATCAATGATGAAATCATTTAATGTTCTATCATGGTATAAATAGAGATAATATTTACCAAAAAATCTCATGGTTTTGATAAGAAATTAAAAATGGAATTAAAAGGATAATATAAAAACCATGGAGAAAAGTAGATGAAATTGCATTCTTGTTTGAAGTGTCTAAGGAAACACGGAGAAAATTATTTTATGGGGCTGGTAAAAAATTTATGCGAGGAAAGGAAAGCCCTCATGAAATCGATTGTAAAAATGATGGTGAGAAGATAGCTAATGATGTGAATAAAGTAAAAATATCACAAAACACAACACCCACACTCTTGTATTTTAAATGTAATGAGTATGGGAATTATGATAACTAATACTCAAATATGATTGTTAATGATGATGATCAATGTCAAAAACCTCTTAAGATGAGATACAAAGGGAAATATCATTAGAGAACTATTTCTGATGAGGGTTATTATAACAACATTATGATAGGTACACATAGAATCCACTATATAACTACTAATGTATTATATGATTATAGATCCATCCACTCTTTTATATAAAAATAATTTGTTATGGATATAAAAAACTCACCCCAATGATTTTATGTTGAATTAGAATTTAAAAAACCTAATGGTATGCTGATCTCATCTTATGACTATTAATATTATATTGTTGATTTTTTTTGATATACTTCCTATAAATCTTTTTATTCTTACTCTATTTGAATTTGATATTATCTTAGGAATGGATTGAATTTAACTACATAAATCCAACATCAATATTGGAGTAATGGAAGTCATGATTAATATTCCAAACCAAACTATGATTATCTATTACTGCAATGATAAATATTAACTTCTAATGGATACAACATCAATTTTATGAGATTTTATTATTATTTGAATAGGGTTTTATCTCATATGGTTTAGAAAAAACTCGACATTGTTGATATGACTATTATTTGGGAGTTTTTTAATGTCTTTCCAGATGAGTTACCTATTATCCTACATAATTGTGAAGTTAAATCTCAATATAACTCATACATGGTGATATTCCTATTTCAATGAATCTGTAGAGAATGGTCCCAATTTAGTTGAAATAATTGGAGAGTAAACTCTTGAAAATATTTAAATTATATTAATTTTTAATAGGATGTCACCTTGGGGTGCACTTATCCTTTTTGTTATGAGTAAAGATGGTTCTATGTTACTCCAAATTGATAATTTGGATATAAAAAAAAATTCAAAATCAATAAAATCTATCATATACCCTATATTGATGACTTATTTGACCTGATATATATAGATCAATACATTTTCAAATATTGTTCTTCATTATAGATGTCATCAATTAGTGTTTAAGAAGGAGGATATACCCAAGAAAACATTCGGTACAATGTATGGACACTGTGAATATATAGTGATGCCACTTTGTTTTACAAATTCCCCCATTATCATCATGGATTTAATTAATAGAAACTTTAAAGATTAGCATGATCAGTTATTATAGTCTTTATAGATGATATTGTTTTCTAATCAATGTTCATGTAAGAGAATGAATATCATATGATAATTGTTCAGAAGACTATAAATATGGAGAAACTATATGAAAAATTTCTAATGTGTGATTTTTAGATACAAGAAGTTTTATTTTTTGGTCATATAATCTAAAGAGAGGGAATATTGGTGGATCCATTAAAGATGAAGGCTATTAAACACTGTCCCAAACCAAGCATAGTGACTAAAATATATAGTTTAATTAGTTTGGATTGATATTATCAATGATTTGTGGAAAATTTCTCATGGAAGTTCAATCCACTAACAAGGTTAACTCAAAGGGGAGACAAGTTCCTTTGGATTGATAAGTGTGAATTAAATTTCAAGGAAATAAAGAGAAGGTTAGCCATTAAACATGTGCTTACATTACCATGTAGTGGAAAATGTTTTTTAATCTATAGTGATGCATAAAATAAGGTTTTGTATGCATCCTCATGTATAATGATAATGTGATATGTTATTCAATATAAAAATTAATGGTTTTTGAGAAAAATTACCCAAATCATTATTTTCAGTTAGCTTTAGTAATTTTCCATTAAAGAATTGGAAGAATTAAATTTATAGATAAAGGTGTGAAAAATATAAAGATCGTTAAATTTTTATAGTATATATTCACACACAAAGAGATTAATATGATCCAGAGAAGATGGTTGGAGATGAATAAATATTATTACTACTCAATTCATTACCACCTATGTAACGAAAACAAGGGGGATGATGCTTTAAGTCAAAAGGTTTATGCTAGCATATCTATTATAAGGATAAAAATAGATACAATATTTATTTATTTCCAAATTATGGTTATGAAATTATGAAGGGGAGAAATATTCTTTTTCTTAAATAATTTTTCAACCATCTATCCAAGTAAATATTAAGGAAGCATAGAAGTAATATGTAGAGCTGTAGAAGTAGTTGAGAAATGTTCTTGAGTTTAACCTTGATTATGATGTAATAATAAGGTTTAGTAATAATGTATGTATTCTAATTTAACCCCATTTTACTAATAAACTATTATAGTAGGCTCATATTTCTTTAATTTTTATTCATCTTATAAGTTCAAATATTCATAGATATTTGAAATAAATTTTTTCGTGTGATGGAATGAAGAGATATATTGAACAATGTATATCATAGTTCTTAGTAAGTTAGAAAGATAATCCTGAGAGATAAAGTTACAAGGTGATGTTATAACCATTACCCATACTATATTTAAAATGGGAATACATCACTATGGATTTTTTCATTATACTCACCAAAACAACTAGTGGGAAAAATTATAAATTGGTTTTATTCGATAACCATTCAAAGTTAGTACACTTAATCTCTCTTAGGGAATATTTTTCTCTAGATCATCTAGCTAGAATATACATTAAATAATTTTTAAGGTTTAATGGAGTACCACATTTTATTGTGTGTATCCTAGATTTGAGATTTACCTCGATGTTTTGGTGAAGTATTCAACAATATCTTGATATAAAATTGAGTTTTAGATATATTTATCATCCTCAAATAGATGGTAAGTCTCATTGAACCATACAAAACCAAGATGATATGTAAATATTTTATTTTATTTATTTTAAGGTGGTTGAGATAAAAAATTTCTTCTATTCAAGTTTTTATACAATAATACCATTCACTCAAGAACTCAGATAGATCTTTATGGTTCCCTATATTATATAAAATGTGAAAATACAATAATATGGGAAAAAGTTGGAGATAGAAAGATATTAGGACCAAATATGGCAGAGGAAATGATAGATATTTTTTCCCATTCAATAGCCCATCAAGACAGCTTAGAGTTGATAAAAAACATATGATCACAATCATCGATGTGATCGAGAGTTTGAAGTTGGTGAGAATTTTTTCTATGAATTTATCCTTGAAAAACTGTTATGAGATTTAAGAAGAACGAAAAGAGGGTCCCTAGGTATATTGTCCCCTTTGATACTCTTGATCGAGTAGGGACAGTAACTTATCACTTGGTGCTTCGCCCGAACCTCTCTCAAGTCCACGATGTGTTCTATGTATCACTCGCATGGAATTAAAAACACGATCCTTAAAATTTACTAAACATAGTGGTCCTGAAAATAGATCATGATCTTTCCTATGAAGAAAAAATTATAGAGATTCTGAATCATGGATATAAAGTTCTATGAAACAAGACCACTAATGCAGTCAAAATTTACTAGTAAAATAACTATGTTAAAGAAGCTATGAGGGAACTTGAGGATTTGGTGAGGAAAAAGTATCATCAGTTTTTTTGTATCAAAGCGACGGAATTTAGCGGGTGAAATTCATTTTATAGGAGATAAAATATTATTCGTCAATAATTAATGAAATTTATTTGTTGAAAACACATAATCTCTTCGATAGCTTACATTACATGCAGCACTGAGTTTTAGCGATCCATGATATATTATTATTATTATTTAAACATATAAAATTATAACCTACCTATTAAACATGGTGATTTTAATAGGGAAAAAATTTAAAATTAAATATATTTTTTTATATAAGGAAAATTTGTTGGTATTTAAATACAAAATATTTGGAAATGTCTTTATATTTTTCCAAAATACATTTTCCTCAAAAAAATGATTTTTATTGATTTTTTCAAAAACAATAAAATTAATTTTTTTCACCTTTAAAAAATTTATTTGAAAAAATGAACATCATTTTTCAAATAAACATTTCACAATTACCTTAGGCTGAATTTTTTGTTTTTTTGATGTTTTTTATTATTTAATGAATAGTTAAAATACAAGGTTTTATTGAAAATTTATTTTTAATTTAAATCATTTACAAAGATCTATTTTGTTTTAAAATAATTTAAAATAAAATTTAGTTAAATTATTTTTTAATTATTGGTTTTTCATTATAATAAATTTAATATTGATTTTTATGTAATTTTTTTATAATTATGAAACCTTCCTCTTTGTAATCCGACATTTTCATTACATCTAAGCGTTTTATATTAAATTAAATTATTCCACTTATGTGAATGGAATTTGATAAAATGTATTCGATATTTTAAATAATCATGATTTATATTTTATAATATGGTAAAATTAAATTTTCCCCTTAAATAATAGTAAAAATAGTAAAAAATAATTACTTTAGTTATGGTTAAAATGAGGTTTTCTATCTTACTTATGTATGTGTTAAAAATTATATTTAAACACAAATAGGATATTTTTTTAATAAATTTGATTTTATATTTAAAATTATTTTTCATAATTATCTAATAAGGATCATTTTATTTTTATTATTAAATTATAAATTACCTAGGTAAATAAAAAGAGACAAGTTACCACAGTGATAACTAAAATGGTAAAAATGACTAAAATTAGAGGCTAGAGGAATAAAATGTTTAAAACATGAATATTTTATTATAGTGGTTTATCATGAATATATAATCCCTACACTACATTATTTATGAATTTGGGGGCATATGGATTGATAATGACTTCCTATTATTGGACAGTTTTGTGTATTTACAAAAATTCCACACTTTTTTAATTATAAAATGGGACATCCTCCATTAACTTATTGACTCATATTAACCTATTTGAATAAAAAAACCCTAAAAAATATCTATAAAACAGACTTATCCATGTTTTTGAGCTATTGATATTTCCAAAAGACCGACTCAAGCGTCCATAATAAGATATCTCAAGGAGGTTTTTAAGAGATGGTAATTTCAATCACTAAGCTCTTTCTTTTTTAATTTTTCTCTTAACACATAAATTAATATTATAATAATACTAATATAATGAAACTGTTGATTGTGTGTACGGTGGACTACTGCCTCATGAACTGTTGTAATTTTTTTCTATCCGTAACTCTCCAGGATGGATATAATGTTGGATTTAATTTATATAAATGTTATTTATGAAATAATTATACTCCTATAATTATAATATTAAATCTATTTTCTTACCTTTCAATCTGATGGAAAACGTTAACGTCGCTCGTGCATATGTGTGTACCACCACCACGACGTGATGTGATTCATTTTTCATTTAATTTGAGATGGATGGAAATAAGGATATATTTGATGAATATATATCATATATATGACATAAAATTTATTCTTTAAAACTAATATATTATTTACCTTTATTTCATTCCATCTGTCGAGAAAATGGATATAATATTAATGTGTACAAATGACATAATGTCTCCGTGAATAGTGTAATTCATTTTCTAACTATAAATTTTATTGATGGATATAAATATATATATAATGAATATAAATTATATTTATACAATATTTAAAAATTTTTAGATTATTTATCCATGTTCAAAGTAAAATGACTGAAAATGCCAAGCCAAAATTTATATGAAAAATGAAGCAGGTTTTACTCAAAACATGATTTCAAAAAGGATTTTTTATAAACAGATAATAAAATTTAATTTGTAAATCATATATAGTGTGATATAAGTTATTATCCTTATTTTATTCAATTATAATAAGAATATATTTATTATATAGATGGTTTGAACATGTATGAATAAATTCAAGACTTGAGGTAAGGGTTTTTTTAATATCAAATTGTCTTCTTTGGGACATATGCTATGTTATGAACCTATATTTTTTTATGAGGTGTAAATATATCAATGTTGACATATTATATCATGAATTTATTTATTCTAATGATATTTAAATTTTTATTTAATTTTATTATTTTATGGGGGTTACAATTCAAAAGTTATCAAGGAATGTATGTGATTTTCATCTCACACTTAATTCGGTGGGACATATGACATATTCACTACTTGTTTCTTTTGTATGGTATATATAAAACCCATGAATGTATTTTATGATTATTATAATTAAAATATGGTATTTACATATAGATATTATTTTCCTTCTTCTATGGTTCTTATAATTCAAATATTACCAAATACGTAAAGGTTTTATGGTATAATTTTGTTATTTTTCCAGATTGTTTATGATTATATTTTTGATGAAGAAAATATATGATAAAATATAAAAGAAATCATTTATTTTCTTTTCCTATGGTTATTTCAGAAGAATACATGTATTCCTTTCAATAACCAGTATAATGCATTTCTTCTTTTCATTTTTCTATCTTCAAAAAACTAAAGATTCCATTTATAAATTCATTGTTTCTCACTTTGGTTGAAAATCATTTTTCTTTCATTTCCATTTTTTCTAAATAAAATTAAATTATTTTTTTAATAATATAGTTTAATGATATATTTACTAAAAAATATTTATAAAATTTTTTAAATTTCAAATTATTGGCTTTTTTTGAATGAGGTAGTTTTGACTTTTTACTGAAATTATTAAATGAATATTTGTTTTAACTTGTACGGAATAAACAAAACTTTCCACCTTCATGATTAATAAGTTATGTGACAAATCCATTGAAATATTTTAAGGTTAATTTCAAATAATATTTCTTCCTTATTATTTGGAAAATTTTTAGATTTTTATTATGTGATTTCAAAAGGAAAATTATATTTTTCTAAATAAGGTTTTAATGAACCTTTTATAAAATTTATATTCATTATTAAAAACAAAATTTGGTGTTGCTTATGTTTTACTGGGTATATGATACAATGTTACTATAATTATTCTTTCTTATATTGGTTTATGTTTATGATTACGATTAAGATATGTTTATAAAACATTTTTATTTCCTGTGGATTATACTATGAAGACATGTTTATAAAAACCATTACATTTTTATAGGTTTAAATAAGATGAAAAAATGAGAAGTTTATAAAACTTGTTTCTTTTCCATAGGTTATTCCATGATGAAATTTTTATCAAACCCATTTATTTTCATGGTTTTTATTAAAAATAATGTTTTATAATCTATTGGAACAAATATATAAGATTATGATTATGTGATGGATGAGGCTTATATCTTCCTATAATTCATTTCATAAATATTGATATCTTATTATATAAATAGGACTAGAATAGTGAGTGATCCTTGTTCAGTAAGGAACTTTTTCCACTATGATTATCTTGGGAGAACAACTTTACTACTAGTAGGGTTTTGGAGAGTTAACTAATTATGATTTTATAGTTTTTCAAATGATCCTTCACTACCAAGTAAATAATTTTCTTATACTTATGTATATGCGAAAAATCCATGTCTTATGGTTATGCTATTATCATGGGGATCATGTTTTTTTAATCCTTTATGATTCATGCCTTATGAATAGGAAATATGTATTCCATGACTCAAGGTTATAATATTTCATATTAAAGGTATGGTTTTCAGATGATATTATCTTGTTCCCATACCCGTATTCACTTGTTATTCCAATGTGATCATGGATATCTCCCTTTTTTACCCCTATGGAGAATCCAAGATCACACATTCTTATGTGTCATTTCCCTACGGTATGGATAATGGTTTTATGTATGATATGTTTATGAATTGTTCTAGCTATGAATAACTAAGTGGGTTATGATTTATTTCATATATGAATGAATTGTTTATATATATATATATGTTTCCAAATAAAATAAACCTTTACAATCTTCATTAATATTTTTGTAATATGAAATTAATATTCATCTATTAAAATGTAATATGTAGGTATGATAATTTTTTGTTTTACATGAAGTAAACATTTTGGGTTCCAAATTCTACATATTTGATACACACACTTTCCTAAATTTAGGAAGGTTTACCTCTGAGAGATCCACACTATCTCTTAGAAATATCTTAGTTAGTCTCTTTCTGTAGTAGTAACAACTCAAAAATTCTTCAATAATTTTTTTTATCTTAAATATTATAATTATCACATGTAGCTACATTAAATGTATCCATTCATTTAAAATATTCAAAAATAGACTTCAATGAGAATTTTCTCACTTACATCCAATATTAAAATTATAAATTACACAGTTTTGGGTTCCCATGATTTTTCATGCACTGCTAACACTCTCTTTCATATGGTACAACATCTCATGACCCCCATATTTCAGTATCTATTTTTTCAACTCAAATGATATTCTAAAATAAATTAACAATTATAACCAAATTACATTATTGGCTTAATACATCTTCAATTATTTCACATAATAGTCATGACATCATCTTTCACCACAAAGTAAACTCAAAATGTTTTCGAAAAAAATTCTTTCTTGATGTACAAAATATACAGTAGTAGAATAGAAGTTGGGTCTTCCTTATTAATCTTGAGCCTTCCCATAAATACTTTTAAAAATTCATGTTGAATTTGTACACAAAATTAGAATATTTTTTGTATTCTTTTATTTTTAAGCTCGAATCATAAATTTATTTGTGATATTTAGTACACCAGAGAAAAAAATCCAACAATCAATAAATTTATCCTCCATTTTAATCATAAATATTTAGTTTAAAATATTATCATTTGAAACTCACTTGATAATAAAACAATGGTCTCTCCCAATAATATTTTTTTAAAAATCTAGAATCATGTCTTATTAAGGATTCATGATGTTTAAAACACCTAAGAACAACTATTTCATCATCACATATAGCTTTAATCGTCATATTATTCAATATAGAACTCATTCATTTATAAAATAGTGTATCTAAATTATTATAATTTTGGAATGAAAAATATTTATGTTTAGATGACATATAAACAGGTTGAAATAACTCATACACACAAACATATGACACATACCTAAGTTCCTTTGACACATAAGATACTTTTGGATCAAAAACATACAACTTTAAATTTCACATAAATATGTGGAAAATGACTCATATGAAGTATCACATGACACATACATAGATTATAAAACACTCATACATGGATAGGGACTTTTCAATTCTTTGGATTCAACTTTTTGATTCTTACCTTCACTTAAACATCATTAGAGTATCTTCAAATCGTTTTTAGGGCTTCTCAAACACTAATGTATTTATCCAACTACATACTATAAATATTAAATCATATTGAAATATATTGACAACCAATATAACAAAACACATTTCATTACTTCAAATCCCTTACAATTCTCAACTTATTAGTCACTAATAATCACATATTTAATCCCTTTGTTATATCTAAAAAAATCTGCATTCTTTCCATTATTATCTTCATGAAACTCATGTTATTCATTCCATGCATACATGAACTCCTTTAATTATAATTTAAGTGATATTTCTATTTCAAAAAAAATTATATTTTTTGAGTCTATGAAATAATAAACAAAGACATAGAATTTTCACTATGATGTGGTTGTGTCAATTTCTGTATAACCATCTTCACTTTATCACACCATTGTGGTATGAACTTTTTTCCATGAAATAAACAATTCAGATTATTCATTATTCACCACTGATACCTATTTCTTCAATCAGAACATACCCAGAAAAGAATAATGATATTTATTCTTTTAATAAAAACTTTGAATCATATAAATTAAAGTTCATCAGAAATCTAATTATGTATTTATATATAAATCTCACATTTATCAGACAAAAAAAATCTTACTTATCACATGAAATATATTATGTATCATATAATGAATCTTAAATGCTTGTTTTTTAAAATTTATAGAGAATATTGAATATAATTTGGTATATATTACACATCTTAGTTATCTTTCAGAATATCATACATTAAAAAATTTCCTATTTTTTTTAATCAGAATGTGATCTTCTAATATATAACTCAATTAATTTTCACCCTATGTGTCAAAGATACCACACTGTTATTATAAAATTTCCCTATCGTAAATTATATATTTCTAAAAAAATCCTTTTATAGGTTTCTCTTTCGTTAGAAACTATTATTATATATCCATGAATTTTCCACAGTTATTCCTATTCATCCATTATTTATTTTTATGTATTGTTGGGTTTAATATTCTATAACCTATGATTCAATGGTTTAAATTTGATACATCTTCAAAATGAATTTTATATAGACACTAGTTAGTCAAATTAAAGAGACACTTTTCCATACATGTAACGACCTAACTATTTCTTCTAAAATTAATAAAAGATATCTATTTTTTCAGAATGACTATCTTATTATATTTGAAAATCGATATACATAAATATAGTACTACAAAAAATATATATTACATGTAATTTAATAATAACAAGTACCACAACTAAGAATATTAAAGGGATATAAAAACTAAATAATATATACTATGAAATGGTGTACTCTATAGGATCAAATTATCTCAGGAATATTAAACCTTCCATGATAACTGTTAAATGAAAAATTAATTTTAGGAATATAATTTAAATTATTAAAGTACTTATAAAAATACTTTGGTGACCAAGTTTAATAGTTCAATATAGGTAGTCTATAAAGGAAAAAATGACAATTAGGATATGAATATTACCTAGATGTTTTCCTATATAGTTGTTGATCAATATGACTATTGGTAAATACTATTTTTGGACATTATGATCATTTTTCAATATGAAAATTGTTACTTATAACCATTTTTAATTATGTTACACTAGAAATTGTGTTTAAAAATGGTAATGAAAACTAATAGTTGATACATAAAGGAGAAATTATAGGCTTAACCTCTAGAGTCATGCCTTTTGAAGCCCGTTTATCAGAACATGGGGGGGTAGTAGAATCACTGGGTTTCTCCCTTGACCAAGCCTAAGAATAGCTTCAATAACTGTGGCATGAATGAAATTGACTATTGGAGGAGTTTAGGTTACTGGTGATCAAAACTTGGTAAATTTTAGCTAAACCACCTCATAAATATCTGACAATCACACACCTCACCCTTAGGGTGTACATTATTTCAATAAGGTCCTATATATCTAGAACATAGAAGTATGAATATAGATATATTCCTTTTTAATAAAATATTTATTATTTTTATCCTATTTTGTGATTAATCTATAAATTATTATATAATGAGTTTGATGAAAATTATATTTTAGATTCAAAAAAAATCCAAATTTTATTTTTGGTAAATGTATAGTTTCAATTAAGACACTCTTTTAATAAATCATTAATTTTTAAAACTATTAATAAAATACTCTTGTTAAATAATATTTTTTTAAATATAAATAAAAATATAATTCTATGAAGTCAAATGTAATTTCTAAAGGTCTGTAAACTATTTTCATCATAAAACCCATATTTTTAAATAAATAGGTATTCTTGACAAGATGTTGTAAGTTTTCATATTTTGATTAAATAAATATTTTTTTTGACATCTGACATTGATATTATCCAATGGTGAATTTTCAAAATTTTCTAAGATAGTGGATTTTTTTGGGTAAAAATGAAATACAGTATAAATATGCATATATATAATGACATCATAATATCACATAAGTGTTGTAATAAATACTATAAATATTATACATGATAAAAAATCTTGTTTTTCCTTTTAAATAATGTGTTTTTAGGTTATTTGAATAATTTTATATACCTTAAATAAATCCTACAAAACCAATATTGTATTTTAATGTTTTAAAACCAATTCGTTATAAAAATGACTCAGTTACACATCACGAAGGGTGTTATTTTAATTATTTCAGTTTATATACTTATAAAATATTGAAAAAACCTCACTTTGGTAGAAACAATTGGAAAAAACCAAGGGTTGGTTTGTGGTTGGGATTAATTAATTAGATAGAGTCAAAACCTAAAATAGAAAATTAATTAAGAATTCCCTCCTCTGAAACTATAAATACCTACCCATCCCTATTCATCTACACATAATCCATAAATTTATGTTCATTTTAACTTCCAAATAATCCCTCTTTGGTTTCTTTAAATCCCTGAGGGTCCACCCTCATGTTTTAGGAAGCGAATCATCATGGTAAGGGAACTCTTCACTTCCTCTTTTCTATTCATGTTCCTCATTCCTGGAAGGTTTTATAAATATTGTATTACAATATTTTCATACTTCTTTTTATTTTGATATTAATTTAAAAATGTTTTTTTATCAATGGGACACCTTAATCTCTTCCCATTATTCCATTTCCTTAATCAAAATTTTATATCTTCATTTTCTATAATTCATTTCTTGAATTTATATCATTCACATAAAAAATTAGTATATTCAGAATACCCAAACCATTTTCATTATCCATTTGTATTCACTTAGATGTATGTATAATTTATTTATTTCAGTATCTACATGTATGAAAACCACATTCCATTTTCATGGATTAAAAATGATTTATTGTTAAAGTATTAAAGTACTTATGTATGAAATGTTATTATATGAATCCTATTATTTATTCTCTACATGTTATTGATTAAATGATTTATTATGATCAATGTGGCTCACATGAATTAATACATATAAAGAGTGTGACCTGATATCACTCTAATGCATCAGGTAAAAATTTAATATCTTTAGATTCCATGTTTTAAGAAACCTTTGTGAATAACCATAGTAATTATGATTTATAATCCTTAGTTCTAGACCATGGTTACAATCATATGAATGTATTTTTTATGTTGTAACTACATTTCCATGTTATAAATCATGTACATAATATTATTTTATTATTTTATTTCTCATTTATAATCTAAAATCATCTTTCATGTTGCATTTCCTTTTTGTATCCCTTACTAGGCTTTATGATCACCCTTTTCTATTGATTTATGTCACTAAGAAATTACTGACAGTGAGGTGACCTATGAAGGATTAATAAAAGTTTCTCTAAAAACGTTTAATTAATTATTATGTTCATGTTTTCCTTATCTAATTCCTGTATTATTTACCTAGATTAGAAGACATTGGACCTCAAAAGGTCCTTTGATGTTATTAATATAATATTTTGTTAAGGAATTAGGTTAAAAGTCATTGTAAAGACCCTAAAAGTTGTATCCCAAAGCTCAGGTCTAATTTATGTAATTGGTTTTTAGATACAAGTGATGACACACTAATGGAACAAATAGTTTACTAGTCTTAGAAAATTAGATACATAAATTAATTGAAAATTATATTTGAATAAAAAAAATAAAAATGTTTTTTTCGTAAGAACATCATTATTTTTTCTAGAATATCCTTGCATATCCCTCATATTACACTTCTTGTATTACTTGGAGAAGAAAAAAAATAAGGGTGATACAAAATTCTAAATAAGAGTTATTGAAAGAGAAATATATCATGAATAAATAATGAATAATAAGTAAGTAATAATAAATATGGAATGGTAAATATTTTAACACACATTCCATTTAACCAATAAGTTGACTATCATGATTAGATATGGAACAACCAATATGGAAAGGTAAATTATTGAGAAAATATTCCATTTAATCAACAAACTTATAATTAAATTCATCTAAAGATAATATCAATGAAAAAATATCATTTATATTAATAATAACTAAATTCTTAATGAATAAAATGGTTATGATTTGATGTAATTCTCTCCAGAATCATGATACCTTTACCATCAATTTCTTGAACAAAGATAGTTTAATAGATGGGTTGGTATACATACAAAACCCATTAAAATAAGGTTATCTAATTGATTCCTCTCATGATATTATTGATGTATCAAGGGGGTATATATAACTTGGCCACACCCTTAATTTTAAGTGAAACACATTCCTTTTATATCAAATTGTTGATTAAATTATTCAATAATACACATTATCAACAACTTTTTGTATCAAGTAAGGAATTCGGAGTTTTAATCATTTCCCCTATCAATCATATACCTTTTCATCTAAAAAACAATATGTAGAATATATATTTTGTTTTATTAATAAAAATATACTTGTTAAATAATATGGATATTAATTTAAATTTTAATGTCTAATGATCACATTAATGTGAATATGTCAAGTGAAATCTAATGAATACAATACTAATAAAAAGTGACTTTAAATAGTTTACTTATTTATACATTTCATAAACCATCCAAAAAAAGATAATAATGTTATAATTAAAAAATATCTAAATTGGATTATATATAAAAATAGGGTTTTTGTAATTGATGAATTGAAAACCCATAAAATTGTATTTACTTTTTTTTGAGTAAAATACCCTTTTCCCTTTGACATTCACTTTTTAAAAAATATACAGAAAATTAAAAATCATTTTCATAAAAAATATTCTTTTAAACTTGTAAATGATGCTTTAAATAAATCTGTGGTGATGATGCCGGAAGTTTATGTTCATGTCAATTATGTTAAAAATATATTCCTATCATATTTTTTTAAGTAAAATAAAAAAGTAAATTGTTTGGAAAATGATAGGAACAATCCTATAATTTTTTTTAAGGATCTATTTTGGGATAAAAACTAATTAAAAAATATGGTGATTTTTTTTATTTTTTTATTTAAAAACATGGATTTGGAAGAAAAATGATTTTTGACTGAAGATAGAAATGAATTCAAAATGGATAAAAACCTAAATTATCAATAATTTTAAGTTACAATGAGTGAAAAATGGGAGTATTACGTGAAAAATTCATGAATAACTAGATGAGAATAAAATTAATGTTTTTTATTAGACAATGATGAAATAATTTCATTCAATGGAAATTTAAGTAGAAACAATCATGATTAAAATTAAATTAAAATATAAATCTCTTACCATATTGGTGACTTTTTAATAGTAAACCACATGAAAAGGAATAACATAAAATGAAACATTAAATAAAATTAATATAAAAATATCCATTAAAGGAAATATCAAATGGGAGGTATGTACACCTTATAAAATAATGTAGGTGTATGAGATGACATATGTCTCAAAGAAGACAATTTGAGATAAAAAACTATTAAAAGGATCATAACATTGAAGTGAGATTTAATCAGTAAATAGATGATGGGTATCAATTATAAATTTACATAAAAAATTGTAAAAAAAAATTATTTAATCAATATTTATGACACACATAATCTAAGCATATAATATACATTGAAGAAGTAATATAACCTATTGAAAATAAATGGAGTTATGAAATTATTTACAACTTTGTAATTTTCTAGTCAAACACCCATGGATGAAATAATTAAAATTAAAAATTAAAATACCCTGAATTATAAATTATTTATTACATTACATGTAAAAAAATTAAATTATATATACTATATAAAATAAATTATGTTAATAACATTACAATACGTCACAATGATAGAAAATTGGGGACAAATACCTTACCTCACACATCCTTTTATTTGAATATGATTTAACCTCCCATAAAGGAGTTTTAAAAAAGTTATTAACTTATAAAAAACCATATTAATATTTATAATATATTATATGATCATTTTATAATATCTTATTATTTTTTCATTAATAATATTTCATTATTACTATTGTATTTGGTTTTAATTTCTTTATTTTCCTATGATTGTTTTAAAGTGAAAGTTATGGGTATTGAGAATATTATATAGTTAAATATTCTGAAAAATGATATTAATGTTATAAATATCATTTTTTTATTAGATATATTTTTATAATAAACATTTAAATGTGAAAACAGAGAATGGATGACATCACTTTGTGGAGATGGTAGGTCATACGTTCTTATGAGAGACACTATCATTTCCTAAATGGGTGAAGGGTGAAGAAAAGGATGATATATTAATTTTAAGAAATCATTATAATGTTATATTTATAACACATCTTCCCTAAATTTATCCTTATTACCTTCCTTTTAAAGTGTATGTGAAAAATAAATTGCATCGCTTTGTGAGGCGGTAGTGTACCGTACACATAAGTGACAATATCATATTTTAACCAGAATAGAAAGTAATAAGTTATATAACTTATTGAAATTATAAAATTTTTATTATAGCATATATATCATATTTGTACATTAAATGCAAAATTATAACTGACAAAGAGAAGTATTTATGAAAAAATAGTCACAACAGTTTTTGAGGTGATAGTCCATCGTACACACAATCGATGATTCCATTTCCCATTTGATGGAAGAGGAGATGAAAATAGTTTATGAAATTAAAATAATAAGATATATTATTAGGGGATATACTGGAGTTAATATATTAGAATTTATAATCTATAATTTATGGTTTTAAAAGATGATGAAAAAAAGTAATTCGTTAAGATGATTACCTTATCATAGAGAAACCTCATTTAGATATCCACTTAAGAACACCAAGGATAATATTTTTGAAAAACCATTAACTGTATAATGTCTATAAAGGTGATAAGAATATTTTTTTAGGGTTTTTTTTATCAAAATGGCTTGAGATTTGTGAGGAACTGAGGGGACGTAGTTCCCTTTTATAATTGAAGAGGAGTGCTATTTATTTAAATACCGAAAAATATTCAATAATGTGAAGTTAATATCACCCAAAACAGATAAAAAAATTTACAATTAAATGTGTGGAGGTGTGATATAGTATAAAAACTCTAAAAAACACACAAAAACACATCTTCTGAACTTTTTGTTCATTAATTTCTATATTTCCTAATTTTTTCCATTTTAGTTTTCACTATGGTAACTTGTATTTTTACGTAGGTAATTTATTATTTAGGACTAAATTGATTATCCCAAATCGATAATTTTTACCAAATTACTCTATATATTAAACAAAATTTATAAAATAAAAAATTCTATTTATGTGTAAAATTTATTTTAACACAAGCACATGTAATGCACAAATCTCTGCTTTACCCTTTACTATGGTAACATAGTTTTTAATATTTTGGGGACAATATAATTATTATAAAAGGACCATTGGTGGATGAATAGAATATGGATTATATAATGAAACATATACCAAAAACATTTAATAGGATATTAAATACTTTTAATAATTTTAAATCATTTAATAAAATATTATTTTTTCTAATATAATATTAGTGTTAATTTTGACACTATTCTTTTATTTTCACTTTAAAAACATCAAGACAGTGGTAAAATTTGAATATTAAATATTATCACCTATATATAATGTTATATTTATATACTAAATTCATGTATCACAATAATTCATTCAATTTATATTACTTTTAATATTTTTTGTATCATTTATTTTATTTATCTATTTATTAAATAACTATTGCATTGTAATTTCTGAAGCATTTTAATTAATTATATAATTACTAAAAATGAAAAATAAATTTCCCTCATGAAATTAATTTCATTATGATAAAAATTTACATCAATATCTATTCACATATTTATTTTCTCCCCATGTGAACACATAATTGATATTTAAAAGTAAGAGGGGGAATTTTTTTCTTTTTCTTTACCTAAATTAGCATATTAGTAAATTCAATGAAAAATTATCCCAAAATAAAAAATATATATATAAAAAGGTAATATGGGTCTAAATATGAACATGAAATATAATTTCGACAAGTATTTGATTCAATTTATCCAATATATTTTTAGTTTAACCCTATGGTAAATCTATTTTAACCTTACCAATGATACTTCATTTTTACTATTTTAACTATTCATTAACACAAAAAATTATGTTGAACTTATTATATAATATTAATTTTTTTGATTAAAAATATTGAATCCATTTTTCAAAATTCCATTCCAAAAATTATAAAATTTTAATAAAAAATTAAATCCACAGACGTGAATGAAAATTAGATTTCCAAAGAAGAAATTTTCATAAGTATAGAAAGTTTTAATATAAAAATTCAGTATGAAATTGATTAAACTAACCTATGTTTTTTTATAATAATATAACTAAACTTAATTTACCTTTAAAATAATTTTAATTCATAATATAACCTTTAAATCACTTAAATTAAATAACGGTTTATAATAGTAACCAGAAAGTTTCACTAATCGTCAAAAAGATTAATCTTTCCAAAACATTATAAAAAAATCACTCTATGTTATATTTGACAAGATTATTTAAAAAATTTATTTAATTTCTTAAAATAAATTTTATAAAAGTTATAAAATTTAATTTTAATGTATGTGCACAATTCACAATATACCCGCCTTTTAAAAAAATATAGTTTTTCATTAAAAATTATTTTCCATTAAAATGATTCATATTATATTTATAATAAATAGATAAAAATTTTATTTATTACATACATGTGTATAATATAATATTTTAAAAATTTATTTAGTCTTATTCACACCCACCAATTTAATAAATACGTTATAACGATATACGATATTAAGGTTCTTTTAGAGTCGATGTTGTATGTATCAAAAACTATCAAAGAGATTATATTCAAAGAAATTTAGTTCCCAAGCCATTTTATCTTAGGGTTGTGTATTTTATACACTATCTAATTAAATTTTATTATTTTTAATTTTTTGTACTATATTCCCTCCGCCTTCAATAAATTTCATCGTCACAATTTAAAATTGCACTAGGATACCAATGGATTTCCATATCAAATTTTCTTTTTTCAAAAAACACATTACAAAAAGTGTTAATAAAACATCCACTTAAAATAGGGAACAAAAAATACAAAGGTCATATGGAATAAAATCGAACTATTTTTCTATATAGGTGAAAATTAGAGAGAAGTGAAAATATGGACATAAATGAAAATAATAAATAATTATACATAGTGATAGAGGCCATTGATCAAAATAATGTGAATGAGCAAGAGAAAGATAATGACAAAAAAACAATAAATCCAAGGTTGGTTAAATGACTATTTATTCAACTAATATAAAGTTAAGAGTTTTATATTTTTTTCAATATGATTTTCTAAATGTTTATGGTTTCGGTGACCATCTATACTAGGAAAATTAGTAAATATAAACACTTGACAATAAATTAATCAATTTACACGACAATTTATTTTTTACTTCAAATAAAATGTATTTAAGATGATTTTTTTCCTAAATTACTAAAATAAAATTATAACAGATAATATGATTCAAAAGAGAATATAAAATCTTAATTTACTTCATATTAATGTCATTCTATCCCTAAAGGATATTTATACCTTTAAATAAATGTCCATAAAATGTAAAGGTACTATTTATTGAATAAATTTTTCTCGAAAACCTATAATAATACTATGGGTTATATTACAATAAATATCTCCCAAAATACCCTTAATATTTTCTTACTTAAATAATTTAAAACCTAAAAATGAGTATCTATGCTTTTAAACACATTATTAACATTAGACACAACATCCCAAAACACATTAGGTTTATACCTTATCACAAAGGTATATCACAAGCTTCCATACATTCTATTTTATAATTTATCATAATGGTACATAGAGAAAATTTGAATTAGACATAAGATATCCCCTCAGGAGTTTAAAAGAAGGTGAAAAGTAAGGAAATACTCACAATGCCCTAGAATAATGTTTAATATAAAGTCAACTAACTATTTTCAGGGTTATTACCCCAAGACACATATATTCCAAAACCATATCCAATTGAAGTATTTGAACTATTATATACTACACGGAAACTCACATATACTCTATAATAACAAAACATTAGGATGTTATCCTATACTTAGACTTATCTTATTAGAAATTTATAGGGTTAGGTTATGTAACATATGTTTTAATAAATCTAGTCCCCAATGATTCTTAAAAAAATTCTATTATACCAACTATAAAGTCCCCAACTCTTATAACTTTTAGCTCATGTCTACATTATTACATTAATTCTATATACAAGTGATCATATCACAAATTAAACTAGACACATATGTTATTCCCATATCAAATTTGAATAAAAAAATTATAAAATAATTTTTTTATCTCAACAAAATCAATATTCCCTCTAGAATATCCTTGCATAACATTCTTCGTAGACTTATTGGATTATTGGGAAGAAAAAAAATAATGGTGATATCAAATTATTAGTAAGAGTTACGTAATGAAACATTTTTCATAGATAAATAAAATATAATCAATAGGGAATAATCAATATATAAAGTAAAATATCTGAATACAAATATCATTTAATCAATAACATGAATATCATGATTAGATGCAACATTAATAATATATCAATTTAAAAAACAAAAATTGCATTCAATTTAATCAGTACACTAAGAGTGAATGGAATCTAGTGATAATATCAAGGTGAAAATCACATGTAGAAAGACAATAAATGAATTATTAATGAAGGAAATTCATAATAATTTATGCCTTAATCGCATATATTATGATACCTTTACCCTAAATCCCTTGTTCCAAGCCAGTTAGCTAATTGGTAGGTATACACCAGAAACCAAATTAAATAAGGCTAACCAAATATTTCGTCTCAAGGTACTACTGATGCATTTAAGGGATATATAAAACAATTCCACTCATATAAAAACATGTATAAGGCATTCCTTACATGTCAAATGATTAATTTAATTTTTGCACAATATTCCCTATCAAAACAAATTTCGCATCGAGTAAGGAAAATTTATTAAAAATAATTTCCTCAATAAATCATATAACATTCAAAGTAAAACACGTTATATAGAAATGATATATTTTTTAATTAATAAGAATATACAAGTTAAATAATATGTATATTTAGGGGATATGTAATTTATAATGATCACATGAAAGTGAATATTCTAATGGAAAATTAATGAATACAAAATTAATCCAGGAAGTGAATGTCAATACATTACCTTTTAAAAATAATCATAAACTAGCAATATAAATAATGATTATAGTATAATTACAATATATCTCCAATTAACTATAAACATAATAAAGGTTTGATATTGTTGATGAATACAGAATCCATAAGATGTTATTTAAAAACATTTTTGAGTAAAATACACTTTTCACTTTGAAAATAACTGTTTAAAAGAATAAATTTCAAATAAATTCATAAAAATAATCTTAAAAATAATAATTTAATATTTTAAAATAATATTCAATGTAATTAGTTGTCATGATAGAAAAAGGTTATGTTCATGTCGAGTATGTTAAAACCCAAAATTGTTGTCATATTTTTTTGTAAGAAAATCCAAACTGTTCCTTGTTTGGAAATAAAATTTATCAATCATTTTAAACCATTTAATATAAATACAATTATGGGTAAAATGAATTTAAATAATCATATTGAAACATGTTTGAAAATATTTTTAGAAAACAAAGATTTGGAAGAAAAATGAGTTTTGACTGTGGAAAGAAATTAAGTAAGATTTTATTCAAAGAATTATTAATCATTTCAAGTACCAAAGAATAATAAATGGTTCTATTTATTGAAAACAACATGAATAAATTTATAATAATAAATTAAAGGGTATTATTAGAAAATGATCATATAATTTCATTCAATGTAAATTCAAGTATAAGCTATCCTAATTAAAATTATATTGAGACATAAATCTCTTCCCACTTTGGTAACCTTTTAATTGTAAACACAATTCAAGTAATAAAATGAAACGAAACATTAAAAACCATGAATATAAAGTTACTCATGGTATAATATATCAAATGGGTAGAATATACACCTTATAAAATAAGGTAGGTGTATAACATGACATATATGCCAAAGAATAGAATTTGAGATGAGAAACCCTTTCAAAGATCATATCATCGTAGTGATTACTAATCAATAAATAAATTTTGTGTATCAAATGTAAATCCAACTAAAATAATTTTAAATACAACAAAATATAATAAAAATTCATTACACACATATCTATGAATATCAATGATAATGATGAAGTAATATAACCCAATGAAATGAAATTGATTTATGAAATTATTTACCTCTTGACAATTTCCTTGTTAAATCCCCATGGATGAAATAAATCAAATTTAAACAAAAAATAATAGGAATTATAATGGATTCATGATATTACATATAAAATATGAATTATATGCACAATATAAAAGAGATTATGTGAATAACATTATAATATTCCTTAATGAATTTAAATTGAGACAAAATTTCTTACCACATGATTCCTTTTGATTAAACATAATTTAACATAGTATATATTTATTTTAAACCAATTATAAAGTCATCCCAAAGCCATATTTATATTTATAATATCATATATTATCCTTTTATAAATTTTTATCACTCATTCATTAATAATCATTCATTATTAATAATTCTTCAGGTATTAACTTCCTTTTTTCTCAAGAAGATTATAACATAAATTTTATTGTTCATTAGAATATTATATAGTTATGGAACCTCCATAATTATTTTAATGTTAAAAATATGATTTTTTTCATTTGATAAATTTTTAGAATCATTGTTGGTATTTGAACATGGAGAATAGATCACATCGCTTAGTAGAGATGGAAATTCGTACGTATGCACGAGCAACAATATCATTTTCTTAATGAGATAAAGGGTATGGAATTGAAAAAAAAATTAAACTTAAAATAAAGGTGGTGACATTTTTTCTTTTTCATTAGTTAAATTATTAGGTTGGTCAATTCCTTGGAATAGTGTCCGAAAAGAACATAAAAAATTATAAAAGGCAATAATTGTTGAAATATGTCAATACCATTTAATTCATACAAGTATGTTTCTCATTTAAGCCTAATCATTTTAGTTTTACCCTACAGTAAACTAGTTTTAGCCTTAAATGTGGTAATTAATATTTACTATTTTTTATATTTATTAAGACCAAAAATAATTTAACCTTATTATATAATATAAATTATCCTGGTTTCAAATATGAAATCAATTTTTCAAAATTACATTCACCAAGGTGGTCAAATGCAATTTATAATTAATCCCACAGATGCAATGAAAAACTGGTTTCCAAAGAGGAAATTCTAATAAGTATAGAAATTTTTATAATCAAAATTATATATGAAATATATTCCACAATCCAATATTATATTGGTTATAAAATAATATTACTTACTTTATTTTTAATAAAATATAAAATATAAAATTAACCTTTAAATTCTTTTAACTAAAAGACAATTTTCAATAAAAACCAATATTTTTCACTATTCAAGGAAAAAATTAATCTTTTTAGAACATTATCTAAACGTTCCTCTAAGATATTTTTGACATGATTATATCAAAAATTTAGTTTATTTTTGAAAATATATTTCCAAAATGTTTTAAAATTTAATTTTACATCATCTGTGCAAAGCACTGCATAACCACCTTTTAAAAAAATATATTTTTTCAAAAAAACATTTTTTTAAATAAATATTATTATATGTATAATTAATAGATAACCATTGAATATATTTTATAAAATTTTTAAACCATATTATTATAATATCATAGTTAGTATTATTAATACTCACCAATCTTAAAACTAAATTAAAATGGTATACTATTTTAGGGTTCTTTTAGACTCGGTGTTGCATGTATTGCAAGCTATCGATGATATTGAATTTAAAGAAATATATTTCATGGGTAATTTAACCTCACTGTTGTGTATTTTATATATTATCAAACACAATTTTATTCTTTTTAAATTTTATGGGGTTCCAATCATATATTAAAAGGCGGGATTCCATAGTTGGTATCAAATATAAGGTTTAGTTATTTTTGGAAATTATGATTAGAAAACACTAGTATAAACCATAGAGACATGTTGAAATATAGTAAGTATTCTTGTAATTTTGGTGAATTAGTATGTTATTGGATTCCAAGTAATTAAATCCTTTTCTGGACACTGCAATTTGATGTGGCTCTATAGAAGTTTTTCCTTGGGGGACACTTTTAGTTAATCACATGATTTTTAAGAACCATTAAGAATGATATTATAGAAAATTAAATTGTTATTATAGGATATTAAAAGAATAATGTCTTTAATATTGTTATTTTATGACATAAAATTCCTTTAGAATTATAGGATTCCTAAAAGTAAGACATTTATAACTGTGTTTTTATTCTTTTAGAAAATGGTATGAAATTGGAGGAACCATGTAAACGATGAGTGTAACGGATGATGCACTAACGACCTTCCTAACATGATAAAATTTTAAATGTAAGTCTTTATGAGGATGATGGATCGAATATCATGGGATATAAATAATAACTTGATTCGTGTTGAGTTTCCAGATACGCTGATAAAGTAACCACTCACAATTCAGTCTTTTAGGAATCAATGAACTTCTTATTTTTTGGAAGTTCATATCTATTAATTACCAAAAAATGGATTAAATCATTTCAAAATATATTTTCAATAATTTATTTTCTAGAGATAGAGAAATTCACCTTGACTGTATACCACTTAGAAGGATAAATTGATCAGTGGTGGACACTAATTAAGAACAATAAAACAAGACAGAATATTGATGTGATGTAGTGGGAATATTTCATGATATGTTTTTTCAATAATTATTTCCCCCATTAGATGAGAAAAAAATAGATATGGAATTAGTAGAGTTGAAGAGGAAGGAAAATGAATATCTAGGAAGCTTTGAAATTACCTTTTAAATAATTTATCAATACACCTCTGTCTTTTTATGGATCCTGATCGAATGGTTGATAGGTTCTTTAGAAGACTAAGACCCCATCTCAAAGGAATCTAGAAAATAAAAAATACTAAAGCTATGAGGAGATATTGTAGAGTGTTGTGAAGGTTTAAATTGATTTTGGGGGAACACAATGGTTATATAGTCCTAATAAAAATAGTAGATAAATAGAGACAAAATAATGGAGGAATTTTGATCATATAAGGTGGGGATCGAAACTAAATATTACCATGTGAAAAAAAATGGGAATAAATATATGGGTAACTAATTTATTGGGAGTGGAAATTGATACAATTTCTGAAGAGAGGTCTATATATCTTAGAACTATCATAGTGAGGTGAAGCATCTTCATCTCAAAAACAATTAAAAGAAAATTTGGTGAAATAAAAATATGAAGTTCAATGATTCGAGTTTGGATAGCTTGGTAAATTCACAATTAAATTTCCAAATAAAATGATAATAATGGGAAACTATGAAAATCAACATAATATGTGGGATAATTTTCATTCTTTGTAATCAATATGGTTAATGTAGAATCCATAAACAATGTGGTTGAGAGTAAAAAAATTGTGCTCTCAAAGTTGGAAAATAATTTTTGAATCTAGTTCTATGAATTCTGTTATTTCATCCGTGTTTTCATTAAATGTATAATCAAACCCAAAACTGATAGAACTAGAGTTATCAATTAATACTTTTCAATGAATTATCTAAGAAAAAAAGGTGTGTAGAAACTATATTATCAACTTTTTAGAGTAAAATCTCAACATTAATCTAGTAGTCATTCCCATGGTAGAATTTTACACTATTATAGGGATGGACTAGCACTCGATGTATAATTATATGATCAACTTCATATGCAATGAAATATTTATAATCATGAATGGAAAAACTATATTTATTTTTTAATGAGAGATATACCAGCCTGAGATTTATCTAGAAGAACCCTATATATCTTTTTTTTATGGAGGTGATCAATGAATATGGAGTAGAAAATGAAAGTATACTAATAGAAAATATTTACACTATTCGAGAATATATTGATTCTTTTCTCAATGTGTTACCTGGACTTCCCCCCGAAAGAGTTGTAAAGTTCTCCATTGGAATCATACCAGTATGCAAGATAACATCAATGATCCTATATACAATTGAATATGTGGAGTTAGGGAAATTAAAGAAGAAACATCAAGATATTTTTAGACCGTTTTTACACAACCACATGTGCCTCATTGGGGATAAACTATTATTATTTATATATAAAAAGGATGGATCAATGTGGTTATGAATTTTCTTATAGAGAACATAATGATATTATGATGAATAACAAATACACTCTTCTAATGATTGATTATTTTTTCAACCAGCTTGATGGGAACCATTTCTTTTCTAATATTGACCTTTGATTGGGGTATCATTATTTGAGGGTGAATAAAGAAGATATCCAAAATATTTCCTTCTGAACCAGATAAGGGAATTATAAATTTTTTATTCCCTTCATATTGAGTGATTCTCTATCCATATTTATGGATTTTAAGAATACAGTCATTAAAAATTACATTAATAACCATTTTATGGTATTTATTGATGATATTATGATATAATCCAAAATTCAGGAAGAGCTTGGGAATCATCTAAGGGTTATTTTAAAAACTCTAAAGAATGATAAGCTATTTGGTAAATTCATTAAATGTGATTTCTATTTATAATAAGTTTCATTCTGGGGAACATCCATACCAATGAATGAATATTGGTTGATATATCCGAGATAATGTACGTAGAGGAGTTTCTACTGCCTATTTACTATAACTGATATTTATAGTTTTCTGGGTCTAACATGATACTATATAAGGTTTATGAAAAAAATCCACGAATTTATAATCCACTGACCAGGATAATTCTAAATGGAGTTTAGTTTATCTCAATGATGGACCATGAATAATGTTATGAATAAATGAAAAAAAGTTCGTTAGTGAACCTGTGCTCACTCTAACCTAAACAAGAGAAGGATTTGTTATTAATAGGTATACATCTTGTAAGAGTCTTCGATGTGATATCATTAAAAATCACATCGTGTTTTCTTATACATATAAATTGTTAATGCCCCAAGAGAAAAATTATCCTACTCATGACCGAGAGTTAGTAGAAATTATATTTTCTATGATGATATGGATATACTATATTTATGGGGTAAACTGTGATGTATACATACACCATAAATTTTTTAAGTATATATTCTCACACAAGGAACCAAACATGAGATGAAGTATATGGTTGGAGCTCCATAAGTATTATGATTGTTAAATTCATTATCATCAAGGAAGTGAAAACAAAGTTGGAGAAGATTTGAGTTGGAATGGTCTTAGTGTTATAGAAATGTTGAGGATTAAAGGAGATCCATTCATCAAATAACTAGTAAGGCTAGACAGGGGAATCATGAGGGAAGGTACATCATAAATCCTATCACAAATTATTTCACTACCATCATTATTGAAGAATATCTAGAAATATAAAATATATTACCCTTTTATGGAAAATAAGATAGAGACTACGAAGGATGTGATGTTTCTTGAATTAAATATTGAAAATGAAGATTTATTAGAATTGTTTACATGGAAATTTATTCTATTTATTATAGAGAAAAAGAAAGAGATGGTGCATGGAGCTCATAGATCTAAATTTTTTATACATCTTGTAAGAACTGAGATGTATAGGGACCTTCGTGATCTATATTAGTGGGATAATATAAAAAGGGAGTTATCTAATTATACAATAAGGTGAGTGGTGTTTCAATAAGTGAAGGAAGAAAAAATAACTCTATAAAGGGATAATTTAACCGCTACCTAGACATACATAGAAGTGGGATAATATAACTAAGGACTTTGTCACAGGCCTTCTGAAGTCTTCAATGGGTAACAATGTTATATAGTTAATTATCAAAAGATTAAAAAATTATACCATTTTCATTTCCATGAGAGTGGATTTATCCATGGAACACCTTTATTGACACTATATTCCTGAGAGATTAAGACTCCATGTAGTACCCCTGTCGATTGTTTCCTTCCAAGATGCATGTTTTACATATGAATTATAGAGGAGGATTCAAAATTATTTGAATATATAAGTAAACCTGGGAACAACCAGTCATCATCACACTGATATAAATCCTATGATTACTATTAGTACATTGGAAGACATGTTCAGAGATATCAAACTTGATTTTCAAGGGATTTGGGACAAAAATATTGCACTGTTTTAATTCTACTATAACCATGGTATATGCTCGATCATTCAAATGGATCCTTTTTAAATATATCAATATAAAAGGTAGAGAACAATAACAAGTTTGGATGAAGTTAGATAATGGAAAATTTTGGGACCATATATTATTAATGATATTAGAGAAAAGATACAAGTTATATTGAAACACATCAAGGATTATGTATTCCCTAAGATATCACCATGTAAATGGGTAATGAGGTTCAAAAATATGGGGAAAATAAGTCCAATGTACATTAAACCATTTTAGATTCTTGACCATGGCGGAGTGGTTACTTGTAGATTAACACTACTACCAAATATTTGTAATATCCATGATGTCTTCAACATATCTCTACTGAAAATGTACATGCATGGACCAACACATGTACGTGATATTTATGGCTTAGAGTAAAAATATTACTATCCATATGAGTAGGAACCAAACAAAATCCTTGATATAATGGAATATGGGTTGAGGAACATGATAACATTAATTGTGAAAGTCATGTGGAGAAATCACAATATTGAAGAGGCCACTTGGGAACTTGAGGAAGCAATAAAGGATAAACACCCCCATTTTTTCTAAGGATTAAATTTTAATGAGAAAATTTATTAATGGGAGGGGGATAATATAAAAGGCTGAAAAATTCATCAATGGTTAACAAAAGAGATTTTATTTTATTTATATTTACTATCTTATTATTTTTCAAAATAGAATTACTTAAAAATAATATTATGAAAAATAAATATTATATATCATGTAATGAAAAAAATTAAAATTTCTGTGAATAGTATGGGGATATAAAAACCAAATAATGTCGACTATATAAAGGTATACTATAAAGGATCAAACTCTCTCTGGAAGATTAAACCTGACATTAAAGCTGTTAAAGGAAAAAAGAAAATTTAGTATTATAATTGAAATTATCAAAGTAATTGTAAAAAAACAACAAGGAATAAATTTTAATGGTTGAATGAATATAGTACATAATGGGAAAAGTGATCGTTAAGATATGACCATTACTTGACCATTGGCTTATATGATAGTTGGTAAATATGACTATTGTTCAATATGACCATTGTTCAATATTATAGTTAGGAATTATTACTATTATTAATAAGTTTACCATTACAATTAGTGTTTATAAATATTAATGACTACAAATAGTATATTTATAAAGGAGGGATAATGGCCTAAAATGGTAGATTTATTATCTTTTGAGGCCCATTTGTTAGAACTTAGGAGGGAGGAATCATCACTAGGGCTCTCCCTTGAGATAACCAATGAAAAACATTAACAAGTGAGGATTTAATAGAATGAACTTTGGATGAAGATCATGTTAGTGGAGATCACCACTAGGTCAATGTTAGTTGAACCAACAAATTAATCTACCACCATCAGACATCTTACCCATGGGTAGTACACTGGTGTGATAAAGAGTTACGTATCTAAACCCCTGTAATATGAATTTTAATATTTTGTTTAATAAAATAATTAATATATTTATACATTTTGTTTATACTTTATAAATTTTTATATAAGGAGTTTTATAAAAATTAGATTTCAATATGAAGAAATCAAATTTTTTATTTTTGAGAAATATATAGAGCCCATTAAGATAAAATTTTAATAAATCATAAAATTTTAAAATAAAATTTATTTTAATAAAATATTATTATTCAACAATTTTTTTAAAATATTAATGATTATATAATTTTATTATGTCAAAAATAATTTTTAAAGGGTCGAAACATTTATTAATGAAAAAATATGTATTTTTCAATAAATAGGGTTTTTAAATTTAAAAAGAATATATTTATACTTTTATAGATTTATTTTTATTAAATAAATATTATTTTTTAAATAATCATGTAACAATCATCCAACTGTTAATAATTAAAAAAAAATTGAGGCAATTAAATTTTTGTATAAAAATTAAATATTGTATAAATTTATGATATGTATTATGACATCATAAATGACCAAAAATATTTTAATAAATACTATAAAGAGTAAAAAAGATCAAAATCGTGTTTCTCCTTTTAAATAATATGTTTATGATGTTATTGGATAAATCATATAAACCCCTTATAAATCCTAAAAAATCAATATTGTATTTTGATGTTTTGAAATAAATTATTTATAAACATAGATGACATAAACATTACAACATGTTTTATTATAAGTAGTTTGGTTCATGGTGTTATAAATTTTTTTAAAAATTACCCTTCGGTAGAAACCATGGGTGAAAAATGTGGGATCGTTTGTGGGTCAGATTAATTTATGATATAGAGTCCAAAACATTAAATAAAAAATTAATAAATAATTCCCCCTCTGTTATTATAAATACTCACCCATACCCCATTCACCTCCACTAAAAATATATAAACCACAATTTTATGGCATATTTACCTCCTAAACATTCCCTCAAAGGTGTCCTTATGTCCCCATGATTCCATCCATATGGTATAAGAAGCTACACTTCAAGGTAAGGGAGTTTTGTAATTCCTATTTTCTATTCAAGTACCTCTTTCAAGGAATGTTTTATAAATTTAGGATTACAGTCTACTCATACACATTTTTATTTTCCAATTACATCCAAAATATTATTTTAACAATGTGAGAGATTTTCCCCCTTCTATTATTCCATTTTTTCAATATTTTATATTTTCATGTTTCCAAATTCATTTCTTATATCTATCTCTATCACATGAAATATTATTATATTATGAATACCCAAACCATTTCATTATCCATGATATTTACCTAGATGTAAATATAATTTATTTACATGGGGATTGAAATTTAACAAACTCCTATTCCTTTTTCATGGGTAAAAAATGATATAATCTTCATGTCTTTAAGATCTTATTAATACAATGATATTATATGATAATCATTATTTATTCTCCATGGGTTATTGATGAAATGATTTATTATTATCAATGTGGCTCACATGAATTAAAACTTATGAAGGGTGTACCTTGATAAGACTCCAATTAATTAGATAATAAATAATCTATATATATGACATGTTTTTGGATACCTTGGCGAATAACCATGGTAATTATGATTTAAGACACCATGGTGATATTCTTATGAATATATTTTTTTTATTTTGTATCATCATTTCCATTTTATGTATGATGTACTGATGATTTTTATTTCATTTTATGTATCGTGTATTTTCCATTATTATCTTTCATGTTACATTGTCTTTGTTTAACCCTTAATGGGATTTTTACTCACCATTTTCTACTGATTTATGTCCCTAGTAAATTACTTCTAGTAAGGTAATCTAGTAAGGATTAACAATGTAATCTTTAAAAAGGATTATGTAATGTTTATTTTAATGTTTTATTTATGTAATTAATGCAAGATGTACCTATTCTCCAAGACACTATACCAAAAAATATCCTTCGGTGTAGTTAATATATTATTTTGTTAACAAATTATGTTAAAAGTCTAGTATTAAAAAAGGAATTATTTTATAATACTAATCCTCTATAGAATATATTCTATGAATTTAATATTTTATAACTCTAGATAAAAACACCAAATCTCATGTGATCTCGTCTATTCCTAAATTAGTGTTATATAGAGTCAAAATAATTGATTAAATATTACATATGGAATACTATAATAATTTTGAAAAAAAATATCATCTATAAGTATGAAACTAAACTTAAGCCGTTGTAATCCATTTCAAAAACATACTCAATGGCATAAAATTATTCTAGAACACTTAAAAATAATTTTTTAAAAAGTATTAAATCTCTGAAAATTTTTTATATGAAATTCCAAAGTACTTTCATTATAAATAAACTCAATAAATTTAAATATTAACTTACTAATATATCATCGATTTCAAATCACGTTATAATAATCCTAGTAATATTTCTATTTGATGTATAAATAATAATTTTTGATAATCATAAAGATGGTTCTTCAAAAATTTATTCTTTAACAACTCAACAATTGAATTTTGTATTCCTTCATGGAGACATATTTTTCAACATGAACTATAATCCATGTAACCCCTAATAAAATTCTCCAATATTTGTATATGTAAATGTATCTCAAGTCGCATATTTAATGAAAAAAATAATTCACATTTCCCCATTATTATATTACTTATTTTTTTCATGAAACAAATATGAGGGTACTTTAATTATCATTATTCAAGGTTTTCATCAATATTCATTAAATATTTACAAGGAAACATATATCAAAAAAATTATTGGGTAGTTAATTATTAATCAACTCAACACATATTACCATCATTCTTATTGATGAAAAATAAAACATATCACATATGGGTTTTATAATAGCCCAGGATCCGAAATCATGGATCCTATTTTCATGACCTTTACATTTTTTTCTTTGATACCGATAATTGTGGTGTAAATTTATCATATAAATTATACAACATTAAAAGTAAAACATATATCACTTACCACCTTGGGGACCTTTTTGGTTTAGATTTATGAAGAATTAGGAAAACTATTGTCAACCTGGAGTCATAAATGTCTAGTTCATGAATATGAACATCATATATAATTATAAAAAACTTTTCTTATTTCACATTAGGTCATATAAAGCATCTTTGTGAAATATATTATATACATAAATCCTTCAAAATAATTCTTTAAAATTTTGGGAAAAGTAAACATAAGTAGGGTGATATCAAATGATCATAAAGGGTAAACATAAGCATTAACAATTGAATTATATCAATGAGAATAATAGTTAATAAGGGTATGATGACATAATCAAAGTTCATGATAGAATAATAAAATAACCCTTACACATCATGTCACAAACCAATCTATCTGGTTATCACATAGCCTGATGTGTGTTCTAAATCCACATGGGTTATTGAGAAGAACCTCACATCATACAATATAAAATTGGGAATGAATTTTTCACAAACACAACAAAATAAAAAAACTAGTCAGTATGCATACAAGGAAAAAACCAATAGGGATAAGTATACTAGAAATCATACAAGAATTAACAGACCAAATTACAACCATAAGTACTCTGAAAACTAGATAAGATCCCAAGTCCTAGAAAACACTTCTCTCAAATCCTAAGGATCAATAGGCACCCCCACCTTCAAGTGGTTCCTTACCCTTGCTCATACAAGGAAGAAGATAATCTAAAAACACTCAAAGTCACAAATAAGATGTGAGATAAAATCCCAGTAGGGTCTCACCAAGGATTCTATAACAATATGAAAACATTTAATTAACATAATAAATCTTATAATTTTAAATAATCAATCATGGATTTTCAAAATCATATTTAAAACAAATCATGATTTACAGTCCAATATGATGTAAATACTTTACAAAAAGTTCTTAATAAACAATTTATATAAAATAGTTTATATAAATTCAAAATTCTTGTGTAAAATAGTCTAAAAATAATTTAATATATTTAAAATACAAACAACAAGTGACATGGTAAAATGTTAAATGTATGATAGTTCCACGCTATGGGATCTTAACACACTTATATAATCATAACAACAATGTGTGTGCATGAACCTTTGGAACTAGTCAAAGAGTTCTCATAGACATCCAACTATGGAATAAAATGTGAAAAATTGATTATGTTAAAGTTTTAAAGCATCAATATGTTGCTAAGGTATTCCCATCTTAGTGCTTTTGTCCCTAATAACTCACTAACTACCCAGGATTTTATGTGCTCTAATAACATTCAATAGTGGTAAATTTATTTTAAGACTACCTAAAATACAATTAGACTCATTCAATATTTTAATATTCCAATTTCTATCTAAAAAAATGGGGTTTTAATTAAAAAATGCCTTTTCCAAGATAAAACCAATGGGTTTCCATAATAAAATAAACCAATTATTCTCAAATACTAATTTGAAATCAATTTCACATATTAATTTATAAATTTAAATCAAAAAATTTAATTACAAAATTTAATTTTTAACAATTTTACATCCAATTACACAACACACCCTAATTCAATATAATGTGGGTTTTACAAAATTTTGATGATAAAATAAATACACCCCCCAATTCAATGGAATTGGGTTTTTAAATAAATCAATTTAAAAAATTTTGATTGAAATCATGAAATTGGATTTAAATCAAGTAATTTAGTGTTAATAAAAATTGGCTATCATAATGAAACCACTGAAATAGGGATCACAAGATTTAACAACACAAAACCATAATTGAGACACAACAATAATCAACATCAACAATGAGAATTTGAGAATAAAACCAAGATTTAAGATCTGAAATATCAAGGATTGGATCTTCTAACCACACATAGATCAACAAAATCATATGGAGGAAATAAGAGAGAGCGGGAGAAAGAGACAAAGAAGAGTAATCATATAAGAAAGAGATTGAAAATCATTTTCCTAATTTCAATTATCTTTCTGAGGGGTTTAATGGGGAAAGTAACTTCTATGAAGACTCCCTATAAGAATAAATTATAATATATCGAATTAGGTTTATCAAGAACATAAAATGATGGTTTTTAATTTTTTTTAATAATTTAGAGATTAATTATTTCCCATAATCATGGTTTCTTGGGGAGAGATATGTGGTTAGATAAACCATGCACCCTCCTAATAAACCCTATTTTTCTAGGTGCATAGTTTGTCTTTGGTCATCACATAGTTTTTAAAACCATGCACTAACCATGAAAAACCTCAATGCTTCGGTTTTCACGGTTTTCACTAGCAGGGTAAATGATTTGGAAAAACTAGGGGCCAACCATGCACAACCCAAGAAAACCAAATATTTTACAAAATTTTACCTAAAAAATTATTAAACATAACCCAACCAAGGAGTGATCAAAAAGGGGGTTTATGAATACCTGGAAATGGTAACAGGACAATACAACCTCCCCACCATAGGAACATTCTATCCCTAAAAATCATATTAAGAAGCTTCAATGTAAAAAATGAGAGTCCACTACTCTCTCATCAGTGCATCCCTATCCCATGTTTCATGAGTATCAAAATCATGATTTTATATCATGTGAACCAATAATATCATTCTCATATAAAGTACCATGGTTTCAAAATAAACTATTCTAATTTTACATTCTATCATGGGTAAATTAGGTTTGACTTCAAGATCACTCCAACTCATAATATGAGATATATTAGAAAGATACTCTTGTAGTTGAGATACATTAAACATGTTATTTAATAATTTCAGCTTTGGTGTAAGTTCTAAATTTTAATCAATTTTCCAAACCGACTCAACACCCTCAAAAAGACCCACAAAATTGGGAGAAAGATTATCTTTCCTCCCAAGCCGTCGATGGCCCAATCGAGGTGAAAATTTCAAGAAAATGTGGTCACTATTTGAAAATTCCAATGTTATACCCTTATTATCAACATAATACTTGTAATGGATATGTGTCGTCAACATTATCTAATGAATCAACTGAATATTTTTTATTATATCTTAAACCAAGATCGGTCCAACCAAGGAACTGTCACTAATTTCGGACTAACATAACAAAGATCATTAAGGTCAGCTATACATGGCCTAAAAAGGATACATTCATATCATGGAATACAAATTATTGTTATAAGATAACTCAATCGTCCCCATATTTTCCTCCCAAGCCCCACCAAAGTTAAGAATGCAGGCCCAGAGCATGTAATTAAGAATATTTATAACTCTTATGGTCCGTTTATCTAATTGTGGATGGTATGACACACTCAAACGGACCTGAGATCCCAGTTCCTCCTAAAATCCTATCCATAAAAGAGATGTGAACTAATGATCTATTTTAGAGACTATAAATATGAAAATCCATGAAAAAGAGAAATATCATTCATGTTGAGATTTCCCATCACTTCTACTTTGGTTGAATCAAGAATGGGTATAAAGTGAGATGATTTAGTCATTTAATTGAGCAAAACCCACTTCATATTATAATTCTTCTGGGTATATAAGGACCCAACAAAACATTATATAGAGATATGTTCCCACTTTCATATTGATACTAGAATTGGGTAAAGCAATCCCAAAGGTTTTGGGTCACTAATAAAAAACATGCCTTTAATGGCACTATAAATAGACTTTATCATTGCTTGAAGATCACTAACTATATGAGTGGTGTTAAAATCCCAATACATTTATCAGCAATGATAAATCTTCCCTTTATTAGTTCTTTTAAAAACTCTAATAAATATTAAATTTATTATTTCTTTTAGAAGCCCTAATAAAGGTCCATACTGCAGTTTGCTGTTACACCAAACTACAGTACCATAAACACACCAGTCATCAAAAAAACAGGTCCCAATATAGAATTTAAATGAAATTAAATTTTAATAAAAATTACTATCGAAAAAAATTATAGACATTTCAAAAAAAAATTATACAATTACATAAATAAAAATTATTACATACATTAAAAAAATCATAAATTTCAATGTTACCATGATTTTTATTAACATTATTTGTAAAACATCCATCAATTCCTGAGTATTTTCAAACAAACCATATAAACATGAAAAAAGAATCCACCTATATAAGAAAAAAATTAATTTTAGTAATAATAAAAACAAATAAATTAAATATAAATTGGAAATAATACATTAATTCTATGGATAATGATTTTACTGTGAAAATATCAAGATTACCTCTATGAGTGAGCATTGGAGGGAACATGAATGAAAGTAATAAATTTCAACACTATAAGAGTGAGAGTTTTTTTGGGAGAATAAGTCTCTAGACGTTTTTGTGTAAAAAGGGATGAAATATGGACATGGAACCCCAACACAAACAAAAGAATACACCTGTATAAGAAAACAATTATTATGTGTGTAATACTAAAAATAAATAAATTAAACATACATAAGAAAAAATACATTAATTAAATGGAAAATTATTTTACTATAGAGATGTCAAGATTACCTCTGTAATTGAGAAGATCAAGCCTCATTGCTCTCCCTGCAAAGGCATTGGAGGTGTCTTGAAAGAAATTGATAAATTCACCATTACATGGGTCAAAAGGTTTTAACAGGTAAGGTGCATGAATGTTGGAAAGAGCACCCCAATTGAAAAAAAATCCAACTATATAAGAAAAAAATTATTATGTGAGTATTACTAAAAAGAAATAAATTAAACATAAAAATTGGAAAACGACATTAATTCTATGGACAATTATTTTACTGTGAGACCAACAAGATTACATCTGATATTGAGTAGATACAATTGTGTTTATCTCCTTATAGAGGCATGAAACATAGACAAAAATATTCTAAAATAAATGAAATCAACAAGGAATAATAAAAATTAAATAAATGTTCTACGGTATAATTTTTTTTGGTAAAATAGATAATGTATATCGTAACATTAGTTTTGCATCTACCCAAAGTGTTTCCTTCATTGTAGTTTGTACTTCCAAGGGATTAGTAACATCATCATGTGCAGAAAACATTGTATGCATGAGTTGTCAAACAATTAAATTATATTATGTTAATACAGTAGGGAATATATAATATTATGAGGAAAACATAATATATTAAAAAACACTTTCACATTCTCATTGAACTCTCTTTCTTTTTTAAAGGATTCAAGGATTTTTTTACTCTTTCAAGAATCCAAATCCCCTCCTTCTGGTCCCCTCTAATGTACAATACATAATCTAAATTAGGACCGGAATGAACTGATTGTGATGTCCCAAATAAAGGTTCTTCCTTGATTAAATTTTCATCTGACTCAACATTTTTTTTATTTTCCCATAGGACAATCAAACAATTCTTGTTTGTTTTATCAGAGGCATAAAATACTTGCACTGTTTGTGATTCCATTATAAAGGGCTCATCTTTTTCCCCTTATATACTATAATTAACCATCAAAAATCCCATTTCATCAAATTTAACTCCATTGATATTATCAACCCATTTTCAATGGAAAATAATCACTTAAAATGTTTTTTATATCTATTGGATAATTCCAAAATATTATATATTAGCATAAATTTTATTTCTATCCTTGGAAGCAGATATTTTCATCGGTTTGGCCACAAGCATAACACCACTATTTTGAATCTTACTAAATTCATCATTTTATTTTGTATAGAACTTATAACCATTGATTAAAAAAGCAATGTAAGATATAACATTTTCATTCGGTCATCTTTTTATCCATTGAAGTCATTCAGAAACTGAATTTGAATGTTCACATAACTCCTTATAAATTTGATCTATGAACCATCCTATAAACTATTAATTATGTGTATTTTATATCGATCATTCATTCCTTGATGGATTTAAATCTATAATACTTTTTTATGGGCCTATATGTATGAATTAACATCTTCACTATTATGTAATATTTAAATATGTGCTTTCTAACTCTCTTTCAAGTTAATTGTAACAACATCTCTTATAGAAATACCTTCACCCATAAGGTATTCACTATGATGAGACTTTGGGAGACCAATGGTTTCAACATCTGATAGGTAATCAGTACAGAATTCAATAGTTTGTTTAAAAATATATCATTATGAAATAAAACGTTTTGGAAAACTTTGATTCTTCCCAAACCCTTCCAAAATATACATATACCGTTCAATGGGGCACATCCAACTATAATGGATAGGGCCACATAATTGAACCAATTTGACCAAGTGAACCATTAGGTACACCATTATATCAAAAAATTGGGGTGGGAAGAACATCTATAATTCACATAATATGACTGAAATATCCTTATTCATGATGGGAAACTTCACCGGGTCTACAACTTTATTATATATAGCTTTGAAAATGAAACAGAATCTAGTTAATGTATATCATACATTTTTAGGCAGAATGCAACAAAAATCAAGAGGAATTAAATCTTGCATCAAAACATGATAGTCTTGTGATTTTAGTCCTTGTAAATTAAAATTATTCATTGACACCGAATTATTGATATTTGATAAATTACCTTGTGGAACATTTACACAAGTAAGAATTAAGAGATAAATTGATTTTTTTTCTATCTTGATAGATTATAAGTGGCTGGAGGAAGAAAAGTCCACCTTATACCATTCATTAATGCAAACTCTTACCTTATACCCATTTCCATCAAGTCTAACCTAGAATTTATACCATCTTTCATTTTTTCATGAAAATTTAGTAATGTGGTAATAACACTATCAAATATATTGGTTTTCAATATGAATGAAATCACGAAAATATCATACATACAAAAAATTATAATACGGTAATTCAATGAAACGTTATCTCTTCTTCTAAAATGATTTAATAAGGATTTTTTAAAATGGTTTACCGAAATCTGTGTCAATATATTTTCTTCTCTTTTGTACATTTGATCGCCTGTTATTGGAGATGGTCTTGTACCTTGTTCGATATTACCATAAAATGTTGTTGTCTAGGATCAATATTTATGTCATCGATGAAAAATTTTATGATATCCAAAAAACAAGGTCTTTGAGAAATGTTTAATAAACCAAACTGAGTATGTGTGTTTTTCAAAAATGGGACACCACAAAATTCCTTTAATGTTATAGCCGGAAAAATTTCCATAATTGGGGAATTCATTCACCGTCATTACAACATGGTCCTCAATTTGAATTATTCAATTCTAGGAGCATCATACATTATAACACATGTATCCCACATCAATTTTAGATCTTTGATCAATACAGTCAAATAGAAATCAATACCATTATTGGGTTTCTTTGGTCCAGATATAAGAAGAGAAAAAATAGTGTATTTATGCTTCATGCATAACCATGATGGAAATTTATAATTCACCAATATGAAGGGAAATTTAATATGAGTACTACTCTATACACCAAAAGTATTTATTTCATCTATAAATAATACAAAATGAATGTTTCCTGGATCATCAAAAAATTCAGGAAACTCGTAATAAAATTTCTTCCACTAAGGAGAATCTGTTAGATGACATAGGTTCCCATATTTTATTCTGTTACCTACATGCCATGTTAATTGTATTCTGGTTTCCAGAAATACATATAGACTTCTAAACCATTGAATGATAGGAATGTACTATAAATATTTTGAAGGACTTGATTCATTTTTCTTGTATCAATCTTCCCCACACTTAGGGATTTTTTTGGTTTATTCATGGTCCTAACGTAACAATATAAAATAATTTGTCAAATCTTCTTTTTATTTAGAGATCATTACCATTACACATATCATTCATTTAACATCATATGTTTGGAATGGTAGTTCATTTTCTTCAAGTGGCATATCTTTTAGAAGACCAAGTAGTAATGTAAAGATGGTTTCCCTCCATTTATTACCAGCTTTCAAATTATATAACTTTAATACAGCTATCAATGTTATGTATTTAGTATAACCAGTATACAATGGATTCTTGTAACATTTGTTTAACTCTTCAAACAACTTTTTAAAATCATGAAGGTCATATTAAATTTCCTTTATAATTTCTTCCATGCGATTTCCATCATCTTTAACAAAGGTATTCATATTAAATGATTCATAAACCCTAGTATCATCCCAATTGATGTCGACATTCAACATTTTTCATGTTTAGTCTTGTATTTATATCTTTGATCTATTCCATGAAAAATCAATTGTTCTTACAACTTCTTTGGACTAATTTTTCTTCAATAACAAGAAATGTAAACATAGACAGAGGATTTTTAAATGGCGGTCAACATGCCCTCTTATAAACTTGATGAACTCTATAACTCTATCTTCATATTTATTTGTAAAATGATTAACATATATCCCTTTTTTGTTCATATCCATTCTATTATGTTCATAAAAGATTAATTTTAAAAAATATATAGATAAATACACATAAGATATTAATTATCAAAAGTTAAAGTTATAGACAATTCTAATAAAAGGAATATGGAGCATTTCTACTAGAATATTTGAGCCTAGATATTTCAAATCCAATAGCAAGGTTTGTTGGAATTTGAAAAAATTTAGGGAGATAAAGGCAGATAATAAATTATATTATCACTAAACATTATAGGTGTAAAACAAAATATGTATAGTGTAATGACCCTAGCCCGAATTACCGAAACAATGCCAGGTCGCATCATCTTATGACCTCTAACACACCTCAAAGTCACTAAATGATGGTTTAAACATTGGGAGAAAAAATCAATAAATGGAAGGTGGTCCCCCAAAAATAGAAACAATTAGTTAAAGATATTGAACAAAATTCTAGCATGACCCTTGGTGTCAATGGACATACAGATCCAAAATCATCACTACCGAATATATGCATAGCTGTTAGAAAAACAACTATGGAAATAAATGATGAAATAGATATATAGACACCCATACATGTCACACCAGTATATAAACTAACTTATAATATATAATTAATATCAAATAGAAAAAAACATGATATTCGAACATAACATGAACTATAAAGGTTCTATAATGCTTCAAAAAGTGAAGGCTTGATGTGATAAAACATCATGTGCTTAACCAGGGATGACCCCTTTGAATCATATCCTTTAGAAAAATAAGGTCCATAGTTAATTCTAAGAGTAACTAGATCTTATGATACATATTACCAATAGAGTAACATATGTCACTCCACTAACTTGGTTCCAAAAAATAGCATCTGAAGCTACATGTCCACTAAGGTGTCCATGGAAGGTGTCAACATATATAAAATCATTATGGAATCATCAAAGTACCTAAAATAATTACTCAATAAATTATAACATACATGAAATACCCCCCCCCTCTGATAGGGTGGTAAGGTCGGGGAGGTGTTTGGGGTATGGTCATGGGGGCAAGTCTCTAGGCCAGCGACTTAGCTGTATTTTATTTGTCTCGTTGTATAAAACTTTCGTGGTTGTACCCAATTTTTTTAAAATAATATACATGTAAATGTATTTAAATTTATATACATATATAAATAAATTATTTAGTAAGAATATATAAAACATAGCAGTGAAACAATAGTGACTAAATCCAAGGTTAAGTGTCAGATATAAACAACAGATCATACATCAGTAGTCAATACAAACAATGGACCACAAATTATTCCCTAAAAAATGGATCACAATAAAATCATAAAAAATGGATCATATTAAAATCATAAAAGAAGAAATCTAAAATGAAACAAAAAATACACAAAACAATAAGAAGGCCTAAATGACTAGGTTGAAGAAAATCAGAGACCCTCTTTGGAAACCCTAAATACAATCGAACTCCAGATGTCAGAAGACATGTTGGAGCAACTGGAGGTAGTCAATTGGTGTGATTCATCATTTGATTCAATAAGAAGAAGTGTCGATAGGTGGTGGCTTCCACAGAAAAATTCTATATCACGATGAGTTCGCAAATGGATATAGTTTTTAAAATAGACTGAGAAATCTTTTATCAGTACTCAAGAATAAGCACTGATAAAGATAAGTCTTTATCATCACTAAAAATGCATTGATAAAATAAATATTTATTATTATAAATCTATAGAAGTGATAAATATTAATTTTACCAGTGCATTTTTTAGTGTTGATAGAGTCGATCTTTTTCAATACAAAAAAGGTACTCATAAAGTTGATTTTATCAACACTTATTACTAAAGAGCTAATAAAGGATTTAAAATTATAATTATAAATAAAAAATTTAATTATATATATATAATTAATAAATATATATAAATATAAATATAGTAAATATATTATTTTATAAATATATTTATTATAATTTTATAATTATTTATTTATAATTCTAGAAATAAATCTACAAAATAATATTTATATCATTATATATATTTATAAAATTATACACACATATATTTAATAAATATATATAGAGAGAGTAAATATATTCATTATTTAATTAAAATTATTAAAACATTAACAATTAATTAAATATATATAATTATTTATTTATAATTATATAAATACTCTTAAAAGAATATTTATTTATTTATAATTATAAATGTATAAATGTATAAATATAGTAAATATACATTTAGAAATATATTTGTTATAAATATTTTTTTATAAATACTTTTTTAACATTGTTAATGAATATATAATTTTAAATTCATGTATATATGTTAAAAATGAGTGAAATTTAATAAATTAAGAATAATTACACTTTAAATTTTTTGAAAAATTGGATATTTTTTTCATGTGTTCATTAAAATATATAAAAATGCATTAATTATGTATATTTGAAGTCAATATAACACAAATTTGATCTATATTAAATTGAAAAATCAATCGACATTCAATTATATACCGAGTACTATTAAATTAGTCGATGTTTTTAATTCATATTACTTTTTAATTATAAACCATTATTCAATAAATATATGACTATTTAATTTAAAGTAAATAAATATTTTTTAATATATAAATCATATTTATATATATTAAAATATATCTAAATATTTAATATATAAAATTTAATAATATTAGTTATCATTTTTTAATGATTAGAAAAATGATTAATATTTAATAGATTATAATCAATATATTCTTTTTTATCCATAATTATTTAATTAAAATAATTTGTAATTTTTTGATAAAAACATTTTTGTAATTTTTTATTTATTAAATTAATTCATTTTATTTATTCGGAAATTTCTCAACACAAAAAATCTGCAAGTGAAATAAATATTTATCAACAATAACCATAAAGTGTTGATAAAGGGTACCCTTTATCAGCGTTAAAAATAAAGCGATGATAAAGGATACCCCTTATCAGTGCTAAAAGTAAAGCACTAATAAAGGATACCCTTTATCGGCACTAAAAATAATGTGATGATAATTGTTCCATTTATTAGCACTAAAAACACCGATAAAAGGTTAAATTTGTCAACCATTTTTTTAGCGGTGATAAATATTCCATTTATCATCATTTTTCCAGTGCTGATAAATACCAGATCTATTAAATTCATGTTTTATTGTAGTGGGTGCTGGGACTTAACCTGTTGGTATGTATAAAAATGATAGAAAATCAACAATTCCCCTTCTCATACCTGGCCACTAGAACTGATGCCGCATATCATAAAAATCTTCATGGTTCCTGGGTGCACTGACCATTGAGAATTACGGCAATCCCCTATTGGAGTTTTCCTTACAACTAACAACACTACAAATCAATTCTGGTAGTATAGAATTCCCTCAGTGGAGAATGAACACTTGTCAATTGTCTCCCCATAATAAATATAGTCTCTAAATCTATGGAATTCATCATCAAGATATTGTCCCAAAACAATTATCTCGAGAAGAGTGTATTTCAACTGAACATTATCCAAGGAAACCTCAACCGTTCATTCCTAGACTCCAATTTGTTACTATGGAAAAATATTCATCACATTACACTTTTCTGAAGATCACATAGGTATAAGTGATTTCCAAATCCAAATATTACTAGTTTAACTCCCAACGACTCTCGCAGAGATTCAAGTATTTTTGAGAGAGGATATAACTCAATATTATCTGGTCAGAAGACACAGTAATCCTTTCTCTGAAAATGTAATGTTGACAACTTTTATGTTCTTGAATCAAAATTATTAGTTCAAGTTCATGGGTAATGTCATTACCCATATGTTGCCTACGCTAATGAGATACATAAGAAATGACATGATCACCCTGCATAATAATACAACCCAAACCAGAACCCAATGCATCACTGAAGACCACATAGCCCTATGAGGCCTCTAGAAGAGTCAACACCAATGTAGTAGTCAAAAAACATTTCATCTCAATAAAAGAATTATTTAATTTTTCATCTAAATAAATCTTTTCTCCCTTACAAGTTAGAGTAATCATCAGAGAAGACAACTTTGAGATGTCCTTAGAAAAATGGTGATAATACCTAGCTAAACCCAAGAAACATCGAATCTCAAACACATTTTGTGGTTCCTTTTATGTTATAATAGTATTAAACTTTTCAAAATCAACTGAAATACCATGTTATTACACCATGTGTCCCGTGAAATTAAAATCCAAAATCCATAAATCACATTTCAAAATCTTGGAATAGAGTTAGTGATTTGTCAACAATTCTAGAACTACTGTTAGATGACGTACATGAACCTCCTAAGACATAGAGTAAACAAGGATGTCACACACAAAGTCCACCACAAATGTATCAAGATACTAATGGAAAATAGTCTTCATTAAATACATAATGGTCAAAGGATCATTGGTTTGACCAAATGGCCAGAAAATGTACTCATAATGGTTGTACCTAATTTGAATGGAAGATTTCTAAGTGTCAGGTTCTCTTACCCTCAAATGATGGTAACCTGGTCGAATTTCATTCTTTGAAAAACACTTTTCCACTTTCAAATGATCAAATATATTATCAACCCATCTAAATAGATTCTTTTTATATACTCGAACATGACTGAATTTTTTTGGAACTCTCACAAAGGAGAAGTGAACCATCAGTTTCTTATCAAACAGAACCAGTTCCGCCCAAGTTGTGACACTTGGGAATATAAATCCTTTCTCTATAAGATCATCAAAATGAGTATTCATCTCTTTAATTTTAGCTGGTCCCATGCAATAAGAATGAATATATAATGTTTGGGTACCACACACTATAATAATAGAGAACTGTACCTCCATTACCATTGAAAAACCAAAGAATTCAGAATGGAAGATGTCGGTAAACATGATAAAAACTAGAGGGAGATCACTACTCAAATATTCTCAATCCATATCAAAAGAAAACATAGATATTACTTTCCCCAACTCTGGATAAGATGGTATGACTCTGCTTGACCTTAGGTCCCATTCTACTTGAATGATACCACAAACCCCATCGTGTGTGGTAAAGGAGACCCTTTGAAGATTGCAATAAATCCAGACCTTATTGGAAATTAGCAAGTCCATACCGAATATGATGTTAAGATATTTCATGTCGAGAACCAGAAGACTCCATGAAATCTCAACATCTACTAAATTGTAAAAAGAAGAAGAAATACAATGACCCAGATCTCTCTTTATTCCAGTGGTCACAATAATATCTATCACATAACATAAATGCATCGTATTAATAATTATTGTATTATATATATATGTTGAAATAGTATAATGATATTCACTAGTATCAAATAAATAAGTCACTAATGATGATTTTATAGTGATGGCACCTCTCATGGTTGCTAGACCCAAAACTGATTCCTCTAGAGACTCTTCAACTATGTGAAGAATCATCATTCTATATTCCTATGGATGGAATCAATTGGTATGTGAGGCATCTAATTTCACCATAGCTTTGGTAGGAACTGATGTTCATGTTCCAGTACATAGAGTAGAATAGACATGAAAAAACATCTATAAGTTGCATGATCATCCACATGAACCACATACCTTGGGTACCTCTATGTGAACCCATTTAGAATTACCTACCTTTTCACACAAGTATCAAATCAAAGGGCCTTCTCCAGGAACTGTAAGAGGTCTAGATAAACCCTATAGTAAAGAACATCCATGAGAATCATCTTGAATCCTCTTTACATTAGGGGAACTCACACTACCATAGGGATAAAAATGATCTCTATTCAATCCTGACATTCCATCCAGGTCCATTTCAACCATCAACACTATGTCCAATACATCATCATAAGAATGAAGTTTCGACAAGAAATCCTAATATTGAAAAGCCACAACTTGAACCACCACATCATAATCTTCTCATTCTAAATAATATCAAGTTAATACTAAAAAAGACCATAAAAATGGCTATCATACTATTTTCATGGTCTTATTATCCTTCTTGAGTTTGAAAAATATCAATAGACTTGTCCAATCCCATCAACTCTGGATAGAACCTGTCAGTGTAAAAAGTCTTGATGTCTTTCTACTCTAATCCCTCGTGTTTTTTTACCATCACCGTTATTTCTCACCATCTCTTGCCTAGTCCCTCCAACATGAAACTGGCATAATTCACCTTAATTTCATTAGGTGTATCTAAGAACACAAAAAATGATCAATCATACTAAGCCATTCCTCAGCCTCTTGGGGATCATTGGAGCCTTTAAACCCTAGTGGATTCTGGAAAAGGGACTCATACGAATGAGTCTTGATAACTTCCCATTGAGGTTCCACAATTGGTTCCTGAATGGAAACTCGTGGGGGTTTCATTACCATATCATAGACAATACACATGATCACCTAAGCTAGACTCGGGTCCACTAGAGGATTTTCTTGCTATGGTTCATCAGAACCTTTCTCAAGGATCCAATTTTCCCATTTTCTTAGAATCATGATGCTAAAAACATCAATAGAAACCATTGAATACATCATATTAACACAACCTTAAAGTAATACGGGAAATTAATCCTAACAGATAAGAACACAATATTTGGATTTCATCTTATCCAAATAAAAAGTAAGGAAAACACTAATACTAATCCTTAAGAAATATTAAAAAAACCAAACATATTGACATAAGGTTAATTGTGGTGATATATATCCAAGAACTCAACCACAACTACCTCCTAAATTCTGATAGGATACACAACTACATATTGACATCAAGCCAAGATGCAATAACTACACCTTTGATACCACTTTTTCAAAAACCAATCTTGGTACCATGGTAACCTGATAAATGAGATGATCCAGTCATAGGCCAAAGGGCATTCTTAATCCCCAATGGTTGGCCACAAGCACCTGGAATCATAAAATATGAAATTGGGAACAAAATTTCCACAGAAAAAATAGAAACAAAACAAAAAATCAGTATTCATACAATGAAAAACAACATTGGGAGAAGTGTTAATGAAGAAAAACATGCATAAAATCACAATGTACAACCCCATGTTATTAAAAAATTGAACAAAAACCCAAGTCCCAATAGACCAAACTCTCCAAGGACAAGGATCAATAACTACCACTGCCTCCAAGTGGCATATTACCCTTATTCAAATACGGACTAATATAAATTAAAAACCCCCAAAAGTCATGAGTATGATTTGATATAATTCTTATTAGGATATCACCAAGGATTTCGTAATATGACGAGAACTCGTAATTAACCAAATATAGATTTTAATTTTAACTAAATGGGCATATCAGTTCGAAAAAATATCTTAAAAAATAATAATTTACAATCTAAAAGGATAGTAATACTTTATACAAATGGATTAATATATTTTTTATATAAAATAGTTTATATAAATTCATTAGGATTTTTTAAAATAATTAACAGTTAATGTAATATATTTCAATTACAAACAACAAGCCACATAGTCATCTTACAAAGGTCACGATAGTTCTAGGTCATAGGCTCCTCACACACTTATGTAATGAGAACATAAATGTTTACAAACATCTCTTTGGAACTAGATAAAGTGGACTCACCAATATCCTATTGAGGAGTAAAATGTTCCAAATAGTTTACATTATATTTGTAAAGAGTCTATTTGTTTCTATGGAATTTTCATCCAAGTGTGTTTGTCCCTAATAACCCACTAATTACCAAGGTTTTCATATTCACTACTAGCAATCAATAATGAGAAGTTTATTTTAATACTACATAAAATACAGTTCAACCCATTCACCATTTAATATTATAATTTCCATTTAAAAACCAAAATGGGTTTTTAAACAAATCATTCCTTTTCCAGGATAAAACCAAATGGTTTTCATCCAAACAATTTAATCCATTCTTCTCAAATACAAATTTTAAATAAATTTCACAATTTAAATTCCATAATGAAATTCTACTATTTAATTTTCAAAATTTTCTAACCATTTTCACAACTCACCCCAATTCAATGGAAATGGGGTGTTTTTTCAAATCTTAATGCCAAAAAAATCCAAACCCCTAATTCAATGGAATTGGTATTTAAATAAACCTATTGAAAAAATTTAATTAAAATTAAACAATTGAATTTATGTCCAAAAATTTAATTTTAATCATGAAATTTAGGGATAATCATAATTGGATATCATAATGGGACCACATACGTTGATATCAAAGAATATCATAACACAAATCCCTAATTAGAAAAATACATCAAGGAACATTGGTGATGAGGATCATAGAATCAAACCAAGATTCCAGATCTGAAATGGTATGGGTTAGATCTTTTAATAACATGGAGATCAATGAAACCCTAGGGAGGAAAGAAGAGAGAGAAGTAGAAAAAGTCTAAGAAGAGGAATCTTACCCAAAATATATCTTCATTCTACTAACATTGACTCACATCTAGAGGGATTTAGAGGGGACAAAATCACCACGTGGAAGCCTCCCTAGAAGAAGAAAGTATAATATGTCTAATTAGGACTGTTAGGAACTTAAATATGGGGCTTCTAGATTTTTAAAATAGTTTTTGGATTAACTATTTCACATATGCATAGTTTTCTAGGTAGGTCCACCTAGTTAGATAAACTATCTGCCTTTGTAGTGAACCCATTTTTTCAAGTTCAATTTTTCTCCTTTGTGGTTGCATGGTTTCTCAAACCATGCACCAGCCATGAAAACCCTCACTGCCTTGGTTTTCCTGGTTTTTAGTAGTATGGATCACAGTTTGGGAAAAATGTGTGCCAACCATAAACAAACTATGAACTCCCAAAATTTCACAATATTTTACCTAAATCACCCTTAAATGAATCCCATCCAATTACTGATCAATATAGGGGTTTAGTAATACCTGAAAATATAAATAGTATGTTACACATCAATACCGGGATCATAAATTATATAAAAATGAAAAATTAATGAGTCATAAGAATAAATATTCATGAGATATGTTTTATAAACATTATTCATAATAAAAATTATAAACTTATAATAAGAAATTAAAAACCCTTCCTGGTAACCTGAAGCATCACATTAATAAAACCATTTCAAAACCATTTTAATTGGAATAACCATATAACCAACTTCCAATATATCTTTACTAGATGAATTTGAGAACTATCATAGTGCACCCATAATTTAAGCTGTTAAGAGCTTACGCAACACTATATGGGACCCACAATGTAAAGATGCGACGGACTTACCTTGTGCTATCTGGACAACCCATGTTAAGCTATAATAGTATTACTCAGTGCTATCTGGGCCACCCCCTTTTAAGATATAACGAGCCTACCAAGTGCTATATAGACAACCTAGTGTTATGATATAATGGGATTACCTTATAATATATGGTCCACCCCAGGTTTAAGATGTAATTTCCAAAAACCACAACATGAATAAAGTATATAGAGCTATGATCATAAAACTCATAGAAACAATCATTATTATTTAATAAACTGATAAAACCATGGAATGGAAATGGGTTTCTTGTCAATGTCATTTAAACATGATTAAATCAGGGAAAAGAAATAGGTTACTGAACAATCACTTTGAAACATGGTTAATCTGTGGAAAATAAATGGGTTCCATTGAAATCTCTTTGAAACATAATTAACCCATGGAAAATAAATGGGTTCCTTGATTATCTCTTTGAAAGGATCATAATCCATCCTGAGAAAGAAATATGATAATATTAAAAAAAATCCCTTGTGGAGAATATGTAACAATGAGGGTTTTTTACATTGATTAATTAATATACCATTAAAATTCCTTTAACTATATTTTGATGAAAATACTGCTTTCATTTTGAAAATAACCTTTTTAAAACATAAAACAATTTTAGAATGATTTTATTTGAAAACAAACATGGAAACATATAAAATAATTTTTAAAAATAAATTAAAATATTTATTAAGGAAAATATCCTTTTGGATTTGATTTTTTTTAAAAAAAATTGAAACAATTTAAAAAACATGGTTTTGGAAGAAGACAGATTTATGACCAAAGAGAGAAACAAAGTCAGATTTTATTAAAAACTTTTTCTAAATAATTTTATGTACCAAAGAGTGGAAAAAATTTTCAATTAAATAAAAATATCATGAATAACTAGAGGATAAGATTAGTCGTGATAATTACAGTATTTCTACATTGGAGACTTAATCATACACAATTTCCATAAATGATGAAATTATAACAAAAAAATCATACCACATTGGTAACATTGAATAATAATTCCCATAAGGTAATTACATTAAATTAGACTTATAATATCCTAAAAATAAGTATATTCATGTTATAAAATTCAAAAGGGGTAGTTTATACACCTTATAAAAGAATATTTGTGTACAGCAAAACCAATATCATAAGTAAGTAAAATTATTACAAAAAACCATTACTGTTTTGGTAACTTTGAAACTGTAAAATCTATGAAAATTAAATAATAAAATGGATATGATAATACCCATTTATTTATTTATAATAATATTAAAATAAAATCAGGGGAATTATATAACCCACAAAAACAATAAAGAAGTTGTGAGTATGGAATATATCTTGTACAAATAAAAGTGTGATGAGAAAAACCATTACATTGAGTTTGACTTGTCATGTGTGTCTTTATATTCCTAAATATTAAACCTATATTAATTATTTAATTTCTGGATAAAATTTTCCAATTTTTTTATTAATTTTATTTCAATTATAAATATTTTATATATTATTTATTAATCGATTTATTTTATGTTGGATGTTTTAACGATATTCGGATTTTGTGTCAAAACTGACTTTGGTGGGTCAAATAAGGTTAATGAGGTCATTATTTAAATACTACAAAATAAAAAACCTCAAAAAAATTATCATATTTATACATAAATTATACTTTTAAATCCAATCATGAATGATGGTTATGGATAATGAACTAACATTGCAATCATGGAGACGATCGACCGTGTGTATGCATGAGTAACGTTTCCATTTTTAAATGATCAATATGGAAAGAAGTTAAGTTACATTTTATATTTCAATAATTATAAAAATATCTCAAATAACATATTAGTTAGTCATATATACTCATATATATAATTCGTTTGATTTAAAAGGAATCACATCACTTTGAGGATGCGGTAGTCCACACGTCCACAAACTACGTTATCACTTTTCCAGTGTGTGAAAAGCTAATAAATAAAATGATATATTATATTTCCAAAAAGATAATTAAGTTATTAAAATCATAATTTTTTCATTTATATCATATATATTTATTTTTTTTACCCTTATTACCTTCCATGTAATGTGTTATTGAAAAATTATTCACATCGCTTCGCGAAGCGACATTCTTCCATACAAACGAGTGATGTAATCGTATCCCCTACGACATGATATATAAATATTATATATATTATATAATGATTCCAAATGCATAATTATATTATAAATATAATAATTAACATATATAAATTTTATATCCATCATTTTTCACAACCATGAGTTGTGGTAATGAAAAGATGGATGACATTGTTTTGTGAGGCAGTAATCTTCCATATAAACGAATGATGATTTCATAACCCATTTCATATAATTTTTTGAGGGTTTAGGTAATGAAAATAAAATAACAACATAACATTATATTTTCGATACTTATTTTATAATATAATCATGGTATATGAATAATTTATTGGGTTTGAGGAAGAAATAAAACAAAAATGTTCGTTGAGGAATGTTGCTTCTTCATCAAGTTTCTTCTTTTGTTTTTCAACAAAGAACATCTTTGGTTGGATTTATTACAAATTTTAGGATTCTATTATGAGATCATGGATTCATGTAAGTAATTTTTAAAGGGTTTGATCATGCTAAATGGCTCGATAGGTGATAGTAAGTGGGGAGAGTGAATTCCCTTTTATAATGGAGGAGGAGTGGAAATCTTGTAAATACATAAATATAAACACTATTGGGAGGTATCTGTTAACTCATGTGCCTATAAAATTTAAAAATAATTAATTTGAGGGATTATTATGTCAAAAAATACCTAAACAAAAAAAATATCAAGTTATTCCTTAGTCATTAATATCACTCAAATTGTTTTTTATAGTTTTTACCAAGGTAATTTATATACTTTTATTTACTTAGTTAATTTATCCATCAGTATTATAATTAAAAAGATATATATTAGATAATTTATAAATAATTATTCTTAATATTAATTCTAATTAATTAAACCAAAATCATATCTGTGTATAAAATTAATTTTAATACAAACACATGTAATCCACAAAACCATATTTTATCCATAAAAATGTTAGTGAATTTCATTGTTTTCACTAATATTTATAGTCATAAATTAAGTTGAACTTATTATATAAAATAAATTATTATTATTATTTCAAATATATAATAAATTTTACCAAATTACATTCATAAATGTGGATGAATATAATTTAATATTAATCCCACAGACGTGGAAAGAATGGTGGGTTTTAGAGTAAAAATGTTCAAAAGTTTACATTGTTTTTATACAAAGATTCTCTATAAAAATTATTATAATGAAATAAATTGTATTAATATATACGTAATTTAACTACTATGACTTTAAATCATAAAAATATATTTTTTAACATTATAATCTATTTATAAGAAAAGTTAGTTTTAAATTAAAATTTAGTATGTTTCACAATTAATCAGAAAAAGAATTTTCTTAGAAAAATACAAAAAAAATCAATATTAGCTAATTTTTTATTTATTATTTAAAAAAATATTTTTATTTTTTCCTATAAAATTTATTAAATTTTCAAAAGTTATATATAAAAAAATTTCCAATAAAAGGAGGGAAAAATATATTTAAAAAAATACAACCTTTAATGCGTAATATTAGATATGTTCTTATCTTATAACTATCAGATCTATTCGATGAATTTAAAAATAATTTTTTAGTATAATATATATATTATTAATATCTATATATAATTTTAATTAATTTAATTTATTAGGATAAAACACATTGGTTTTATAAAAATAGTTTTTATAAAAAAAATTTACTTTATATTCAATTAGTTTTTATTTTTATTTATAATTAATTGGTAAACAATGAATTTATTTTATAAAAATTTATAATACTTCTTTTTATAATTTATTTAATTTTATTCATTCCTTCCATTCTAATTTTTTGGTGGTAAACATCAAGTTAAATAATAATATTAATAACATATTGTTTCTTGGTAAGACTCAACCCTATGCGTGAGACAAGTTACTAAAGAAACGTGATGTTACATAAAATTTAAGAAAAATTGGTGTTTTTCTATAACACAAGATAATTTTTTTTATATCATGTAATACAAGAAACTGAATAATTTAAAGTAATTTTAGTGAAGATATTTTATAGAATATTGAGATGTTAGAGGTTTAATAATTTCCCCCTTTTTATTTATTGTAAATACCCTTATATAAAATATATGTCAATATGTATTTGTCCATTTTCTTATATATAAACCTTAATAAAAATAAATAAAATGGACGATACCATATTTTTTTAGTAACAAATTAATCAAATATTAGTATATGTGAGCCATATTTGGTTTATAGGACAATACGGTCTTATCAATTTCCCAACATTTATAATTCATAGCCTTGTATTCCTAGAAGAATTATCTTCTAAAATATAAATTATAAATAATAATTATATACGTTATAAATACAAACTTTTTAGAAATAATGATGAGATAGAATATTATGACATTCCTCATCAATGACACTTTCCATGTACCTTTAATTAATTCTAGATCTAGACGAAATATTAACTTCTGAAAAATTTCTCAAAATGTCTCCTTTTTTAATTGTACACTCCTTCAATATCATCATAGAATTTGATATCTTCATCAAATAATATTAAGGAAACCAATTTTTAGACCTTATCTATGGTAAATACTTCAAAATAACAATAAATAAATCCCAAAACCCTGTATTCCTACTCTCCCCCATCACGAATCATCTTAAATTCACTATATGAAAAAACATAATAAATATAGAATTAATGTGGGTTTACATAACTTATTTGGAAGAGAAAATGGGATTAGACTTGTTAATCAACCCAAGAAACCATTTTCTTTTGGCTTTATTATATATATATCTATTTATAATTGATTTATTATTCTTTAATTTGTAAAATTCAAGTGTAACATGGTTTGTTTTATTGTTTAGACAAAATCCTCAGGTGGAATTTTTTAATTTAAATTAGAAATAAAATAACATGACTATCTTGGAGAATGCTTCATCATAATTAATATCTCATCTTTTTTAGGTAACATGATCAAAAAAATTGAATTATGTTTATCCATCCTATACCTTCCACCTAGTTTCTCAATAACTCTTGGATCATTAGTTTTTGAATGTAGTGACCCAACCCCAAAAGTCCCAGAGGCCATGCCTGCTGTCAATTATATTAGCATGATTATAAGGAATCAAATCCTTAAGGACTGATTACTTTAGTTTTCTTGGTAAACCAGATACATACATAAGTCCTTAATTATAAATTAATACACTAATTTAAACATATTTTTTAATCTACAAAACATCGAGGATATCTTTATTCGATCTAGTATATCCCTATATATCTTTCATTTTACGATTCTGGGATTCTTAGGGAAAGGAAAAATAATAATGGTGATCTCAAATTCTAATTAAAAATAAAATATATTGTAATAAATAATTAATAAATCAGAATAATAAAATGGAAAGGTAATTAAATGAAAACACAGGCCATTCAAATAACTAGATAATGAAAAATAAATATCGGAAGGTAAGAAACATAAACAGAAGTCATTTAATAAATTAACTGAAATTGAAATGTATACATAGATTTATTGTTACAAAATATCATGGATGAGTAATATTTCAAACAAAATGAGGGAAATTCTTAAATATTGTATGTCATTTCTAAGGCACATGAAAACCTATATCATGAAGACCTTTAAAAATATGCTTTAAAACAACAGATTGAAACCCATTTAATTTGTTCAACTTATTTGCCTCATGAGAACCTATCGATGCATCGAGGTTCTATATAATGTTTGAGATCCACCTGTCATTTCCAATCTATATCATTCCTCATATCAAATAACCAAAATAAATAATTTACCTCATCAAATATAAATATTGAGAAAAGAATACCAAATTATCAATATTTTCCCAAATAATCAAAGAACTATCAATGTAGAAATTGTATATAAAAAGGTATATGGTTTCGGAAATAATAATATCCATGATAAATGAAATAAATAATTTAGATGAAATTCAATGTTAAATGATTATAGGAGATTAAATATTTCAACGCGACTAATAAATAAATAAAGGAAGTGAATGTGAAGATTATCCTCTTCCAAATAAATCATAAACTATATAGAATAAGAATAAGGATGGTGCTAATAAAATATATCCCATGTGGATTAAAATAAATGGTTTTTGTCATTGATGAATATAAATAATATAAAAATACACTTTAAAACATTCTTGAGTAAAATAACCTTTTTTAAACCTTTTGAAAACCCGTTTTTTATAGAAAATTACTATTCAAAATAGTTTATTAAAAACGTAACATTTTATTTATTCAAAATAACTTCAAAGAAATTATATAGATTAAATATTTACTTGTTTTATGAGTTAAAAAAGAAAATTTCTTTTTCATTGTGAAAAGGTTTTAAAAATTCCATGTTTGGAAAGTGACAAGAAGAATCCTTTGAAAACTATGATAAAATAAAAAAGTGTAATAATGAATTTACTAAATCATATTTAATTTTTTTAATACATTTTTAGAAAATGTATTTTTAGAAAAAAAATAGGTTCTCCGACTAAAGAGATAAATGATGATGATTTTAATAAAAACATGTTCTAAAACATTTTGAGTACCAAATAGTATAAAATAGTAATATTACATAATAAAGGTCATGAATAAATTGAGTAGAAAAAATTAAAGGGTTTATTTTACAGTGATTAAATAATTACATATAATATATATTTTATTGTAATAAATCCCAAATAAAATGTTATTAAAATGTAAATCCTTGAAAAGATTATAATGTTAGAGTGAGAATCAATCAATTAGGAGATTATCTGTTTCAACTATAAATTGACATATAGAAGGAAAAATACATAAATAGATAGTCAAAGTCATTATACACATAATCATAGAATATTACTGATAATGATAAATAATATAACCTTATGCAAAGATATTAGGTTATGAAATTGTTTTCTACTTGGTAACTTTTAACTCAAAACCCCTTAAATGAAATAATTAAAATTGAGAATAAAAATATCATAACGAATGATTGAATCATGATATTATATAACATGATGGCATTTTTTTACAATATATAATACATTAGGTGCACAATAATAAATATATTGTTTCAATAGAAAGCTAAAAATCACAAAAGAATGTGATATTTCAAAGACAATCATTAAAAACGTTCTTGAGGAGAGTAATCTTTTAACACTCTAAAGTGTCCCATAACACATTGAAACATTTGAATCATAATATCCATGAATGAAGAAAATTAAATAAAACTTAGAATATCATTATAATAAAAATTTTCAGGATATAACATTTCAAATAGCTGTATATACACCATATAAAAGAAACTAGGATCATAATAACAAATAAGTCTCAACAGAATGTAAATTGAGATAAAATCCCTTACCATGAGTCAGATTTGTCTTGTGTGTCTTTATATTCCTGAATAATAAACATACTTTAATTATTAACATTAATGAGAACCTTTTTCATTTTTATCATAACAATTATTTGACTTATTATTATGTGATATACAAATACTTAATTATTTTTGTTTACATCAGTTTTCTTGACCAAATTCAATTTATTTGTAAAAAAATAACCTTCTTAGGTCAACTATGGTCTAAGGGGTAATTATATAACATATATAGTATAATAATTAAGATATAATTATCATATTAATAAATAAATTATAATTTTAAAATTAATCATTAAATTTGGTTATTAAAAATTAATAATTGTTACAATCATGGAGACGGTAGTTCGTTCGTACACAAGCGTAACGTTCCCATTTTTCAATGACCATTACAGAATGAAGGTAAGTAACACCACATGTTTACAAAATTATAATTATATCATAAATACAATGTTATTTTATCATATATACATATACATATATATATATATATAATTATTTTTATTTAAAAGGAATCACATCATGTCGATGAGGCGGTAGTCCACACGTCCACGAATGACGTTATAACTTTTTAAGTTTAAATAAAATCATTTTTTATTCATTTTATGCATTATTTGAATGAATCAAATCACTTTTAGGAGGTTGTAGTCCACACTTCCACAAATGATGTTATTGCAATCCCACAAAATGGAGTGGATAAAGATATGTGTTATAAAATAATTATATAAGAACAAATAAATAATAATTATAATATATAAACTATATAAATATATTTTCCAGTATAATTACCACCATGAGTGGTGGTAAAGGAAGAATGAACAATCATTGTTTCGTGAGGCAGTTGTTCATCATACACATAAACTGTATGTTCATTACCTATTAGATGGAAGTGTGTGTGAGTGTAGGTCGGACCATTAGCATAAAAAAATACTGGTATATTTTGGATATTTTTTTGTTATGTAATCCTTGAATAATAAGATTTTAAGGGTTTGATAATGTTAATAAAACTAACGATTTTAAGGAAAGATGTTATATTTTAATCAGGTAACTCTTTTTGGTTTGAACCCAAGGGATTCCTTAGATAGCTTGATGACTATGGGGAGACATCTAGGATGATGGGATAGATGTTTAAGAGTTATTTAGGAACATATTTTTTAATCCAAACTAGCTTGATAGGTGTGAATAAGTGGAATAGGTGGTGGAAATTTATAATGAAGGAAAATGATTCACTGGGTATTTTTTTTAAAGACGTTAAGTGTGCCCACCTTTTTAAAAAACAATTCATAAAAAGAAACAAAAATAAATAATTTAAGGTTAATGACCTAATTATTTCTAGTAAATGGGTGTTTTAAAAGTGCATAGTTCATTTGGGCCCTTAAGTTAAAGATTTTGTCCCTTATTAATCCAAATTTCTCCTTGATCATTGTAATTAATTTTAATTACTTTCACAAATATTTTCAGTTAAAAACTAAGTTGATGTTATTATAAATTAGAAATTATTCTGATTCAAAATATGGAACCCATTTTTCCAAATTCTAATCACTAAACTAGAAAAAAATAATTTAAATTTAATCTCATTTATGGGACAACAAAGCATATTTTTAAAGTAAAAATGTTCAAATTTTTTCTAGGTTTTTATATCCAATTTAAATTTAAATTTTATTCCAATGAACTAAATATGATTATTTTATAAAAATTATATAATTAAAATTTTAAAAGAAATTAAAATATTAGATGAATTTATAAATAAAGTTGATGAAAAAGTTGTTTTGAACTAAAATTATATATTTTTCATTTTTCATTAAAAAGGGAAACATCATTGAAAAATACTAAAATTTTACCCTAATTTTTTATATTTAAATTTCAGAGATAAAGTTTATTTTTACATGTATAATATATTATTTTTAGTTAAAACTTGGTTTTATGTGTAACACAAGCCATTGAATAAACTTGTTGTTGCATGCGACGTACACTAACTCAGTGTCACATGCATGATAAGCTATAAAACTTATTTAAAACAATAATTATATTGTAAAATCTCAAGATATTATATTCCCTTACATACTTGGTGTTGCATTTCAAACCTGATAATGCATACAATGCTCTTACTTTATATTTTTGGGGTATTACATTGTAAATCCCTCATGAAAATAAATTTCTTATTCTGGTAGAATTTTTTGTTCCCTTGTTGAACATTCCTTTTATTATGATTATTTATATTTCATTAAATTTATAATTAATCTAAAAATCATCATAAATTATTTCAGAATATGTTCATCTTTCATAGATGTTCTACACCATTTCTCATGCATATTTAGGTCGCCATTTTCTGGAAACTTATTATGATATTCAAAGTCTTCTTTATCAATGTCTTCCACCAAACCAATCCACTTATTTATTTCGTAGATTGATTCACTTATTTACTACTTTATATTGACATCATAAAAACTAATATCCATGGATTTTATAAAATGGACCTTGTTGTATCCTATTATCCCATAATAGAAGTAGTTTTTGGTGAATCATCATTCTTACGATTCTTTTTTGTTCTTTGTTCAACTTGTTTTTTTCCATTGAAACCCAAAAGTAACTAACAATATCTTCTATATTATTTATTACCTATATTTTGGGGTGTTATTATAAAAATGGTATTTGGAAAATATTTGGATGATTTAAACCAATATGTTTCATTATAGTAACAACATGTATTTCAAATACCATAGTGATTTCCAATATTTTCATATCCATTTGAGATAGATTTACTCTTACCTTTCATCTTTTAATTTTACATAAACTCAAATTTTCTTCCCCTTGATGTATGATTTATTTTATTTTCATGGATTGACATATTATTCCAATAAATATTTTCTTGGTTCCCAAACCATCCACAAAACCATAAATTGGAAAAAATATTGATTTATTTCTCTTTAACACAGTCATGAAAACATTAATACCCTAATATTTTTGTGAAATTTTGACCTTGAGTATGAATTTTTTAGGGAACCACTTATCCGAATTATTCTCTCATCCACCATAGATATAGTGATGGGTTCCTCAAAAATATTTCTCAATCCATATTTTTTTAGATTTTCCTTTATGTCATTCACTATTCATGAACACTACATTTGTAGAAACAATGTTTTCTTGAAAAAATGTTTCATTTTTCATTGAAATTTATTGATATTTTAAATTGGTGATCCCAAGATATTCTTTACATAAGATAAAGGTATGTTATTGTAAATACAATCCTAAAAATATTTCATGGAGACAATTATTATCTCAGATTGTTATAAAGACTCAGGTTATGTCACTTCCATATTTTCAGTTTCACCTCAAGATTAGGACACATCATATTAAGATTGTTTTTATAATATTCCTTATACTTAACTATTTATTGAAAATATATTATTATATACTCTTCGATAATATCACTAGGATTCTGTTGATCTTAATCCATTTTAATCATCTCATACAATTGATTGTAAATTTCATTTATCCTCTTTTCAATGAATTCTAATTCTATATTCTTGACATTGATGAATGTCTTTTTTTATCCAGTGCATGTAAATTTAATTCAAATTTTTTTTGGATTCTTTATTTTCTTGTGTTTCTTTGAAAATGTCCTTCTTAATTATAGACAATTTTTTGGGAAGCTCCCAATTCCTTCTACATTTAACCTCTAATTGTTTAGGGATTTTGGTAAACACTAATTTTTTTGAGGTAACTGCTTTTTTATAATATCATATTCTCCCTCAAGGTGGGTGATATCCTTCTAAAAATGCTTAAAAGATCCAAAAATAAATTTTGATTCATTTATGGGTAAATCCTACAAGGTTTCCTATAAGTAAAAAAATGAATCATCACATACTATGTAATAAAATTATTTTGAAATATAATATTTTATGCTTGTATTTAGTCTATTAAAGGGATAATATTGACAAGAAATTTTAGTTACCTCATATTTATGTAAATATGATGAAATACCAATGATAAAATTGTTTCCCATATCTTTATAATAGGATTTAACCAAAAAAAATTCATGACCCGTCCCCCAAGGCACGTGCTGTGACAACCCCAAGCCCGCCTTCCCTAAGCCAGGGGCTGGAAACTGGCACAAAAAAAGGTGTATCCTTATAACGGGAAGACATTGCTTTAAAATTGTTCCAACACACAATCCCAGAGCAAAAAAAGAAAAAACCACGATGTAAACTGTTGTAGTACAATGTGTTCTGAAAGAAAAAGTAAAAAGTACAACTGAAAGAGAAAACATCTCTTGGAACATCCACTGAGGATCCTACATGAAGGGTAGGTATAACTCCTGATCAGTAGTCCTATGTCACATCACGTAAAATGGCCCACCTCTGAGCACAATCTAGTCTTGGCTCCCACAGCCTCGATCAACATTGTATGTCATCTGCACAACACACAACAAGGTGTGGGAGAAGCCCGTGTAGGGGTGAGTATAACAATACTCAGTGGGGACCCTGAGACCCTCGAAGGTCTCCTAGAGTTCCACAAAGGATAACCCACAAATAAAGACCTCAACCACAAAGCACAAAGCTGTAAACACCTACTTAGGTATGTACCCATACATATAGCTATGTTATCAAGATATACTTGTCTCATACATGAGGGAATAATACCACAAAGGTAACACCGCAAAGGTAGAATTACCATATAGGTAACACCGTGAAGATAACAACACGAAGGTGAAGGTACCCCAAAGGTAAAACCACAAAGGTAAAAGTACCACATAGGTAATACCACAAATATAACACCCCAATGGTGAAGGTACCCCAAAGGTAAAACCAAAAAGGTAAAAGACTCAACTCACAATCAGGTATATAAGTAAAGAAAAAAATTACAGATGATTAGTCGAGAAGCTAGATCATCTTATTTTTTTGAGAGTCACTACTGCTGACTATACAGATTCTGACCCACAATGATCGGTAGGTACTAACCCCCGCTGACCCACACAGGATCTGGCCCACACTAGATCGGTATGCGCTGACCCACACAGGATCGTTGAGAATGTAGAGACCCAAAGCATGACATACATGGACATTACATTACTTTTGTGGAATACTTAATACATTACAAAAACAGACAGCAATGGATCGTAATAGTTTAGTGTCTTTGGAAACTTAAAACATAATCTTCTAATCATGGGGAAAGATCTTCAACATCTCCCATAAAGATCTTCACTTTTTTTCTTACCTAAAACCATTATTTATATCCTGGGGAAAAACATATAAAGGGTGAGCTCAAATGTTCAGTATGGTTAAGAATGAAGAAAATAAAACTAACCATATACATTTGAACATAAAAACATGAACATAATGTTTAAACATTAAAATCTTGGGCAATGACATAAACCATGGAAGTACGTAAGGCATAGATCACAATGGAACATCAATCACGATAAAATATCTTGGAAATAAAACTTGTAATTGTGGAAAAACATTAAGCACATTATATGATTTCCATATTAGCTAAGGCATTGCTGCCAAGACCATCTTAGTGGACAAAGTCCCTTACTGAACCGAGTTCACTGCTCGTTCCACTCCGGTATCATTGAACTAGATTAATTTGTCATTCCATCCATGACTATATAATGAGATATAAATCTTTTCCCAATGCATTAGAGGGAGATATATGTCCCACCCATATCAAAATGAAATCATTCTTACTTGTGCCACAAAATAAACATAAATCATTCATTATAACCCAAAGAATAAAATGGGTTTCATAAACGTCATCCCACCATAACATAATCCATAAAAAACAAATGAAAATAATTTCATCATAATAAAAGTGAAACCATATAAATCATAGAGAAATTATACTCATATTAAATAATTTCATCTTATATTTAAAATAGTTTTGAAAAAACACTTCAAATGAATTCGTGAGGAAAATATCCTTTCTTCTTCAAAATCATTTTATTTTCACAAAATGACATTAAATATTAAAAGAGAGTATTTTGTTGAAAATAATCATGAAATATTGTATAGGAATATTCATGGAAATAAGGCATTATGAAACTGTAAGAATCCGTTCATTCCGTATAAGTTAAAAAAACATTGTCCTCATACTTTTGTCGGAAAAGTCAAAAAATACCTCTTATGGTAAACAAAAGAAAGATTCCTTCCATAGGATGTGGTAAAATTAAAAAAAGTATAAAAATGACTTTAAAAATACATGGAATAAATGTAATAATTTTATGAAAACATTTTGAGAACATATGGACATGGATAAAAAACATAACCCTAATAAATACTTACGAATAAACAATCTCGGATAAGAATGAGATTGGAATAATTATCCCTTACCTTATGTACAATTTCTTCTTTATGTGTCTGAGACTTCTGTATAGTGGGCTTAAAAAATTATTAACTTTTAAAAGAAACATAATAATATTTATGATATCATATACGATTCACTTACGGCTTTATATTATCCATTCATTTGTCAATTCCATGTTAAAACTGCATTCTGGGTAAAATCGTTTCATATATCTTCCGTGTTTTGACTTGTAATTATCAATATGATTACTTAGATCATGTTTACTTAATTACATAATATAAAATAGTATTTATATATAATATATTTTCATAATGTACATATATATAATAGATCGATAAATAGAAAGAAATACACTATTCCTAGAGATGGTAGGCCGTACGTACGCATGAACGCTGTTTTTTTGTTTCGTTATTGAATTGAATGGAATTAAGTAGATGACATAAATATATATATAAATAAAAAAAGTAGCATTATTATGTCTTATATTTCATGATTAATTATTATATATACATTATAATCATTCTTGAATTCTTAACATCGAAAATGAATCTCATCGCGTCGTGGAGACGGTAATCCGTACGTACGCACAAGCGATGATATCATTCCCAGATTTATTGAATGGAATTGGAGTGGATGATATTATATCTTAGAATCAGAATGATTTTATAATAATCATATATAGTTATTCTTTACACCATTATAACCATCCAAGTAAGGTGGTGGTGGAAAAACTGATTATACCACGGCGTGGCGACGGTATTCTGTATGTACGCATGCGCAGTGATTTCACTTTCTGTAGGATGGATAGAAGGATAAATAGGGTTGTTTCATATTTATAATGACATATAATTATATAATAAATACTAATTTTATTACTTTATAATGAAACAACTAAATAAGAGTAAATAGAAGAAGAAAGAAACTAGAAAGAGTCGGTAGAAGAGATTAGCTCTTCCTTGACGTACTTCCTTTAAACTCCTTCTTAGGGCACTAGAGTTGGTCTTTTGAGAATACCAGAAACTCTATGATATAACTAGAGAGGTTCTAAAGAGGAATTGGTAGGGTTTGGACGATCTTCAAGGCTCAAAAGGGTGTGAAGAGAAGAGGGAGGAGGTGCCCTTTTATAAGGGAGGAGGGGGGAACCTTTAGAAAGTGTTAAAATATTATTTTATTATAAACTTATCTTCGGTTTCACAAGGTCCAAAAAAATTAAATATGAAGATAAGATGACTCACGGTTGAAATAAAATCATACAATCAGAATTGGTCATGTTTTGGATAATATTTTAATCATTATAATCTTATTTATTTAAATCAGTTATTAATGAGGTAAATACTGCATCATTATTTTGTCATAAATAATTTAATTTATTTGATGTTAATAAAAAAATTACACCATGTATGAAATATTTTTAGATTTCCAATGAATATTTATAGTCAAACTTATAATTTATATAACCCATTATAAAAATTAATTACTAAAGGATTTTTGTTGATGTCATTTTTGTCTTTACATTAAATTAATTAATCCTAATTGTCATTATCACTGCCAAGTGGCTAAATGGGGTCCCAAAATCGAACCAAGGATTCCCATGGTCGGCCACTACACATCCAATAATTTTAGGACAAGTGTTAAGGTAATTTTGAATTATTATAATATTCTTTTAACCTTGAATTACCCTATTTAACTTTTACCGCAGTAAATAAAAGTCAAAAGGTACTATTCACCAAAAATTATTTTCAACTTAATGAACCACATTTTACTTCTTGATTACAACCATGTATGTCGTATTTTTGAAATTATATTCACAAAAGTGGTAAAATTTCATTTAAATGAAGGAGTCTGTTTTTTAACTACCACTAAGTGGTTTCACTATTCATCAAAAATTGAAGTTTTTCAGAAAAATACCAAAAACTCAGCCTAAGCTATATTTGATATTCCGAATTCAAAAATGATGTCTATTTTTTCAAATTCATAATATATTAGTGGCATTAATTAATTTTAAAATTAATTCATGTTATCAAAACGAATAGCGTGTTATTAAGAAACAATAACTATCAAGAGATCAACACTTGTTTATGTCCAAATTCAAAGTGAAAATTACTCCAATGACCATAATTGGATTAAATTGTAAAAATATCTTCTAATTACACTTTAAAACGAATTAAAAATATAACCTAACCATATAAATTATTGTGATGACAAAAGTTTTTAATTAAAATATATCATGTTTTTACTATTCATTAAAATATGAAAGTTATCAGAATAATATGAAAAAATTATCCAAATTAAATTTTTATATCCTGATTCCAAGGAATAATTTTATTTTGTAAAATTAAACTTATAAAAATTTCAAAAACTATATTTAAAGTGGGCGCACCATCAAAAGTTGGCAAAACTGCATTTTTTGAAAAATACTTATTTTACCTGAAACATTTATTTAGTTCTCATACAATGTTCTAGAAAATATGTAAGATGAATAATAATGTTATAAAATTCAAAATTTAGTTAATACTATTCATAACGTCTAGTCCATAATAATATTATAACTATATATTGTTGTTTAGTGAAACCCGGTATTGCGTACTACACATGCTATCGAGGAAGGTCATGATTGCGTGTAATGCAAGCCAAGTCAGGGCTGCGTGTAGTGAAAACTCCATTTAGTGTTGCATATAAAATAATCAAAACTTATTTGATTTATACATTAAATAAAATCTATACTTAATGTTGTGTAGAATAATTTCCACAAAACGAACTTGAAATTGTGTGTAACACGAGCCAAGAATAGTGTGGCGTATACTGCAAGCTAATACGGTGTTGCATATAGTACATGCTAATATTGGTGTAGTGTATAATAGAAGACATTAAAGAAATTAAAAATAATATATCTCATAAAATCTCAGGGTGTTACATTCTACCCCCCCCCCCCCCCCCTTAAAATGAATTTCTCCCTCGAAATTCGTCTGGGTTATAAATCGTTTACTACTTGAAAGATTAATTCATAGAAACCACATCGTAAAAAGGAATACTAAATCATCATTTAAAAAAAGAGAGTTAGAAACAAAACGGATACCCAAAGTAACTCATCACTTGGGTTCCCACATAGGAGTATATAGGTGAAAATATGGATATGGAAGAGAAATATAACCTTCAAGTTCTGATGGAGAGTGGTAGAGTACATGGCTATGAAAAATCCAACAATCGCAAAGCCATAAATTTGTGATGATCTAAAGTACCATCTGATTCATCAGATATGATAGTAATAGGACAACATTTTTGGTTTCCAAGATCATTTCTCTAACATTGATGAACTTTTACATAAGGATAAATACTTACTTGATTTCAGTGTAATATCATCATTGGTCATTCCATGAACAATTTCCACTTCAACTCTATTTAAAGAAATGAGGCTGAATTTTTCATTCATGAAGTGTTAGCAGATCATGGATAGGATGATAAGTCATCCCATCCATTTCTATCATAAAAAAGTTAGCATAATTTATTAAATATACATAAGTCCATCCATGGTGAGATTAATCGTATATGATTCCAACAATGGACTTATACTTCATCGATCATACTGCATAATAAAATAAAACTAGTTCCTACTATACAGGGACTTCCGGTAGGCCTATGGTAGGTGATAAAGGCATGCCGTACTTTGGTTGTGGGTTCGATTCTCACAACCTTGTCCGACGAGACGGGTTTCCGCCCGTCCTACAGGTTGTCCTTTTTCTAAAACTATACTTTTATAACATTTAAAAAATAATATCAAAAAGTTCTGGCATTAAACAATACTATATGATGTCCGAAATAATACATTCTAGTCTTTAGACTTATCCAAAATACATCTGTCCAATATCATATTACAAATAATACGATTACTAGAAATGTCATTAACCAAGCATGTGAATACCATCATTTATCCCCCTTATATCATAAGATATATCTTGTTGATCACATTCCAAACATGTGAATACCTTAATCTTCTTGCAACATGAATTACCAAAGAACCATAGTAAAAACATGAATGTTTTCAAAAGGTAACTCTTTCCCCATACCAAAATCCCAAAATTTCAATATACTCAAACCATGATATTACGTTGTCCTTATATCAGTCATGAGCTCTTTAATATTATTTTCTCCTAATCCCTTTATTATGCGCATATCATATGCTTTCAAAAAATATTTCAATCACTTGTCATGGTTACTGGTACCATATAATTATTGAAAACCAATACATAGATATTCCAAAATTCCACGATACCATAAATGAGATTCGAGGATACTATTTTAAAATCCCATTACATAAACACTTAATCATTACACAACATCATTGTCATACTCAACATCCCAAATAGTGATCGCATGTAACTTCCCTTTATCCTTTGCCTTAATAGGTTGGTCACATTGATCATCATTAACCCTTGGATTAGGGCATTGATTAGCATAATTCCCCATTTCCTTTCACTTGAACCATTGAAGTGTTGGTGGTGCGTTCTCTGCAGTCTTTTCTTTATTCACATCATTAGAAACCCTTTTTCCATTACTTCGACACTCAGTTGCTCGATGACCATATTTTCCACACTTCAAACATTTTTTAGTCCCATTAAGACAATCTTCACCATGCTTCTTTCCACACTTTGAGCATGATGAAACATTCATCTTCTTTTCACCATTATTCTGAGATTTCTCCTTGAACTCCATCATTTATTTCTTTTCAAAACCATGAGATGGATTTGTAACACCAACTTCCATTTCTATCTTGATAGCACAACACACAATTTCTTCATAGCTACTGAAGTATCTTATCAATAATTCCCTTAGAAGACTTGGTTTTATGCCACTGAATAATTGATCAACATTACTTTCAGGTTGGATGATAAAGCCAAATGCATACCTTGCAAGCCTTGTAAAATTCTCTTTGTATATACCAAAAGATTCATCATCCTTTTCCATAAGCTCAAGGAAATCCTTTTCCATCTTTGTTCGAAGAATATGAGGGAATTACTTATTGAAAAATAAGTTCTTGAACTCATCCCATTTCATGGATTCAATTTCATCTCGGGGCCTCGTATTCTTAATTAGAGTCCACCATAGATCTGCTTCACCTTCTAAATGGTAAATAGCCAAAATGACTTTTTCATTTTCCAAACGGCGAAGTATGGAAAATATCTTTTCAATGGTATTGATCCATTGTTCAGCAAAAAGTGGATCAGAAGACCCACTGAAAGAATGTGGACATTTCCTCATGAAGGACTCAATAGAATATCGATCCCTTCTCTGCTCATATGGATGTCCAGAATTATTCATATCTTGTGTAAGTATAACAATAGGATTTTTCACTCCATATCCCATAACATTGGTTTGTTCAAGAAGACAATCATTGTATTGACAATTAAATTTATCAACACGGTTCCTTCGGGTTTCATCCATCGTCTCAAACCCAAAAAAGAATAGTGTGAGAGGAAAAATCATGCTAGGGAAAACAACATAATAAAGGGGGAGTACCTTCAAAATCCAACATCTTAGGTTTAATTATAATATTTTTACCGTAATTCTAGAACTATAACCTATACTTATACTTAACCTTAGGTACATCCCTAGACATACCTTAGAAATATCTCTAGGGATTTTACTAAAGTTTTCGCATCCTAGTTTCCAAAGTTTAACTAAACCTTTCATATGATACCAACTGTAGAGACCCAAATCTTGACATACATGGACATTAAATTACTTTTTCAGAATTATTAATACATAACAAAAATATACATCAATGGATCGTAATAGTTTAGTGTCTTTGGAAACTCGTAACATAATCTACTAATCATGGTGAAAGATCTTCAACATCTCCCATAAAGATCTTCCCTTTTTTTTCTTACCTAAAACCTTTTTTTATATCCTGGGGAAAAGAAAACATATATAGGCTGATCTCAAATCCTCACTATGGGTAATCATGGAGAAAATAAAACAAACCATATACATTTGAATATAAAAACATGAACATAATGTTTAAACATCAAAATCTTGAGCAATGACATAAAACATGGAAGTACGTAAGACATATGTCATAATGGAACATCAATCATGATAAAATAGCAAGGAAATAAAACTTGTAATTTTGGTAAAACATTAAGCACATGATATTATTTCCATCGTAGCCAAGGCATTGATGCCAATACCAGCTTAGTGGACAAAGTCCCTTACTGAACTGAGTTCACTCCTCGTTCCAGTCCTGTATCACTGAACCATATAAACTTGTCATTCCATCCGTGACTATCTAATGAGATTTAAATCATTACCCAATGCATTTGAGGGAGATATAGGTCCCACCCATATCATAATGAAATCATTCTTACTTGTGACACAAAATAAACATAAATCATTCATCATAACCCAAAGAATAAAATGGGTTTCATAAACGTCATACCATCATAAAATAATCCATATAAAACAAATGAAAATCATTTCATCATAAGAAAAGTGAAACCATGTAAATCATAGAGACATTATACACATATTAAATAATTTCATCTTATATCTAAAGTAGTTTTGACAAAACACTTGAAATGAATTCTTGAGCAAAATATCATTTCTTCTTCAAAATCATTTTATTTTCACAAAATGACATGCAATTTTAAAAGAAAGGATTTTGTTAAATATAATCATGAAATCTTGTATATGAATATTCATGGAAATAAGGTGTTATGAAACTTTATGAATCCGTTCATGCTGTATAAGTTAAAAAAACAGTTCCTTATACTTTATTCAAAAAAGTCAAAAAGTACCTCGTATGGTAAACAAAATAAAGATTCCTTACATAAGATGTGGTAAAAGTAAAAAAGGGTAAAAATGACTTTAAATATACATTGAAGAAAATTAAACATTTTATGAAAACATTTTGAGAACATATGGACATTCATAATAAACATAACCCCAGTAAATACTTACAAATAAACAATCTCAGATAAGAATGAGATTGGAATAATTATCCCTTACCTTATGTCCAATTTCTTCTGTATGTGTCCAAGACTCCTATATAGTGGAATTAGACATATTATTATCTTGTAAAAGTACCATAATAATATTTATGATATCATATATTACTCACATATAACTTTATATTATCCGTTCATTTGTCGATTCTATGTTAAAGAAGCATTTTGGGTAAAATCGTTTCATTAATCGTCCATGTTTTGACTTGTAATTATTAATATGATTACTTAGATCATGATTACTTAATTCCAGAATATAAAACATTATTTATATATAATATATATTCAGAATATACATATATATAATATATCGGTAAATGGAAAGAAATACATCGTTCTTGGAGACGGTAGGTCGTATGTACGCATGAACGTTGTTTTTTCATTTCCTTATTGAATTAAATGGAATTAAGTTGATGAAATACATATATATATATAAATAAATCCAGTAGCATTATTATTTCATATATTTCATGATTATTTATTATATATACTTTATAATCATTCTTGAATTGTTACCATGGAAAATGAATCTAATCGCGTCGTGGAGACGGTAATCCGTAAGTACGCACGGGCGACGATATCGTTCCCATATTTATTTAATGGAATTGGAGTGGATGATATAATATCGTAGAATAATAATGATGTTATAATAATCATATATAGTTATTCTTTACAACATTATACCCATCCAAGTAAGGTGGTGGTGGAAAAAATGATTACACCACGGACTGGATACAGTATTCTGTACGTACGCATGTGTAGTGATTTTGTTTCCCGTGGGATGGATAGAAGGTGAAATAGGGTTGTTTCATATTTATAATAACATATAAGTATATAATTAATACTTATTTTATTACTTTATAATGAAACAACTAAATAAGAGGAAGTAGAAGAAGAAAGAAACTTGAAAGAGTCGGTAGAAGAGATTACCTCTTCCTCGACGCACCTCCTTTAAACTCCTTCTTAGGTCACTAGAGTTGGTCTTTTGAGAATACCAGAACCTCTATGATATAACTAGAGAGGTTTAGAAGAGAAATTGGCATGTTTTTTCAATGATTCAAGGCTCAAAAGGGTGTGAAGAGAAGATGGAGGAGGAGCCCTTTTATAAGGGAGGAGAGGGGCACCTTTGGAAAGTGTGAATATATTATTTTATTATAAACTTATCTTCTATTTCAAAATGTCCAAAGATCATTAAAGATGAAGATAAGATGACTCATGGTCGAAATAAAATGATCCAATCAGAATTGGACATGTTTTGGATAATATTTTAATCATTATAATTTTATTTATTTAAATCATTTATTAATGAGGTAAATACTACATCATTATTGTGTCATAAATAATTTAATTTATTTGATGTATAAAAATAAAAAAAAACCACCATGTAGGAAAAATTTTTAGATTTCCAATGAATATTTTTAGTCAAAAATATAATTTAAATAACCCATTATAAAAATTAATTACTAAAAGATTTTTTTAATGTCAATTTTGTCTTTACATTAAATTAATTAATCCAAATTGTCATTATCACTACCAAGTGGCTCAATGGGATCCCAAAATCAACCCAAGGATTCCCATGGTCTTCCACTACTCATCTAATAAGGTTAGGAAAAATTTTAAGGTAATTTTTAATTATTATAATATTCTTTTAACCTTGAATTACCCTATTTACCTTTAACCGTAGTAAATAAAAGTCAAAAGTTACTATTCACCAAAAATTATTTTCATCTTATTGAACGACATTTTACTTCTTTATAACAACCATGTATGTCATATTTTTGAAATTCAATTCATAGAAGTGGTAAAATTTCATTTAAATGAAAGAGTTGGTTTTTTAACTACCACTAAGTGGTTTCACTATTCATTAAAAATTGAAGTTTTTCAGAAAAATACAAAAAATTCAGACTAAGCTATATTTGATATTCTGAATTTAAAATTGATGTCTATTTTTCAAAATTCAAAACATAGAAGTGTCATTAATTAATTTTAAAATTAATTCCCGTTATCAAAATGAATAGCCTGTTTTTAAGAAACAATAACTATCAAGAGATCAACACTTATTTATGTCCAAATTCAATGTGAAATTAATTCCAATGACCAACATTGGATTAAACGGTAAAAATATATTCTAATTACACTTTAATACTAATTAAGAAGATAATATAACCATATAAATTATTGCGATGAAAAAAGTTGTTTTTAATTAAAATATAGCGTGTTTTTACTATTCATTAAAATATGAAAGTTATCAGAATAATATGAAATATTTATCCAAATTAAAATTTTATATCCTGATTCCAAGGAAGTATTTTATTTTGTAAAATTTAACTTATAAACATGTCAAAAATTATATTTAAAGTGGGTGCGCCATCAAAAGGCGGCAAAACTGCATTTTTTAAAAAATACTTATTTTACCCAAAAAAAAATTCAGTTCTCATACCATGTTCTTGAAAATATGTAAGACGAATAATAATGTTATAAAATTAAAAATTTAGTTTATAATATTGATAATGTCTAGTACATAAAAATATTATAACAATATATCATTGTTCAGTGAAACCCTGTATTGCGTACTACACACGCTATCGAGGAAGGTCGCAATTGTGTGTAATACAAGCCAAGTCAGGGCTACGTGTAGTGAAAACTCCATTGGGTGTTGAGTATAGCATAATCAAAACTTATTTCATTTATACATTAAACAAAATCTATATTTAATGTTGCGTAGAATAATTTCCACAAAACGAACTAGAAATTGTGTGTAACACGAGCCAAGAATAGTGTTGTGTATACTGCAAGCTAATACAATGTTTCGTATAGTAAAATCTAATCCTGGTGTAGTTTATAATAGAAGACATAAAAGAAATTAAAAATAATATATCTCATAAAATCATGGGGTGTTACAGAGCACTGGCCCACACAGGATCTGACCCACATAGGATTGGTATGCACTGACCCACATAGGATCGATGAGTGCTAACCTACATAGGATCTGACCCATACAGGATCGGTTCTGACCAACATAGGATTGCTCGGTACCAACCTTTGTATGATTTGTCTCCAACCTCCGCCTCACTACCAGCCACTCGTTTCCTGCTCATAGAACACTTGGGAGAACAACTCATCAAGTCACCGGTTGTACCTCAACCTCCACGAATAAGTTTTACAAAGGATCGCCATGTCATAAAGTTTCCAATGCAATAGACGGCGTGTCAATCTGATTCGTGGTCTATGATTTATGAGCTTTTTAGTTCCAAGGGAATGATTGGATTTGGGTTAGATCCAACCCGGTCATACTCCACTATTATCCAAAACTCTAGTAGAGTAAACCAAAAGGAACACCTCATCCTAAGGGTTCCAGCACCGCAGATGGTTCGTCAAACGGACGTCTGGTTTGTTAGTTACACCCCTTTCTGTGAAATGGGAGTGATCACACCTTGGTCTGTCCCGACTCAGTTGGGCCCACCGAAATATGCCAATGGGACTGATTCCCAAAAGGGATCCCAACTCCACTAACAGCATGTCGAACAGACACTTGGTTTTTTAGTTGCGGGTATTTTTTATTCGATGACTGATTGGGTCTGGCCCCGGTCTAACTCGGTCAGGTCGGCCTGACACAACGGGTCCCGAGGTCTACCTGACCCCGGTCGAGTCCGACCCGCTAAGGGTTGGCCTATTTTACTAGGTCTGGCCCATCGGGATTGGCCCGGTTTGGTTCGCATGCCTGGGCTGCGGTTGACCCAGCCCGTCGGGTGGGGCCCGACCCATGCACTTGGGCCACTGGCCCCATAGGATTGGTCTGGCTCGGTCCCCCAGAAGGCAGACCGGTCTACCCAGATGGCTAGGCCGGTGCGGGGCCGTTTCGGCAAGCCGGTGGGGAACTTATCCATTGTGTAACGGTCGTCCTATTTGGCTGACCGGGGGTCTGCCACCCCATAACGGGATGAGGGCCGCACTACCCTCCACTTACCATGACCCGCTGGCCGTGACTGTTACTTCCGACGGTGCCTGCGGGCGCCGCCCGTTGTCTCGCGTGTCCAGCTTGGGCCAGCCTCTGCAGTGCGCTGTTGCGCACCACCCTCCACCACCCACGGCCAGTTTCCTCGGGTCTCCTCTAGCCTCCACCGGCTGCCGCCGACTTGGCGCACCGGGAGTTCGACGGTTTCTTACGCACTGTTATCTACTTCTCATTACCATCATCCTTAGGAAGATTACCCTAAAGAACGCAACTTAAACAGAGCGGAAGAAGTCGAGGCGATGTTCATTTGGCCCTCACCCTTTGTTTTTATATGATAACGAATGGAAACCATGAAAAGATCAAAGGTGAACTTTAAACAAACTCCCTACTTCAAGATCGTTTGGAGAACGCCCGTGGTTGAGGAAGAGTCAGTGTTCTCCATAATAAGCTACCAACATTTCCACTCAAAAATCATCCTTCAGTTCGTGATTCAGCGTCGCTCATCATTGCCCGGTAGAACCAGCTCCTTCCCCCATGTGATTGGTGTCACAAAATTTTATCAGAACTTCATCGCTTCGTGAGGTCGTGCCAATACCTCTCCTGAAGCTCCATATAAATAAGAGAGGGGGAGGGTGAGTAATGCCCATGGAATTAATGGGGGGTTCATTTAATAGGAACCTTCCTAATTCCAATGGTTCTATTACAAAGGTTTTGAGGAGTATTTCCATTTAATGGTTTGACACGTCGTTGGTCCTACCGCTGTCGCTTGTCTGTTGGAGGAAAAGAAAGAATGAAATAAAATAACAAAGATATTTTATAATTATTTTAAAAATTCCAAAATCTAACTTTTTCTCCAGACTTACTATAGTCGAAGTGAAGCCTCCTTTAATAAAATATCGGTTCTGCGGATTCAACGGTGCCCTCATATTTTCAATCTGAGCAACATTTTAAAAGATAGAAAATGCCGCTCGCGTGTTTACTGAATGTACCTTAAAAGGTTCAGAAATTAATTCTAGGCACACCAGGCCTCAGAATCATGCGCCGTCAATTTTGACAGACTCATAATAATTCCATATAATTAAAAAAATACATGGAAAATTTGTGTCTTTACATTATCCCCACATTAGGGATTTTCATCCATGAAAGCCACAACATAGACTAAGGAAACAAATAAAGGTGTTGAGAACGAATCTAAGCCTCCCACTCTCATGTGATCTCCTAGAGGTTCCCGTGATGCCAGCAAACACGCACTAGAGGTATTGATCACCCATGAAGGACATTCTTCTCTCAATCCTAAATCTCCACTGGAACCTCTATAAATTTCGCCCCATCATCAAAGTCTATCTCGCCATGGTTGATGACGTGAGATGGTTCATGCACGTATCTTCTCAGCTGGGATACGTGGAAGACATCGTTCACCCTATACAACTACGGCGATAGTTCCAAGTGGTATGACACCTCACCAAAATCTAGGATGCAATCACATAGCAGGTCCTCAAGTGTTTGAATGGTCTACTCCGTATGAGCATCCGTCTGTGGATGAAAGGCAGTGCTCAAACGTAGCTGAGTCCTGAATGCCTCTTGTAATCCCTTCCACAACTAAGATTTAAAATGTGTTTCATGGTTGAAAATCATTTTCGATTTCACCCCATGAAGTCATACAATCTCTTATACTTAGAGGCGTCCCAAGCCCTATACTGATCCATGCTCTCGGATAGGTAGGATGTGGGCTGATGTGGTGAGTAGGTCAATGATCACCCATATGGAATCATGTCCACTAGACATACGTGGAATCCTTGTCACAAATTCCATTGAGATACCATCCCACATCCACTCTGACACCTCTAGTGGTTGCGCTAAGCCTGGAATAACCTGATGCTCAACCTTCAATTGCTGACAAGTGAGGAATCGTGAAAGAAACTCTACCACTACCTTCTTCATCCATGGCCACCAATGATGTTGTTGGAGGTCCTGGTATATCTTTTCCACACCAAGATGTACCGCCAGAGGGGACATATAGAACTCCCTCAACACCTCCTCTTGCAGCACCACTAGCACCATGGTGTGTCTTCTAAAGAGGATGGTGTGCCCCCACCTTCAGAAAGTCCAGAATGTTCCTATCCTATGGATATTTAAGCACGTCGTGCCTTGCAATAAATGTCCCCAATCTGTTCCTCCTGAACTTTCTGAAGAAGTGGGGGAGTGGAATTCATAGACTGGAGGTAAGCTGCTTCATCTCTATCTACAAAGGATATATGCAACGTGGCAAGCTACTCTATCACCTCAGTCAGGAACTGTAAACCAGACCTCCTACTGAGTGCATCTACCACTAAATTCCTATTCACAAGAGTATAGACTATCTCAAAGTCATAGTCCTAGAAAAGCACTATCCATTATTGATGTCTCAGGTTCAGGTCCTTCTGTGAAAAGATATACCTGAGACTCTCTTGTGATTTGAGTAGACTTGAAAACATTCACCCATCAAGTAGTTTCACCACATATTCAAGGAAAATGCTACTTATGATAACTCCAGGTCATGAGTAGCGTAGTTCTTCAAATGTTGTCTCAGCTCTCGTGAACCATTAGAAATCTCTGCTCACTACTCTATCAGGACACACCCAAGTCCAGTCCCTAATGCATCCCAGTAGACTACATACTCAACACCCTCTTCCACTAGCCTCATGATAGGGGCGCTATTCAGTCTCTGCCTTAGATCCTGAAAACTCTACTAGAATCTATCCATCCACACAAAGGGATTTACCTTCTTCGTCAATTCTGAAAAGGATTCCACAACTCTAGAAAAGTCGGGTACGAATCTTCAGTAGTACCCAGCCAACCCTAGGAAACTCTGCTCCTCGGTCACACTCCTGGGTGACTTCCAAGCAAGAACAACCTCAATCTTTTCCAGATCTACTAAAACTACATCCTCCAAGATAATGTGTCCTAGAAAATGAACCTATAGTATCCAGAACGATCACTTTGAGAGCATACCATAAATTTGGTGCTCTAGGAGTGTGTCCCGAAATATATGCAGATGATAGGCATGCTCCTCCTCTGTCACTGAGTACACCAAGATGTTATCAATGAAGACCACAATGAAGCGATCAAGGTATGGCTGGAAGATCCTGTTCATGAGTCCCATGAACAATGCTAGGGAATTGGTCATGCCGAATGGCATAACCAAGAACTTGTAGTGGCCATACCGACATCTGAAGTCTGTCTTCTGCACATGAAAATCTCATATCGTGAGATGATGATAGCCTGATCTGAAGTCTATCTTCAAAAAACAATGAGCTCCCTTCAACTGATCAAAAAGTTCATCAATCCTCAAAACTGGATACTTGTTCTTCACGGTCACCAAGTTCAGGCACCGAAAATCCTCACTGTGTCTCAAACTCCTATCTACCTTCTTGGTGAACAAAATCAGTGTTGCCCATGGAGACACATAGAGCCTTATGAACCCCTTATTCTGCAAGTCCTCCAATTTTAACCACAACTCAAGAAGCTCTGCGGGATCCATCCAATATCATGGGGTAAATATCAGTATCATATCGAGGTACAAGCCGATGTAAATGTCTACATCTCTGTGTGGAGGTAGTCCTAAAACATCATTAGGAAATACATCGGCATACTGGTCCACCACTACAGGATAGCTCAGACTCTGAACATCAAAACCTCTGAAAATAAGGCTAGCCAACTTATGTGTGATCAGCTGTACCCTTCTCCGGACAAGTATATCCTATGATGCAAAGGTTCTCCTATTATCATTGAAGGAAAACCTGGTCCCATTCTCATGGACACACCAAACTTTATGCCTAATATATTGAATATGAGCATGGATTGTGGATAACCAGTCCATACCCAAGATGACATCGTAAGGCCTCGAAACCACTACTAGAAGATTTCACCCAAAGATCTCACCTCATAGAGTAAGATCACACTACCAGAACCAGTGTGTAATCATTGAATCTTCTCCCGTATGAGTCTCTAATTGTAAGGATCGAGCCAATGGCTCCATCAGAATCTCCAAGCTCCGAACGAGGGCCGTGGTAATAAAAGAGTGACTGACACTTGTGTTTATAAGTACTACAACTATGGTGGAATAAACACATATCATACCTCTAATCATCTCTAGAGATCTGTTGTCATAGGCCTGAGCTACTTAGAGCTGAGCATGTCCATGTCCTCCTGCTCCTTGTAGTCAGGGTGGACCACCTAAAGGTTGTGGCAGGAGAACTTCGAATCGCCACCCACCGCCTGCTGCACGACTAGCTCGTTTGCCACATCTTCTACCCCATGGACCTCCTTTCTCAAACCTTTAATCTACCTCAGTGGTCCCTCAATCATTAGCTGGTTTTTCGTATAGCGAGTCAGGTAGTCGCGAACCATGTGAACCTGCCCACCGCATGAGTAGCACTGCCTGATCCTCAACTATCCTCATCTGTCCCGCAATCCCCTAACCACTAACCTTGTATCATGAGGTCATCCACTAGAAGGTTTATCCCACTTGGGACCTTGTTTCATCCGTCTACTTCCTTCTACGGATGACTCCGCTACCAGACATCCGGTGGTGGCTCTTGTTGTCGGTTCCTGCTTAGCTTGGAAGCTCTCCACCAAAAGTGCTCTCTCTAGTACCTCATCCTGGGTCGGAATTCTGAGTGATATCATCGATGCTCTGATCTCCCATCAAAGACACTCACTATAGGAAAACGGGTGTTTGGCGGCGGTTTTACAAACCGCCGCAAAATAGCAACAGTTTTGGTAAAACCGCTGCGAAATGAAAAGAGAAAAATAAAAAAACATGAGAAACCCCGAAATCACTAAAACAACCATTACTTTTGATCTGGGCTTTTGTTGAAGCACCACGACCAGTCAAATAAAATATAATGAAAATATCTAGAGGCACGTGTAATCAAAACCGTGAGACGGTATAAAGTAGAGAGGATATGAGAGTTATAAGAATGTTAAAAAAGTTCTCCAACTTCAAAAGGCCAAAACTTTCGCTCCGGGTGTCCGTTTGGGCTCTACCACATATCAAATCGAATCTAGTGAAGAGAGTTATTCACCAGTTCGATAGATAAAAGATTCTGTCATGTTTTCAACCCCAAAATCCCTCCCAAGGCCTCCAAAACCCCGTTTCCATTACTGGTGTCCTATTGAACTTGTCTTCAAACAAACCTAAATTTTGATCTGTGTGTCAGTTCAGACTCTTCTGCCTACTAGATCGTAGTTCATTCCATAAGTTTAAGTTTGACTAGTCGTGGTGCCCACATGGACTCCTAGATTATATGTTATGGATATTTCTGTGGGTATCGAGTTTGTTATGTTTTTCGATGCCTCGTTTCTAGCACCCATTCCCTGTTAGTTTTTTTAAATGGTCGTAACTTCCGATCCGCCAGTCCATTCGGTCCCTTTCACCTATCAGCTCGAAGATCATTTTAGGATATTTTATTTGACTAGTCACAGATCTGGAACAGACTCTCGGATCATAAATTATCTCCGTTAATGTGAGTCCAATGTTTTTGTCACTTTTTGACCATTTTGACGGGTTTTAACGGTTGCTCCATTTATTACTGTTTATTTTGGTTTCCATGACTTGTTATCTTTATCAATGGGTTTTTATGGGTTATTATGATGATTATGTTGAATTCCTATGGGGGTTTCCAGAGTTTTAATGAGTTTTCATGCGTTCTCATGCTTTTTAATGCTTCCTTATTCATGCTTCTCCATCTGTTTTCATGCGTTTTCCTAAATTTTCATCCCTTATCACGCCTTTTCATACTTTTTCGTGTGTTTCATTTATTATTTATTATTGATTATTGATTATTTATAATATACTTTAATTTATTTATTATCTATTATTTGTTACTTGTTATTTATTATTTATTATTTACATGTATTTATTATTTATATATATTTGTTATTTATTATTTGTTATTTGTTATTTGTTATTTGTTATTTATTATTTATTATTTATTATTTATTATTATTATTAATAATATTTGTTACTGGATATTTATTATTTAATATATATTATTTAATATATATTATTTATCATCACTATTAATAATATTTTATATATTATATATTATATTTTATATTATATATTTAATTATTTAATTATTATTATTTATTATTTATTGTTTATTGTTTATTGTTTATTATTTTTTATTTTTTATTTTTTATTTTTTATATATTATTTAATTAATTATCATTATTAATTATGTGTTATTTATTATTATTCTTATTTATTATTTATTATGTTTTATTTATTATTATTATTTATTATTGTTATTTATTATTTATTATTCATTAGTTATTAGTTATTAGTTATTAGTTATTATTTATTATTTATTATTTATTATTTATTATTTATTATTTATTATTTATTATTTATTATACATGTATTATTATCTATTATTCATTGTTGTTTATTATTTATTATTTATTATTTGTTATTATTTGTTATTTATTAATATTTATTGTTTGTTATTTATTATTTATTATTATTTATTATTTATTATTTATTATTTATTATTTATTATTTATTATTTATTATTTATTATTATTTATTATTATTTATTGTTATTTATTATTTGTTATTTATTATTTATTATTTGTTAAAGGTTTTTTTTATTTATTATTTATTATTTATTATGTATTATGTATTATTTATTATTTATTATTTATTATTTATTATTATTTATTATTTATTATTTATGATTAATTTATTATTATTTATTATTTATTATTTGTTATTTATTATTATCTATAGTTTGTTATTTATTATTTATTATTGTTTATTATTATTTATTATTATTTATTATTATTTATTATTTATTATTATTTATTATTATTTATTATTATTTATTATTATTTATTATTATTTATTATTATTTAATATTATGTTTTATTTATTATCATTTTTATTATTATTTATTATTATTTATTATTTATTATTTATTATTTATTATTTATTATTGATTATTTATTATTTTAATTTTGTTATTTTTTTATTTTTTTTATTTTATTCTCATAATTTTATAATTTATGTAAATATTATTATAATTTATTTGTTATTTATTATAATAAAAAGGAAATAATAATAAATAACTCAATAAATAACTAATAAATCAATAATTATTAATTATTAATTATTGGTTATTAATTATTGAATACTGCTTATTGTTTAATTATTATTGAGTTTATATCTATTAGTTATGTATTATTTGTCTTTTCAATTAGTATATATAAGTATATTAAATTCTGTTTATTAACCACATGACGAGCTTGCTGGAGTGGTAAAGACTTTGGAAGATATGCAAGAGGTTAGGGGTTCAAATCTCACCAAACGTAGTATTTCTTTATATTGAATGAGCATGTGCATGGGCATGAGCATGCATGCATGGATAATGTAAATAAAGTAATGTAAATTAAATGAAATAAATAAAATAAATACGAAATAAATAAATAAAATACGAAATAAATAAAATAAATAAAAAAAAAGAGGAAAAAATAAATAAAAAAAAATAAATAAAATAAATAAAATAAATAAAATAAACAAAATAAAGAAAATAAAGAAAATAAAGAAAATAAAAAAATAAGAAAACAAAGAAAATAAAGAAAATAAAGAAAATAAAGAAAATAAAGAAAATAAAGAAAATAAATAAATAATGAAACAAAGAAATATTTTTAAAAAAATCAAAAAACTGCCAGAAAAAACCTCCACGAAACGTTCTACGGCAGTTTTCAAAACCGCCGCGAATAGTTTCCTGAAACACAATTTAGCGGCAGTTTTTTAAAACAGCTGTCAATCGATTTAGCAGTTGTTTAAACCACCACTAAATCCACATTTTGCCATAGTGCCTTCTCAAAGGTCTAGACCTTGAAGAAATGGTTATGTACCATGTCGATGGAGTAGTGGGAGATATCAGTGAACCTTTATGAGTACTAGGCCATGGTTATGCTTCCCTATTGTAAGTACAACAACTCCTATATATGCACTGCGCGTAGAGTCGTTGGGACAAACTCTTCCCTAAAAGGCCCTTGAATCCTACACAGGTGAGGGTCGCTTCATCATGTAACAATATTATCGGACTCCACCATATCCCAGCTACTCCCTGGAAGTGACTCATAGATAGTATCACCATCAGATCAGTTGGTGTCCCAACTAAGTGAAAAACTCTTACCACAGCCTCTAGCCAGTCCTCAGCAGCATGTGAATCCATCTCACCACAGAATCTCAGAGCTCTATTCCGCTGAAACTCGTGCAACAAGCTCAGTCGGCGTGCGCCCTTTGCTGGTGGGGCTAGTGGCATCAGTTTCCCAATGGGTGGTGGTGTTACTGTTACACTACCCAAAGGTGCTAACACCGTATGAGGGCCCTGCACCGAGAGATCATCACTCAGTGGGCCATCATCATGTACTCTCTCAGGAATCCTGGCTGGCTGTCTATATGGTGGCATATTGAAATAAAATAGGTGCACCATGATCAATAAGTTATACCTGGTGAATTGACTCAAATTAATCATAAGATAAACTTTTCAAAACATAGGCAATCGGTGTTTTCATGTGCTGAGTCGAAAATCAGAATTCAGGGTCCTGGTGTATGGATACGTCAACTTCCGCACCAATACTGGATTTCCCAAACTGAAAAACACACTCATAACACTTAACACTATTTCCACATAAAAAAGATCCGAGTCCAAGTTCTTCTGTAGAACTGACTCCTCTGATACTACTTTGTCATGACCCGTCCCCCAAGGCCCGTGTCGTGACTACCCGAAGCCTACCTTCCATTGGCAGGGGCTGGGAACTAGCACCAGAAAGATGTAACCCAATAATGGGAAGACATTGCCTTTAAACCTGTACAAACACACAATCCAAGAACACAATAAGAAGAAACCACGAAGTAAACTAGTGTAGTAAAAAGTGTGCTGAAAAAAAGGGGCTAGAATACAAGCCCAACTAGAAAGTACAAGTACAAATGAAAGAGAAAACAGCTCCTGGAACATCCACTAATGATCCAACCTAAAGGGTAGGTATAGCTCATGATCGGTAGTCTTGCGTCACGTCATGTCAAATGGTCCACCTCTAGCACCGTCCAGTCCTGGCTCCCTCAACCTCAATCAACATTGTCCGTCATCTGCAAAAGACACAACAAGGTGTGGGCGAAGCCCATTAAAGGGTGAGTATAACAATACATAGTAGGGACCCCGAGACTCCTAAAGGTCTCCCAGAGTCCCATAAAGAAAAAACCACAAAGAAAGGCCTTAACCACAAAGCACTAAGTAGTCAACAACTATACTTAGGTATGTACCCATACATATAGCTAAGTTATTAGGATATACTAGTCTCATACATGAGGTAAGAATACCACAAAGGTAACACCATGAAGGTAAAAGTACCACACAAGTAACACCAAAAATATAACACCATGAAAGAGAAGGTAACACAAAGGTAACACCATGAAGGTAAATGTAGCACATAGGTAACACCACAAAGATAACACCACGAACGTGAATGAACAACAAAGGTAACGCCACGAAGGTAAAAGTACCACATGGGTAACACCATGAAGATAACACCACGAAGATGAAGGTACCCCAAAGGTAACACCATGAAGGTAAAATACTCATCTCAGAATCAGGTATACAAGTAAAGAATAGAAGTACCAATGATTAGTCAAGAAGATAGATCATGTTATTTTTTCAAGAGGCACTTTTGTTGTCTATACGGAGTCTAACCCCCACAAGATCGATAGGTACTAACCCCGCTGACCCATACAGGATCTGACCCACGCAAGATTGGTATGCACTATCCCACATAGGATCGCTGAGTGCTGAACCACACAGGATCTGACCCATATAGTATCGGTACGCGCTGACCCACACATGATCGCTAAGTGCTGACCCACATAGGATCTCTCGGTATTAACCTTCGTACGATCTGTCTCCAACCTCCACCTCACTGCCAGCCAATGGTTTCCTGCTCATAGCACACTTGGGAGAACTAATCGTCAATTCATCGGTCGTACCTAAATAGCCAAAATGTTCCATGAAGAATTATCCCAAAGGAAATCCATTTTTTAAGGGTTCTAACACAATAGACGATGCGTCAATTGGACGTCTGTTCTGTGATTTATAAGCATTTTAGTTCTGAGGGACCAGTTGTATTCGAATTTGATCTAACACAACCATACTCGAACATTCTCTAAAACTATAGTGGAGAAAATCAAAAGGACTACCTCATACGAAGGGTTTAGACACTATAGACTATACATCAAACGGACGCCCAGTCTGTTTTTTACACCCCTTTATGTGAAACAGGTTGATCGAACCTTGGTCCGGCCCGACTCGTTCTATCCCACCGAAATATTCCAAAGGGACCATTTCCCAAAAGGGATCTCAATTCCACTGACGGAGTATCGAACGGACACCTGGTTCTTCCATTATAAGGGTTTCTTTATTCAGGGATTGTTTGGGTCTAGGGCTGGTCCGACTCGGTCATGCCGGCCTGACGCAATGGGTCTTTGGGTCTACCTGACCCCGCTCAGGTCTGTCCTGCTACGGGTCAACATGGTTTACAGGGTTTGATCCATCGAGTTTGGCCCAGTTCAGTCTATAGGCCTGGGCCACGGTTGGCCCCACCCATCGGGTCAGGCTCGACCCACCCACAATGGCCCACTAGACCTGCGGGTCCGGCCCGCGTCCGGCCCAGTCCGCTAGAAGGAGGACCCGTCTACCCAACTTACCCCGCAGGTGTGGGGACATTTCGGCCAGACGGTGGGGTGCTGCCCCACCGTAGAACGGTCGTCTGTTTTGGCCAACCAGGGGTCTGCCAACCCGGCACGGCCTGAGTGTCACGCTTTTCTCCATTTTCCGCGGCCTGCTGGCTACAGTTGTAGCTACCAGCGGAGCCTGTAGGCACCGCCCCTTGTCCCGCATAGCTGACTTGGTTCGGTGGCATCCAGCCTCTGCGGCATGCCGTCCCCCTCCCCCCCCCCCCTCCACCACCCACGACCGATTCCCGCTAGTCTCCTCTAGCCACCGCCGGTCGCCACTGACTTGGTGCGCCGGTGGTTTGACGGTTTCTTTCGAATTGTTGTCGTCTTCTCACTGCCCTCACTCTAAGGAAAACGTCCCCAAAGAACACAACTTAAACTGAGCGGTGAGAGGTATGGGCCTTTCTTTTTTGACCTTCCCCATTCACATTAATATGATAATGAACGAAAGCAAGTAAAAGATCAAAAATAAATTTTAACCAAACCCCCTACTTCAAGATCGTTTGAAGAACTCTCACAATTGAGGAAGATTTTGTGTTTATTGTCCCCGCAACAAGCTGCCAACATTTCCGCTCAAATGTCATCCTTCGGTTCATGATTCGGCGTCACTCATCACTGCCCATTGGAACCGGCTCCATCCTCCAAGTGATTTGCGTTGCAGAATATTATCATAACTTCGTCAATTGGTGAAGTCGTGCCAATACCTCTCCCCAAGATCCATTTAAATAGGATTGGGGGAGGGTGAGTAACGCTCGTGTAATTAATTGGGGTTAATTTAATAGAAACCTTCTTAATACCAACGGCGTTGTTGAAAAGGTTTCGAGGATTTAATCCATTTAATGGCTTGACACGTCATTGGTCCTGCCACCGCCACTTTTCTGTTATAGTAAAAAAAGAAGGAAATAAAATAACAAAGTTATTTTATTATTCTTTTAAGAATTCCAAAATCTATCTTTTTCTCCCAACATACTGCGGTCAAATTGAAGCCTCCTTTAAGAAAATCCTGGCACTATGGATTTAAAGGTACCCTTAAATTTTTAATCCGAGAACTGGTTCAAAAGATAAAAAACTCCACCCGCGCGTATACTGAATGTACCTTAAAAAGGTTCAGAAATTCATTTCGAGCACACCGGGCCTCGAAACCATGCACCGTCAATTTTTGAAGACTCGTAATAATTCCATATAATTAAAAAAAATCACATGGATAATACTTGTCTTTACAAATTTCTTCTTCATCCATATTAGATTTTTCTTCTCTAGGATAAATTCATATGGGGACTGATTTCTATTCCTTTTTACATAGTGGGAATCCTTACTCATTTTCTCTCAACTAATTTCTTTTATTCTTTAGTTTCTTAGAAAATATTGAATCATAGTTTTTAATGGATACATATAAACCATGTTTAATCTTTATCATTACTTTATAAAAGAATAAAAAATCTTCAAAACATTGAAATCTTCAACCATTGATAATATAATCATAGGTTGAACCAAAACTATGATATCGATTTTTTTACCACCAAAATCGATGGAACCACACTAAATTGATGGGGAATTAGTGTGGGTGAACTTGACCAATTTAAACCATTACTTTTCACCTCTTCACTAGTTTTGGAGAATGGATATCATTTTCATATCCAATTACTTAGTTTTCATGAATAAAATGATAAAAAGGGAAGTCAAAAAACTGGGCATCCATGAATTTTTCAAGGTGGTTCATCTCAAATGTAGATGAATATTCCATAAGTGTCTAGTGGTTGTTTCCCTCCTCACATATAGATTCTCTTTTATTATCAACAAGAATAACATGAAAGGGTATATCTATGAACTTTCTTTTCAAGAACTAATAATGTTATATTGAAGAACTAAATTGCCATCATCAGACACTAAAGCCAACTAGGTCTACATCTACAATAACTATATTTTCTCTTAACCTTGAATGTGTGATAATAAGGAAGGGTTGAGTCTACATTCAAATAAATGAATCTGAACTCCTTCCTCAAACGTAATTAATTATTCAAGGCTATCTATTTTTCATAGAATTATCCTTGGGATATCTCATTATTTATCAGCCATAATAATCTAAAAATTGTTTCTATCTTCTTGTTTGAACTCGATGAACTCCTGCATAAAATAAAAATGTTGGTATCTCTCTTATATTATTCTTCTTATTCAAAAAACAAGATAATTTTGTTGTCCCAGATAAGGAAGGAATGGAATATTCATGATGGGGGTGAATTGACGTAAAAAGTGAAAATGAAAATTTTCAACCAATTGAGAATGTTAAAAAATCAAAAGATACAATTTTAGATTAAATTATAGTTTATCAATGTAAAAAAGTATGGGACATTAAAACAATTATAATTTAAACAACTTAATTGATAATGAAACACAATCATAAATTAAGAGTAGTGTAAAAAAAATAACTGAATATTGGATAGAAATATGAACACACTAAAAAGTATTTTTTTACTATAATAGTTTATTTTTAGGTAACACATAACTTTTACTATAAATTAGTTTTAAGTTTGATAACTTTAATATGTTATCCAAGTTTAATAAAAATAACTTCTCTAATTTATCACTAATCGATAGATACAAGTTTTCTACATGAATTCCTTGATATATATTAGTAATATATAGATATTTCCCCAAGAACCACTTTAATCTGCATCATTAGAGCAGTTTTGTGTACCCTAGACTTCATTGAACTAAAAATTCAGAAGTAAAAAAGATTCTATCCTTAGAGCCTCATCGATAAAATTGACCAAAATATATGATTACAAACAGAATACTAATAGCATTTATAATAAGTCCTCATGAAAAAAATCTCTCAAGAAACGCATAAAATTCACTTAAATCATAATCACTCAATGAAGAATTATGATACATTGCTTTATAATTTTATGAATTGGTAAATCTACCATTCCCCAAATCCTAAATACAATATAATGAAAATAACATCCCAAACTATACTAAGATATCCATATTCAATTACAATGAGATTGAGAGTAGCTCAATATTCTGATAGATTAATTCACTATAAATTTGTGATTCTCTAGAAATTATTTGACAAATTATTTCATGAGACTATAGAACCAAAATTGAAGTCATAATAAAAAATATAACTAACAGCACTAAAAAATAAGATGAAGTACATAATAAGTATCTCGTGATTCATCAAAACAACTGATATGAAACATATCATTTCCAAAAAATGACACAACAAATATCTCTCACACTGTGTTAAATCTCTCATTTTTTCCTTCAATACATAGAATAATCAAAGAAGTAGCATGTCAGTCTCTACATTATATCACTATATCACCATCTTCATCTTCTTATAATTTTTATAATCTCATAATATCACATGAATATATTTTCTATGTTTTATTATATAAAACATCATTAATCTCATAACATTTAAGTATCCATGATCCTATGGCTTCTATTCTCACTCATGTTTCCATGATTTTCTCTATATTAGTTTTCTTAATCATTTCAGTCTCATTTTATGAAAATGTTAATAAATAATCATGTAAAAAACATTATAAATTGTGTCAAAAATTAAATTTGAAAATTAATATTTATCATATAAATATCTTATTAACTAGTCTTCATTAATTTACTTATTTAATTTATAATAATTCTCATCATATTATTCTATAAAAATATTGGATTTATTCTCCCCATGACATCCCAAAATATTTTCAACCTTCTTTCCATTATGCTCATCATTAAACAAGAATTATTCATCCAATATATGAATAACGACATGTAATAACAATTATAGTTCAATCTCCCTTTTACTAAATTAACTTCTTTTCATTGATTAGTAGTAAAAAAACAAAAAAACATGGAATCTCCACTGTGACATTATTGTGCCAATTTATACATAACTATATTCATTTCATCACACCTTTATGGTGTGAACTTTATTTTACATTAAAAATCCATTTAAACTTCTTCATTCATAATTATTGAAACATTTTTCTTGAATCATGAATGATTCATAAAATTTTCATTATAATTATTGTAATGACCCATTTTATTTTGGGTTTTGGAAATCAAGGGAAATTTGAATTCTTATTTCAATGAATTTTTAATAGAAAAATGACAATTTACCTTAGAATATGATATAAAAAACAATTTTTTGAATGAATTTTTATCCTATAATGGAGTCATAATCATTTTCCATGATTTTGGGGGAATTCCAATCCAGTTTTATTTTTTATAAATATTTACTATTCAATTAGTAAATATTATTTAATTTTAAATAGAGAAATCAGATATATTTTGAACTAAGTATTTAATTAAAATTTTATTTTTCTATTTATTATATAATGGGTGGTTTTTCATTGCAAATGTTTAAATTTTATTTAGGTTATGGGACTCAGGTCGGGCTGTTTAATCTTTCCTTTTTCTTTTTCTTTTATTTTTCATTTATTTTAATTTTTAATTTTTAATTTTCATACAATTTTATTGTTTTATTTAAATTAAGTGGTTGATATATTGAGGGAGATAGATTTAATGAGAAGTATTAGGCACACCATAGTATTGAAATAATTCCTATATCTATTTTTTACAAGTGCATGGTGTGAATTTGAGCTCAAAAATTTGACAGTTTTACCATGAAGTATAATTTTTTTAATACCACCATAGATTAGTTTTTCTAATTTTTAAATCATTACATGTGTTTTTGGAATCCCATGATTGAAATTGAAATGTGTTTAAAAGAGAAAGAGGTGTATCATAAGACCATAACGATATTTCTGTTAGAGAAACTCATCTACACATCATGTAGTTTAAGGAACACATGATGTGTTCTTCATTTTTGGTGAAAATTAGAAGAAGATGTCTTATAAAGTATGTGTGTTCTAGATATTCCATGTACGGTGGATTGAGGTTTTTTTGGGTACTCATAAAAAAATCCTATATCAGAGTACATTTCCATGTAGAGTACATGACCAGTGCCCTTATATAGTGCACAGCCATAGGCCATGTGGGGTAGTTGGTCAGAGCTCGTTTGTGGTATATGGATATGTAACCTATTTATATCACACATAATTTAGGTTTAGTTATTTCCATATACATAGTATGTACTCTCCTTTTAGGGTGAATTTTAGGTCTATTGCAGGTTGTTGGGGGTACACACCTATAAACAGGGTACAGACTACATAATTTATCCTTGGATGTTTTTTTCTTGTTTTATATATATAAATTCATAATTAGAATTTTAATATCCCATTATATGTTTTTTATGTAAAATGTGATATTGAGGACCCCATGGTGATTAGAGGATATTTTCGAGATGTTTTGGTTTGCGTGGGGTTTGGTGAGATGTTTTCCTTGAGGGTTTATATTAAGAGTTCGTGTTGTTGGAACTAAAGTTGTTCACTTTTGGAAATGGTTTCTGGATTGTGTTTTTTTGTCAATACTACAATGGAAAATTTGAGAGTTTTTAAGGAAAAGTATCCTACAGTTCAAGCTAACAACACTATTGAAGGTGGTGGTGTTTCCTAGTGTTCGCCAAATTTTTCTGGTCCAAAATTTGGAGACTGGATTTCAATGAAAAAGGTGGATTTTATTGAAGGCCTTACTAAAAATATGTTAAAGGCATGATTTTCAATAATATTTGATTCATTAGTTGTGTTTTGTGAAGTATTTTAGATTTCTGATGGTATTATCTATGATTACAAGAATTATAGCTCCACAGTCGGTGATGGAAGATCTAAAATTATGATGTGTGTCACGAAGGGGTTGGTCGTAAATCTCCATAGTTATGATATGTTTTGAGAGTAGAAAATTTCCATGGTGATTCAAAAAACAAGGTTCACCACAAATATGTTTTTGAAGGATCCGAGAAATGCACTGGAGGTGGTGGAGCATGAGTAACGGCCGGGCCTATAAATATGAGGCTACCCCCACTTTGTTCCAATGACTTTTTCAAGGATAATCTAGAAATCCTTTGATTTCCTGAAAGAAATGGAGCTTCATGAATCTGGATTTCTCAATGATATTGGGAATCAAAAAAATACTATATGTCTTGACTAATTTTCAATGCTTTTGTTTAAAGGGTACTTCATGATGATGGGGTATTCCGTATTAACTCACTGAGCATCGTGAAGACAGTTAGTTCCACGAAGATAAGTGAGCTTCGTGAAGATAGTTTGTTCTATGAAGGCAAGTGAGCATTGCAAAGTAATAATGTTTTTTAATTGAAGGGGTGCTTTGAAAACGAGTGAGATTTGTGAAATAGCTTCTAAAAAGGAAATATTCATTATCGGGTTTGAGTGGAAATGCCTTTTTGAGTGCATCAACTCCGGTCTATGGTGCAATAAGAGTCTCGTTCTATGTTTGTGACAAAGAATTTAATGCCAATTCATTGAAGTGACATATATGTTGATAAAATGAGTTATAATTATCTCAAATTAGAGAGATAGGGGGAGTCTATGTAATTTTTCTAAGGGACACAGTGAGCTATCCCGAACATCTTGTAAAGGTATTGTGCCTGGCACAAAGTGAATGTTGATAAACTTTAGTATTCCATAATTATTCAATATTTGTGGATTTCGTTATACCCAACACACTATTGGTGTATGATCCTTGGACTAGCCCTTAGTGGTGAACCATGTAAAAGTGTTGTGTTGTCACTCTATATTGGAATGTTTGATTGCTGATCGAATCTATCATATTGATTTAACGAGTTCCTACCAATGTGCAAACAAGATCAGTCACTTTAGAAGAAAAAGTGGACACCTTGATTCACCCCTCCCCTATCATGGTGATTTGTGGCCCAACACCTATAGTCCCATGAGTACTTATGAAAGGTTATTTTGCAAATAAATTTTATTTCATCAATAGTTTTCATTACACGCAACACCAAATTTTAACAAACCAAAATCTACTATTCCTATTATTATTTAAACATGAGTTTTATAACCTAACTGTTAAATTTTGTTGTATCAATATAAATATTTTTTTAAAATAAATTAATTATTAATGTTTTATATATAGATAATATATTTATAAATAAGTACATAATTGTTTAGTAAAGTCTTTATATTATTTTAAAAAATCTCAAAATATTTACTTCTGTTTTTTTATGATAAAATAAGAAAATTCATTTTTTAAACTTTTAGAAAATGTATTTGAAAATTTAAAATAATTTTTGAAATCAAAATTTCTAAATTTTCATAGGGTTTATTATTATTTTTTGAAATGATCAATATTTTTAATAAATAGTAAAAAATACTCATTTTTATTGGGAACTAACTTTTCATTAAAACCATTTACAAAATTAGATTAGATTTTAAAATTATTAAAAAGTAAAATTAGATAAAATTGTTTTTAATTTTAAAAATAGTTTATTATAATTAATTTAATAATTATTTTTTATTTTAAAACATTTTATACATAAGAAAACTTTCTTTTTGGAAAAATGTTTCTTCGTCACATATGTAAGTTTTATTTGAAATAAAATTCTTCCAAATCCATTACTTTAATTTGAAAAAATGGATTTTTTATTTGGAATAATAATAATTAATATTATATAATAATTTAAACATAATTTTTGGTAATAATAAATAATAAAAACAATAAAAATTAATTACCATGATTAAGGTTAGAATGAACATTTTCATGTTACATGCAGTTGGGTTAAAATTAATTTTCCAAATACATAGTATTTTTATTTGATAAATTTGAAATAATATTTATAATTTTTTGGTCAATATTATCTAATAATACATTTTATTTTTTATCTTAGGATATAAATAACCTAGGAAAATAAATAAAAAAATATTTATCATGCTGAAAACTAACATGGTTATAGCAAGTAAACATAATGGATAAGAAATAACATGTATGAAAGGTGTATTTTTTAAGTGGAGATTTTTATTGACCATATAATACCTCCAATACATTATTAATCATTCTTCTAGGAACTTGGGGTTAGAGTGACTCACCTTTATTGAATAGTTTTCGGTATTTACAAAAATGCCACTCTTCCTCAATTATAAATGGGAATTTCTCACCCTCACTTATTCACACCTATTATGAAATTTTTATCAAAAAAACCTACCAATATCTCTACTAAATATCATTTTCCATGTTCTAGAGATTATGGTATTCCAAAAATACCAATCATATGGTAATTAATAGGAAACCCAAAGGAGGTTTCTCTAAGGGAAGGTTATTTTCTTCACCAAGACCTTTCCTTTTATTTCTTCTATTACAACCTTCATTCCTACATTAATAATTAAAATATATTAAAAATATCATATAACCATAAATTATATTTTTTTTTATTTTTATGTAATAACCAATATACATTCAGTCTTTTACCAAATGGTAAATGAAATGGTTGATCATATGTATAGAGGACTACCGCCTCACGAACTTATGTAATTTGTTTTTCCTCACCACCTATCACGGGTGGATATAATTATGTAATTAAATTATATATATATGTTATATTTAGTAAATAATTATAATTATATAATTATAATAGAAATTATACATTCTTACCTTCCAACCCTTTGTAAAATGACAACCTCCCTCGTGTGTATGTGTGGACTACCACTTCCACGAAGCGAGATGATTGATTTTTCATTTTATTTTGACATGGATGTAAATAATTATATATATAATGAATATATATGTTATATATGACATAATAATTATCATGGGAAGGTTAATTTATATTTACCATTCTTTCATTCCATCCTTCAACAAAATGGAAAAAACAAGCATGTGTACATATGGCCTACTGTCTCCATGAATAGTGTAAATCATTTTATATCACTAAATTTAATGGAATAAAATAAAAACATATATAGTTAAAATATATTATATTTATATCTTAGTTAAAATTATTTATATTATAGAACCATGATCAATGTAAATGTACTGAAAATACCAAACCCAAACACACATGGAAAATGAACGAGTTATTACCCAAAACATGATTTTAACAAGGATTTATTAATAAAAGGGTAATAAAATATAATAAATAAATAATATATAGTATGGTATATATAATTATGTTTCTATAATATATGTAAAATAAACATAAATTTATTATAAAGGTGTTTTGAACGTGTATAAAGAAAATGAAGACTTTTGGTAATGGATTTTCATCTCAATTTTATTTTTATGAGATACATTCTATATACTACAACTATTTATTTTGTGTGGTTTATATAATTCCCATGAATATATTTTTTTATTTTTTTCATAAAATTATGGGATATAAATAACAATATACTTTTCTTTATTGCATGTGGTTTTTTATTCCTAAATTACCAAAGTGGTAAGTTTTTTATAAGACAATATCATTATTTATCTTTATTGTTTATGGTTATTCTTTAGATAATGAAATATTATGAATAATATCCCATGAAACTAATTATTTTTCTTCTCCTTGGGTAATGTTTTTTTAAATTATATGTTTTAATTTCATTTCCCCTCTTTATGTACTCAATAAATCAAAAGATCTATTTTAATGAAACCCAACATTATTTCTCTCTTCGATCGAACATCCATTTTCTTCCATGTACATGTTTTCTAAAAATGTTTTTTTAATTTTACTATGATTTTTTAAATTCCTTTTTAACTATTTTTTAATTTTTAAAAAATGGTTTAAAATTAATCTTCTTTCCATTTTCAAAATAAGGCCCTTTCGGTTTTGATTGAAAATGTGATAGGAATATTAATTTCAATGTGTACAGAATGAATGGTACATCCTGACAATATGATCACTAAATTATTTGAAGAATAAATTTTATGTTTTTAAGCTTATTTTCAAAGAAATTTTTTTATTTGATATTTTAAATTTTTTAGATTTTAAATTTGTGATTCCAATATGAAAAGTATATTTTTCTCAAGAAATATTCCAAGTGGTGTTTCAAAATCAATTTCCATATAATATGATAACCTTTGATGTTATATAATATTTAATAGGGATATGAACCAATGATACCATTATTATTCTTTATCTACATGGTTTATCATTATGATGAAAATATTTTAATGAAATTCGTTCATTTTCCATTGGCTTTGTTGTGATGAAATGTTTATTGAAATAGTTTAATTTCCCACAACTTATTCTATGATGAAATGTCTATAAAATAAATTTATTTTCATGGGTTCTAATATTATGAATGTTTTATGATATTTTAGAACCAAAATTTATGGATTATGCAAAGGGTGAGATGTATATCTCCCTCCAATGCAATGGGTAAAGATAGATAATAAATGAGATAAATATGTTATGCATGAATCTACATTCATATTTATAGTTTCATACATGTAGATAGTTTTCATGTGCATAAATTAATCATGTATTTAGGTATCATGTACATAGTATTTGGCATGGACCTTGTTTTCATGTCTATAATTTTATATGTGGACGTGGTTTTCTTGTCTAAAATTTTATGTGAGGACCTGATTTCATGTCCTTAACCTAATGTGTGAACCTGTCTCTATTGAAACATGTTCCAATGTTATGATCATATGTTTTTTCCACATTCTATATGTTTGGTATTCGCTTGTGGATTATGTTCATTGATTTCTTTTATGATTCATGTCTATGAAATACCAATATTTATTCTATAACACAAGTTAATGATCTTTTATATGTAGTGTATGGTTTTAAAAGTTACTACCATATTCTTGTTGAAATAGTGGGTGCCCTAGACCCAACTAAATAGTACTTAAGATTACCATTTGATGTATAATTATATATATACATTATGTATTCTTACCATTATAATGTATAGATTTTAGCATCTACTATTGAAATGGTAGTGTCCATATATTAATTATCATATCAAAAGGTTATATCATATCCCATGATATAATGAGAATCGAGAGATACTATGAAATTAATCTTCAACAAAGGTTATATGGTCTAGATATATCATACTGAATTGAAACAGTTGATGTTTAACCATTAGGTGCTAGGGGCTCATAAACATTGAGACGTATTCTATTGAATTTCATACATATTGATCTCTATTAATTAAATCATAAGGACTAACTCACAAATATGAATACCACATGTTTTGGATTTCATTGGTTGTTATTATCTAAAAACATGTGTATTGGTTTCCTAACTTGAGATCATTATCAATCTGTTCCATTTTGTCCCATAATTTGATGCATGGTAAAAATCATGATAATGAAATCACGGTGAGGTTGTTTTTCTTGGTGCGACATTGGTGGTATGGAATTTGATGAATGAACAAGAATGGATTTTTCAATTCTAGGTTGAGGAAGTAATATATCTTGGGCCTTGTGGATTAGGATAGTGGCACCTTCATAAGTCCTTTGCCAAGGTAGTCCATGGTAAAACTATCCAGTTTGATTAAAAAATAATAAAGCAATAAAAGGGAGATGAAATAAATGTGTATCAAGATTCATGAGATATTTAAATACAAAGATATTATAGTACACATTGTGTGTTCATAGGTTGGTTGTTGTTTCTATGACTATCCTTATCCCTTTAGGGGTAATGATATGTTACCAGAGTCCACTCTAAGTTTGTGGATATTATTCATGGCTATCGAGATAAGGTCCTAGAGGGTCACACAAAATATCATATTCAAGAATCCTCCATATTCTATTGAATAGTTATTTTGGACATGGTGGGCCCCACAATGGGGTGTGAGTGTTTTCCAAGTTATTGATCACTGATAAATAAATAAATCAATATTATTAATGTAAAGGATAATTGGGATGAATTTATTTATAAAAGTACATAAAAGTAAAGTAAATATGAGAAATAATAATAATCAAATGAATATTATATTAATATTCCAGGTTCATTTAATATTAAGTGGGAATTTCAAGTCAACTTAATGAATCCATTTTATCATGTAATATATTTAATATATATTACAAGATTGTTATAAAATAGTAAATAATATTTATGATGCAGTTTAGTTCATCAAAATTATTTATTTTTTGGATTTTAAATAAACGTGTGTTATAGAACCCAATATGATATTTTGAGCATCCACTATAAATAGGTGTAGAGAAACTTTTTCTTGATAAAATTTTTAGAGATAATTCTAGACCTGTTTTATCCTCTCCCACTTTTGAGAGAGAGAGAGAGAATCTCTCGATCCTAGTGTTCAGATCGAGTACTTCTCTATGCATTGAATGTATGTTGTTGTGGTAATCGCCAGGGTGTCAAAGGTGTCATTGGATCTCTATAATAGCACACATAATATGACGATCAATGCTCCAGAGGATTTTTGAAGCCTCTGTGGATGATGTAGAGGTATCTAACTCTGGATCCTTCTAGAAGTGATCAATATTGAAATGAAAATGTTAAGCATGACTTCAGATATGAAAGGGTATGTTTTCGATTCACTTTTTAGGATATAATTGATTTACAAGATATCCTCATACTGTATTGGGACTAAGATCATCAGAGACAACAAATTTCATTACTCTGATAATGAATTATTTTAAAATCCCTACCCATCGACTTCTATTGTGCACCCTGATACCATAAATTGTATCAAGGGGATCATGTAAATATTTTGATAAAAAAATTTAAATTTAAATTTAATTGGAGGATTTGAAAACAGTTCTAACAGTTCTCATTATGAGTTTATCTAATCTCGGATGTCCATGTTATGGTCATCTGAAAAAAAAATTATGGATCATTTTTAGTTTTAAATTGGGTATTAAAATTTATAAGAATATTTTTTTATATGTTATTTATTTCTCGATGACAGTCAATGATACACATATGGCTAGGTTATGACCTGATGCCAAATTATGGAATGAAATGTTCTATATCACTACAGTATCTATTATTATTAATAAAATCATAATAATAATTATTTTATTATAATAGTAAATAATATTATTTTAGGATAATAATAATTATATGTAAAAAAATTAATGATAACAATTCGATAAAGAGAAAAAAAGTGAAAACTCAAGGGAATCAACAGATCTTTGGTCATAATTGGAATTATATTGGAATAAAAAAAGTGGGGTTGGTCGGATGTGTGGACTTTTCCACACATGAAATGGTTTTTAATTAAATTTTTTTAATGAAATAATTAATAGTTTAGGGACTCCCTTGTTGGCCACCGACTCAGAGGATCCACCTCCTTCACAACCACCCTCTAGTCTCATTTTATAGTTTGTGGTGCACCTCTTCCCAAGATTCCCTCTGGTGGCCTCCCCGCTCTCAGATCTAGAAAAATTCGACTACATCCCATTATTATGAGGCCTCTTCCTTTCACAACTCATGCCTTCCATCTAGAATAAATTCACTGCAGATATGGGCAAGCCACCCCCTCAGCCTTCATCTGAGATTCGGCCAGAATCCCGTGCACTCTACTCTTCCATTCTCTATAGGCCTCTATACATCATGGGTATTGCCTCTAGACATCATTCAAATAATCCATCCTCCACATGGGATTTTCGACACCGATCTCTTTCCTAGACTTGCTACTCCAGATGCCCCTATATTCCCATCTTGGACCCCCCCCCCCCCTCAGCTCAAATTCAGCCACCCACATCCTCATGATCTACTACCAATCAACCCACATCTCCCTTGGTTGGGATAACCATTGCGGTCTGCCACACATCACCAGTGTAGTCCCATGGGAAGCCACATTTCATGCCTAGCAGACACCCTAACCCTTTACAAAATGATCTCAGACATGCGTTAACCCCTACATGGGTTCTTCTAGATAGGATCCAACCTAAACATGTTCTGGGTGTTCATCCCAACCTGGAACGGGTTTGGGTGGCCCTACCTAACCCAAAAAAGACCATCATGGGCTTTACCTATCTTGTTACTGGTATGCACGAGTTTGATGTTACCTACAATTGGTCGGGAAATTGTTTTTGGCAATACCGGTTTTTTTAAATTAATAAAAACTATCTAATTTCATTAATTTGATTTTAGCATTAAATAAAATTAATTAATATATTAATATTGATTTAAAATAATGATTTAATACCTGGTATAAAATTAATTTAATTTTGATATAAAATTAAATTAATTAATTAATTTTATTTTTTGTATTAAAATTAAATTAATTAAAGGACCAAGATAATATAATCATTTATATTGAATTAACTAATTTAGTTTACCTAAATTTCATCATCCTTAATTTATTAAAATTTAAATTTAATCATGCTCAAATATATACCAACCAGTCTTGAGTAATGACCTGACGTGTTTATGTCTACATTTATTTAATTAATTAATTTAACTATGTGAAATGATTATAATTAATTAATATGGTTAGCACATTGTTGTTTAATTTTCGAATAATATTTATAAGGGTCTCCATGTTTAATTTATTTTATGTACATTGCACCCCCTAACCCCCCTAGAATGTTTGCAAGTAAATTTGTATATTTGATGAATAATATGAATGATGTGGACCCTTCCAAGACAAGGTGGTACAACAGATGTGATGTGGACCCCACCCAGATGAGGCGAACTCCAGACGAGAAGTGGGCATACTGGATTGGGGACCAGCTGCATTAAGTATCAAGATACGACTTAGGTGTGTTACCCATAGGTCACAGTTGATCCGTTGAGTTTAAATGGATCAAATGGTTTTAGATACTCAAGAACAGTCGAGTACTATATTTCCTTTATCCATTTATTTATTATTTTATACATTTTATAATAGTGGTAAAATAGATAAAATAACAAATAATAAAGTTAATAAGGAAGTGATGGACGTTCTTCTATTACTGTTCAGTTGTGAGTGAAATGACATATTATGAACAATATTAATATAAATGGATTAACTTCATCAAGGGTAAAATAAAATAAAATACCTCAAAGAAATATTAATTTCCAAATGCCTTCCATCATTTCAATTTGAACCCAACAAGTTGTTGGGGTTCTTATTCTACCATAGTTGAGGGTACCTCTTACTATTGGAGATTTATTATGAGAACAATGATTTTAATTAACTAAAATGGTATTAAGGATTATCCATAGCTAACTTGTTATCACTTTAGAGTCAAGCATTGAAGGAATCAATGATATGATTCCTAGAAGCTAGGACTTTACTCAATAGATCAAGGAGTGGTGAGATAATGTAGCTGGCTAGTTAAAAACCTACCTTGAACTCTCATAGTAGTGACATAGCCATAACATGTTGACTATAAGGAGAAGTTCAAGGATCCTTGACAATAAAATACTCAAGCGATAGTGTATTCCGATTCTAGTTAAGAGTGTTCCTATAATTCAATAAAATAGTGGGTGACATTTAATGATATAATTAATAAAAAATATCTATATCATTAATCAAGATAAAATTAAAATATAATAGAATTTAGTTTTTAAATAAATTTAAAGTAATACCACAAGATAAAAAAGAATAAATATTATAAAAATAAAATTTAAAAACTAGAATGGATTTCCAAGTATAGTATAGGAGATTGTGCACACTGCTATGATATCATAAATTACAGGTAATTTTATCCCTATACTTATTAATCTACCTCATGGAGAGATGCTGTTAATAATACTTACATAATACTAATGAAAGTATAATATGGTGGTTATTTCATAATGATATCATCAACATCTGATTCTAGTTGTGGTTACAACATCATGATTGGGATGATTACACATGTTGTCTCATATCCAATAAGTTTTCATTGAGAAAGTGAAGTAATATATGAATGGGAGAAATCTATACTGGTCATTAGTAATTTCAAACATATATTATGATCTATCAATTCATCCCTTTCTCACAAAATATTTACCCATATACTCTAGTTTCTATTAAGGTTTGAAAATGATTAGGATGGAGTAAAAGTTTCATTACCATTTGGGTATAATTCAAACAACAATAAAAATATTAAATATAGATTATTCTTTAATTATTTTGGTGAATAAGTTGTAAGACAAGGCGATAAGGCCAATGAAACTTCTGATGACAAAGGAACCTTCAAAAAATCCTTAAAATAATGATATAACAAATAGATGGTCATTTTCTTGGCATATCCATAAATAATTCTATGGAATATAAATTTAGTGAACTAAATTAAAGAATAAAGAACACTCTTATTCTTAAGGTATATTCATTAATATAAAATGTAATGTTTTAGTTGAACAAATTGGGTATTTAATACTATATGCCTTTCATATATTTATTTTAAAATACAGAAACCAAATAAGAAATATAAACATTACAAGAAGTAAAGTGTATTCTCCAAGTGGCTGAGAAATGGTGATTCCTATGCCATTGGTGATCAACATATAGCTTATAATATCCATGTTGATGATTTAAGTCAAAATGTTTTCAAGTATAAACAAAATTATTATCTCATGTGTCTGTTAGACATAATGATACATTATTCCAAAATTAGGAATAAATTTCTTTTCTGGTGTATCATACTCAACAAATAGTTTATTAACACTTAAATCATAGGCAATATATGATTAATACAAAATGTAAGACTGATTTACCATGTTATCACAAGATAATTATTTATCAAGAAAAACTAAAAATGGACAACATTGATATATGAATTTTGGTATTAAGACTCGATAGATAAAAATAACCAAAGTATAATAGACAAACACACAAACACATATATATTTTTGGACAAAGAAACCGTTAGAAATAAAGGTATGCTAAAAATATTTCAAAATTAGATCAATAAAAGAGTGTGAACTATTCCAAGGGTAAGATACTATTATATATATATATATATATTAGGTGGTTGGGGTGCATTTACATTCAAACACACATACACCACACATACACATGCCGGAAAGGTATACCACTTTCCCCTATGGGATAACACACCCATAAAGCCTTGTTTATTTAATACATGTCTCGTTAGCCAAATTGTAATAAAGTTTAGAGTAATTAATAAATGAATATTACATTATCAACTTCAGAATACTCAATCTAGTGAGAAATTACAGGCTCATTGAAGGTTGTATGACATTTTATTGCTAAACAAAAGGCTTGAAAAAAAAATTAAATGTGAAATGGTGAAAATATGGTGATATAAATCCAAATTAATTCATAGATTTCATAAATAAAAGAGGTAAAGTGTTTGAAACATATCCATCCATATAAATGGATACCTTCATACTTCTGAAAATGAGATTTCTAAGGTAGTTGTGGACCATTTTTTGGAGTTTTATCATGAATATGGGAAATAGAATAATAGAAAAATTATTGATAACATAACTCCATGTATTCCCGAGTCTCTAAATCTAGCAATGGTGATGGTATCTTCCAATGAATAAATTAATTAAAATCAATTCTCTCTCAGTATGGAAATCACTCCGGGCCCAAATGGATTTAATAATAGAATTATTTTTTATTGGGAAATTTTATAGTATGATATAACTCATTAACTAAAGGAATTGTTCAGTGACTTCTCAATTCCATTTAAGATAAATTCATGATTCATTTCTTTAATACATTAGAAGAATAATCACTTGACATTTAATAATTTAGGCTAGTTTCCATTGGGAACACAATCCCCAAGCTCATTTTCAAAATACTCATGAAGAAAATGGGATAAATTATCAAGCATCATATTATAATATACTAATTTGGATTTTTTCAAGATGGGAACATTAAGAACTATATCATAATTGCTTAATAATGTGTTATCCAAATGAAGTAGAAAATAACGAAAGGAAATTTTTCACTGAAAATTGACATCTTGAATGCCTTTGACACTTTAAAATATATTTTCCTATTTGATGTCCTCGGGAGATATGTATTCTCAAATTATGATGTTAGACTTATTCAAATCGTCCTAATCTCTTCACAATTTACAATTCTCGTTAATGGATCCCCATGAGGCTTCTTTCAATGCACAAGGTATGTGAGGCATGGTGATACACATTTAGGACATTTTTTTCCAATGTTGAAGATTACCTTAGAAGATGTATTAATGATCATTCTCAAAATAGTTTTTATAAACAAATCAAAGCTGGTAGGAGTTAATATTCTCCCTCACATATCTTGTATGATGATGAAATTATTCTACTTGGGAAGGCTTAAAAAAGGACAATACCATCTATTAAACCTATTTTTGTACATTATAAATAGGTGTCTAGACAAGACATCAATTGGAAAAAATCATTTATTATTTTTGGTGATTAAATTTTTAGTTGGTAAGAGTAATAGGATAACTATCAGGTTGGGTGTCAAAACTAGATCTCTCCCTTATAATTACCTTGGTGTTCTCTTTTTAGGTTAAGGTTAATAATCAATATTTGGAGGGAATATTATCTGGTATTATCAATCAAATGGCCATGTGTAAAGGGAAATAAATGTCTCTTATTGGTAGGGACTGTTTGGTTAATTATGTTATTACATCAATGTTTTTTAATTCTTTCTCTCTGTATAGGTGGCATAAGGGTCTCATCCAATATCTTCAAGGAATGGTTAGGAAAATTATATGGGCTAGATCAATCTTTTAAAAGAAGTTGATCATTGTGGTTTGTAAAGAGTGTATTAAACCTATGGATATGGGAGGCCTTGGAATTGAGGACCTAAAGTTTTTTAATGAGGGCCTCATTGGAAAGTCTACATGGAATTTTATTTCCAATGATTCCAATTGGGATTTCATAATCAATAGATAAAAAGAGAGATTGATGGCCTGATGCAAACATTATCTTGCATCCTTGGTTGGGACAACAGTCAATCATTATTTTAATAGTTTCAATCAAGATACACAATGTCTTGTAATCGGGGACTCTACTCTCAACTGTTGGACAACTGTTTGGATAGAAATACCACTACATGATATTTTGAGGATTCCACATGAACTCTTGTACATTCCTATTGTTAGTTTATTGGATCAGAAGAATACATTTGAAAGTTTAATCCCCCCTCAAATTAGCTGGGTGATTAGAAATTACAATTTCATAGGCAACAACACTCTTGTTTAGAAGCATACCAAAAATGGGATATTCAACACAAAGGAGTTTTACAAAATGGAATGCATGGGATTAAACATACCATCAAAATGGTTAACGGATTTCCAAGAAACTTTCATTCCACCCTCATGATTCCTGTTGAATTGGATAACATGGAAGAACATACTCCCCACTCATGACAACCACAAAAATTCTAGGTATTATATAGTCTATGCCTTTAATACTAGTATGAATACTGAAGAAAATGTTCATAATTTGTTCCTATAATGTGATTTTTCACATAGCATGTGGTTGTATGTAGGAAACCTGTTCAGTCTAAACAATTAATTGAATATGAAACTAGATGAATCCATTGAAGGAATTATAAAATTTTCATGCAGTGACCAGATCCGGACTTACTGTTAGTAGCAACCAAAATAGACTTTTAGATATTTAGAATGCAACGAATGGTGTGTTGTTTTCTGAACATAAATCCTCCATTTATATGTCCATCCTTACGCTGTATAAAGATATTTACACTTCTTTAAGGGTAAAAACAAGGAGTATGAATAATTTTATTTCTGATCAGACTACTTTAATGCTTTTTGGTGTAACGGGAAATCCAAGGATACCAAAGATGACTCAATATATTCGAGGGATCTGTCCCATCAGTCCATGGTTTAAATTAAATGTTGATGGTTCTTTTTATGGAATTCTATGGCCTTTGGGGAGTGGTGGTATATTCTGAACAAGATTTGGCTTTCTCAAAGGATTATTTTATAAATACACTAGTATTAGAGTGAACTATATAGAAGAATTATGGGTTATTGTATAGGAAATCATATATGATCTCCATCATAAATAGAACTCCCTATGGATTGAATTTGATTGTGAAACTGAAGTTAATGAATTTAAATAAAGAAAAATGAACATGCCTTAAAAAATACTACTATATTTGGTAGATTTTCTTGAAAAATTCACACATTTTAATGTGTTTATATCGTATTCATATCAGGAATCCAACTATGTAGTGGATATTCCATCCAAGAGAGAGGTCATATAGATGAACATGATGTGGTCCTTCATGACACCTGATTACTGTGTTTCAATGGTGGATGTTGATATGAATGGTGTAACTCGCACACATTTTTTTAATAACACTTTTAAATCCTAACTCTTCTTTTTTATTAATAATATTTCATTAAGGGAATCTTTTTATGGATCTTATATTTTTTGGGGTAACATTGAACGGTAAAATGTAGTGTGGATAAATTCCTAAACACATATTTTATATATTATATTCTTGATATAAGTAGTATCAATATTGCAATATGACGACACTTCAATTACATTTAAATACATGTCTTGAAAATAATGATGATATCCCATAACCACATTCCAAATATAATGAAAAATGGATATCATATGAATTATAGTATGATGGAAATCCATAATTTCCTAAGAATATGTGTTTCAGTGAAAAGTGTTTGTTATGATTTAAGAAATCTTGCATAAAGCTAAACACATTGTGCATCTAATTCATTATCCTAAAATTTTATTTTAATATTAAATAAATCCCTAAGGTAAAATATTGGTTTCATAGTGATAAACTACATTTCTTTAAATTGTTTCGCATCTCTATTAGAGATAGTGGGATCCAGATTGACTTCGATTTAGTCAATGCCAAAGATGAACATGTAGTTGGAACAAGAACTAGTTCCACAAGTGCATGTGGAACATGTATGGTCTAGAGAAACATACTGTGTAGGAAGGTTGAAACCATTGAGATGGTTTGGCCAGTGATAAATTAGTCATTGTGAATAATAATTCTTATATGTAGGCAGTATATGGAAATCATCTAATATTTACAAGGTTAATTAAAATTCAATAATGGATTCCATATATCAAATTGAAATGGGGCTTATTAATTTTAATACAATGGTGGGTATTTAAGTGATATGATACGTGGGTGGTACGAGTGTGGTACCAATAAGGCTTAATTGGTTATACCAGGTCGTTATGCCTAGATCCATTAAAATTTTACATGTCATCTATAATTTATATGATCATTTAATTTCCCACTAAATTTCAAGACTAAATTTCAAGAAAGGTGTCTACATGATGCAACTAGAAACCGGTGATGACACCATACAATACGATAAAGGGTTAAAAGTTACTGAAATATAGTTCAAGATTAAATTGAGAAACTTATTCTTAGAGTATTCATTTGGAATTAATTTATTCAATGTATCTACTATAGTTTAGTGGTATCTATATTGTTTTTAACATTAAATATGTTCAAAAAATATGAAAAAATCATACTAGTCTTATAGTTAGTTAAGACAAGGGTAAATCTCTAGCGATTGACTTAAACAAGAAACCTAATTTCTGGGGAATGGGATCTACTAAGGTAGATCTAACCATTTCATTGACCTTATCAATCATACATATAATCACATTTAATTAAAAAAATAAAAACTATAACAATTCAAGAGAAGAATTGTTTTTAGTGTCACATGGAAAAAATAACTCCAAATAGGCACGCACTGGAATATGGGGAGATTAAGTGGTGAATTGTATTCAATACACGTCTACGTTGGATCAATCACATATAACGTGATACTTACATTAATTGATATTTCTATGATATAAATTATAGTAGGAAAATATTAGTTATTTCCAAGATAACTATAAGAGAAGTTTTCAAAACTATCTGATTGTACTTGGAGAAGTACAAAAGATATGTTCTTGGTATGTGGAGAAGAATGGATACTAGTTTTGAGGTGATAAAAACTATTATTCTGTAATGTCCAGATCTAGATCTCCACTAAACCGGTGGCCGGACCGGTCACCACATGAACTCAAGCATGTCTCCCCATATGCCAGAGGATGTCAACTAGTAGGGAGGGTCTACAGATAGTCAGTGGGGAGACTATACCTCATACCAGAGTTAAATAATAGAGAATGACAATAAATAGCGGTAGAAGTATAATAATGATAAAGAAGTGGAAGAAAGATTTTATAAATCTTGTACAAAACAAATGGCCAATGATAATTATATAGCAGATGCATCCATAAGATGCTAATGATACAAAATGGAAAATTTTGAAAAATAATATGATTTACATTCCAATATAGAAATAAATAAATAATGACTCAAAGACTCGAGGGAGGTCTCCAAGAGTATCCCGAGCTTTATCTCATTCCTCTTCTCCTACCTCCCAAGTAAATGAAAACAACACAATCTTAAAACCAAATAGAATCTACATGGGTACATCACTGCAATGGAAGCTTGAATAGGGTGTGAGATATAAATCAGTAGGTCGGGACCACCGATATCTACCCCAAATCCAAACATTTAATAAATAATTTAAACTGTGTGAAGGAATGCAAAAATAAAGTGGGCAGTACAGTGTAACTATATACCCAAGTACCTGCTTTAACCCTCAGTTGGTGTCTGAACCTGTATTATACATTTTTCATGCATACTCAATAATCCTTAAATAATTATTTTCATTTATCAAATATTCAAACCACATTAAATTATGAAATTCATGAGATTCAACTTACCCCTGACGTACCCCGTATATGTCACTCACTAAAGATGTCTATAAAGACCATCAACGTAATCCAAGTAAAGACTAAATCCAATCTTGTGCTTTGGCTTGGATAACGCATCATAAAATATTCAATTTATTATTTCATATACTATGTATGAGCCCTTATACTTAAATTTTGATTCTCTCCTAGGTATGTCCACTAACAGTGATTCACCCAATTCATTAATAAGTCTGAAACCCTTCTCATATTCAATTTACAAATCATTATGTCACAACAGTTTTCATTAACCATTTATTCATTTCATGTATGACCAATTGGACCCATAATCCAATGTCAATTAATGGGTGTAGAACATCATTTCTATCACCCTCATGAGTATTTGGAGCATCAGTACTTGTCTCAAAACCCATGGGTATTTAGAGCATCAGTCCTTATCGCATTAATGTACATTTTCATTGAAGGTGTGTGTAGAACGTCATGTCTAGCACCCCGTGAGTTTTTGAAAAATCAGTCCCCATCTCACAACTCGTTTATCAATCATACAAATATATTTATCATTTTTGTAGAGTTTCATGTCTAACACCCCCAAAACCATCAATTAATTAATTCAAAAATTAATTAATGAAAAAAAATCCTGTCAAATAATTCTACAAACAATTAACCATTCAATATCTCAATTGTTAACATTTAATTATCAATTAATTATTCTCAATTAATTATACCAAGTCATTTACAATTATGAACTTTTCTACTAAAATTGTTTTTCATCCAAGACTATAACAATTAACATGCATGTCATAAACATATAAAGTCAAACTTCATGAACAAGGCCCACATATTTAGTAACCATATCACATAACATATCATATTTTTAAAAAACTCGATACTAAAGAACTTAAGGCATGGAAAAATAAACATGTAAAAAAGGTATTGTTTGCCAAGAGTCATAACAATAAATCAATTCACAATCTTAAATTAATGTATGAAAATTAATTGATTCAACAATTAATTAATTAAATCACATCTCTTGAACCATTTCATCAATTAATTAACCATTTACTAATTATCATGTAATAATTAATCCATTCAATAATTATTACCAATTTTCAATTTATATTTCAAACATGTCAAAATATTCAATATTATCAATAATCAGTAAATGCCATAATTTTTCCAACTCATTACATGATAATTAATTATTCAATTAATTACCCTATTACCCATCCTTCCCCATTCAAATCATTTAACTATTTAATAATATAACTTTATCCAAATCAGTAATACATGCCTAAAACCAACACACGATCAAGTACTCATTTATCTTATGTGGGTGGCGTCATTTAATAACATTAAAAGTGTCATGCATCGACATATCATATATCAGCACTAGCAAGAAGACATATGAAATTCCAAACCAAATCAAGAATGACATGACATTACCACAAACCAACAGTTTATCTTTAATCGTCATTTGAAGAAAACATAGCAGTTCCATAATCAAGGATACTAACATTCTCAATTTATTTAAAGATTCTATAATGCTTAAATAAATTGAATGATATTTTGGACCCTACATTAGGGTGGTACGATTTTAATTCTGCAACACTTTAATATATGTAGCAGCAACCAGTCAACAACTGGTCCGTAGTCACACACATAAACACCTTCACACATACAGAAACACACAGACACACTCATATATATATATATATATATGCGCGTTGACAACATTGATAAAAAAATTAAATATATTAAAAGGATACCTAGAATCAAAGAAGTAGTGATCAACGCACCTCTAACTTGATACCAAGGACTCATAAAAATTTAACATATCTTTATTTAATAGGTGAAAAATCAAACTATGGGTTTAGAATCTTACCTGAACCTACATATTCAAAGAAAATAAAGCCCATCCACCTCGCCCTTGGAAGCAGATGCTGTAACATTGACTTGTGGGTCCCTAAACAACATTTGCATACAAATTAGTAAAATGCAACAACCAGATCAAATCGAACCATAGGGTTTCGGGAAACACCAAAATGGGTACTGAAAAATAAAAAAAATTACAAAGTGATGAAGGAGACCATGAGGGAAGGTATTACCTTGAAGAATCAGACCTAAACCAAGAATAAAAATGTGAAGAAAAAGTTGCAGATGGTGAACCCAGAAGGGGGGGTCGCGCCATAGGGGGAGAGCACTATAGGAGCTCTACCCGGGTGTCGTGCTGCTGTAGGGAGGGTTGCCCGTGGGTTGTGCACTACTGTATGTCCTGAGGAGGAGGACCGTATAGAAGAGGAGGCTAAAAATACTTCTGTGTCGCGCATGGAGGAGGGGAAATAGGGGGTTGTAACACCTGCAGGTCACACCTCCCCTTTTTATTTTCTTTCTCCCCTAAAATTAATCCATTTTATTTAATGTAATAAATAAAATAATAATACACATTTTATTATTATTATTACCCACATTAAACACTTATCTAAAAAGTGAAAAACTGACCATTTAATTAAAAATGCTTCTTCATTTATTATTCACTTCATAAACATTTCATAATTAATTATGAAACTCCCAATTGGTCATTAAATTATTTTATCATTTATTTAAATAAATAACCATAAAAATAATAATTACATTATTTTTATTATTCCAACTTTCATATATTTAAAACCCAAACCCCCAATTTATTACAATACCAGTAATATGATAAAAACTCCAACACATAACCCATAATTTAATTTCCATAATAATAATAATTATAACATTTATAAAACCAAAATAATAATAATCTCATTATTTTTTTTTGAACCTTTGATAAACCCAACACCTCAATTTAATTACAATGCATCATTAAATTTCAATCCTCTCATTTAATTAAACACTTCTTTGAGAAGCTCAAAAGCCACATTAAATTCTCCTAAATGATACACTCCTTTAACATGCAATTAAAATCTCAAAGCATCAAAATAATTTATAATGCAATAATAATAATAATAACAACATTATTATTAGAACATTAGTCCATTTAATAATTTTGAAACTCATCATTTAATTAAAAAAGTTCTTCGATAAACCCAAAATCTACATTAATTTCTTCAACCATCATTTAATTAATTCTTTATCAATCATTTAATTAAACAACCAAAATAATAATAATAATAATAATAACTTTACTATTATGATTAAGACATTATTTTAATTAATCTCAATCTCTCATATAATCTTATTTAATTAAATTAAATAATTTATTAAACAAGGTAAACTACATGGGTTGGATTGCAACTATGTGATGCCCGTGAAAATCCATTAAAGTGGACCTTTTTGGATTCGGTGCTCTTGAGACTCATCGAGACACCTGTAAAAATTATTGGATAAATATGCAAGTCCAAAAATGACACATTTAGGTCTTCCAAAACTCGGAATAAAATTTCAGAGCTTGGTTAAAAAAACCGACATGTTGATAAATTGATATTTTTTTTGAAAACCTTCATATTTTAACCCGGTTCAAAAACATGGGACTTTACAATCTACCCACCATGAAAACTTCTTGTCCCTCAGAATACATCAAAAACCACTACAAAACAACCAAACAACCAATGTCATCTAATCTCTTTAGAACTGACGTGTTGTATTTCCAACACCAAATGCGCCTTTAACCCTTAATAAGACTAACGACTAAGCCTTTAAAACCAGATCCGGAGCTTACATTATAGCTTAAACATCTAAACAATGCTTATATTTTAGGCCATTATAGGGACCTCATAAAAAAATGGTTTCATCTCGATCAACCAAACTAAACAGGTTACACATGCCTCCCTTGAAGGATGTCACGGACCTAAAACCCACATTCACCCTTTATCTGCTGATGCGCCTTTAAAACTATTCCAAAACCAACCGCATGTATAATGAATTCCTTACCCGACCTTTGGTGAGATTTCCAAGTCAATCCATCGCAAGGCTATAAAAAAACCATGCCCCAACACGAATAAAGGAGTACCCCAAAGAAACCATGCATCCCACATACTACCTAGATAATAACCACTCATCCAAACCAACAACATTTAAATTGTAGCACGGTGTAATACCAACACTATCTTAGTGTCTCCATGACAAGGTCAATATAGGGGACATGCTAATCATATACAGAATAGCGCACTAAAAGTAAATCCAAAGTCACTAAAAAGATCAGTTGAACTACTACCAGATGACTCTGTTCAAGAATCTCGACATCACTAGAAGAAACATTTAATGAAATCAATGTGATACAACACACCTTTGTATTCTCTATGATGTCGAAATAAAAGATCAACAGCTCACCATCATGCTATTTAAAACACCATAATTCATGTGTGTGATGTTCCTCGAACCACGATCACTAAGTCAAACATTAATTATAAAAACCATAGCATAAACCTATCGGCATTCAATAACACCCGAGTACCAAGATGTCCTCCTGATAAGTGGAAAAAACTATCTTTAATGGCCTAGAACATTCTATGGGTACTACCTACCATGAGTTATCCCCATATAAAACATAAACGTTGACCCTCTCACATGGTCATTAAAAACCAAAATCAGAAGGATTAAATCCCCCTGTTTTATTTTATCCATTTTAATTAATTCATTTCAACCTTTCAACATTTGAATGAATTTCAACAAACACATAAGTAATTTTTCATAACAATTCACTTGTTTTTTCTATCGATGCCCCATAGGAAAAACATACATGATATAACAAACATCCTCTTTAAACATTTCACATTTTGTGTTATCCAAATATAAACATATTTTTTTTCTTTTAAATTACTTTTTCCAAAAAGGTGACCTTTGAGGGTCCCATTTATTCAATCCGAGTTCATCAAAAAGAAACCCAACAACATTTCAGTTCAATCAAATCTTAGCAGTTTTACATTTAAAACCATTTTCAAACAAAATATGGTTATAGAAGGTTCAAACACGTGGGTGGCCATCTACCAACCAATAAGGCTCCCATACACCTTATCGCTGGCATTTGGATCCCATTTATAATAATAAAAATTCATTTAACATTTAAACATTAGCACCCCTTTCACACATCAAAACATCTCTAGCATGTTATCATGAGTAGTAACACAACAACATGTTATTACATAGAAGTATGGCACAACAACAAAACATGCTAATAACTGAGGAATTATGGAATATAATCACACAAGTATTGTAAATTTATCACCAAATCATGCTATTTATAGTGACATGCTAATTAAAATCAAAACATGTCATTGCACCCAAGGTACACAATCCAAATTAGCAGGAATCCTACTAATGTAACGACATGACATGTTACATGCATGGAATGCGAATCTCAATGTCCCTAAGATGATGCATGTATGGAACTTCCTTTCCCTATCAGGTGGGGAATTTTTTTTCTAAATTTTCAAAATCAATAAGCATTGGAAAATACACCAGTCACTCAAGGTGAAATCATATCAACCATAACATCAAATACTACAAACATCAATTCCCATCCCAGGACATTTGGTCATTTCCCATACATGGGGTGATCAATCCCAAGCACAAATATTAATCCAAGAGCCAATACTTTCATATTGTCCTATCTACCAACCTAAAACATGAAGAAAAAAACAAAAGAACCTGCCTCTAATACCACTTTGTAATGTCCTGACCTTACTCTCCACTAAACTGGTGGCTGGATCGATCACCCCATGACCTCAAGCACGTCTCCACGTATGCCAGAGGCTGCCGACTAGTAGCCAGGGTCTATGGATAGTTAGTGGAGAGACTATACCCCCATATTAGAGTTTAATAATAGACAATGAAAATAAATATCATAAGAAGAATAATAAATGATAAAGTAGTGGAAGGTAGATTTTATAAATCATGTACAAAACAAATGTCCAATGCCAATTATACAATAGATGCATGCATGACATACTAATGATTCAAAAATAGAAAATAGTGAAAAAAACAACATGCTTTACATTCTAATATATAAATAAATAAACAATGACTCAAATCCCTGAGGGTGGTCTCCTCGAGAATCCTAAGATTCTGCTCAGTCCAAGGCTTTTATCTCCTAAGTAAATGAAAACAACACAATCCTACAACCAAATAGAATCTACTCGGGTACTCTAGTGCAATGGCGGCCTGAGTAGGGTGTCAGATATAATTCTCAGTAGGCCGGGACCACTATTGTGTATCCGAAATCCAGAAATTTAATAAATAATTTAAACCATGTGAATGAATGCAAAAATAATGTAGTACAATGTAACTATATACCCAAGTACATGCTTCAACCCTCAACTGGTGTCTGAACCTGCATTATAAATTTTTCATGCATAATAAATAATCATTACATAATCATTTTCATTTATAAATTATTCAAACCTAATTAAATTATGAAAGTCTTGAGATTCGGCTTATGCCCGACATCCCCCATATGAGTCACTCACCACAGATGTCTCTAAAGACCATCTATGTAATCAAAGTAAAGACCAAATCCAAGATTGTGCTTTGTAATGGATAATGAATCATAAGATATTAAATTTAATCATTCATATACTATATATGAGCTCGTATACTAAAATAGTGATTCACCCAATTCATTAATAATTTTGAACCCTTTCTCATATTCAACTCACAAATCATTATGTCACAATAGTTTTCATTAACATTTAATTCATTTAATGTAAGACCAATTGGACCCATAGTCCAATATAAATTAATGGGTGTAGAACATCATGTCATGCACCCTCGTGAGTATTTGGAGTGTCAGTCCTTATCTCACAACCCATGGGTATTTGGAACATCAGTCCATGTCCCATAAAAAGAACATTTGCATGAAAGATGGGTGTATAACGACATCTCTAGCACCCCGTGAGTATTTAAAGCATTAGTCTCTATCTAAAGAACTTTTTATCAATCATATATTTATTTATCATTTGTGTAGAGCGCTATGTCTAACACCCCCAAAACCATTTATTAATTAATTCATAAATTGATTAATCCAATCCGTTAATTAGTTCAATAACTAATTAACAACATAAATCCCACGTTAAATAATTATAAAAATAATTAACCATTCAACATCTCAATAGTTAATAATTAATTATAAATTAATTTTTCTCAATTAATTATTCCAAGTCATTAACAAGTCTGAACCTGTCCACTGAAACAATGTTTCATCCATGACATTAACAATTAACATGCACATCGTAAACTTCTCAAGTCAAACATGCTGAACAAGGACAACATATTTAGTAACCATCTCACATTGCATATCATATTTTTTAAACAACTCCATCCTAAACAACATAATGCATGAAAAAATAATCACACAACCAAAGGTATTATTGGCCAACAATTATAAAAATAAATCAATTCAAAATATTAAATTAATGCATGAAAATTAATTAATTCAACAATTAATTTTTTAAATCATATATCTTCAAACATGTCATCAATTAATTAACCATTTACCAATTATCATGTAACAATCACTCTATCCAGTAATTATTACCAATTTTAAATATATATTCCAAACATGTCAAAATATTCATTAATCTCAATATTTAGTAAATGCCACAATTTTCCCAACTCATTAATTGATAATTAATTTTAAACTATTTACCCTATTACTCATCCTACCCCATTCATATCATTTAAATATATAATAATACCACTTTAACCAAATCATCAAAATATGCTTAAAAGAAACACAAGATCAAGTACTCGTTTATCTTATGTGTGAAGCATCATTTAAAAACATTAAAAGTTTCATGCATCAACATATCAAATATCAGCACCAACAAGAAGACATATGAAAAACCAAATCACCCCAAGCATAATATGACATTACCACTAACCATCAGTTTATCTCTAATCAGTATTTCAAGAAAAATAAGCACTTCCATAATCAAGGAAACTCACATTCTCAATTTATTTAAAGAAGATATAATTCTTAAATAAAGTGATAGAGATTAGGGACCCTACGTTAGGGTGGAACCATTTTAATTCCACAACACTTTATTGTACTTGGCGGAAACCAGTCCACAACTGGTCTGTAGTCGCACTCATTCACACCTTTATATATATACATATATACATACATATGTGTGTGTGTGTGTGTGAACATTGTCTAAATTGATCAAAAAAATTCAATATATTAATCCGATAGACAGAATCAAAGCAGTAATGATCAGCGCAACTCTAACTTGATACCAGGGACCCATAAAAAATTAATAGATCTTCATTTAACCGATGAAAAACCAAAAAATGGGTTTAGAATATTTCTTGAACAAACGTCATCAACGAAAATCAAGACCATCCACCTCTCCCTCGGCGGAGGATGCCAGAACATTGACCTATGGGTCCCTAAACAACATTTGTATACCCTAAAATTAGAAAAACACAACAAATGGATAAAAATGAAACTTAAGGCTTTGTCCAATACAAAAACGGGCTCTGAAAAAATAAAGAATCTCCAAAGTGATTAAGGATACCATGATAGAAAGTTTTACATTGAAGAATCGGACCTAATCCAAGAAGAAATTGGTAAAGAAGATGCTGATGGGGAACCCGAGGGGGGGGGGGGTGGTCACGCCATGGGGGTCGCACGTTGTAGGAGCTTTGCCCGGGTGGCACACTACTACAGGGAGGGTCGCCCCGGGGTTTCATGCTGCTAGAGGTCTCAATAAGGAGGGCCATGCAGAGGAGGAGGGTAGAGTTGCTTCTGTGTCGCACATGGAGGAGGAGAAATATTTGGGGTCACACCACCTACATTTCGTGCCCCCCCCCTTTTATTTTCTTTTCCCCCCATAAAATTAATCCATTAAATTGAATGTAATAATTAAAATAATAATACTCATTTAATTATTATCTTTATTATAACCATTAAACCTTTATTTAATAAGTTCAAAACTCTCCATTTAATTGAAAATGCTTCTTCATTTATTATTCGATTAATAAACGTTCCGTAATTATTTTTGAAACTCTCTATTAATCATTAAAATATTTTAAAATTTATTTAACTAAATAACCATAAAAATAATAATAACATCATCATTATTATTATTCCAACATTTATTTATTTAAAACCCAATCCCTAATTTATTAAAACATCATTAATATGATAAAAACTCCAACCCATAACCCATAATTTAATTTCCATAATAATAATAATTATTACATTCAGAAAACCAAAATAATAATAATCTCATTATTATTATTATTGAAACCTTTGATAAACGCAAAACCTCTATTTAATAACAATGCTTCATTAAATCAGAAATCCCTCATTTAATTAAATGTTTCTTTGAGAAGATCAAAACCTGCATTAAATTCTCATAAATGATACACTCATTTAACATTCAATTAAAATATCAATGCATCAAAATAATTTATGACAACATAATATTAATAATACCATTATTATTAATAGAACATTACTCCATTTAATAATAAATGGATCTTTAATAGTTCTGAAAAAATTCATTATATTAAAACGGTTCTTCGATAAACCCAAAATCCACATTAATTTCTTCAACCGTCATTTAATTAATTCTTTATCATTCATTTAATTAAACAACCACAATAATAATAATAATAAATTCATCATTATTATTAAAAATTTATTTTAATTAATCACAATCTATCGTATAATATTATTTAATTAAATTAAAAAAATTATTTAACACGGTAAACCATACGTGTTGGAACAAAACCGTATGCTGCCTGTGCAGATCCATTAAAGTGGATTTTTCGGGATTTGATGCTTCTGAGACTCATCAAGACACCCGCTAAAATTATCAGATAAATCAACAAGTCCAAAAATGTTACCTTTAGGTGTTACAAAACTCAGAAAAAAAATGCCATAGCTCAGTTAAAAAAAACAATTGGTTGATAAAACAAAAAAATTCGAAAACCTTTGTATTTTAACCTGATTAAAAAACATGGGTCTTTACATATTCCTTAGATAAATTTGATATAATATTTTAGTAAGGCTGATGTGTTTAGTTATACAAGATCATAAATTCTAGTGGTTGACATACCTTTAAATAATGAGTATGTTGTAGCTTTTGAGTCATCTAAGAATTAGTTATTTATGCAATGATTTGTTGCAGTTCATGGAATCTCACCTACCAAGTAAAGTTTTATCATAATGATAATTTTACTAATAGCACTAGATAATATGTCAAGTTTCAAAAGTCGAAAAATTTATATAATTAAGGATACCATATCTTGAGTTGTTTTACTCAAGGATATAAGGAATCATTGAGCAGAATTACCACATAGTGGAAACATGGTAGAAAGTTTTCTCTTGTAAAAGCAGTAGTGTTATATTAGTGGGTTCCCTAGATCCAACATAACAGTACTTTAGATTACCATTTCATGTATGAAATTAGATATACGTGATGTATTCTCAGCATTATTGGGTGTAATTATTTTCATCCACTATTGAAATAGTAATTTCCAATGATTAATTATTATATCAAAAAGTTATAGCAGATCCCAGGTTATAATGAGAACCTAAAGATACTATGAAATTAATCATAAAAAAGGAATTTTGGTCTAAATACATCATACTAATTAGAAATAATTGGTCATTGACTGTCAGGTGTTGGGAGCTCATAAGAATTGAGGATTATTCTCATGATGGTTACACTTGGTGATCTCTATTAGTGAGAATATGAGGACTGACCCACCAATAGGAACACCACATTTTTCCTGTTCCATTGGTTGTTCGTATCAATGAACATGTTTATTGGTCTCCGGACTTGAGATCATTATCAATATGTTCCAATTGATTTTTTACTTTGATGCAAGTAAAATATCATTGTAATGAAACTGTGGTGTGGTAGCTTATATTGGGTGCATCATTGGTGGTATGACATTGGTTGAATGTTCAAAAAACTATTTTTCACTTCTGGGTTGAGGAAGTAATATATATCTTGAATTTTTGATCAAGATGACCATACCTTCATAATCCCCTGGCCATGGAAGTGGAGTGTAAATCCATCCCGTTAGATGAAAAAATAATAAATAAAGAAATGGGAGATGAAGCATGTTTGCATCCTTCATTGTGAGATATTTAAGGAAAATTATATTATAGTACAAAATACATATTTATTGGTTGGTTGTCGTTACTATGACTATTCTTATCTCTTTAAAGGCCTTAATGGTTTGCTAGAATATGCTCTTTGTCAATGTATTTTATTCCCTATTATCGAGATAATGTATCTGAGGTTCCATACAATAGTTTATACAAGAATCCACCTTATTCTATTAAATAGAAGATTAGAAAATGGTGGGCCCTGCCACGAGGTCTTAGTGTTATTCTATTTATCATTCACCAACAAATAAATAAATAAATTATTATTCATGTAAAGAATAATTTGGCTAAATCTATCTATTAAATTATTTACATGTTAAGTAAATATGAAAAATGATATTAATCGAATGAATATTATTTTAATAATCAAGGTTAGGTTAATAATAAGAGGGAATTTGAATTCAAGTTAATAAATTGGTTTCATCACTTTATATATTTAATATATATTAAAATAATTTTATAAAATAATAAATAATATTTATGATGTTGTTTAGTTCATCATAATTATTTATTTAGTGGATGAAAAATAAACGGGGGCTGGGGAACTATGCCATATATTCTGAGCATTCATTATAAATAGTTAGAGAGAGGGTCTTTCTTTATACAATTCATAGAGATAATTTCAATGCCACTTTATCAAATCCCACTTTCTAGAGAGAGAAGTTCCCAACTTAGGCGATCTGATTGAGTACTTCTCCATGCATCGAAGGTATGTTGATGCGGTGATCATCTTGGCATCGAAGGCATTGTTGGATCTCCGTGCTAGAACATGAAAAATGACAATTAATGTTCCAGTGAATTTTTAAAGAATGCGGATAAAATAAAGAGGGATCTTTCCATAGATCTATAAATAAAAAATGGTCGATGACAAGTAGATGTTGAGTGAGACTTTAGATTTGAAAGGATATGTTTTTTGTTAACATTTTGTGCTATCTTTAATTTAAGTGAGATCCTCAAACCGTACTAGGGATCAGATCTTTAGATATGACATGTTTTGTCACTCCAAAGATGAAAACATTTAAAATCACTCACCCTCCATCTTCCTCTACACACCCAAGTACCTTCATTTCTCATACCCTTATGCTTATATTGTGTTTATATCTCCATTTTTGACCCTTACTAAGCATCTTAAGTCACTATTTATTATCTTTCATTTCCCTATCTTATGAAGAAAGTGTTTTAGTATGTTATAAATAAGAAGAGTATTATTTGGGAAGATCATTATGAGAGATATTGAATATGTTTTATTAAATAATAGGACCATGTTTCTATTCTCCAAAGATACTAAACCTTTATGCTCATAAAGTGTGTATTTATGAAATTTATTGAATATTAATAAAAAAAATAATATATATGTATGGAAATCCTAGGTTGTTATTTTGGGTATCAATGTAATTTTTTTCTTATTATTTGGAAACTAGGATGATAAAAATTTAGTGATATTACTAGGGATATTTCAATGGATATGTATAAGGATAAGTTTAAGGATAAACCTAAGGATAAGTCTTAAGTATATGAACATATCCTAGAATTTTATTAATGTACCGAGAGAGTGGTTTCTAAGAAGCTAAATCCTTTTATGGATACTACAAGTGGTTGTGTCTTTGGCATAGTTCTACCTAGGGGTAATAACTCTAATAAAGGCACATTGATATGGACTCAATCATCCCCTATTGCATGAAAATTGGTCTTGCTACACACCTAGTTTGACACTACCAGAGGATATGCTCTAGAAATTCACAAACTATTTACAAACCTTTATGAATTATTTTAATAATGATAATGAATTAACTACTTTAAACCTTCATTTTCATTTATTCAGAAGAAGGTTTCATGATTTAGACATCTTATGAATGATTTTTCATGATTAATCAATCAAATTAGTGGTGTTTCATAGTCATATAAACCATTTTGGTTTTAGTAAGGAATTAATGATATAATGATGATGTTGAGGTGGTATTAGGTATTTTCAAATATTAAATTACCCTATTTTATATTATTTATATAAATCTTGACAAGTATCTAGTAATTTCAATTCTTAACCTCAAGGATTAGATGTTGAATTAGGAGTGAAACCTCAATATGGTATGATGATCGCATATAAAGTCTATGATTATTCCCCAGAAAATATTTCATTGAATGTGCTTCCTGTAAATATTAATATCCTCTATCTGGTTGATTTTGATTCTATCTTATGCATGGATTATCTTTCTCTGTATAAATCTAATATAAATTGTTACGTAAGTGAAGTCACATTTGATATTATAGACTATATTATGATCATCTACCTTTGTGATGATAAATATGATCCTCCACTAGATATCACATACATTTTATAGTTGTTTATTCCTATTAAAAAGTGGTTTTTATCTCAAATGGTTGGGTATAACATCAAAATCGATGATATTCCTATTTTTAATAAGTTTTTTTATGTGTTTTCAAGAGTTTCCTAGTCATCCATTGGGTCATGAAGTTGATTTCTCAGAATAAATCATACCTGGTGATGAGCCTTTTCCAAATAATCAATATACAAATTTTCTAATTGAATTTCTTGAATTGAAGAAACCACTCCAGGAGAATCTTGTTAATGGGTTTATTCATCCTTGTTTGTCACATTGGGGTGCACCTTCCCTTTTATATTAAGAATAAATATGGATTGGTGTGGCTCTAAATTGGTTATCAAGAATTTATAAATGTAAAAATAAATAACATGTATAATTTTAACACATCTTGATGATTTTTTACCATCTTCATGGATCTATTGTTTTTCAAGATTGATCTTTGTTATGCATATCCTCAATTAAAGTTCTATAATGAGGATATACCCAAAATAACATATCATACAAGGTATCGACACTATGATAATATATTTTTTTCCTAATTGGTCTAACTAATTCTTACAATGTCTTTATTAATTTAACGAATAGATTCATTAGATATTACTTTGATTAGTTTGGGGTAGTTTTCATTAGTGATATTATAATCTATTCAAAGAGAAGGAAGAGAAGGAACACCACTTGATAATTATAATAAATACCCAAAGGAGGGGGATTATATATGAAAAAATTACTAATTATAAATTTTGGCTAAAAAAGGATTCATTTTTTGATCATATAAACACAAGAGAGGGTGTAGCAATGGACCCATTAAAGATGGAGGCTATTGAAAATTTGACCAAAATATACATAGAAAATGAGATGAAAATTTTTATGGGATTTTTTGTATATTATTGATGGTTTATAGATACTTTCTCATGGTATTACAATACAATCCCCAATTTAACTTGAAAAGCATCCAAATTCAAATGGATAGATGAATGGGAGGAAATTTTCATGGAACTGAAGAAAAATATTAGTCAATGAACCTATGATTACACTAACCAGTATTGAAGAAGGGTTCGTAATATATATTTATGTATAAATAAAGGGATTAGGATGTGTTCTTATATTGAATGATATACTGATAGCTTATGCCTCATGAAAATAGAATGGTCATGATAAAAATGACTCAAATAATGATTTGGTACTAGTAAATGTTTTATTAAAGATATGAAGATATTATATTTTTGGACAATGTTGTGATATATATACTAATTACAACATTTTAATGTACATATTATTTTAAAGAGAGTTGAACATGTACAATAAGTAATGGTTTTAGTTAAATAAATATTTTGATTCTGCAAAACATTAACACCCTATAAAAGAGAACAAGGTGGTTGATAATTTGAGTCAAAAAGATCATGCTAGAATATCTATGAAAATGATTAAAAAATCCAATATTTCTAGATTTGAGAAGCTGGATTTGGAAATCATTATGGAGAGGGGAAAATTTTATCTTTCTGAAATAAGTGTTCAGCAATCTATACATGGGATGATTAAATAGGCACTAAAGGATGATATAGATATATAAAAGAAGGTGAGAACTGTTCCTGAATTAAACCTTGAATATGATAGAATGATAAGTTTTAGGAACCATGTATGGGTCCAGTTCATACCAAATTTAAAGGATTTGTTAGAGTAAGCTCATAATTATCCATTCTCTATTCATCATTGAAGTAAAAATATGTAAAGAGATCATAAAGTGTAATTTTAGTTTGATGAGATGAAGATGTATATTGTAGAGTTTGTATCATGGTTCATGTTATGTTAGTAAATTAATGCTGAGATAAATTTTTTTGAGGTAATATTATAACCATTACCCATACCAGAATAGAAATGTGAAACCATCACCATAGATTTTTATCAATGGAATCCCGAAAACATCTAAATAGAAAAATGCTATATGGGCACTAAGAAATCTTCTTTCGAAGTTAGTACAATTTATTTCTATCAGAGAAGATTTATTTCTAGATCAATTTTCTGGGATATACATTAATGAATTTGTAAGGTTTATGGAGTTCTATATTGTATTGTATTTGATTGGGACATGAGGTTTACCATGATGTTATGGAAAAGACTTCATTAGGATTTAGAGATAGATATTTGTTTCAACACATCTTATCATCCTCAAATATATATACAATCAAAGGAACTAATCCAAATAATATAGTATATTCAATGATCTTGTTCTATTTATTTAATTTTTTTTTTGGATAAACACATTCTTCTAGTAAAGTTTTCTTACAATAGTGGATTTCACTAGAGAATTTAGATGGATCCTTATATAAAACTCTATTGAAAGAAGTGTTGAACTTAAACATAATTGTATAAAGGTGGGGGGAATTTTACTTGGACAAGATATGGATAAAGAAATGGTAGATAGGTTTATATCCAATCTGCAACATAAGGGAGCACATTGTTGACAAAAAAATATTATTATGATAATCATCGATGTGATCTAGAATTTAAATTTAGTGATAAGGTGTTTCTAAAAATTTATCCAAGGAAGAATTTAATGATATTTGAAATCAAAGGAAAGAGAAGACCTAGTTATGTTAGACCTTTAGATATTATTTTTTCAAATTGGGTGGATTCTTATCGCTTATTACTCCCATGAATACTCTCTCATGTTCATAATGTGTTCCATGTATCTATATCGATGAAGTATATACCTAACAATTCACATGTACCAAGAAAATAATTCATACCACTAGATCATGATAAGTTTATGAGGATCAACCAACAGAGATTCTAGTTCTTAGAGAGAAAGATTTATGAAATAATATCACTCACCTGGTCAAAGTTTTTTGATGAAACAAACAATTTTAAGTAGTAATGTGGGAACCTGAGAATATAATGAGGTAGAAGTATAAAAATTTGTTTGTATCAGAGTGAAAAACTTGAGGGTAAAATTAATTTTAAGGGGGTATAATTTAACCCCCTGAGTTATTAATAATGTTTTTGAAATAACTTTTATTTCATTGATAGCTTACGTTATACATAACACTGAGTTTTAATGAATTACAATATACTACAAAATTTATTATTTAAACATGATTGTTATAAATTAGAAATTAAATTTGGAAATAAGAATGGGAATATCCACATTTTTGAAAACATTTAAAAAAAATTTATATAAATAAAATATATTTATAAATATGTACATAATTTTTAGAAATGTCTTTATATGATTTAAAAAATACTGTTTTCTTAAAAAATGAGTTTTAGATCTTTCTGTGAACTAAAAGTAATAATTTTGAAAAATTTTAAAATATAATTTTGAAAAAATGAAAATATTTTTTGGAATCAACATGTCAAAATTAGTTTATGTAAATTTTTTTATTTTATTGAAAATCTAAATTTTTTAATGAATAGTGAAAATACCATTTTTTAAACTACCATTTTTAATTCATTTATAAAATTATATTTTGTTTTATATTTTTTTAAAAGTGAAATTATTAAAATTATGTTATAATTAATCCAATTTAGGTCATTATAATAAATTTAATACTTAATATTTATGTTAAAATGTTTTATACTTATGGAAATTTTCTATTTGGAAACCTACTTCCTCATCACGTCTGTGGGTTTTATTTTAAATTAAATTATGAAAAATATATGATTTGAATTTGTAAAAATAGATTAAATATTTGGAATCATAATAATGAAAATTATGTAATAATTATAAATTGGTTTTTTTCATATTTAATAACAAAAAAAAATATTGTCGCGATTAAGGTTAAAATGAGGTTTTTCGCTTTATGTGTGCATATGTTAAAACTAATTTTCATCACATGTAGGTTTTTTATTTAATAAATTTTAATTTATATTTTGAATCATTCGGTATATATTATCTCTTAAGTATAATTTTATTTTTACACTTAAGTGATAAATCAAATAGGTAAACTAATAAGAAAATAGTTTCTATAGTGATTACTAAAATGTTAAATGTAATTAAACATCAATAATAAGGAATAGTTTTTTTAATTTTTTGGTTTTTTAGAGGCTTTCATCAACCATATATTCGATAAACTCTATTATTAATTAATTTTAGAGGATCTTGGGGTTAAATTTACTCCCGATTATTTAACAGTTTGGGTAATTACAAAAATGTTATTCGTCCTCAATTACAAAAGTACACTTACTCCCCTTAATTATTCACGCATATTTAACCCTTTGGAAAGACAAAACCTTACCAATATCTCTCCAAAACATCTTTATAAATGTTTTCTATCTTCTTTTATTCCAAAAATACCAATCCTAGGGTCCTTAATAAGATATACAAAGAGGGTTTTTGTAAGAGAAGCTAATTGTTTTCACCGCAATATTTCTTTTTTACTTACTATATTACAAATTTCATTAATATTTTAAAAATTATGATATAATAAAACTGTTAAATGATGTATATTAAGATTTTTTTTATGTAAATTAAATAACTTATGTCCTTCTCATTTTCAATAAATGGGAAATGAAATTATTGATCGTGTGTACAATAGACTACAACCTCACGAACCAATATAAATCGTTTTTCATCACCAGCACTCACGAGTGGATGGATTTAAATAATATGTTAGGTATTTATGAAATAATTATACTTCTATAATTTTAATACCACATAAACCTCTTTACATTCATATCTGTTGAAAAACAAAAACATCACTCAGGTGTACGTGTGGACTACCGCCTCCATGATAAAATGTAATAAATTTTTCATTTTATTTCAACATGAATGATAATAATTATATTTTTAATGAATATAGAAGATATATATACCTTTATTTGATTCCATACATCAAGAAAATGGAATCAAAATTCATGTGTACATATGAAAAACCATTTCCATGAATGGTGTAATTTATTTTCTATCTCTAACATTAATGGATTAATATAAATAAATATATAATGAATTTATATGTAATTAATATAATGGTTAAAATTATGGATATTATTTAACCATTATCAATGTAAAATTACCTGATATAAAAAAATAAAACATGCATTAATAAAAAAGAAGTTAATACCCGAAACAGGATTTTATCAATGAATTATTAATAAACAGGTAATGAAATGACTTAAGAAAATAATATATGGTATGATATATATGATTATTATTATATAATATATTTTTCATAAACCTATATTTATTATACATGACGTAATAATGTGTACAAATAAATTCAACACTTGAGGTAAGATATTTTTGTCTCAATTGTTTTCTTTGAGACACATGCCTTATACACAAATTTTTTTTGTGGTGTATATACATCCCATGAAAGTATTTGATGATTATTATGAATATATTATGATATATACATGTCCATATAAGTTTCCTTCTTTCATATGACTTTCTATTAAAAAATTAGCAAAGTGGTAAGGTTTTTATGAACAATATCATTGTTTATCGATATTGTTTATGATTATGCTTTCGATGATGAAATATTAATATATATCAATAAATATAACCAAGATTTTTCTTCAAAACGTTTTATTTATATAAATGAAATTTTGTCCTTTAATTTTACAATTTTTATTTACTCAAGATATCAAATACTATTTTAAGTAAATCATACTTTATTTATCTCTTAGGTCGAAAATCCTATTTCTTCAATGTCCATGTTTTATAAATATATTTCAAATGTTGTTTTTTAATATTCTCCAATGATAATTTAAATAAATTCACACAATTTTTTAATTTAAAAAAATGGTTTAAAATGAATTTTTTGGTCATTTACCAAACAATTCCTCTTTTATTTTTACTGAAAATGTGAAAAGAATATTTATTTTAATGTATATTGAATGAGAGGAATTTACCACCACCAAGACCACTAAATTATTTAAACATTAACATAATAGTTTAAAATGTTATTTTAATTTATTTATTTTTTAGGTATGTTTTTATATTCAAGGAAGTGATTTTGATTTTAAGTGGATATTTTCCTCAAGAAATATTCTAAGTGATCTTTAAAAATCATTATATATATAAGATTAAAATATTTTATGTCACATAAAAAATATTGGGGAGATGATCTAATGAAACCATTATTATCATATATTTTTATTGTTTATGTTTATGAGGACAAGATATGTATAAAAATTATTCCTTTTCAACATGTAATGTTACGATGAAATGATTAAATGTTTATTGAAATGATTTCATTTCTCATGGGTTATTTTATGATGAAATGTCAATGAAACCCATTTATTCTTATGGGTTCTAATATGATGAATGTTTTATAAATTTTTTTACACAAATTTATATATTATGTGATGGGTGAGGCCTATATATCCCTCCAATTATTTTGTTAATGATGTATAACACATGAGTTAATTATCCTATGTGTGAACATGAATTCATGTTCATAATATCATTTATTTGTGTAGTTTTATTCTCCATATGATTAACCATGAATCTAGTTTTAATGTCCATAAGAATATGTTTTGACTAGGTTTTCATGTCCATAAGATTAAGAGTGGACCTGGTCTTAATATCCATAAGTTTATAAGAGGACCTTATTGCATGTCCTTAACCTAATGAGTGAACCTATCACTAAAAATAAATGTTCACAATGTTATGTTATTATTTTATTTCCACATTTCTATTTTGAGGTTTTGTTCTAATGGATAACATCCATTGATTTCATTTAGTATTCATGCCTTATTAAAATCCAAGATTTATTCCATGAATCATGTTTATTATCTATGATATGTAGGGTATGGGTTTCAAATGTTATTCTCATGCTCTTATACCCTTCTGAATATGTTATAATGATGTCTCCTTTTTCTACCCACTCATATCATCTGAGATCACCCTTTCTTTTGTTTCCTCTCCGTAAGTTATGATAATTTTTTTAATTAGGGTCTGTCTAAAAAGAGAAATATGTTGGAAGATCTTTATTGGAGATATTAAAGACATTTAAAAAAATAAGAATATTTTTTTTCAAGTCTTGAAAGACAATAAAATTTTATAGCCCATGGGTATGTATTTATGAGACTTATTGAATATTCATTTCAAAAGATGTAATATTCATGTATGGGAATTTTGGTTCATTACATTTCCCCTAAGAAGTGTGGTTTGAGACCCTGGTGAGAGCATGATCATGTTGGATGATTTGTTTTGGAGATGCCTAGGGGATTAGCTTCAGGTGGTTCATATGGATCATGGAAGGTGGGATCAAGTAGAGACCTAGATTGGGAATGCCAAAGGGTTTTGTTTGAAAATATAAGAATGGCCCTTAGATTTTAAGACCATTTTCTAAATGTTTTAATGATTGAGGATTTATATTGTTTTTTTTGTCTTAGTTGGGTTAGAGTCTTTGGGTTGGGATGACACTGTAGGGTTTCAAGTAAAACTAATTTCCATTGACTACAGGTATAGATGGGTCTTAGGGATCATTGAGGTTTACCTTGTGAGTGTGATTATGTTTACGGATTCCCTTGTGGGTGTTTCCCAACAAAATGTGGGTTTGATACCCATAATTGTTTTTTGGATGATTGAGTGAGGTTTCCAAATCATTCACATAGGGTGAAACACTTTTTTTCTCTAATGTAAACTCCCAATTGCTTCCGCATCTATAATAAATTGTGGGCATACATTATAATGGTCAGAGTTTATCAGTGTTTCAAACTTATGATACTTAATAACATACATTGGTCAAGTGAATGGGAGGTTGGTATTATCACACACTTTTGGGGGGAATTATTTCTTATTTTGGGACTCTCTTACAAATTTAATATTTTTTTGAATCTTTCCCAAATATCAATATGAGACTGGTTACCCTAATAAAATGATTTGGTGTTGACTCCTTATACATTAAATTGGATGGTCTACTAAAGAAACCATATGAATGTATAAATTATTCTCTATATATTTCCCATTATTTCATAAAAACTAGGTTTTGCATCTATTTTGAAGCCATATGGGTAAGTAATCTTGAATTTATTACCGTTTAGGAAGGTGATTGTTTTTTTGAGTATGGTATTTAACCTACAAAATGTGTCGTATGTATCTAATGAGGAAAATAATCAAAACCCACATATATTGTTTAGGACCACATTGTGTAGTTTAACATCAAGTAGAAATGAAATAAATGAGGTAGTTTTCTCATTGGTTATAGATATCAAGCCTTTGGAAGGTTTTATACATATCCTATTTATAACTAGAATGAGAGTCCTTATTGTTCAAATATTATACCCAGGAAGATGTCCATGTTTGATTTGTGTTCTTATCATTATATTTACATTATCAATATAAATATCTAATTCTGCATGAGTTGAGATTAGTGTGAGAAATAATAGATAGTGGAATACCAAAAATTCCTCATGGGATATAAGATTAGATTTGGAAAGGGATTTCTTACTAATGTTTCCATTATATTTGATCGAGGCATACACATTAAGGTTTAACTTATTGGGGTTTTTAAATTATACTAATGCTATGATCATTTCAAATCCCTATGCTCATGTGAGTCATGATCAGTGTGAGAAACAAGAGATAGAAAGGAGTTCGAAACACTGTCTGTTGGTTCTAGAATTATGCATTTGAGCAGGACTAATGGAGTATGATAAGAAACCCTGTAAAGGATATGAACCCACAAGTGAATGTATAATATTCATGTATCTTGGTCCGTGAGAAGGAATCCAATAGATCTTACTTATAATATGATTTAGATTCTCATAGCTCACTTTAGTTACTAATCCATTGCTGGATTCGGGATGATGATAGACCCATAGGAGGTGGGCCCTATATGCCAAAGTGAATTTATTATTGAGGGACTTACACCAAGGTGGATGACCATGTCACATATCCAAATATTATCATATCATGGAAAAAAGAGACACATGTTTATTATTTATCCTCTTAAGGATGAATATATATGATTTCTATGAAATTACTATAAAATATGATTTAATGTCATAAAGATACTTTCAAGAGCATGTCACATATAGAGTGTCATGAGTGTGTAACCCTAGTCCATTACATACACTTCACACATAAATGGGGAATGCTCGACCAATGAATCCCATTTGAGGGTTCACATGGTTTTTGGGTGTATATCGATGTATGGTTTCTTGAGAAGGCTACAACATCTAAGGTTGTCTACCTAACATGGCTGAGGATTCCTATCTGGAAATTATGTAGTTTTTTAGGGAAGTCACTTGACATGTCTATATATGTCTATCTGACAAATATAACATGACTAAAGTTTTCTATCTAAAATGTATTAGGATGTATATTTACAAGGGTGACATTTATAAGGATGTATGCTTAACATGTATGAGGATTTCCACCTAACATGGCCAAGGGTCTTCACATTATTAATTCGACATATCTAAAAGATGTTAAATGATTAAGAAGACACATCCATGGTATTTAAACCATCTGGAGGACATATATTGATATCTTTTTTATAAATCTTGATGATATGTATAGAGTTTATCATATGATATACCCAACATGTCGAATGGGCATCACGTGTTCTGGACAAAATTTCTAAATGTTTTTTCATGATCAAGTAGAAATGTTTAAAGTTCATCCCTGATCAATGAAAAGATCATCAAAAATACATGACCCATTAACATGGAAACCAACATATATTCCTTTGTATGAATATTCCATCATTTTATCCCTCATTTAATGAGGTCCCCAATGTTTATCTAGTTTCTACCTTCCAAGTAGTCACATGATCAATAAGACATGATGAATATCATTCTCATGATCTGATTATCGTGCTGGAGACCATTCATGTGATTAGTGAGATGATTATTTGAAGTACATAAACCAACTGTGTACTACATTATGTTAATAACCAAACTTTTTCGGTGGATGAATCTTGATATTATGTATTCCTTCACATTGGAACATCTTTTCATGCCTCTATGTTTGTGTTTTCTATGTGTAAATGAGGGTTTTTAGGCATCACTACTGCATATATATATTCCACTTTTTTATAATGATTATGTATCATATCTTGGATTAATTCGGTGGAGGAAACATTCTCATAATTTGGTGATGTATCATGCAATTTGCATGACTAAGCCACATGTCATCAATGAATTTATCCACATATGGTGTTATAAAAAGAAATTATGTTATAACTCCATTTTTATTAGGTTTCATGAACCCATTTCTTGTTAAGGGTTTATCATGTGATCAAACCAACACGTACAAGAGCCTTGGAGAAATTTTGATGCATGTCAGAGGGCCTTCATGAGACCAGGTTGACATGTGAGAGTTTCTTCACATGATTTAAATAAAATATTTCAAGAGACTTCATGAGATCAAGATGTAATGTCAGAGAGTCTTTGTGAGATAAGTCTGACATGTCATAGGGCCTTCTTATGATAAAAGTGAAATTATGGAGTGCCTTCTTGTGATCATGATGGCATGTCATAGGGCCTTTGTGTGATTTAGCTAGCATGTTCTAGAGCCTTCACAGGATCAGGCCACATCTCCAATGACTTTTATCTGTCCCATGAGTTGATCACACGAAGTATATATTACATTTTCATGAATATTAGTTTAAATATCATCAAATATGGATCACAACATATCAGTATCTATATCACATGATCCCTTTTCTGATTTTTATACATTTTTCACGAGAGTTTTGTATGATAAATGCAAAAAAATCCAAGGATCTTCTCATGAAGATATCTTCATGGCTATGGTCTTTCGAGAGATTAGGCTGACACATTCAATGGATTTTTGTTATATATGTCTATCTTCTTGAAGGGACTTTATGCGATGCAAGAACTGACCAAAACAATCATGTAATCCCTTCATATTAAGATCAAAATAAATAACTTTTAATTAGGATCCAATCATCTTTATCCTACTTTGCATGAACACCTATATGTTTTTTAGGTGTTTATCATTTAACATGTCATGTGTTCAGGAAGATTCACCTAAGGGGATTCATATGATAAGGAGGGTTTGTCTAATGGGAATTCATGTGATTATTGGATAGATCATGCAAAAAAACATAATCCCTTCACCTGATATTCACAAGTTCATGTGATTGTGAGTTTCATTGAATTTCATGAGTAATGGGTGACCTAGGTGCTTCATATGTAGCAATGATTCTTACTTATTTCATTTTTAGTAAAATAATAATTTTTCTTTGGGTGTTCATCCTTCCTCAACTTTACCAATTCTCATTTTTCAAGAATATAAAATTCCCCTAGAAATAAAGTCAGTAGGGGGAACAAATGAGGAATCATTTATAAGTAATTATATGTGTTCCTAATTCTATTGGTCTTCCATTGGTTGATCTTCCGGGAATATCTTGGTCTTTTGAATGAACATTGGTATTTTTCAAGGTTCTCTATAAATAGTATGACTTAGGGATGACCTTTCACATACAACATAAACAACCATATCTCTCAAAAGTTACTCTCATATGTGTTACTTATTATCAACATATCTTCACATGACCTCATCATGAGAACCATTCCTATGATAAAACCACATGACCTCATCATATATTGAATTTTTCAATACAATTCATACAAAAAATCTAATAACTATACATATATAATTTAGTTGAATTATTTTGTGTATCCTTTCCTATGGGTTTTGTTTGTGTGATGTTCTTGATAACCACATAGTTTTATAATGCTTTACATGATTCATGTTACCATACCATTGTCACATGATCATTAATCATAGAAATGATCATGTGATCTTGTGACTTTATATAGTTCCTATAATCATTATACCCAAAACAGATCACATGCTCTCTGTGATTCTAACTATGTCACACACATTGACCATTAAATATACCCTTGTTAAAATTCCAACCCTATTACAATAAACGATTTTTTATTTATTTTCCCAAATAGATTCAAGATCATAGACATCATCCAATGAGGTCATCTGAAGGGATATGATCACTGGGAACGATAATGTTGATCCCCAGTAGTAGGTCTTGTTTGATTAAAATATTTAGAAGAGTCTCTTTTTGGTTGATATTTGGAACTATCACATTTCAAATATATTGCCTCTATATATCTTTAGACTTTTTAATGATGTCACCATCCTTTTAACCAACCACATTCTTATAGTTTCATAGTTTTCATCTTTCCTTCAACTGTATCTAGACGATTTTATCCAAACATGGACAACTGATTCTGGAACTATTTAATGGGACAACCTACTCATTTAATCACTCATATCTGATCCTAGATGGTTGTGATATCTCTCTCTAGAATATTTCATAGAGTTAATCAAACATACTTATCTCATATTTCAAAAAAACAAAATGCAGATAGGGTTTCAAATGGGATCTCCACCCTGGGGGTATTTTTTTGATGAATGGTTATAGTCGTTATAGGTTAGAAGGATCTGTATAATTTTTTTGAAATATCTACGCACCATCCACATCTAGGATGGTACATGGATTTCTCAATTCATAATGTACCATCAACCAGAAATCCGTTGAGATATGATCAGTCATTGATGTCCTCGCACCATCTCCTTTAATCTAACCAATGATAAAGTTATAATTAGTGGATGGGACATATATTTTCTTAGGGGAATAATTCCTCTTAGAGAGATGTATAATTAATTCCAAACTTTTAGGGATGTCTAGGGTGACCCTAAATAGAATCAAAAATTGGAACAAGATATTCTCACCATTATTAAGGAGAGGATAAATAAGAAGAAGAACCTATGCTCAAACATTTCTTTCAAGGATTGGATCAGTATATTTTCATTGTCGAAGTGAGTCTAGGGAAACTATGATATGTCTACACATCTACCATTCTCAATAGGTCTAGGATAACATTGAATAATATTGGGCCAATCTAAAGTATGGGGAGTAGTTATCATGGGGTTATAAGGTTAAACCCGGTGTGTATTAAAGTCTATAGTTGGTGGGTTATTTTGATAGGTTTCAAAATGGGTGGATTTTCCCTTTTGGGGATTTAAATATTGGTATTTGGGTTGGAACATTGGTTAAGGTAGCTTTACTACAATTACAGTAGAATCTGAACCTTTATATTCAAACACCTTCTCAACTTTACCTTCTTCTTAGCCACATTAAATAAGGTGATACCCCATAAAATATTAATGAGTACTTTTAGTTTCTATTTGGATGGATATGTGAGCACTTTATGTGACACCCCAAGAGTTTTTGTTTCATGTAACGGTAATTTCTATAATTTTATGTTGTCTATTTCCCAAAAAAACTTATCTCTTATGGAAAAATAATAATATGATGCAATGGAATAAGAACATGAAATGGACGCAAGGAGTTTTATTCAAATAAGAACATCGTCCTGTTTATAATACACCGAGATCAAACGGAAAATCAAGCTAACCAAAGATACTTATTAAAAATCCTATCAATATTACAGGAAGACCACCCAAAACAATGAGAACCCCGAAAAGGTAATAAGGGTCCTTTGTATCCATCATAACAAACATGAGAACATCCAAAGCCACTACGGCTACACTAAGCACCAGTGGTATAATGAGAACTATTTTCCTCCTTTGAGTTTTATGGAACTCTTAAGATTGGTTTTATATGGTAATAATCTGAATGATTCCCCGAATGAAAATGGAATCCTAATGGCTATAAATATAGAAGTTTTCTATGTCGTTTAATTAATTGAAAACATATGTGTATATATTATACCTCCAATAATTAGGTTATGGAATTTAAAAATTATGAAACTAAACCAAACCATGAGCTTTAAGAGAACATAATGAAATGTTTTGAATTATACATTGGTGTTTTTAAAATATTATAAGGAATTCAAAACATGTTGTAATAAATTAATGTTTGTTATAAATATTTTCATTTAATTTCTTATACTATGTTTAAATTCTTTTTAATTGAATTAAATTTTTAATTAAACTATGTTTTAGACCACTACAACACCTGTATAAGAATTATCATTTGGTTAATACCTTTTAATGTTAAGGGATTAGTATTTATAGACAACCTTAGAGAATACCTTTAGGGAAAGGTTTAATTTGGAAACATTAACCTTATAATAAAATCCATGTATAATAGTATAATTTCTATATAGTGTTATTTTCCCTCAAGATTTCTTTTTTTAGTCAGTTTATATAAAACAATTTGGCCCTGCTAGGGCCATCCCTTTTATGGCTGGGCCGAGGGAGGCAGCACATGCTGAGTGGCTGACCCTAGCCCTCATCCCATGCCTGGGCTACTCCGAGTTTGGGCATAGGTCACCCGAGAGGCGCACAAGATCTTTGGGAGTGAGCACATGAGCGCACAGTGCGGGCGCAAGCCACAGAGAGCGTGGGTTGGAGAAGCCCTGCAGGGGAGCGGGAGCCAGTGTGTAAGGCCCACTATGTGTGTGTTGTGTGATTTATGAACTGTGGATCAGAGGCTTAGGCTTATAAGGAAGCACGAAGCACCACCACTTTTCGATGTGGGAAGTGATTTTTTGGACGAAATGTGATCGCAGCCATCGGTTATCGTAGCATGCGATCGGAGCCGTTGATACCAATTCTGCATTCAGCATTCAGCAACTACGGCGCTTCAGCGGGTTTTTATGACAACCGATCATATCCAGACTTAATTCAATCCATTCAATGTCTTTAAATATTTCGTACGCATCTTGGACCTTGATTTTAAGCCAGATCTGATCCTGGACGTCAAAATCCCTCCCGGTTTTCTACTTGGGGCACTATGTTATTTCTCCCACAGCATGCGCTACACCAGTTCCCTACACTCTATTTTTCATCGTTTTTCTTCACCATAATAGTCGGTAGACCCTCCGCTCTCACGGTTTCCACTGAGACCTCTTCCCCTGGTCTTTTTATTATCCATGTTGGCATCGGATACCATGACACTTGTATTAGAATATATATATATATATATATATATAATGTATAGGTTTAGTTATATAAAAACATCAAAAGCATCTGAGGAACTCTCTCAGCTCCTTGCACCCAAGAATTCAGCGGAGCTCAGCAAGTTCACCATGTTTTCCATCACCTCCTGAGCCCCTCTTACTCCTTGAGTTAAGGTAGGGGAGTAAGATTTGTCTTTCTTATGTGGTTTTATGTTTTCTGTATATATATATACACACTTTTAATATTAGATACATTTCCCTACGGTTTGAGGTTATTTATTTCTTCAAGGGTAGTAAGATCTTATGATATAGGACCCTATGTACGGACGACCCATGAAAATTTATTTTATGCCTCAAACATGTCATTGGTTAAATATATACAGGTGTATATGAAAATATATATAAGTATAAATACACGACCCTCTAATTTTCATAAACTTTATTAGCCCAGATCAAGGATTTTTAAGTTTGAGTTGTGAGATAATAAAGAAATACAATGCATGGAGTCACTTTGTGTAGGAAAGTTTTACATCTATTTGTGTGTGTTCTTATATATGAGCACACATAATTGAATTGATTTTTTAAAAACAATTCAATAATTGTTCCCTAGTAATTAAAAACATGTTTTAATTAATTTACAAGTGTCCAACTAACATAGGATGAGAACCTTGCATATGCCCCTGGTGTGTAATCAGGTATATGGGTATGTGTGTATGTATGCTAACTTTGATTCCTATTTTTATTTATAAAGTTCCATGGTTTAAGAAGAAAGAACTAAACATACGTTTCAAATGTTGTTTTCTTGACCAATCACTACTTTTATGCATGCCTCATTGGATGAATATCTACGCAACATGAAACCTTAATCATGGTTTTCCAAATTCGTTCATTTAATGTGATTAGTTCATGAATATAGATATTGGAAAATTGTGGCTTCATGTTCAAAGGAACTCATTACTCTTCACCCTTTATAGAAAATGATAATGCTAAAGGTTGAGTCGTATACATTTGTGTTTTGACATTTAATGTAGTAAACACATGATTATTTATAACAAATGTTTAAGATAATCTGTGTTTAGTAAACTGCATGAAAGGATAAGTTTACCTATTTTATTATTATGTTAAGTTTGCCTTTTTATTTAATCATGAATGTTCTTGATTAATATGGTTATGTACTTTTTCATTTTAAGTGAGCAAGATGGTATTTATTTTGTGTTAGTTGACATCACAGGTACTCATAATTTATGAACTAATTAATGACTTGACCACATAATTCATAGTTTTTTTCCAAACTCATTACACATGTATAAATGTGAATGATTGTAATATTTAAACTTTTATGAGCATTCCAGAGTTTATGGATTATATTTTTCAAGGTGGTCTGAGACACCACAAATAAAAATGAAATTTGAAATAAGAAACCAAGTAACTTATAAATTTGGCTTGATATGGGATATGTAATATAATAAATCAAAGTGGGGTGTGCACATTGATTTAGAGGTATGAGGAATGAATTGTACTATTTATGTGATGGGTGGGGCCCACTATAGCCCCTCGATGCATCAGTAGGTATCATGAGACAACTAGCAACATAATTGGATGAGGCCTTTTCCGATTATGAGTTATAGATTTTGGTCGAGGCCTAAATCATTAGACGTCTTGGCTGAGGCCTTGACACAGTCTGGCATATCCATTTTCCTCATTATGACTATAAAAAATTAATTAACCTAAGGAATATTATACTAGTATATTATTCTTGGTAAAAGTGTTTATGATTATGAGAATTCAAGGAGTATAAGTATGGCATATTATTTATGAAATATTCAGATATTTTATGTCCAGTGTATGTTACAAAAGTGTCAAAGATTAAATTGATATTATTATTTTAAGCGCTACTCTGATTATGCATTACACATATTTATTAATCTTTTACATTCATTTCAACATAAAATATCTTTTTTTTGTTATCCTGAATGACCATTTCCTTAATTGAATTATGTTAATGTTAGCATGTTTTAAATTGATCACTTATATCTCTTAGAACATTTTTTAGGGTATGATGTTTGTGTTACAGCTCTTTTAAGAAAATTGTTTATGGAATTTTTTTAAAGAATAATTTCTAAGGTTATTTTGGGTATAGTATTTTATTTTTAAACCCATTACTGGGCATTCTTATGATCACCATATATTTTTTATTAAAATTTTAGGTATGGGTTTCTACTAAAGATGTTTTCAGACGTAGCTGGTTTCTTAGAGCATGAACCGAATTCGATCCTCTATATGGAATCGGCTCTGAATACTCAGGAGATGGGGTGTGACAGTTTGTAATAGAGGATTCAGTTCAGATGACTCTAGAAAACAAGAACTGAACAATAAAAACTTACTTAATCAATACTACTGAACAATACTAAAAATGTTGTTTTCTTAATTATCAGATGGAAAATGAAGGCACTAACCTTCGGTCCCATCACAATGAATCCTTGGAAACCATAATGTCAATAGAAATCCATTAAAATTATATAAACCTTTCTCATATCAATATGACATGAAAACACCTTTATGATATATCCAATTCTCCCCGAATACTTCGACTCCATCGGGGAGCGGGCCTAGATTTCATCTTTACGATGGAATCCTAATTTCAATCCTATGTGTGGCGGGGAAAATACTATGAGGGACTCTTTAGATACATCACTGTAGTGGAGAGAATCCAATACCTCACGACCTTCCAAGAAGCTGCAGCAGCGGGAGACCTCTGGGCTACATTTATGTGTCAAGTTCTCTCCTATGGTCATTACAGTCAATTGATGTATTTCGAAGATCTTGAATACGAATCCACCCGATGGGCGTATATACATCAAGTGTATAATGATGTCTCTCAGCTATACACCCCTTCTTTCCCTCTATGGATATACCATAAGTGCCCCCATGATATCGAACCTGATTTCTCGGGTTGCATATGGTTTTGGGAGATCGATAATTTTGAACATGAACTGGGTATTCATGTATTAGGAACGTGGGGAAACCATTAGCCCTATTTTATTTAATGTACCCATGATTGTATAAAATATAACTTGTTGTCTTTTTTTTGTTACCCTTTCATCGACTATACATATTGAATGAGTATTACTAAGTGAAGTTATATAATAAATTTTCATATGGAAGAAAAAACCCATATACTGTCTCTCCCTGTTGAGGTACTGGATATCATTGCGATCCAAACATATGAAGGAAAATACCTACCTCTCACAAACCTTCAAAAAACGTGCAAAAAAACTACACTAAGTGACAAAAATTCCAGACATTCTCCCCACCCGTCAAAGTAATTCTTCCATTTACAACTGCATTTCCACATCACAACTGGATTAGTATAGGTGAAGAGGAAAATACCACGAATGGAATTTTCTATGCTTCACCCTAGGTCAGAACTACACGGCCAGAGTAAGGTTTCCAAAGGCAGCTTTGGAGGGAAATATTTATCTGTCTTTCATGTAACAAATTCTCATTTTTAGGCTTCACGATGACATCTAAGACATAGATGTTCTCAATCAAGACATTTTTTGGAGAGTTCTTCGTGAGTTGGTACATTCAGATATTTCTGAACATTCTACCATTCAATATTTTTTCCAGAATCCTGAGTGTTTGATGCAAGATTTCCACCTTTTCTGTCCAAGGTGTGTTTGGATCTGAGAACATGAGGAGTTGATCTTCCATTTAGGTTTACTGTTGAACACACCTGAGGACCCTCTAAGATGGGGATGGTGGTAAGAACATCAGGGAGTTTCTTTTCTGGTTATACGAAAGGAATTGCAAGGACTCAATTCTTCGTAGGGGGGAATAATGTGACACCCGAAGAATTTACATTTCATGTAATGGTAATTTATATGTTTTTATGTTGTCTATTACCTAGACCAAACCTATCTATTATGGAAAAATAATAATACGATGTAGTGGAATAAGAATATGAAATGGACGCAATTAGTTTTATTCAAATAAGAACACCGTTGTGTTTACAATACACAGAGATCAAATAGAAAACCAAGATAACCAAATATACTTATTTAAAATCGTATCAAGATTCAAGGAAGACCACCCAAAACAACAGGAACCCCGAGAAGGTAATAATGGTCCTTTTTATCCATCATAATGAACATGAGAACAACCAAAGCCACTATGGCCACACTAAGAACCAATGGTATAATGAGGACCATTTTCCTCCTTTGAGTTTTATGGAAATTTTTGGCTTGGTTTTATACGATAATACTCTGACCATTGCCCCGAATGACCATGGAATCCTTACAGCTATAAATATAGTTGTTTTCCATGTCAGTTAATTAATTTAAAATATATGTGTATATATTAGTCCTCCAAATAATTAGGCTATGGAATTGAAAAATTATGAAACTAATCCTAACAATGAGCTTTAAGATAAAATAATGAAATGTTTTAATTATACATTGGTGTTTTTAAAATGTAATAAGGAATTCAAAACATGTTTCAATTATTTCCAGTGTGTTGTAAATATTTTCATTTAATGTCTTAAACTATTTTTAATTTCTTATTAATTGAATTATAGTTTTAATTAAACTATGTTTTAGACCACTACAACACTAGTATAAGAATTATCATTTGGTTTACAACTTTTTATGTTACAGGATTAGTATTTATAGGAAACCATAGAGAATAACTTTAGGAAAAGGATTAATTTTCAAACATTAACCTTATAATAAAACCCATGTATAAAAGGATAATTTCTATATAGTGTTATTTTCCGTAAATATTTCATTTTTTTAGTTAGTTTATATAAAAAATTTGGGCCCTCTAGGACCAGCCCATTTATGGATGGGATGAGGGAGGTAGCACACGCTGAGTGGCTGAGCCTAGCCCTCATCCCATACCTAGGACAACTCGAGTTCAGGCATCAGTAACCTGAGAGGCACACATGAGATTTGGGAGAAAGCGCATGAGCACGTAGCGCGGGCACAAGCTACGGAGGGAGTGGGTTGTCCAAGGCAGGTGTGGGAGCGGGAGCCCATGTGTAAGGCCCCCTAAGTGTGTGTTTTGTGATTTCTGAACTACAGATCGGAGTCTTAGACTTATAAGGTAGCTCAGCGCGCCACCCCATTTTCGATGCGGGAAGCGATTTTTTAGGAAAAAAGAGATCGTGGTCATAGGTTATCGTAGAATGCGATCGAGGCCATTGATCTCGATCCCTCATTCGGCATTCAGCAACTGCGGCGCTTAAGTGGGTTTTTGTGTCGTCCGATCAGATCTAGACATAATACGAGCTGTTCAATATCGTTAATTACCACAAACACATCTCAGCCCTTGATTTTGAGCCAGATCTGATCATGGCCATCGAAATACCTCCGAGTTTTCTAATTGGGTGGTTGTATTCTTCCTCCCATGATGTATGTTGCACCAGTTCCCTACACTCTATTTTGCACCATTTTGCTTCACCATGATAGCCGCCAGACCCACCTCTCTCATGATTTCCACAGAGACCTCTTCCACTAGTCTTTTTATAATCCAAGTTGGCCTCAGATCCCATCCCCATTTTATTAAAAATCGTACTTATAATGTATAGGTTTAGTTCTATAAAAACATCCAAAGCATCTGAGGAAATCTCTCGGCTCCTTGCACCCCAGACTTCAGCAGACCTCAGCAAGTCCTCCAAGTTTTCCAGCACCTCCCGAGCCCCTCTTCCTCCTTGAGTTAAGGTAGGGGAGTAAGCTTTGTCTTTCTTGTGTGGTTTTATGTATTGTGTATATTTTTATATACACTTGTAACATTAGATACATTGACATACAGTTTGAGGTTATTTCTTTCTTCAAGGGTTCCAAGATCTTAAGCTATAGGACCCTAAATACAGACGACCCATGCAAATTTATTTTATGCCTCAAAATTGTAATCAGTTAAATATATACATGTGTATATGAAAATATATATAAGTATAAATACACGAATCTATGGTTTTCATAAACTTCATTAGCCCAGATCAAGGATTTTCATGTTTGAGTTGTGAGATAATAAAGGACTACAATGCAAGGAGCCACTTTGTGTAGGAAATTTTTACATCTATTTGAGTGTGTTCTTATATATGAGAACACATAATATAATTTTGTTTATTTATAATAGTTCAATAATTGTTCCCTAGTAATTAAAACCATGTTCTAATTAATTTACAAGTGTCCAACTAATGTAGGATGAGAACCTTTCCTATGCCCCTAGTGTGTAATTAGGTATGTGGGTACGTGTGTTTGTATACCATCTTTGATTGATATTTTTATTTATAAAGTTCCATGGTTTATGAAGAAAGAACTAAACATTTGTTTCAAATGTTTTTGGCTTGACCAATCACTACTTTTATGCATGCCCCGTTGGATGAATATCTACACAACATGAAACCCTAATAATGGTTTTCCAAATTTTTGCATTTAATGTGCTTAGTTCATGAATATAGATATTGGAAGCTTGTGGCTTCATTCTCATAAAAACTCATTACTCTTCACCCTTTATAGAAAAGGATCATGTTAAAGGATGAGTGATATACATTAGTGTTTTGACATGTAATGTAGTAAACAAAGGCTTATTTATAACAAATGTTTGAGATAATGTGTGTTTAGTAAACCACATGAAATGATAAGTTTACCTCTTTATTTATAATGTTAGGTTTACCTTTTCATTTAATCATGAATGTTCTTGATTAATATAGTTAGGGACTTTTTCTTTTTAAGTGATCAAGATGGTATTTATTTTGTGTTAATTAGAATCACAGGTACTCTTGATTTATGTTCTAATTAATGACTTGACCACATAATTCATTGTTTTGTTACAAACTCATTACACATGTATAAATGTGAATTATTGTAATATTTAAAATTTTATGCCCTTTCCTAAGCTTATGGATTTGATTGTTCAAGGTGGTCTGAGACACCACAAATAAAAATGAATGTTGAAATAAGAAACCAAGTAAATTATACATTTGTCTTGATATGGGATATGTAATTTGATAAATCAAAGTGGGGTGTTCACTTTTATTTATAGTTATGAGGAATACATTGGACTTATTATGTGACTGGTGGGGCCTGCTATAGCCCCTCGATGCATCGGTAGGTCTCATGAGACAACTAGCAGTGGAATTGGCCGAGGCCTTTCCCGATTATGAGTTATGGATTTTGACAGAGGCCTTAATCATTAGACGTCTTGGTCGAGGCCTTGACACAGTCTGGCATTTTCATTTTCCTCATTATGACTATGAAAAAATAATTAAACAGAGTAATATTCGACTAGTAAGATATTACTAGTTAAAGAATTTATGATTACGAGAATTCAAGGAGTATAAGTATGGCATATTATTTATGAAATATTCATAGATTTTATGGACAGTGTATGTTACACAAGTGTAAAATATGAAATTGATATTATTATTTTAATCGCAACTCTGATTATGCATTACACTAAGTTATTAATCTTGTACTTGAATTTCAACATAAAATGCATTTTGTTTTTTATCCTGAATGATAATTTCTTTAATTGTATTATGTTAATGTTAGCATGTTTTAATTGTTCACTTATATCTCTTAGAACAGCTGTCATGGTATGATGTTTGTGTTATACCTCTTTTAAGAACATGTTTTATGGAATTTTTTTAAAGAATGATTTCAATTGTTATTTTGTGTATAGTATGTTATTTTTAAACCCCTTACTGGGAATTTGTTTTCTCACCATATTTTTTTGATTAAAATTTTCAGGAATGAGTTTTTACTAAATAATTTTTCAGACATAGCTGGTTTCTCAGAGCCCGAACCGAATTTGATCCTCTCTATGGCACCAGTTCCAAGTACTCGTGAGCTGGGGTGTGACACTTTAGGTGTTATGGGTTCCAAAATATCACTGAAATCACTTGACTCAAATATCACCTTTTATTACTAAATGTATCCAAGGTTGATAAATTCTATTATACAAACATGAGGATGTCAACATACTAATAAAACATAATTATTTTAAATTCATTCCATACCACGCACCCTCTAGGCTGACCATTGATGAGTACAGTGGTTACCTTTATGAGTGGATAAATAAAATTTTCTTTTATTATGACTTTCTTGTATCCTTTTATAGGAGTAAATAATATGTGATCCAAACAACCCTTAGAGACATTCTTGTTAGTTCTACTACACTCAGCAAGTTTCTTCTCTCCCTTTTTCTGGCAAGTGATGGGAATTAAATCCTGAGCTTATACAAAAATTTTAGATGATGTTGTTATGTGAAGATACTAATTCCAAGATATCCCTGCATCCTTTTGATCATTTTATTTATTTATCTTGTAATTATGACCATGATTGGATGCAATCTTACATCACTAGATTACTAATCCAACCAATTCAATGAATAGATACTCTTTATGCCACTCTAACCCATTTCTCAATGGCTTGATAGAGCCATTTTTGGAATTAGGAGGCCCTTCAAAAAAATCCTCAAATAACGAAATAGATTCTTATAATGATTAGGTAGAGTTTTTTAGTTAAAACTACCTCTTAATACCGATAGAGGAAGATTTTATTATTTTAGGAGGGTAGGAGAATGTTTACAATGAAGGGAGAGTGGTCGAAGAAAATATCTAAATATATCTCAACCTATTATCTTCATGCCAGATTACCTTTTGAGACAACATCCTAGAGTGGGATATCGCAAAGTCCAATTTGTCAAAAAATTAAAACCATAATTATGAATACTCACTTAGAGGATATTCATGGTCAAGGGGAGATCTTACACTATATTCTATGTAAACATGGGTTAGGAATAATCAATTATCAATGAATATACAAAATCATACTGAAAATCATCATGGAGTGACAACAACTGTCTAAACATGAGATGGAGCTATGTGAATTTGACAAAGAGTGTTTCCTACATCAAAATGTGAGGGAAGCCTTAGAGTAATTTGATCAAAACAATCATACATATTTTTAGTTGTGTTATCATATGATATACATGGATATACATATAGTAGAACATGATGTGTTCATAGTTCATGCAAAGGATTATTTCTCAAAGATTTACACTTTATTGGACTCTAATAAAACAGAGGATAAGAAGTTATCCACCTTGATCGATCCTCTACATGCACTATAGTTGGAAGAATAAATAGAGTAGATTACTCTTCACAATTCAATAGATGTCTGCCAATAGAATCTAGTGGATTTGGAGAAATTAGTAGTCCAATTTTTACGATGATATTGTTGTATTTCCTCAAAGGAATCCTAAGAGAGACTCTTGCCATTGGAGATTCCTCCACTATTTGTACACTATCAATGAATGAATCCTTTCAATTTTATATGTTTTTTTTAAAATTTATTTTTTTCATCATGTTCATGAAATTTTACCATATAAGTATCACATATATCCTCAAAAAATTAATTATATTTATATATAAAAAGTGGTCCCAAACATGAACTGAAACACTAAAACCATAATATACCATTGAAGATAATTTTTCTTAAATGAATAATGACACAAGAATCCTCACCGAAATATCTGCACCTGTACTTACAAGATTTTATGGTTCAAGAGGGTTAATTTGGATAAATATGTCCCAAAGTGAGAGTACTATAATTTTTTTCTAAGTGAATAGACCTATTGATCAATGCATGATTTTTTATAGGGTTGCATAATGGTTCCAACAATGTTGTATCTCTAAATTTTAGTCATAAATTTTTCTATATACATTTAAGGATAGACTTATCTAACATGAATATGGATTTTTCTTAGGCTTCAATTTATGTGTTTTCATCCCAAAAAATTTTGTTCCCTTTCCATTTCATAAGTTTTCATTTTTTTTCATAGATTTCTTAGGGTGAATGTCTAATTTGGAATGAAATAACTTTTTACCCAAGTACCCATTGTGGGTTATCAACTTGGAGAGTGTTGTGTCCCTTTCAATTTTTAGTTTAATATCTTTCAAGTTGGACTAATGAGGTATTTTAGTTTAGGGTCCTCTATCTTAGACCATCTATTACACTAGTTTTGGGTTTTAATTCTTGGAACTAATGTTGTTATAGTTTAGGGTCTTCTATCGTGTACCTTCTGTTGATATATTATAGGGTCATCTAACTCAGACTTTATATTGTTGCAGTCTACGATAACCTTGCCCAGAACTTCTTTTGAGGTATTTTATGGTCATCTAGTTTTGACATTTTATTATTATAGTTTAAGGTCTCGTAGCACATAACTATTTTCACATTATTTTATTTTCGTTTAGCTCAGACCTTCTATTTATATATTTTATAATCTTTTATCTTAGACCATTTATAAGTATTTCTTTGGGTCTTCTAGATCGAACATGTTGATACTGTAGTTTATGGTCTTCTTTCTATGACATGTTTTTGTTGTAGTTTAGGTTCTTATATATCAGAATTATTGTTATTTTAGTTTAGTATCTTCACGATTATACTATTTATTTCTATAGATTAGGTTTTATTGAGATTAGTCTTGTCATCATAGTAGTTTATGGTATTTTATCTCCAACCAACTATTTTCGTTTTTAGGGGCATCTAGCTTAGACCTATTTGTTACTATAGATTAGGTCCTTCCAAATATGAAATATTGATCCCGTAGTTTAGGTTCTTATATTTTGTACCTTATGTGGTTTTAGTTTAGGTTATTCAATCTTTGAACAAATGTTTCTATAGTTTAGTGTCATCTAGATTAGACTTGTAGTTTCTGTATTTTAGGGTCTTCTAGCTTGGATTTATTGTTGAATTTAGATGATAAAGACAAGGAGGATGTATATTCTTGATGAGTTAAAGAAACATACAATCTTGATGAGGTCATCATGGATGAATATTCAAAAATTATTTTGATATTCTTTATTCTAGTTTAGATTTTACATAATGAATAATCATGATAGTTTTTGACACCTTGTATTCTTATAGATGTTATGAAGGATGAATATTCATGAAGGGTTATGACACACTGTATTCTTACTTCAAAGGTTCTTGGTATATGGTGAAATAATGATAAGGTTGTCTAATCTACTTGGATAGTCATATTATTTCCTACATAAACCACAAACCATGAATTATGAATCTAGCGAGATGAGATAGGAAAGACCCATTGGGGATGACTGAAAAACACTCTAAGGTGTTGAGTTACATTTTTATGTTTCTAGGGATCATGAGGATTGTAGGTCCTTTCTTTCAAGGAGGATAAAACTCTTGTTAATAGTTCAATGGTCCTTAATCATGAATATGGATGGTATTACATGAATGGTCATGTATAGGGGTTCCCCGCTCATTTCTAAGGGCCATGGAAGATTTGTGAAGATTCATACATTTGGTGATGAATTTGGATATGAATAAAAGTCTATCCAGGAAGAGTTATAGAACCCTGGGGATATTATAGTTTATTATAAGGCATCTTAGGACCTGAAACATGTGATTTTGGGTCAAGTGATGAGGGTCATCGATAAGTTTGGGAATTGAGTATTTCATTCCTCTTTGATAATGGATACAATAAATAATGATGTAATGTTGAGGATATCAAACCCACCTGAATATTTTAGCCATATGAATTATAAATCATGATATATAAATATTTGATTTAACTAAAAATGAGTGGCAGTGGTTTATGTCGACCATTAATAATGATAGAAACTAATATCAAAAGTATTCATGATAATAACACATTGATTTAAGGGGTACCACTCCTATGACCAAAATAACCACTAGGAACTTGCTCTGACACATCATATTATTCATCAATGAATCATAGAGGGGTCCCTTATGAATAGTTAGTCCTGATTACCAACACACTATAGGGAAGAACGAATAAAAATTAATCAAGGGTATGGGGTCCCAATAAATGTATATCAACTCAAGGAATTGGTTGGTGTCAGATCATACTTCTATAACATGAAGGTGGATTATAGAAAAGGTAATATTAAATAAGAGATCGAGAACCATATAAGTTGTTTCCCTTCCTATTGAAAATATTATCACAGTCAAGGGATGTGATAAACCACTGCTCTAAATTTTTCCTACGTTAGAGGTTTCTAGTGATCATGGATCATAATTTACTAGGTCCATAAAATAGGCCCAATGAGTTTTTTACATTTTTTATTATTCTTTAACGTTTTCCTAAAATATTTAGATGAAGAGTTTAGTGAGTTAAGAATTGGCTTTTTCTCATACCTCCCTTTACAGGTTTTCATCTAGACAGGTTTCATGTATCTTTCACTATTAGTTTATGATATTTTGATTTGGACTATCTAAGGATAATTTTTAAGGTCGTATAGATTTAAACAAGGTGTACACTATTTAATGTCATGATGCATGTAGACCTGGTATCATAGGATTGTTAAAAAATATCATAATTAGGATTTCCATGGTTAAGAGTACCCCAACACCCTTTTTCATATGAGATGAGAATGAGGTAAATTATGGATAAAGGTTCTCAAATATTGATTAATGGTATGAGAATACCATGCAAAGTATGATCAATAATCACACTATGATGAAAAGTTCTACTATAATGATTTTGGGTTCTAAAAGGATTATAATATGCTTCTTACAAGACTGAGATATCGTTGGTTGATGGGTCTAACTCCTTTAGGCATATCCAACTCATACAATATCAATCAGAGGGATATTTTCTCATTACTAATGGCCATGAGATTTTTTCTACAACTACTAATTCTCAAGACAAAAAGTGTGATTTGTGGATTGTGGTGCTGATAAATATTTTGGAGACACCCAAAATTTTGGTTGACCATGGCCATGCCCTTGTAGTAATTCGACAAAAGGTGATGATGCATGATGGTATTCATGGTCTGATATCATGTAATATGGGATTGTATGTTGTGAAATTTAACATCATTCGAACATGATGTATTTCTAGAAATTTAACATCACACTGTATGTATGTGGGAACTATTATGAAATTTTTACAATTTCTTCCAAGAGACACCTAGAATTGGTTTAGGGTATTTGATTTCAAGAGTCAATATTTGTCCCTAAATAGGATTACCAGTGGGTAAAGATATATTGGAGTCCCTTTTCTACAGATCTAATTCATTAAAAAACTATCCATATGCATATATTATTTATGTATAGGTAAATCAAGCTTATAAAACATGATGATTCTTAAAAAAAATTATTATCCTATAAGATGGACCAGAGCATAGGGCTATATTCAAATTTTCCTTGGTTGGGTTTCCCTAGGTTTCTCTATAGATTTTTTAAAGAAAGGAATCATGCAAAAATTATCTCCTATAAAGAGACTCCCTATATAGATCTAGATCATATATTAATTGGGGAAGGAAATTTTTTTTGGATTTCACCTATTGGTCCAGTTTTGAAGGATCTCAGGAATGACTACATATCCTGTGACAACAGGAATCAAGCCACACATAGTTATCATATGGATTCCCACATAGATCATACTCCTATACAGGGAAGGGAATTTTTTTCAAGCCATACAGAATATTCCTGAGACATTATTTTCACATATATTGTCTATATATAGAAAGGAGAATTGTTTTTTTACTTAAGAAAAGATACATCATAAAAGTGAAACATCACTTTGAAGGTTAAAAAATTTATGCATGAGAGACATTTTTTTTGAAATCATGGATATGGTCGGTGATAGGTGGTCTAAGAATCACTACATATCCTATAGGGTTTGGAATCATGAAATTTTTTATTCTAGATAAATTAATATTCCCCTTGTATATATATGACTCGTATATTATGGATATGAGTATGTTTCCCCTGAAGGACAAGTCACCCACTAACTTATAGGTGTATGAACTATAACCACCTATGATACTATCAAAGATAAGATCTCTCGTATTAGAATAATCTTTTACTACTGAAGGAATATTTATATTCTTGTGCCCAAAATTTTTTGGAATCTTCAAATATGGACTAATCACCATGGAAGGTTGTAATAGTGGAAAATTTCAGGGTGGGCTTGGAATAATATACCTAGGTTTTATTATGTATCCTGAAATCTCAAGAATAAAACCACGTGTAGTTCTTATAAAATAAAATCCCCACATGAATCTATCTCAAATATAGGGAGGGACAGTTTTTTTCTTCCAATGGTGTGTCATGACAATGTTGTTGCAAAAGGTTTTCTCTACATAGATTGAGCTCATACAAAAGGAAGGGGTTCTTCCAGGTCTTATCTTGGTATGAAGGTGAATCTTTCATCCCTTACATAGATTTACAGATAAGAATTCCAAATCTATGTAGTTTAACATTTTTTGGGATGGACCATATGTTATGTAGTTTAACATAAAGTTACCAAGACATTTGGCTAAGTTGAGTGAATAACTCATAGAACATGGGTCTTTATAGGAGAATCATACCCCAGAATGGAAGGGTAAAAGAATACAATGTTATAATCTTTCTTTGATAATGGCAACATTGCCCAGATGAGTAACATCAATGGTTATTGAATATACATGAATATTTTGGTTATGGGAACTATAAATTATAATCCATGTATATTTGAGTCAACATGATCTGGATACTAGTTGGTACAGATCAACTATTTGTAATGGTGGAAGCTTCTATCACATGTAATTAGGAAAATATCTCTTGGATTTAAGGGACATTTCATATGACCAAAATATCCACTAGGCACAATCCTTGAGGAATCGCATTACTCACATATGAATCATAGAGTGTCCCCTTCTGATTAACTTTCCCATATTACCAATTTTATATAGGGGGAACCATGATTATGAGGGATCAAGGTCTAGGGGTTGCAAGATGTGTATATAAAATCATGTAATTGGTTGGTATTGACTCAAATATCAATGTTTTTATGTTGGTTCATGGAGAAAAAAATATTAATGAAGGTTTAGATCACCCTAAAAGATAAAAAATTTGTATTGAACACATTTTTAGAGAGAAGGGATAAAAAATAAATTCATGAGTACACATTCATTAAGGAGATGATATGTTCAATGTCAACACCTCTTGTCATGAAGGTTAACATCATGAAACTGCGATGCGGTCATGCATCTTAATATCATGTAAAGAGGATGTGATTACCAATATTGGAATAGAATAAAACATTATTTCCCTAGTCAACGTGGATTTATAAGGTTACTAAGATCACTTGAGTCATGCTCGATGGTAGAAACAAGAGACAATTGGACAGTCGACTGATCCATGAGAGAGTGCCTGATAGGTAATTACTGGGAAAATATTTACTTTCTATATGAGTAGGAATCCCCATAAAAATATGGTTATTATGGAGGAACACAATTAAATTTAATGAAGATATTTTTCCTAGACTAAGATAAATAATCCATGCATCACTATGTATCCTGCGAAAATAAGAATCAAGCCATACATAGTTATCATGAGGAATAAATCCCTACAATGGTCCACCATATATACAGTAAGGGGGTTTATTATTATTAATAGTAATAAAAATAATAATTATATTATTATTATTATATATTTTGGCTGGATCTAGGATTTTATATTTTTTCCACTTCATATATTTTTATAACATGAATCAAGCCATATGTAGTTATTATTTAGAAAATTACCTATGAAATTATGAATCATGCATGGAGGGGGAATTTTTCTTTTATACTATGGATAGACCACGGATTTGAAATTCATGTGTTACTACATATCCTATAGTAATAAGAATAAATTCACACATAGTTATTTTATATGATTCTTTATGTGGATATGACATTCACTTAATAATATTGGCATCATATTTTCTCTCATTGAACTACAGATATGCCCATGTGACAAATACTTATACATGAATCTAGTTCCCATGTAAGTAATAATTAATGATTGATCCTAGGGAAGTAAAATCTAGGTGACACAAAATTTTTCAAGGGAATGATATTATGAAATATATAGTTCTTGTAGAGTAATATTCATGCACAAGTCTGGCCCATATGCATGGATAAGAAATTTTAATTTTACCAACTATTCAAGATTTAGTTGTCATTCCAGCAAGGTGAGAAATGGGATTACCAAATCTAAATAGCTTAATGTCCTCCAGGATGGACCACAAGTCATGTATTTTAATGTCATGCAACTAGGATTTATGTTTTTATCAGATTAAGGTCACATCAATAGGAACTTAGTGCTATGTAGTCTAGAGTCTTGTAATAAGAACTTGGAATATAAAGGCTTAAAATAATGATATGTTCTTGATCCATTCTAAACTTGAAAAACTAGATGATATAAATAATGTATTTCAAAACATATATGACAAATTATTTTTTGAAAATCGGTGGGATTAATGTTGCACCATTAGAGAAATAGGACATGGATTTAATGGGGTCTTCCCTTTTTGACCAAAATATTCACTACATACAATCTTTGAGGAATTGTTTTATTCAATTGATATTCTTACTGGGGTATATTTAGGGACCAAAACAACCCCTATAAGCAATCTCTTAGGCATTATCTTACTCATAAATGAATCCTATCAGGGCTCCTTCTATATTGATCAATACTTATTACCCATATGATGTAATAGATAACCAAGAAGACATGGGCTCATGGTTCATAAAATGTAAAGGGAATATTTGCTAAAGTTATATAGATATTTAGACATTAATAGGGGACATGAAGTTTGTCTAGTGGGAAAGATGTTGTCAGAAGGTTTTAGAAACTCAATGAAGGTGGGTCCTCAATGGAGATACGTGCCCCCAAATTAAAGGGTCCAACAATATAGTGTTATAATATTTCTTTGACAATGAGTATGATACACAAAAGGTAACAACGAGGATATTTGATTCCTATTTAATAGTTTGGTTATGGGAAGGGTAAATCAAAACCAAATAATATTTGAGTCGACATGAGATCAAGACCATTGAATACATTACAACCATTAATAATGATGAAATTCTATGTCACATGAAATTAGGATAATTTATCTTGGTCATAATTGGGTAATTTCCTCTAGGACCAAAATATTCACTAGGTACAAGATATGAGGCATTGTTTTACTCACAATTGAATCCCATTGGGGTTCCTTTTAATTATCCAGTTCTTGTTACTAGTATGCTTTGGAAAAACCCAAGAGTATGTGGGATAAATGTCTTAGGGTTTCCAAGACAAGTGTATTAACTCATGAAATTGGTTGGAAATAACATTGATATTGAAGGTATGAATTTGGTACATAGAGAGATTATGATTCAAGAAGGGATTTATAACCCTAAAGGCATCCGACAATGTTTATTGAACACATATTTAGGTAAAAGAGATAAAACATGTGATTCTTGAGTACACAGTCACTAGGAGTGATGATTTATTCAATTTGAATACCTCACATCATAAATATCAACATCATGATACTAGGAAGTGTTCCAAAATCATTTAAAAATATACGTATTAATCATTCAAGTTAAATTGAATTCCCAAGTTCATTTAGCTCGCATGATTTATACTAGGTAAGAGTAATGAAGGATGACTTATAAGTCAATTACACTACATGAGAGTGCATGGCATGGGACTTTTTAGGGGTATTCACATTTAATATGAACTATAATCCCAACATGGATATGATTATCATGGAGGAACACATTTTAGAGTGATGAAAATTGATGGTTGGATCTGAAATAAAAAATCAAGGCATCACTATGTATTCTATATCAAAAGGAATCAAGCCACACATAGTTATTATATGATAAAAATCCCTATAAAAGTGTGAACCATATATAAGGAGGGTATTTTTAATTATATATTTTGGATTGGTCAAGGATTTGGTATATTTGCATCACTACATATCCTACGTTAATAGGAATCAATCAACATGTAGTTCTTATAGGGTAAACCAATACAAGGGGTTTGACACATGTGCAAGGGAAGGGGAATATTTCTGTTCTCGTGTTGGGGACTAGGGTTGAAGTCCCATGCATCAATATGTATTTTGTGGACATATGAATCAATCCAAACATAGTTGTAGAGAAAGGTCCCTACACAAGTCTCTCCCATATACAGTGGGGGATTTTTTTTCTTTTTCTCTTTTCTATTAAGACTGTGACTAGGATTTATGATCCATGCATCAAAACATATCCTATAGTAGATGGAATAAATTCACATACAGTTATTATATATGATCCCTTATATATATCTAAATCACACATTAGGATTAAGGAACATCATTTATTTTATTCTCCATAGACCTAACTCATGTATAATGAATTTTCAATGAAGTGATGTCCTAGAATTCATCAGAAGCGAACCTAATGAATGCTGTTTTAGTATCAGGGTAATTTGATAATACCTTGTACTCCGTTGGGGTTGTGGGAAAGACTCCATGTGAACTAGAAAACCGATAACCACAATAATCACTACTTAGATCTAACTCATGCATAAGAAGAAGTGGTAGGTCTCACAAGGTGACCATATGTCATGTAGTTTAACATCTTGAGACTGGGATGTTTATTGTTCTATTTAACGTCATGTGGTAGAGAAATATTCCATAGATTTTAAAATAATGTTGTTAGGATGTGGAATTCCGTACACTTTAATGTATTGACATTAGGAAATGCGTCATGCAATTTAATGTGATGTAGTAAAGATGTATTTAATACTGTTTAACATCATACAGTAGGAAAAGGAATGTTGTGCAGTTTAAAGTCTTACTTATAGGACATTTTTTCTCAGGGATTCATTTATGAAATGTATTTCATATGAAACCTTGAATTTGTGGGGGAGTAATGCATTCTCTAACCATTGTTTCTAATGAGTAGTCCCCATTGGACTAGAACTCATTTATGACTTCAATACCTTCAAATGTGAGTGATAACTTTAGGGGTTTCTTCCCAATATCATCGGTGATTTGAGAAACAATACCAATTATCCTTAGAGGAATGAGTGTAAGAAAACCTTTTGGTTAATGGCTACTACAATCCTTTTCTGATAGACTTCACGATTTAGCACTGTATATAACCTTTTCTCATTAAGTTTCTCTATCTCATCTAGCCACTTTTATAATTGATCATCAACTGATAGTTATCCAAAGATTGATATTCAATGTGGGGGAAACTAGACCTTGATTGGTAACATTGCCTCTATTCCATAAATAAGTGAATAAGGGACTCTTTTTTGGGAGTGAGGGTAGTATTATGGTAGAACCACAAAGAATTCAAGATATTGTCTGGCCAATATCTCTTGTATTTTCCACTATTTTCTAGAGTATATTCGATAAATTATTATTTAAGGCCTAAGCCTATCCATTTTCTTCTCCATGATAGCAAGACAAATGGTTTAAATTGATATTATACCCCTAATAGAGTCTCTTAAAAATAGAAAAACAAAATTTGATTCCATTTCCCTTCAATATCATGTTAGGGACACCAAATCTAGTGATAATATTGGACTTCATGAAGTTGGTGCTACTCTTAATCTAAAATTTCTTGAGAGGTAGAGCCCCATCTCATTTGGAAAAGAATTTCAAAGCAGTAAGGATTTACTTTGACATCTTAATTGTATCGGCGGTATATTTCCCCACAACATCCATTCTATATATAAAAAATGGCCATGAATAATTCGCTATATTTAGAAATTATATGAGTCTATAGATGCAGATTTCATGAATCAGACATGTATTAAACTTCCTACCAAATTCTTATTGCCATGTATCTTCATCTACCTATATTAACTATGCTTTCTAATTTTATGGGAGAGGCTAGTTCTATAATGTTGAGTTCTATAGGATGCTGCATATACCTCCTTTATAATGGAATGAGTCCCTCTTTCTGTAATGCATCTTAGAGGAATTCCATTGAAGCCGCATTTATAGAGGTATTTCTCTTTATTTAACCCACGTTTAAAGGTGAATTTCACTTTCTAATGTCAAATCTATTCTATTTTTCCTTGATAATAATGGGTGGGTTTTTTTGGACTTAATATTTTAAGGGATCCATCCATCCATGTATGGATATCATCTCATCATACTTTGGGGAATATTTGATAAAATTAATTTACTCTAGGTCATAGATGATTACTGGTGAGACTACCCTTCAGTGTGTGTTGTGTAAGACTAAATTATCCTGATCACGATCAACCAAGACTATGGTTGGATTATCCATTTCATCTACAAGATCATTCTGTGATCGAGGGACATGATGAAATATTAGTTCAAAAGGGTATTCAACCATTAGTCCTCTCACATAATCAATGAGGGGGGAAATTCTTCCTTCTTAATGTCATATTAACAACTGATCAATTTGATCACCTTCTCAGAATCACCATTTACATTCAGGTAAACTATCTGTAGTTGTCTGTAATGATGCAAATATATAATAAGAGATTGATATTCTTTCACATTATTAGTTCACCCTAAAAATAATAAGGATTAGGGAAAATTTTCCTTATACATGGAAACAAATACAATCCCTAGATTAAACTGATTGAACTTCAACGTTTCCATTTTATTTCCACAAAAAATATAGGAAGCACTATCAAAATTCATCTCCCATGTTTGGGGAGTTTCATGGGAATATAAGACTTCATAATCTTGAATTTCAGTGTATTATATAACATTTTATGCGGAATTAGGCTTAGAAATGAATTAAATGATCATTTTCCCTTTGATTACCTTATTTAAAATGAATTGAATTTCATACTACTGAATAAAAAAACTCATTGGTCCATACACCCTGTAAACCTATGGAGGCCATGAATACACATGATCTAGTTGAAATAAGAGACCAGGTGGAATTTATGATGCTATAATTAATTCCTAACTATTTAATTACAATGATGAGTGGTAGGTGGTTCTTCTTAATACTATAATATCATGTTTTTGTACCTATCATTGTTTCGTTGAGATAATAGAGACTATTTTCATTCCCTACATAATTTTTTATGTGTGGAGGGAACTGGGAAATCATTACATGGTTTCCACTTATAATATAAGTGGATTTACTTATACTAGTGTCATTAAGACTGATTTATATATAATTTACCACTTAAGGTTCTCAAAATCTTCTTGGTAGTGCTCATCCCACTAGTATGCGACTCCATTCATTATTATTCTAGTTAAAGGTATAGATTGTCTAGCCATGATGGTTATGAAATTACTAATATTGGCATGGTTCAATTGGATCCCCATCAATTCTCAATGATTTTAAGGAGGTGGCATTTAAGGGATTGCACTTGTATTTTTTGGATCAACCTCAAAATTGCAGTGGTGTACCATAAAGGCAAGGAATTTCCCTAATGTTTCTCCAAAGTCAAACGTTACAGTAATCGTCTTTAAAATGTTCTACTAACAATTTTTAATTACTTTTTGAATATTAGTGTGAGGTTGACAAAATTTTCATGATTTATCCCCCATTTAATTGACATAACACTTTGTGATTCAACTCAAGAAGGATTTTAATATATAATGAACAATTTATTGATAAGTAGTTCTTGTGTTCTTTAAACCAAAGGGCATGACTTGATAATAGAATATCCCTTGAGGAGCTATGAAGGCAGTGTCTCCCTAATATTCAGGGTTCATATTGATCTATTTATACCATGAATACCCATCTATAAGGGAAAGGCCTCGGAATCCATCAGTTTCATTGATCATGAGTTTTGTGATTGAAAAAAAAATCACCCTTCTAGCAATGTTTATTAAGATCCCTGAACTAAATGTAGAACCTGATATGTAAATTATTATTTTTTATTGTGAATATGTTTTTGATACATTTTGGGTACATTACCTATTAAATAAATCCTACTTTGATCAAAATTTAAACATCATATTATACCTTGGTGGCATGAGAGGGGTACATTCTCTTGGCTATTAGCTTAAATCATTATTGGTCATATAGAATTCCTAGATGATGATTAGCCACATTGGGGTTCAACCCATGCATGTCAATATAATTCCAAGAAAACACTTATCAATGATTCTTCATAAAGGAAATATAGATCTCTTTATCCTCATGAGGCATGGTGGAACTAATCAATATAGGCCAGAGGTCTTATTCTATTTCCTGTTTCACTTGCTTAGTCTCATCAATGATGGTTGAGATTCCTTCCTCAAATATGGGAGGAGATTTATTGTGGTCATACTATTCCCCTTCCATCCCTATGTTTGTGAGGGAATATTCAGAAATGGTGGATAATTTAGGGTCATCTCTATCCCTGTTGAGGTATGAGAGGCCATAAGAAGATATATTTACATCCTAAATTTCCATATCCACTAAAGGGGGGTTCTAAGGATACTTTTTTTACTTCATAATGCTACCGGTGGTAGGATATGTACAGAAATCCCAACTTACAGGGGATTTCATGGGGAATTTTTAATTTGTACTAATAGTGTAGTGTATTCTTTGAATCCTAATGGGGAATAAGTAATACTATCTTTTTAAAAATATACTTTGTATATAATGATAATTATCATATTGACATAGGCTAGTGAGGTTTTTGGTTCATAATAGTTCATTGGGATTAAGTATACTAACCCGATCATGATTATGGGAAGCACATAGTAACTTCTAATCATGGTATAGGGGTTTTCATGAGAAGTTCCAAATATTTTGGGAGAAAAAACATACATACCACCCTCCAACATTGGCTATTTTCATTCACTTTTATAGAAACATGACTCATCATATATATGGTTTCAAGATTCAAAGTGGGAATTATCACCATCTAGTGTACCAAACATTACATTGATGAGTTATTTCAAACATTGATGAACTATTGATGGAATTCCCATGTGGATATGAAGCCAATGTCTTCCAAGTAAGGCATTTTATATCTTTTCATGATCGATAACCATGAAATCCATGTTACATGTGAGGTCCTATAATTTTTCATTTAGATTGAACATTCGATGGGGCCTTTTCTCAATTTTTCTTAACCTTGAATGGCAAGCCTCATTGGAGAAAAATCCTCCTCACCATATCGCAAACATTAAAGGGACTAGATTGGGATGAGGATTATCTTGAAACAAAAACAATCATGTAATTTTTTTATATAAAATAAAAAGACAAATAGTACAAGAAAAAAGGTCTGTATGGACAGACCAAAAGAAGGGAAAGAATCAAGGGGGAATAAAGTATTAGAGACCAATGGAGTCTCCTATAATGATATTAACTCCTTCCGGTTTCAAGCTATACAATTCAGGAAATGACTAAAACTCCATAGCAAGAATGTCAATTGAAGCAAGGTAGTCTGCAGTCTTGTTTCCCTCCCACCAGATATGGGAGAAATTGATATCAACACCCAAGATGCTTCTTCACATTCTCAAAATATATGAAATAGACCAAAGAACATTACTGTATCAATGAATAGAATTATATAATAGAAAATAATCTGTTTCAACGAGAGTAATATCAAAATTCCTTTGCCTGAAAATGATCAAACTAGAAATCATGTCCATCACTTCAGCAAACAATGTGTTATTATTCCCCAACCAGATGGAAAACATCCAACACAGTCAACCCAAATCTATCATAGACAACACCTCCTCCATGAATCCAACCTGAAATAGAAGATCCATCACAATTAAATTTCAGAGCCCTTGAAGAAGGATGACAATATACCCAGGTTCCCAGATGAAGAGTAGTAGATCCATCCATTCGATAGTTAAAAAGATTATACAAAGAAGGTGGATCCCTCCAATTACCTAAAGACATAATAAAACCATAAATTTGATTTTCAATCCTATAAATAATGATTCATCCATTCAAAACCATTTCCTCTTAAAGATACTAGTTTCTCTCCTACCATAAGCACCAACAACCTACTTGTAAAATCACAGCACGATCCATTCTTTCAATACTCCCCACAACCGATCCATGAAACCAACATTCAAGGAAAGATAGATTGGCCATAACTAGATATGAAAATGTGGGGAACTCACAAAAAATACAAACATCATGAGCCTAATCATTATTAATGAACAGATGATAGAAAATTTCTTTTTTATGTATTTTACAACAAACACATCTTGAAGAATCACAAATCTCATATCATTTACCATTTTCATAAGTAGAAACAGCTCCATTTTTGGATCATATACAATAGGAAATTATATTTCAAAGGAATGGTCCTAACCTGAAGGATATTGTTCCATGTATTCATTGGATTTTTCATATTGAGGGTCATATGGTAATCTCTCATTGTGAAGGAGAAAATTGATGAAGGAGTAAAAATAATCTCATCAAATTGTGAGGATAAAACAATAATGTTAAAAAGGATCTATTGGTTACTATCCAATACTCCACTAATAAAATTCGGGTACTGACTTACTTCCTTGAAGGATATTTTTGTAACAAGGAAAACTGAATACCCAATTAACTCACCATTCAAGTTGTGATTCCAAAAAAGATATCAACCTTCCCAACCAACCATCGAGAATAAGGCCTAAGGTTATTAACAAAATAACCAATAACAACCCAAAAGGGAGTTCCATGGATATCAAAGATAATCATCTCTCCCACTGAGTTACCATGCATAGTTATACCCCATAACATGTGATATTCTAGAAACTCTCATGCCATCTTAGGATGAATGCACCTAAGAGTATCATTATGGCATCGAACATCAATTCCCTTTTCATGTATAGGATGATCCAATATATCCCATGACACCCATTTTATCTTACCGTCATCCTTAAGATCCCATAAAAAATAGCATGAATTATATATATATGTTTGACCACTCCTTAGGAAACTTGATAGTGGATAGGGAATGAATAAGAGTGGAAATAAGTACACTGTTAATCAATTCTATTCTTCCCTCAAATGAAATAAAAATATTTTTCTAGTTAATAATCCAAAACAGAAGCCCGCTGATCGGAGAGTAAAAATCAAAAATCCAAAGTATTGTAAAAGAAAGTAGAGCCCCCAAATATTCTATAGGGAAGTCCCTTTTCTTCATGTCTAGGATGTGACCAATAGTAGACACATGACTCAGTGTACATGTATTTGATATATAAAAACATCTATGTCTGTTATTAATGACTTGACCAATCCAAATATAATACCCATCCAAGATCCTATTCTAACCACACAACGAACTACTTGATGCATTCATGAATATAAAATTGTCATCGACAAACATTAGATGAGACACCAAAGGGGATATTAACCTACGACAATAAGGAAAGATAACACAATGATTTAGTATCCTGTGAATGAACTGACCAAGAAAATCCTGAAAAATAATGAAAATACTTGGAGATATTAGATTCCCACTATTGAAGACCTCGGGTAGATTTAAAGAAACCATATGTTTTATCCATAAAAGAAACTTGCAACCACGCAGAACAACAAGATTGAAAAAATATATCAATGTTCCATTAAAAAATCCTATACCTACCAAAACATTGTTGATGAAACCCCATTCCACATGATCATAATATTTATTGATATCATGTTTAATTACCCCATTATTTATTGAATATGTTATACTTTTTTGAATCATATAGGGGTTTGATATGTCCCTTTATAACATCTTCATTATCTTATTTTGTGAAAGAGATTGTGGTATGGAATTATTATAAAGTAGTTTCTAGCCAATGAACCTTGGATGTAGACACATCTATCTCAAACCCCTTGGGACTCTAGGGAGTCTAGATAAATACCTATCAAATTAATTTTGAATAATATAGATAATCAAGTATTATGATTTTGGTTGGTATAGATGCCAGCGGTTTTAGAATGTCATATTTACGTTCCAAAGGTCTATGCTTTCCAAGGTTGTGTTTCTCCATAGCAGTGGCCTAGGAGATAAAGTGTCTAAGGTAGAAGAGAATTATGTTTTAGTAGAGGTTTATGGAATATATTTTGATAATGGTGTAGGTTATTCTAACATTCCCCTCGATTTAGGATGATATAATAGTAGCACCTTGCTTGTCTAGTCATTTAAGATGATTGGGTTGAATAACCCCTAAAGGGATCTGAGGAATATCAATTCTCTTTTTGTTCTTGATAATGTTCTCACCAAAGGATATGAACTACATATATGGTTTTTATAGGAATGTGACAAGAGTATTGGGTTCATCCATGATCGCACCTTCTCCTATACCCTCTATATTTTTGGTATTTACCTATGGCTTCTTAGTCAAGTATATAGAACTCATATTCAAGGGCATATTAATCATCCTGGAAAAGTTTTATTAAGTGTATAATATTAGCATAATAAAAAAATGATAGTTTCATATGATGAAGATTATATTTGGTGGGGTAGTTCTCATTCTCTGGATGCTAAGGAAAATAAATCCACTAGAGTTAGATCCATTGTGGGAATTGGATATGACTATTTTTCTTGTTCTATTTCTTGTATAAAAAGATTATAACTGCTTCAAAAAAGAGAATTAAATGGAGACTCTTTAGGTTCTGTAATCGAGATTGGTTCATAAACATTTACTTTAATGGTGGAATAATCTCAGTAAACTCTCTTCAAAGTCATCCAATTATCAAACATATATTCATTCCTTGCAAAAATATCCTACCAGTCTCACTCTACTTCTATTTAGGTGGTAGTCACAAAAGTTACCTTTTCTAGTCATTTTCATAGAATCACATGTTCAGAATCAACCATTACCTAGAAGATGTATTTAAAGACAAATAAGTCCTTCATTATGTGACCCATCCTTCTATGAAATGGGAAACAGAGAGGGTTGTCATTTTTTTCAACCTAATTGGGTTTCTGAGGATACAATAGTTTATTGATGAAATTTTCCATATATATAACTAAATAACTAAGAACCTACTAATTTCATAAGAAATATACTTTGTTATTTAATTCATAAATATTTGGAAGAAATGATCTCCCGTTACCTTCAGTCAAGGGAAGTTTTTCTACTAATACTACCACCCAATGGGAGGTGTCATCCAATTCAATGCTTGAATGGGTGCTATAGTGGAAATCTCTACTAGTTTGAAGGTGAAATTAATAGTATGTACTCTTCCAAGAATTGTTTACCTATGTTTTAGGCATGGTTCAAGATTTTTTCCTAGTTAATTGAATGGATAGGTGTTGTGAAATTTATATGAACTCACATAATCTACATGGGTATTTCATCATGAACAATGGTGTTTACATCACATCTTGATGGATCTCTACACAATGTTTCAACAATTTCTCTTGCAAGAGTGGGAAACTAGGTGTGTACTTTAGAACCTTCCATATATTGATAATTTCAAATAACCTATCAATTTTTCAATTTTCTCAATTATTGTGGTTGAAAAACATCATTTTACTCAGAATGGAGTTGAATTGATAATGGAATTGATGATATAGGACTTTACGGCATGCAATAGACCCTTCTAGAAGACTATTACACAAAATGAAGGATAGCACTACCAAAGTATGTGAAAAAAGATTAGTTTTATACTTTCTTGATAGTCTCATGGGGTTATCATCAGGATAAAAAGTGTATAAGATACTATTCTGGATCCCTTGTTCCATTAATGGTTGAGAAGACTAGGTTTCTAAAATTTGGTGGGGGTAAATTTTCATCCACCCATTCAGGGTATGGTTTTTTTCTGGCTATATGGGGGTGTACCATCGCTCTTTGGCCCCCATCTAAGCCACTAGAGACTCAATTTTGTGGTGGAGTTCCACAGATACCACCTTAAACCACCACTTACTATTCATGGGGAGTTGGTTAGGCCTGAAATTGTTCTCCCACATTCATATCCTACTAATTATCAATTTCTCTTAGGATCGGATGACCACGCTGATAATGAGGAAGTTGTCATCATAATGGTGGAAAATCATGGGTGAATTCAACCACATTGTTTATATAAATCAGTTCCCTATATCTATATAATTCCTAATGATAAAATTAAACCATTGTAGAGAACATAACTCTATACTAATAGGTTGGAGAAGGGATAAATGTTTCTTCATGAAGAAGAACCCAGTGGGGATATTTCCTCTAAGTAATTTCCCTTTGAACTGTATAAGGTTCTGTTTCTCATTATCATACTGGTTTTTTTCCTCTAAAAAGGGGATTAAAACCCATCTAGGTGGTGATTGGGGTGTTCCATTGACCTTACCTTAATGTGTTTAAGAATTCCATCAAGGAGGTGAAAACTCTTTATTTGTATGAGTGAAGTTATGGTTTATCCTCTAATTCAAAATATGTGTATTCTCTTTTTGTCCATCAATATCTATTACCTCTCATGGTACCATTTTCTCATTGTTCCCCATGGATTTTGAATCTTGTTCAACATCATTTGTTAGATTTACGTTAATGATGATCACTAAGGCATACTTTGTGATAGTATTCACCACATTATTGACCAAATTGTAGGGAATATTTGTACCATTCATCTCTCATGTTTTAGTTGTGTTAGGGTATGACCCCTTTATATTGGTCTTGTTGGGATGTCTTGGATTACAAACCATGCAGGGTTTTATTTTCTTCTCTAGATGATCCCATTACTATGGAATTTTATTAGTGACTATGAGGGGGTCTCTGGTTGTTCTTTCTAGGAGTGACCCAAATTAAAGTAATGTGCCTCTTTGGGGGAGGAACATCTAGGATTCGAGCCATTGGTACATAACCCTATCCTAGAAAAGGATAATTTACATTCAATTGATGATAAAAATTCCCCCATCCCTATTAGATGGGGTTGATTAAGATTCACCATTGGCACTCTATGATCCTATTTTTAAAGATCTGATGACTAAAAAGATATAGATTGAGATTCAAATTCCCTAATCCATGTGGTATGTGGTTGGTTTAGAGCTGACAATAATTTCATTGGGGTCGTCTTGGGGATTAATGTCCCTGGGGGTAGATACAACAAGAAACATTCTCCCATAACTATGGATTGGGTTTCCACCTAGATGCATTTCATGGTGGATTTCATTGGAGTCTTCCAAATTTGGCTCAATTTTTGTTTACATGTGGTCTTGGTGTAGTGGATTCTTGTGATGAGAGTCAGTTACTATGGAGAGTCATTTAGGTGTCTATGACTTCATCTTTTAGTTTTGATACATGCTACCATTTTTCAAGGGGTCTATATTAAGAGCCTATTGGTGGTCCTTTTTATCTATTCGTGATGTCGTTGCATTCTCAAAGCATAGATTTTCATTAGATTAGATAACTATCCCACACACAATCCAATCCTGAGATATATCCTTTGGTTATGACATTTTCATATACATCATCCAAGGATACTTACTCTCTTGGGAATGGGGTGATGTGAAACACTCCATACTCACCCAATCATCAAATATGTATGTATGATGGGGCTTTGGATATTAGTTTTTGAATAGATTCCATATCATGGAGGAAATCCTGATGTAGGATCTTACTATGAATTTCTAATCATGTGTCTTGAGCCATAGAGAAAGAATCCAGATCTATCTGAAAATAGAGTGTGTTCATGGAATATAAGTGAACCTCATATCCCTAATAAGGGAGGATTCTATATTTTAACCACCGAATGATTTCTAACATGTTCAAATGAAAGTAAGGAATAAACACCCCTTTTATCACATCTGTGAATTCATAATTAGAATTAGAGATGGGCTAAAACCTAATTGGGAGGTTTTATATACCCATATCCCTCCATATATCCATGTCATATACTTTCTCATTATGGTAATATTATTCCACATGGTCATACCACAAACATCACTTCTCTTGGTCACCTAATGAGAGAGGGGAGGTTTTAAGGGTATTTTATGGGACATAATATGTGGTTAACCCTTCTGTTTCAAGTACCTATATATAGAAGGGTTTATCAAAAAGGATATGATTTTCTTATCAGGTTGATATATCACAATAGGGGGGTTCATCCATAGAATATTTATCGAATAAGACTCCCATAATCCATCTCTATACTTCCATGAGGAGGAATATCATGGTTGTTATCTCCTCATGCATTTAATGAAGAGTTGGTAGACCCTCTATGAGTTTCAGATACACATCATAAAGCCTCAATAGAACTAGCATTAAGTAGATTTGGAATATGAACCTCATATAATATCATTGATAAAATATATTGTCCTTCCTTTTGGGGTCAAGTATGGCTATGTGCCTACTTCATGGTGGTTATTGTAATATGATGATCATTTTATGTTTCTAGAGGAATATGATCCCACTACTATGAATTTATTAGAGTATGGTGATAATCTTCTCTATCTTATATTGGGATATAAGACTACCTTTGAGTGGTTTATAAAATATATCAGCCAACACTAGTTGAAGTTGGTGTATGATCCTGGTTCAGATATGTATTCCCCATCGAAATATGCCAATTGAACTCAAGAATGGTATAAGGGATGCAAAATTCTTAAAAAATAGCCTCCAAATGATTCTGGTGTAGTATTTAATCCATTGGAGTAGGAATATGAGATTGGATCCTATAAGTTAATTAATATTCTGAGTTGTTTCATTAGTTGGGGTATGATCCTAACCTAAATTAATTTACAAATAATTTTAACATACCTTAATTGGAGAGAGGATATGGGACCGATGACAGAGAAAATTTACGTGCATATTTTTATCAAATAATGAGTTTTGTTTACTATTTTTCAATGATAAACCCCATGTATTTACATTTTTTATTAAAATAATGGGTAATTTTAATTTTATAGAGAAAATGAGCATAATTGAGAAAAGTGCATAATTATGGATTTTGGAAAGATTTTGACCGCAAGTGTATTTTGGTCATTTCTCATCAAATATATGTCCAAAATTTGTAATTAATTTTTTTTAGAATACGGATTTTATTTCCTCCAATTCTTTCGTCTAGATTAGGATCTGATTCGGTCATCTAAAGGGCCTAAAAATTCATTGAATGTTTAAATATTTTGGGTGGAAAACGTGGACCCCACAACCGTAACCGAACCCAAATTCATCCTAAACACATTCAAATGATGTTTTTATACTAGGTATTGAATGTTGATAAATAGGGGCATCTCAAAAAAAAAATTAGGAGAGTTTTTAAGTCATTAAGGTGTCTATTGAACGACATAATTTTGGAAGAACCTTCCTGGAAGCTTCGTCCAAAAACATAAACCTCCAATGAAAAATTCATAATGCCTTCATCGGGGGTCCAAATTCACTGCAATTTGGAGGTTAAATGGCCAACACATTTATGAATAACATTAAAGAAGGGGTCCACACATTAATCATCCATTTAATGGTCAAACGGCATGCAAGATTTCCAATTACATAATGTTTCCTATAAAAGGAGGCACTCGCCTCCTTCTCAGATAATCAGCTTGACACCTACAACCAAAGAGGGATCCCACAGGGGCATGGACCGCTTCTTCACCTCTATTCCCCCCTCATTTATTTTTCTTTAATTTTAGATTTATTTTTGTTTTATTTTTAATTTTAATTCAAATTTTAGTTTTATTAATCCATGCATTTGTGTTTCTCCATCCATTTTTCTTTATCTCTCTCTCTCTATATCTCTCTCTTCTCCCACCCACTCCACCAAGTAATCTCATACTCTCGGAAATGAGAGGCTAATCACGAGACTTGGCTCAGTGTGAGGTCAAGGTGTTCTTAAATTTTCTTTGTTTTTTATTTTAATTTTGTGGTCGATTTGAGTAGCATGCATTGGTGAGGCGAGTGCCCCCGATTGGGTGACAGCCCCCAATGACATGTAACTTAAACTATTTCTATTATGGAAAAGAGTTGTGATTAAAACGTGAGATTTCATGTTTGGATTATCAAACTGAAATCAAAATATAAAAGATAATAATGATTGAACCTAAGAATAAACATCAAAACCAAGTTCTTTCTTCATCAAATCATTCTGTTTTCATTGCATGATAGTTTATATTTTTAAATAATCAAAAACACAAAAAAATTGTGATCAATTTCATTTAAATAGAAAAAAAGAAGAAGAAATAGTTTAGGTGAATTAGAATAAAGTTAGTGAACTAAATTTAGAAGGCTTCTCAAGGGAGACGACCCTAGTTAGCCACTGTGCTACACTAGGAAAAAAATATAATTGTTTTTGTCCACGCCCCACGACAGACATTCATCAAAACTGGTGATGTTTCTGGGGAGCCAATCAGTTATTTGTTCACTTTTTCTATTTTTACATCTTAGATAGATTTCATTTATTTTTAAAGAATTAAAAAAACAAAAAGAATCTTTTCAGGATAAATTTAAATGATTATTATTCTGCATGGACTGAAAATTACTCACAAGTGCAGTAACAAAAACAAGAAGAAGAATATTTTAGAAGGGCTCGGGTGAAAGAACTTAGAGAAAGAATTGAACAACTAAGTAGAAATTCTGAAAGAGAATTTGACTATGTTCGTGAATTAATGTAGCATCCCAACCCTGTGCAGGATCAAGAACTTGAGGTGGTAAAGGAGGAAGACTTGCCTACTAAGCCACATGTGGGAGATCAACAAAGATTTCATGAGTTCATGATTAATTGTGAGGAATTTCCTGATCTTCTCATATAATACAAAGAAGAAGATCCATAACCACTAAAGGAAGAAACCACCCAAGTGGTGGAATTTGAAGTTAAGATGTAGGAACTCTGCTACCTACCTCTATCCTCAAAGAGTCTACTCCAAGAGGAACTTACCATTGAGGCAGAGATTGAAGCTGAACTGACTTAGGTAGTTGAACCATTCTTTGACTCTATCTCTTATATTTTTATTGAATCTGAATTACACATCACTCCTTTGGATTTTGATTATACATAATCATACAATCTATGATATTCCTTGGAGGAAGAAGATGAAGCTATATGTACACATATTGAGGAACATATAGAGCTCCTTGGAAAAGTTGAATATTTATTAAAGGAAGCTCATGAAGAGATGCTAATGGATTTCCCTAAGGAGACCATGAAAAAATATACTTACCTTGATGGGGATGAATTTTATCTTAATACTTCATGTTTTAATTTTATTCAAATAAAATTACACTCTAACATTCTCATTGACTATTATTTTGATGGAACATAACTTGAAGAACTACTAGACAAAGAAGAAGAGGTTGCACAAGTAGAAACCAATGAAGAGGATGGTCCATACTTCATCCTACCCCCACCATGAAATCTATACCTCATTGTGAAGGGGGAGGATATGATGTAATTTATCCATGGATCATTCCTCAAGAACAAGGATGAAGCAAAAGCTAGGAAAACCCACATGTGGTAGTTCAAATCAAATAAGCTTTATCCTCTATCTGACATTGGATAACAGCTGGTACATCCCTTTGGTGGTAGTAAAAATTCAGGGCCAACATGGGGGATTATACCAAGATTTATCTTTACATGATTTCTAGGAATTCAGATTTCAAATTTAGTCTTAGGAACTAGTCTACTATGCGGAACCCTCCCTCCTATCCTTTTAAGCTTTAATGACATGATTCTTGAGTTTAATTGAGTTGTTTTATTTTATAGGTTCATAATAGGTAGCCCTGGACAGTGAAGGGGAAAGACTAATTTTCATGGAAAAAGGGAGTTCAGTTTTAGTGTTTTATTTTTTAAAATCTCCACATTTTATTCCACAACATGTTTCGAGCTTTAAAAGATAAAATCTCATGCCCACACTTGAATTCATGTTTTACTCAATTTATCTAGGATACATGAGTTTTATAGGAATCCTATGATTCCATGTTTTAGATTTCAATTTTTATATGATTAGATGACTAAAAGGAAGAATTGAATTTTTAAAATGAAGTATGGATATTGAAATAATGACTCATGATTTGAAGGAATTAATTGATTCACGTAAATGAAATTTTCCCTACCATCGTCCATTCATTGAATTTTTTAAGTTCATGTGAATTTATTTTTATTATTAGTCATGCCATGAGTGATTTTAAAATGTTATATTTCTCATTCCTAAGGGGATTTACAGATCAAGTACTTCCTATTTATTTTTGAGTATATTTCTTGAGTGATATTTGGACATGTAACTAACGAGAACTTTTATAGAAACTTTTGAAAGCTATGACTGTGAAAAAACACATTTAAAATGATTGGGGAATCCTTTTAAAATATAATTATCCTTAAAATGCCACCTTGACATCAATCCTTATTTTATCCCATTTAGAAAATGAATGACCTTTATAGGGATGATCCATGTTTCAATCCATTTTTATCTATTCTTACCCTTCTCTTGGTATTTGTATGATATTTTAAAGTTGAAGTGTGGGGTAAAGGGAATCATAGTCGATGGGATAATACACATTGTAAAAAATAAGTGTGGGGGTTTTATTTTGGGAATTGTAAAAGGTTGTGAAATCATTCATTATACTCTGTTGTTCTCCCCTAATGAATTAAGAAAAATAAAAAAATGAAAAAAAAATATCCAATAAAATAGAAAATGGGTTTTGATTTGGGAGAACCAAAAATCACCATTTTCCAGACTGGTGATCTTCTGATCGTATGTAGTTAGGTGATGGATGTGAGGTTTGATCTAATCATAACTTTCAAAAAATGAAAAAAAAAGTGCAAAATAAAAAATATTCAAGAGGGTTCACAAATCATTCATTATGCATAATTTTATCCTGACCTTACTTTGAGTTTTGGGAAGTGGGTGTTCCTACTTTAAAGGGTATAATTTCACTACACTATTTCTTTTGATATCATGAATTGTACTTAATATATTAGCCTCTTCCTTAAGCCTTAATTTTCAAAGCATCAAATCCTACCAAACTTAAGCCTTAGAGTCATTTAAACCTTTATTTCAAGTCCTCATGATTTTTTGTGTCTTTTGTCTTTACAAAGTGGATAAAGTAGTTCATTTACAAGCCTATATATAAGAAGCATGTTCTCATGATTTGACCATAAATATACTTGAATTTTATCACGAGTGATGAGAGAAAAGAATTAAAAGTGAGTTAAATCATATCTTGGAATATTTAATAATAATGAATTAAGGAGCTTGAATGAATGAAAGGATAAGTTCAATCAATTTTCAAAAGGGAAAAGTAAAATATGTGAATTATTTGTTTCTTTGAAAAATGGGAAGTTAAATTGATATTTTGTGAAGATTTTTGAATTTTTTGTTTCACATTGAATTTTTTTTGATTTTATTGCATTGAAATTTGAATATTGGTTACATTGGTGTCCTATGATTTCCATGTTGAGATTTTATGCTTGAGGAAACAAATGGTTTAAGTGTGGGGGTATTTGACAGAGTAATTTTACGTGTATATTTTTTATAAAATAATGAGAATTTTATACTTTTTTTCAATGATAAACTCCATGTATTTACATTTTTTATTAAAATAATTGGTAATTTGAATTTTAAAATGAAAATGAGCATAATTTAGATAAGTGCATAATTCTGGATTTTAGTTAGATTTTGACTACAAGAGTATTTTTGTCATTTCTCATACAATATATGTCCAAACTTTTTGATAATTTTTTTTAGAATACAGATTTTATTTCCTCCAATGTTGTCGTCTGGACTATGAGCTGATTCGGCCATCTATAAGGCCTAAAAATTCATTTAATTTGGAAAATATTTGGGGTAGACAACGTGGATCCCACCGTAGTAACGGAACCCAAACTTATCCTAAACACGTCCAAATGATTTGCTTCCCCATGGTATAGCACGAGTATATATAGGGAATGATATAAAACAAATTTGGGGGAGTTATTAAGACATTAAGATGGCCATTTAATGAAAAACATTTAGAGGAACCTTGCTGGAAGCTTCGTCTAGAAACATTAATATACAATGAAAAATTCATAACTCCTTCATCTAGGGTCTAAATGCGCTGAAATTTTTACGTTGAATGGCCAACACATTTATGAACAACACTAAAGAAGGTTTCCATGAGTTAAGTGAAAATTTAATGGTCCAAAAACATGAAATCTTTCAGAGTATAGAATGCTTCCTATAAAAGGATGCCCTCGCCTCATTCTTAGGTAATCAACTTGATAGCCACAGCCAAGGAGTGATCCCACCAGGGCATAGGCCACTAATGCTCCTCTACCCCCCCCCCCCCTCATTTCTTCTTTTTATTTTATTTTTATTTTAGTTTTATTTTCAATTGTAATTCAAATTTTAGTTTTAGTAATTCATGCATTTGGGTTTCTCTATCCATTTTTCTTCATCTCTCTCTCTTTATCTATCTCTCTCTTTTTCCACCCACTCCACCAAGTAATCTCATACTCTTGGAAATGAGATTTTTATCATGAGACTTGGCTCGGGGTGAGTTCAAGTTGTTCTTGAATTTTCTTTAATGTTTATTTTAAGTTTGTGGTAGATTTGAGTAGCATGAATTGGTGAGGTGAATGTCCCCGATTGGGTGACGACCCCCAATGACATGTAACTTAAACTATATCTATTATGGAAAAGTGTAGTGATTCAAATGTGATATTTCATGTTTGTATTTTCTAACTAAAATCAACATATAAAGGAGAATAATGGTTGAACCTAATACTAAACCCCAAAACCATGTTCTTTCTTCATCAAATCATTCTATATGAATTCCATGATAGTTCATATTTTTAAATAATAAAAAACACAAAAATATTTTCATCAATTTCATTTAAATATAAAACAACAAAAAGAAATAGTTTAGGTGAAGTAGAGTAATGTAAGTAAACTAAATTGAGAAGGCTCCTCAAGAAAGACGGCCCTGGTCAGCCACTGTGTTGCACTAGGAAAAAAATATAATTGTTTTTATCCATTCCCCACAACAGGAGTGCATAAACTGACCTTGGTTAGCCTTTGGAATATGATGATCGATTTCTTTGAGAGAAATATGTGCATTTTTTTGGTGATTTCCAAACTAGGTTGATGGACCCCAGTTAAAATGGAAATGTGGTCATGGTCCTGTACCACAACCTTTATTGGAATATTGTGATAATCCTCTTGGACAAGATAAATAATATGCCTTTTCATTGGAGTAACCACATGTTCATATTGATCAGGGTGATATGATTCTTTGGATATTAGGATATGGATATGTGCATGAACTTGCATCTGTACCAGTTTTAAAATATTTCAACAGAACTCTTATATAATTTCTAGAATACAGTGTCACTTTAATAGAGTACGTATAGGAATATAGTCCTATAGGTTTTCAGAATCTACGATATACTAATAGATATATTTGATTAAAGTGGGCGTATAATATCACTCTTAACCCCCTTTGTTCAAGTGGATTCTGTAGGAAATATTAAGTTATGTGGGGTAGGGATATGTGCCTCTCCCATGCTTTCTACCAGAATATGAAAGGAGGCTTTATTTGGGAGAGCACAGATGTAAGGATAATCCCTGGTTTACACTAAAATATTACTATATGATTATTTTATAGAGGTGAGGATATGATCCCTCTCTTCTTGTTCTACTATTTTCTTCACTCAAATAGATCTACTTTTTCCTGGTTATGAGTGTCTTGGGTGGTGACCTTTTCGGTATTTACCTCAGAAAGTGACAGAGGGATAATGGTTGGATGACACTGGTGATGGAAGTTGATTTGAGACCTCTAAGGAAATTATTCAACAATTATGAAGCTATAGTCAACTCCATGATCTACCTTCCTATGGTAAGAAATACGTTGATCGACACACTCTAGAGAAAATCTCCCGAACTAGTAAGCAATGGTCATAGGAATCACCAATTTCAAAGAAGCCTTCCCTAATAGATGTGGTATTGTGGAATTCAGTACCATGACACCTCTACATTATTCCATGAGGTTTAGGATCATACCTTGTCAGTGGAATTATTTGGCCATCATGTTTACCATAGAAAAAATATGGCATTAGGTGTGTGGTATTGTTTTGCAATTCATAAAGGTTGTTGTCATAGTTGAATTCTAGAATTGTTTCTAAGAAAACCATAACATAAAATTAATGGGAGTTTAATTAGTATGTTATTTGAATTCACAAGTAAACTAATAAAAAGGTTACTAATTGGTACATTGGTGTGAGTATAAAACACGCTTAAACAACAATAGATAATGAATTCATTTCAAAATTTTCATTATCAATTTTTACATTTTCTTGTATTGAATGTACATATTGAACCATCCACATGAAACTTGATTACATTTAAATATTTTAGGATTTCACATTGATATCACAATATTTTTTAGGGGACACAAAAAAAGTGGTCGGACATGTGGTCGACACAATTTTTTCATTATTTAAAGATTCATGTTGGGTTTAACATTTTGTTCTGAAAAAATGTGTGTGTGAATCTTGATGTTTTATTGTGGGTGATTTAGTGTGGTCTCAAATTTATTTAGGCTAGGTTCACCACTTTTTTCCTCCAACATAATCTCCCAATGTATCCCACATCCATAAAAAAATCAAGACTTATTTTCAAAGGTAGGTTATTATTGGGGTTTCTAACCCAATGAATCATAGGAACATACATTGTTTTAGGGGATGAGAGGTCAGGATCATTGGCCCCTTTTGATGGAATTATTTCATAATCAGGGTCTCTATTATGGATTTTTGATATGTTCGCAAATCTTTCCCAAATCCCAATATAGGACTAGTTACCTTAATAAAAGAATCATGTACTGACTACTAATACACGCGAGAGGGTGTTTTGTTAATTACACCATATGTATGAATCAAATTATCTCCATTTATATCCATTATTTATTAACTATGAGAGTATTTATATGTTTTGAAGCCTTATGGATAATTAATCTAATGTTTACTACTGTCTAGGAAGGTGATTGGTGTTTTGAGATTGGTATTGAACCTGTAAGAGGCGTCATGTATATCTTATGATAACCAGAATCAAAAACCACGTAGTTTTTTTCAGACCATGTTGTGTAGTTTATCATCATGAATAAAGGACATAAATGAAGTAATTTAAGTATTTTTATGATGCTCGAGCCTTATGATGGAGTCCTTGGTATCATTTTTATAAGTGGAATTAGATTTCTTATATTTCACTGCTTATACCAAGTAGCATGCCCATGTTTGGGTGGAACTTTTATTATTCTATTGAAATGATCACTATAAATCACCCATCCCATGTGAGTAGAGATTTGTGTAAAAACAATAGATAAAAAATATAAAACATCCCACAAGGGATACAATATTATATTTTCACAGCCCTTAAATACTTAGGTAGACCTTATATTTGAGCAAGTCTTATACAATGAGGTTTCCATTATTGGGGGATTATAGTTATGAAAATGGAAGTATTGTTGCAAATCATTAAACTACCTTGAGTCATTCCTAGTGTGATAAAGAATATATCATAAAGGATTTGACATACTACCTGTAATCATGTGAATATTTCATTGGGTCATTCCTATGTAATATGATTAGAAAAAATATGATGGATTTACACTAATAGGGATGATGTGATATTCATGTATCTCAGGCCTTAAAAAAGAATCCAATATATCATTTTTATAACAGGAATCATATAACTATATTTCCCTTTAGTTCTTAAGCTACTGATGAATGGGGAAATATTTTAGATCCATAGGAGGTGTGGCCTTTGAGATATATTGAATGGAATGTCAAGGTACTTACCCAAAGATTGATTCCCTATCATATATCAATCATTTGTCCTTTTACAAACAACCAGAAAAATATTAATTTTTTATCCAATGATATATGAAGAGATATGATGGCCATTAATGATCTATAAAATATGTTAATATGGAACATTGACCCTTTTGAGATCATGGTGTGAATAGTGTTTCATGAGTATATAACCATAGTCCATTATAGATATTGTCCACATAAAGGGGGAATAATCAACCACCGAATCATGGTTGAGTGTTCACATGGTTCAAGGGAACATATCCATGTATACATACTTGACAAGGATGACACATTTAAGGGTGTCTACATGACATTTATGATGATGTATATTTGAAAAGGATGACATGTTTGAGGACCTCCACATGAAATATTTGAGGATACATATTTGAAAAGGATTAAATGTCAGAGGATGTATTCATAACATGTCTAAGGATTTTTATCTAATAATGATGACATGTTATATGATTTCCACCTAACATGTATGAGGATGACTTCCTAACATAACCATGTGCCTTCATGATATTGAGTCAAAATGTATTAATTTATTCATGTGATTAGGGATATATATCCAGGGGATTCTCATAACTGGATAACAAGTCTGGGTGTGATCACATGAATCAGGATAAAATGTCCATAGGTCATCTTGTCAGATTCCCCACATTTTTAAAGAGAATTTAATGATACGAAAGATATTTCTAAAGGTCTTCACATGATCAAGAAGACATGTATGACATTTTGTACATGTTAAATGAAATGATCATCTGAAACAAATGATCTATTCCCATGAAATTCATTGTATATTCCATTTCATGATGCTTCAATCAATTTTATCCCCCATCATGTGAATGCTTTACTATTTTTATACATATAACTACCGAGGAATTTCTTGATGAAACCAATATGTCAAAGGTCATTCATTTGACCTTGGCATCATGTCATATACCCTTAATGTGATTGATAAGTTGATCACATGAATCACATAAAAATTTTCATTATCTCTTATGTTAGTCACTAGACTTTTCAAGTGGAAGGATCTTGAGATTGTGCAGTCCTTCACTTCAGAAACTCTTCTCTTACCTTCATGTGTGTGTTTTATGTGTGTTAAGGGGGATTTTATAGTTATTTCCACAACATATATATACTTATTTTCATGATTATTATATTTCTTATCTTTTCTTTAGTCATTAGAATAAATTTTAATATAATTTTTTACTGTATCATGTACTTCGCATAGTCAAGACACATGTCATCAATGACATCATCCACTTGTTATGTGGTAAATAATGGCCCCATGATAAATCCATCCTTACTGGTTTTCTTGAAAACATGGCTTGTCAAATGGATTCTTTGTGATTAAAAATACATGCTTGAGAGCCTTCAGGAGATATGGTCACATGTTATAGGGCCTTCATGAGATCAGGCTGACATTTCAAAGTGCCTTTTAGTGATTTAGTCAACATGTATGGGAGTATTTGTGAGATCAATATGGCATGTTAGAGGGCATTTGAGAGATATTTCAAAAATGTTAGAGGAAATTCATGTGATTTATCCATCATCTCTAAGATCATTCATGATATCAAGTTTTCATGTAATATATCTTTCCCAAATTTCATCTAGAATGTCCCAGATCCTTCATTAGATTAGGAATCATGTTGAATGACTTACACATGATTATTGAGGTGATCACATGAAGAACATTTTCCCTTCATATGAAGATCTGGGTAACTCTCATCTCATAAGGATTCCATGACATTCATAATTCTATCATATGACACCTTCAGCGATTATTAAGCATTTATACATCTGGTCTTCATATGATCAATGTGGAAATAACTAATGGTACTTCTCTATGATGAGGCTATTATGTCTTGTGTACTTAATGTGATCAGGAAATAATGTCATAGGGCCTTTCAAAATTTTAGGCAACCATGTCGAAGGGACATCACATGATCGAGGAATTGATCAAATGGAGAATGAAATCCATTTTCATAAAGATAAATGTAAATCACATCAAATAATGATCCTATCATTTTCATCCTCCTTCATATGAACACCTCAATGGTTTTTAGGATTTTTTAAATCATCATATCACGTGATTAGGAAGAATTTACTAAGGGGATTCATGTAATCAAGATGGATTTTTTTGGTATAACATTGTATGATTAGTGTATAGATCATGTAGATCATGTAACACCATTGAGTGATGTTCCTTGGGTTATGTGATAATGAGTCTTATTTATGGTCACATTACCTATGTGACCCAGTGTCTTGTTCCATAACCATTCTTCTTCCTTATTTCCACTGTGAAAAAAATATTGTTTTTTGTTTTTTTTAATTCTAAAATTTGTCGATGCCCATTTTATGGGCGTTAATGGTGGGAGTGGTGTTGGTTGAGGTTTTTTCTTCACTAGAGAGGCTGGATGAGGTTTTCTTATGTTGAACATGTATTGAGTATTGAGATATATTTTAGGTGAACCAATTGCATATACTAATTATTATGTGAACCATGGGAAAATTGAGGGTTCCCCATGTTATGTTGGATGTATTTAGGAAATATCATTTTATGTTTTCCCTAAGAGGTTTAGTGTTGGAGATTCAATGTTGATGATGGGTTCATGCATCGACAGACCCATGTCTTATGCCTTATAAATGGGATGTTAGTGTAATTTTATTTTATAGGGTTGGTGGTGTGATCAAATATATGTATAATTTCATGTTGATGAATTGGAACTGAGTTTTTTTTATATTTTCTCCTCTAATTTTTTGTTTTCTTGCAGATCTAGGGAGCTAATAGGTGACCCAAATGATTAAAACCTATACTGCAGAATTTTATCTAAATAGGGGATAATTATCAAGGATTTTTAGTGCTCCCAAATGGTTTATGTTGCCCATTTATTCTCAATTATCCAAAATGATGAATTATTTTGACTTAATAATTCTAAAACACAACCGAGATATTGGTATGTTCTTCACAGTTATCCTTGATTTCCTATATCTAATTTTGATCATACTATTTGAGTCCTAGATCCAAATAGTGTTTCATGTTGTTTTTTTAAATTCATATGGATATCCTAGGGTCTACCATTTGTTCTAGTTAGTGTGTTAGATGTATGGATTCTTTCTCTTGTTGTAGTGGATGTGCTTGATGGATTGTAGACTAGTGTGCCATGTGCACTAAGTCTTTTTGATCTAGATAGAGTGTGGTAGATAAATCCAACTTTAAACATTATAACATGATATTTTTTTATTTTTTGTTTATTTATTTCAATTTTTTACGTTTATTCTAATTGTTATTCAACATGGTTAGGAATATCATGTGTCCTTGCACTTTCACATGGAAATTTATAGTAGGTACACTATTAAGGGTGGATTACTAAGATTTATTTATCACTACATATAAGGGATCATTGGTTTGAATGAAAATAAATAAGTTTTGTTGTTAGTTTTATTAAAATATGTAGTCGATAGTGATGAATCCTTTCACTTTATGTTTTAGTGGAGATGATCCTATATAATTTTTTATTAGGCTGGATCATCTCTTCTATTGTTGGATACCGGGTTGAATGTAAATTTTAATTACCAATATAGATCCTTAAACAATTTATTTTCATTATTTACTATTTATTTTCTGTCTACCCTATGGGAGACTAGTTATTGTATACTAGTATGACTATAAGACTGTAAGATTCATTCCATTTGTTAGTAGCATGATCCTGTATTTTTATACATACTTTGATGTTTATATATGTATATGTATTTTTCCATTTATAGTATTTTTTGTTACACTAATATGTTGTTATACCATTCTTATGGTATAAATTTATACCATTAATTCTTGTTTGAAGCCTCTAGAATATAGGGAGGTGTGCTTGATGCCTTGTTGCGAGCCAGATTGGGTGACATGTCAGGTGAACATATGCTCATTCATGAAAAATTGGTATTATAACCATCTATTTTTCTCAAACTATTATTAGAGATATTGTAGATATGTGGTCTAGGAATGTGTTAGATCTTGTGATGGACCATGTATTAGTGCATTTAGAACACCATTCTGAGGTAATATCCCAGTTACCAGGGTGATAAAATTGTTGTTCTTGGTTTCCCCTTTTATCGTTATCTGATTTCACCTTGGGTAACACAACTAATTTTTAGATATATGATTTATTTGTTTTTATCTCTTGGATCATTAGATAGAGGCTTGTGAATATTCATCATTCTAAGAACATTGTATTTACATTACAGATGTATTTTTTTATATGATTTCACTAACTATGGTGGTTTGTTTTTGTGAAGTTTCCAAAAATATTAATATGATGATTTCCCATATACATTCTCTGTATAATTCTAGTCATGTGGATCATGGTTACTTTCTTATAATGATAGGCCATGTGTAATTTATTGTGAGACTCTCTTTGGGGATGGAAGATATAGTCCCTTAATTGAGGGATTATTAAATCCCCTTGTTGGTTTGTGAAAACACTAGATGCCCAAGTACTGTAATGACGAGTATAGGATTCCTAATAAGTATTTATGATCGAGATTGGTTTTTCCTATAGATGTAGTTTTCCTAAGGGGCTTTCTAGATTTTAATATAATGAACTTGGTATTGGGAGGTAGAGTACTGGTAGTTATCTTAGTATCATGGTTAGGTTAATAGGGTTGGTTTAGTTGGATGTATGGGTTTTTCTCACTTCTAATGGCTTGGTGGGTGAATGGTTAAATACTCATGGTTTTGGATCATTTTCTGTATGGTAGGTGGTCATGTGGTGAACTATTTATTGTGCGAGGTGTATCATTTATTGAGAGGAGTGTTGTGGGTACTCTGGATTGTTTGAACTAACATGTGATAATTTTATGGTTAGTGGTCTACGTGCATTATCCTAGATCAAAATGATATGTCTCAAGTGAGTGTGAGTTTTTATATGATCGATTTTTGTTGGAACATGCAATTGTTATGTTTTTGTGAGTTTAAGTAGGATGTTGTGAGAGATAATAAAAGAGGTTCTTGGAGAGTCAATCTTCCTTAGGTACTATATTGGTATTTGGGGAAAATATTTGTGAAAACTACTTGGTTCTTGAGTGAATGTGTCCACTAGTAATGTATAGTGCAATTCACTCCATGGATTAGCAGAGTAGACCATGTTGACAGGTCTATTGAGTGTTTTTTCATGTACTGGCTGAACTCGAGTGTTGTCGATACAGTGGAATAGTTGAGGCCAGTGCTCTAGGAGTGTTGTATATAAATTTAGGGGGTGTTGAGTGAACCATTGGATGTTAGAGGCTGAAATCCTCATTATTTATGGTTTGTTGAGTATGAAGGATGTCATTTGTTTTGAGTTAGGAATGAGAAGTGGTTGTTGTTATCTTGTTCTCTCTTGGGTATGAGTGATTTGACCACATCTAGTCCTTACATTAAGCTATGGATGTATCATGTTCCATGGAGTTTAGTGTTTTGGTTATTGGAAGATAGTAATAATTATCCTATGGTGGGGGTCATCTTATCAACTATAGATGAATAACATTCATGATGGGAGATTCATAGGAACTTTGAGACAGGTTGATGAATGGTCATGGAATATTTGGATGCTCCAGTTCATGGGGTGAAAGTGTGGAAGATAGTTAGATATCGACACTTCAAGAGTGTGATAAATGTTATGGTGGATAATTTTTAATAACCAACATCCTTACTAGTTTAGAAAACCAAGAGAATTTTTTTCTTCTTAAAATGTTTTTAAGGTAAAAAAGGAAATCTAAAAAACAAGAACATATCAAAATAGTTATCTAACTGCTCTTTTAGTCCTAAAATGGGGTCTTTTACCTTCGTTTAGAGTTTCATGGAATTCCAAGTTAGTCATATTTTTCATCAAATATTTACTAATTAATAAAAAAATATTAATTAGTTTTATATTTGTTAATGGTTATATTTGTAGATCAGAGTATAGATTTGAAATTATTACTTCCCACTTGATTCTATAATGGGGGGTGGGGGGACCAGGGTATGGTATAAATTCACTTCATGTTTAGGGACTCGGGTTGTGTTGTTTAAGTAGAAATTTTCTTTTTTTCATTTCTTTTTATTTTTCCCTTTTATTTACTCCACCATGTTTCTTCCTGTAGATACTACTTGGGAAGGAAATATCTTCTTTTTTTCATGTAAGATAGATAGAGGGATGTTGGTAGAGGGTGTAGGCACACTAGAGGTGTCTAATCACACCCAGATTGAAGCATGGTAGGTGTGTGGCACAAATCAGAGCTTGAATCTTTGTAGTTTTAACCATGAGGTAGGTTTTTTATATATTACACTATTCTACCTTTATATTAGTTATTTTACAATTTTCAAAGACTTATATGTGTTTTTATGAATCCCCATAGGGCTATTATAGAGTTTTTTGGAGAAACTAGGGTTATGGGTGATGGAAAAGGGATTTCCATTAAGAAAACCTATTTATATAACATGTTATTCAATGAAAACATGTCATGTGTTCATTATTTTTAGTGAAGGGAAGAAAAATAGAATACATAAAATGTATATTTGGGAAATTTTGTGTAGGGTGACTCTGGGTGTGGCCAGGCACTTGGTTAGATGCCCCATGTCAGGGCACATGGCTATGTAAGGGACACGACTAGAACTTGTCTGTAGTGAATGGCTAGAGTCTATTTGGCATGTTCAGAAATATCCCATGTATGGTATATGGACAAAAAACCCTTTAAAACACATGTCTAGTATGTTTAGTTCACTCCATGTACATGGTAAGTACACGCTGAGTGGGTTTGAAGTGTAAAACTAGAGAGGGATGTTTAGGGTACATATTGTATACACAAGGTAAACATCATATACCTCTTCCTTGAATGTGTTTTGATCATTTTGTCTCCTATGAGTAATATTAATATTTTTGGTATACCATTATTAGTGTTTTTCCATGAATTATGTGATTTTTATGACCTTATAGTGATCAGAGGCTGTTAGTGAGATGTTTTATATAGGGATATGTTTGGTGAGAGATTTTACTAAATGATTTAGATTAAGAGATCCCATGAAAGAGTTGTGGATTAAGACCCATGTGAGGGTTATGAGTTTTTTTATAACATTTATTGGAAAGATAAGGGGTTTAGATTTGGGTATTTTAGATGTCACATGAAAGGAAGGATTACGCAATGACTTGTCTTAGGAATGTAAAGGGTTATGTTAGAGGTTCTAGGAATGGTCCTCTATTTTTAAAAATAGTTTCTTGATGTTTTCTAGCCCATGGTTTTATCCAATTTGTTGATTTTTATTTAGGTTGGACTATTGTGATGATATGAAATTATTGGGTGTCAATCATGATTGAGTTCTATTGAGTATAGGTTAAGATGAGTCTTAGGAACCTTTGAGGTTTTTCTTGATGTTTTGGTGATGTTTGAGGATGCCCTTCTAGGTGAGGTGTTGGAAGAGGTTGGGTATTATAATAGATAGTTATAATAAGGATTTATTGGTTCAGCAGGGCCCGATGTTTGAGATGTGTTTGAGGATCCCAAGTTGGGTGTCCTTTATGGGATGTGTACCAGGGGATCGTTGATGGTGATATTATTTTTCTCATAGTTCATTTATTTTAATGATCACAAATTCTGAAAATGTTGTTAATACAACAATTTAAGGGATAGATAGCTATCTATAATAAATTATGCTGGATCCCTTTGAAGGATCCTTGATAATATTTTTATGGGTGTTTTTATTCCTTATAAAAAGGATAAATGAACTTTGGAAGAGCATGGAAGGAACTGGAGAATCCGCTTAATGAAGCTAAATTCTATATGTAACACCGACCAGTTGGTGTAGTGCCACTAACCAATGGGTGGAATTACCATAATTTCCCCAATCCAATAGAACCCCACTGGCTACCTAGTGGAGGATCATTCGATAGTAAGTGTTGATGTGTAGTAGGACCCTCACGTTGTAGAGTTGACCAACCAGCTGACAGTAGAAGATAGAGTGAACCATGTTTTATAAACCTCGTTAGTTACCTAGTGGAGGCTACCAGGTACCTATGGGAGTTGGGCCAGTAGCTCTGAGGATTGAATTTATTATATTTAAAATTCATTAAAATTTAATTTATTTGATTTAAATACACCTTAAGTATTATAAAACATTACTGAATATATTGGAGACTATAAATAGATATGTTGGGTGTCTTTTTAATAAAAAACCCTATTTATAATCTAATGTAAAAATGAAAACATGTTAAATTTCTCTCAAAATTACCCCTTATAAATCTTATTTCTTCATTCTAGAGTGTGAAAAAAAAATTATATCCAATCACATTCTTATATTATTCTATTCCTCTCTTTTTTTCATCATATTCATATAGAAAATTGATACCAACCTACAAAATGATTGCTCCCAAAAAAATCCTCATCTTATACATTCTACTAAAATTTGGTTCATACAATAATTAATGTACGGGGACCATGGTTTTCCTTCCATTTAATTTAAGAAGTAATGGGACTATTTATTTGGAGGTTTCAATCTTTACCATTAATTTCACACTCGGTTTTTTATATTCATACTTTGTTCTGGTTCATCTTTTGGATCATGGTTTTCTTCTGATGTTTTGGGTGTTCTGAATTTAAATTTTGAGGTATCCCATTGTTTATATTTTGATTCTAGGTTTTTATTTTGTTTCCCCTTGATATTTTTTCTAAAATAGATATTTTGGGCTTAATAAAATGTGGCACATAGTTGGTACGTGGTTTGGGAAAACCATGTGCCCTATATGTGGAAACTGTGAAGCCAATTTCCATTTAGGATATTGGCTACCACATAGTTGTCACATGGTTTTGTAAACCATGTGGTCTAACCATGTCTCTTGTTCCTCTATTACATTGAGGGGCACAAAATTTATGCATGGTTTGGTAAATCATGTGGGCAAACAATGTGAACTGTCTTGGTCATTAAAAGGGCGATTTTCCCTTTCTACCCTCTTCCATATTTAACCCCCAAAATGCATATTTCTACCTTATACTAGTTCATGAGACGAAAATGGATTCCCTCCTTTTTTCTCCATGCCCCCTCCACTCTCCCAATGTGTGGATATAGGATTTCATCTATTTTATGGGAGATTTCTCAAGGTAAACTACCCCTATCTTCTTCCTCTTCCTTCTCCTTTTGTTTTCTCTTGAGTTCCTCTCCAACATTGGACATTTGTAACTTGGGATTCTATTTTTTGGATTTTAATTTGGGTTTTTTTGATTATGGTTCCTATTTTATTATTTCTTTTGGTAAACTATGTTAGGTTGTTTTGTGTGGGTGTTGTTGAACCATCACGAGTTTGAGGTAGGTTTCCCTTTTCACTTGTCCTTTAAATTTAAGATCTATTGGATTATTTATTTCCACACCTTCCTTGTTTGTTAAATAGTGATGTATTATTTTTATAATAATTTATTGATATGAAATTAATTGGTTTCCATAATCATTTTGATGTATATGGTATTTTATTTGTAAAGTGATGCACACCAAGTGTTTTATAAATTGTTGGGTTGGCCCTTGCAAGTGGAATGTGGATTGTAAAGCATGGTTTGGATTAGTGTATCTTATTCTGGTATTTTAAACAAGGTTTTTTTTCTATTTAATTGGTTTTACAAGTTTTTTTTGATTTAAATGATCTTATTTTTTGATGATTTGGAAAATGGATTTACATGTGATGAAAATGTGTTGGTTTCCTTTGGAAAATATGTGATTTATCGAAGGGTATTTGAGGTTCCGTTGAATTTTTTTTAAAATTGGTTACTTTTAAACTCTTCTTGGATAATTATCATTACTTGGTTATAATTATTGTTGTGCGAGGTCCATGATGAGATAATCCCATGTGATTTAATGATTGAAAGGAAATATATTGTTCGTTGGGGTGAATCGGGGGGTGACTTCTTATGTGAGATTCTTGTGTATGATATTTGTTAATGTGATTGGATTCTTAATTGGAATTATGGGGTCACCCACAATATAGTCTTGATATGGGAACCTGGCATAGATAGTGGATTTTTGGTGAACGATTGTTGTGCTAGTTAGGATTTCACTCTGGCTGGTGAACCTTATCATGAATTTTTATTCTCTTTGGGATAGTTTCCCTCAGTCAGACCAGCTTGGGTGAGATCTAGTGTGTGGTAGATAATTGATTTCATTATACGAGTCATTCCTTTGGTATGGTTTATTATGTATAGTATGTTCTAGATTATTCCATAGAGATCCAATGTTCTCCCATGTTCTTTGACACTTAGTTGTCTATGGTAGATGATGGGATTATTCATTGGTTTGTTAATATTTTTTGATACTTTTCCATTTCCCTTGTTATATGATTCTTTTCTCTCCCGCTTATCTATTATATTTTTTTTAATGGTTATGTATTGTTTTTTAAATATTAATCAAAAACGTTTATGGAGTTTTTTTTGGAAAATGTTTACGAAAAATGTTTATGGAAAAAATGCATGGAAAATGTTTAAGGAAAATGATTTGAAAGTTAATTACACTTAATTTCCCCTTTTCTAAGTAAAAACATCATCCTTCTCCTTAAATGTGATAATTTATTTTTCATGGAAATGAATCTAGATTTGAATGGAGATAGTGAAATGGACTATGTTTTTTTAAAGTGAAATTGAGCGTGTAATGCTTAGTTTTATATAATATCTTTCCAACTAGATATTGATATTAATTTTATTTAAAGGAAATTAAATAAGAATAGATTTATTCATATATTCCTACTGAGTTTTAATAGTCATTCCTATATTTCTTTCTTGTTTTTATCTTTTGGTGCAGGTTATGACAAGGTTTCGATCACCATGGGAGATGGTTGGTTTTATTATTTAGGTAGTGAACCTTAGTGTCACATAGAGAAATTGGGATTTTTAGGTTGAGTTTGGATTTTTTATATAGTTTTTTTATTTTCAGTTACTTATAAATGATTTTCAATTTGGAATATTTTATTTATTTGGTATATTTTGTTTATTTTCCATCATTTAATTTATTTTATATTGGGAGAAATTGTTCAATTGGTTTTTCTATTGATTACCCGATACTAATTTCTAACTCTGGAAGACTAAGAATGCCTCTTGGGCCTTATATAAGTCCAACATGGATGACCGGTTCAGGATTGACCTGAGTTGGTTTGTGAAAAAATGTTATCAAAGGAGGTTGGGTTCTTTGGGGAACCTATATTTCAGAGTGCCCTTTGTTATTTGGGATGTAAAGGTAGGTGGAGTAGGATAATCAGAACAAGGTGGTAGGTATGAGGGAGTGTCTATCCAACACTTTTGATGTCGAACAATGGGTTTCCATATGAATTTACATTATATTTGGTTTATTTGGTTCTTTTTAGTTGTTTAACGTTTGGGATATGAAATGGGAGTTGTTCTTGGAGTCTGGTTGATCACCTAGTTTCTGAAAATCTTTATGAATCTAGGGACATGGTTCTAAAATACTTTTCATGATGATGGTTTGATTTGAATATTTCCTCAAACATTATGGGAAAGTCACCCACCAACACTAATTTCCCCTTGTGAGTTGTTTTGTGTCTTCCTTCATTCTGATTTTTTTGAAAATCCTTATTTGGAATTTTGAAAACTGGATTTAATGTGGTAATTGGTTTTTGGTATATGGAAAAAAGAGTTTTTAGATTTATTTTAAATAAATCCTTAGATAATGGATTTTTATAAAATGATCTTTGTGTAAAATAGGGATTAGTTTAATGAGATTGGATTTATACGTTCAAAACCTTGGGTTTATTGAGAATGGTTGGTTGGGATATAGAGATTTATTTTAAAAAATGTTGTTTCAAAACCTGTTTTAAATGAGAAGTATTTTTTTATAAAATTTGTTTTAATAAAATGGGTTTTTTGTGGAAAGATATTTTTTGAAGTGTTGGAAATATTTTAAATAGGATGATTTTGGTTTCTGGATGGAATTCATGGGATTTTATTTTTCAATGGAATTAAAAAACTTGATGTGTAGAGTATAATAATGGTTTTTGATTAGTGGTTAACTTTATTTTGGAAGGCGTTTTGTGAAATTTGAAATAGAATTTTTTTAAATGGAGCGGTTTTAGGAAGAGTATTTTGATGGACTTTGAGGAGATTTTTGAAAAGGTGAAATGGCTCATAAATTTTGAAGTTGAAATCATTGGTTGAATTTTTTATTAACAAAAGTGGAAATGTTTTGTCTAACCTTTGATATTCTCTTGATTTCTCATGTGCATGGATTTTTTTGATGAAATGGATAGTTGTTTTCATGAGAGGATGAGTTTCCAAATTGGAATAAGTGTATGGGTTCCTAGATTGGAATGAGAATCTGCATGTGTGAGGATCTAAGTAATACCATTGGTGATTATGAAACTTATCAAGTTTTTCTTGATTTTCAATAATTGTTTTTAATAGAAAATAACAATGTGATGTTTTTGTAACCAGAAGTTGTGTGGATTTTTTATTATGATTTTGGAAATGTTGTTTATGTATTTTTTTTATTCTAATACTTTTTGATGGTAAGTTTTTTTTCATTGTGTTCTTGGTTTTCTTGTTGCTTAGTGTACAACACACCAAGGATTTGATGGATATTTAAGGTATAGTTATGTGTGTTTTACCATTAACAGACCCTCCATTTTATCAACATAAGGACTTCCCTCTTGAGTTTTGGAAATGGAATCATTCTCTCTTTTAATGTCAAGTGGATCATCTCATAGAAGAGTAGTGGATATGGAAAATAAAAAGAAATTTTGGGTTCCTTGAGATGCCTCAGTCATTAGAGGTTAAGTTCACTAACTTTATGCTTGAGGGTTTGAATTGGGAGTATTGGAAGTTTTTCTCTCAAACCAAGCCTCGTGGAGATCTTACCTATGAAATATTCAAGGCTTTATTCATCTAACAGTATTTCTCGGAGGTAGTGAAGGTGGGGAATGGAATGGAGTTGTGTTGTCTACAAGATGGTGATGGTTTGGTTTTTGAGTTATTTGATCATTTGGTGGATCTAGTTCCTTACCTACCAAAGTGGGTTGTGCATTATTCCTTGAATTATAGACATTTTGATAATGGGCTTCATCTTGATTTTCAGATGAAGGTTTTGTATTTTATTCTGACCTCCTTTGCCGACATGGTAAGGAAAGTAGTTCTTGTTGAAGCTAATATAGTGAGAGTTCTTGAGGATTTCATCCTTTCTTTAGTATTTAGAATCAGTGAAGGGAATTATACTAAGGAGATGGGTTAGTGGTCTGAATTTGTTGATGTGGTTCAAGAGATTAAAATACCTCTAGATCTTTCATCATCTTATTCAGAGTGTAGGATCATGGTGTGTCATCAGTGCAGAAATCCAGGTCATAAGAAGATGTCATGTCTAAGTGATTTAAAGATCTTCCGTGCCTGTGTAATCCTAGTTCCCATGAAATGATTCTATCAAGGTGGTTATAGGAAGTGATGTGGATCTATATTAACCCCATAAGAAAAACTCGTAGCACAATTTTAGGAGTAAGGGGATGGGTTGGGTTCAGTTTTAAGGCCCCTTTTGCTTGAGTGTTCATTTCATTACAATGGTGCGGTTTTGTAGTATATTCATTTCATTGAAGTGATAATGTCTTTTAGTGTTTCTTGTTGATTGAAATGAAAAATTGGATGTTGTGATCTTCTGAGAACGTTTGTTTTAAGAGAAGTGTGTTTTTCTTTTCAAAATTCCAGAACACTGCCATTTTAATTAGAGGTGTGTTCCATGTGTATCTTGGTCTTATTGTTTCTCATTTAGGGATACATGGGATTAAAAGTACATTTCTCATGGATCCCTGTTGTAGTGAAAGTGTCCTATTGGAGTGATGTGAGTCCCATGATATGTCATGTTCTTTTGGTTCTACCTGGGATGCTATGTGGATGCTCGTGAAACGAAAATAAGGAGTCTTGATTGTGTGTTTTCAGTTCCTAACTATGTGAAAGTATATTATTCAAGGCATATTGGATCCAACCATAGATCCAAGAGTGAAGCTCTTCACACAGTCAAGAGTCTCCCAGGATGCACAAGATCCAGAACCCAGTTGGTGAGGACTCGAAAAGTGCATCCAAGAGACCCGAGATCAAAACCGAGTGACGCTTTCCAAGTACTATAGTAGTACTATAGAGGGTATTGTAGAAGTTACTATCTGATACTATTGCAGTCATAACTATTCACCCATTTGGCCCTTCGGGGCCCTGGTTTGGTCTGCGAGCCCTTCAAGGCCTTCATTCCACCCAAGACCTTTATACCACTAAGGATTTTGGCCCACCACGAGGCCTTCGGGCCACCTCAAGTATTTCAAGGGACCTCAAGGCCTTCGGGCCACATGATCAATGCAGTTTCCCCAAACAGACTCCACAAATAATGATCTTCCCCATAAGAGGATTCAGAGAAGGTGCACTCACCAGAGCATAACAAATATATTTGGATGAATGAGAGGGTATGCAAACACTATTAGGACCAACATATTCTTGAATGGGAAGCCTATCTAGACAGCCATGCAAAGGTGGAGAGCTACCATCATGATACATATTCTGGGGAGGGGTAGTTCCTTGTAGTTATAGTCTTGTTGAATTTCCTAAGACCTTCGAGTAATGTAGTGTATCATAAGCCTATGGTCCTTGTAAGGGTTTCCACTCATCCCATAAAAGGGTGGTTATAAAAAATCAATAAAAAATAATAAGTAATTCAGGCTATTTGGGAAGGAAACACTGGGGATGTGGGAAACTTTGGCTCAGCTCTTGTCTCCACTATTATGGTGTAGGAAACATAAAGGTTCTTTTTATATTTTTCCTTCTCGTTATAAGTTTCTACCTTTTGTAAAAATCTTGGTGGTTTTATCCTCATGAAATTCAAATGGTTGTACCATTTCAAATACAATATCTGATTGGTTTCACTTAGGTGGTTATCCCCTATGAATCAATCTTAGTTTTGGTTGCATCTTGCTTTGGAGTTTCTTTTTTAGGACCCCCTAGTAGTGGGAATGGTTGGCCAGTACAGGGATGTTTAGTCTATCAAGAAATTTTTTGGCCTTTTTTAAGAGTTATCAGGTTACTCTATGTTTGGTTTCCAATGCGGGCTTGTGTTGGGTGATATAAGCTGGCTAGTTCTTACCAGTGGGGTGACCCACCACATATATTTTTTTCCTCTCTTGTATAGGTTTTCTATGCTAACAAGTTTTTTATAGCGGGGAGTCCATTCTTGCCTCCTATATTAGAAATCAAGTATACTCCCTAGTGTATCTCGGTAATGGGTAGATTTATTTAGAGTGGTTGTTTTCATTTTTTCCTTTTGAGTGAATGTTGGGATTTTGGAGTACACCGAATGATCATTTTGTAAACAAAGTTTTTCAATTTGTAGCTTGAGTTTTCTATCATTTTTGGGAATTGGTTTTAAATTGTTGTATCATTCATAGTAAGGGGTGTAAGATATCTCAAGCAAGGGTTGAGATGGCCTTTTATTTGTGGAGTTTAATAATGTGACCATGTGAACCTTGTCCTTTGAAACAATTAACTAGAGATTTTTTTGGATTTCTGGGCATAGAATGTGTAATAATAGGGATAACTGTCACACTCAAATTTTTATTTTCATAATTGTTCCAGTTTATCTTTTGGATCATGGTTTTCTTCTCATGTTCTGAGTGTTTCTTATCTAAATTGGGAGGTATCCCATTGTGAATATTTTTCTCCCATGTTTATTATTTATTTTTCCCATTATATTTTGTTTAAAATGGATATTTTGGGCTTGATAGTGGGTGGAACATGATTGGGGAATGGTTTTATGAAATATTTCACCCATTCACATGAAATTGTACATCTAATAGCCATTTTGGATAATGGAGACCATACTATAGTCACATGCTTTTGTAAACTATCTGGGATAACTGTGTAGATTTTTTCTCTTGGATAGTGAGGGATGCATGGTTTTTTCATGGTTTGTTAAACTATGTGGTTAAACAATGTGACCTGTCTAGTTCATTAAAATATTTATTTTCCCTTTTTACCTTCTTTAGTATACAATCCCCAAAACACCTATTTCTCCCATATACTACATAATGTGACCCCAAAAAATACCCTCCCTTATTCTCTAAGTATTTCCCCTCTCCTAAGGTGTGCATCTAGGGATTTCATCATGTTTTAAGGCTGATTTCTCTCGGTAATATTCTTTACTCTTCTTCCACTTCCTTCTCCTTCCATTTTCTATTGATTTCCTCTCCCCTATAATTCATGAGGATCTAGGTTTCCTATTTTTTGTGTTTAGTTTAGGGTTTTTTTTGTTTGAGGTCTCTCTTAGTCGTTCTTACTTCTTGGAACCCTTGTGAAGTTGTTTTGGGTGGGAGTTGTTCAAGCGTCGTGAGTTTAAGGTAGGTTTCCCTTTTCACTTGTCCTATAAATTTAGAAATTGTTGTTTTATTAATTTTCACATATACCTTGGACTATAAATAGAGATGTATGATTTTTAGATTACTTTTTTGATATGAAATAAGGTGGTTTTCATAATTATTTGGATGTATATGGTATTGTTTTTTTCGATATGAAAACCAAGCGTTTGATAAACCTTCCAATCGGCCTGTGCAAGTGGATTGTTGTTTTTAAAGCATGGTTTAGAATGGGAAAGGTAATTTTTGGTTTTGAAATGATATATTTAATTTCATTAATGTGGTTTCTATGTGGTTTGTATTTAAAAGTGGTGTGTGTTTGGTGATTTCTAAAATGGTTTAACTTGTGATGAAAATGAGTTGGTTTCCTATTGGTAATGGGTGATATATTGATGGGTATTTAAGGACTGGTTGGAATTTTTATAAAATTGGTTACTTTGAAAATATCCTTCAAAAATTGTCTTACCTTGGTTAGGATGATTTTTGTGGGATGTCCATGCTGGGAGACTCCCTAGTGATCGAATGGTTTAAAGGCAATAAATTTTCCCTTGGGATGACTAAGGGGTGACTTGTTGTTTGAGTTTATTTTGTATGATATATGTTCATGTTATTGGATACATGTTTTGAATTTCTGGCCCACCCCCACTATAGCCTTATCAGGGTAACATGGCATAGCTAGCAGATTTGTAATGAATGCTGGTCTCACAAGATAGGATTTCTCTACGACTAGTGTCCCTAAGCCTGGATTTTTATTACAATTGGTATAATACCCCTCGGTAATACCTGGTAGGGAAATATCAAGCATATGGGAGATAATTGATGCCATTGGGTGAGGCATTCCTCTAAGATGGGTAAATAAGTATATTATATTCTAGATTATCCCACTAATCTTCTAGAAACTCTTATGTTCCTTAGAAATTAGTTTCCTATAACAGATGATTGAGATGCTTTTTTGTTTGGTTAATATTTTTTGATATTTTTCCATTTCCCTTCTTATGTTTTTATTGATGTTTCTCCCCTATGTGGTATATTTCTTGGTTAAAATATATGTTTAGGTTTTCAAATGTTTATGGAAAATGTTTACGGAATATGCGCATGGAAAATGATTTCATAAAATTTTTATCAAAAATATTCTTGTAAAATGTTTATAGAACATTTTATGAAATATTTTTACACTTTATTTACCCCTTTTAAGTTAAAATTTTATCCTTATCCTTTAAATTAGTAATTTCAGCTTCTTGGAATACAATTTGGATTTAAATGGAAAAAAGAGATATATACTAGGTTTTGTTTTAAAGAAAAATTACATGTCAAAAGCCTTGTTTTATATTATCTGTATCCAGCCTGAGATTGATGTTAATTTTATTTAAAGGAAATGCATTGGGAATAGTTTTTTCCAAACCTAATTATTTTTAATACTCATGCCTATAGTTCTTTCATGTTTTTAGATTTTTGGGTAGTTTTTAACTTGGTTTTGATCACTGTGGGTGATGGTTGGTTTTGGAATTTGAGAGTGACCCTTAGGGTCAAATGAAGATGTTGTGGTCATTAAGATTACCATAAAAGTGTAGCCAGAGGTAGAGCCCCTGGCCATTTATTAAAATAAAGGAAAAAGACAGTGACAAGCAAAAAGAACCCACAAAGTCACATAAAATCCTCAAAATCACACCCCTTACCGTCACCATGATAGACAGACTCTTCCTCCGTCGCTGTTTCCCACACAGAACTCTCATAATGCTTCATCACTTTGGCATATTTCCTCCTCAGATTCAGCTTCTCCAGCTCAAGAAACTCATTAGGAGACTGCATACTTCTGACAGCAGATCTGGTCGGCATCGGCTTCGGCAAGTGAGAGAATTCCTTCCTCATCCTCCCGCGAGGAGGGGCAATCACCTTGTCTTGGGCCACTGGTAGAGCCTTGTTCCCCACTTGAGCAATCTCACTATAAGACAACCGTACCGTGTTCTCACAATTCTCATGGTCACTGTCATCGAGGTCCCCCCACTTCCCATGGTACTGCACCTCTGGGTATCTCACAAGGTGGTTCTGCTGGAACTGATTGTTCATGTCAACAATGGCCAAGCATTGAGGCCGCTCCACCAATGTATGTTCAGCATCAACAACACCAGACTCCTGTCCCACATTCTGCAAATCAACACTGCCACCTAAGGGTGGCATCTCATCCCCAGTTAACCTGCTCAATTCATGGAACCGATTTTCCATATTCACAGTGTCCTGCACACCCTTATCAGCAGTATCCTGGCCACTGCAGTTTCCACCATGCCCCAAAAATCTTCTATCTTTTCCACTAGCAGATTTCCATTTCTTCCCAGATGAAGCAGCCCCATGCCCTTTATCTGAATCTGCCATAGCATCAGGCCCCCGCATGCTCATAGCCAAATCCTCATTGCAACTTCTCTGGCAATGATTCACCACACCAGTATTTGGCTGATTGAGAAGGACCTGTCCTACCCTCTCGGACACAACAGAGACCACGATTTCCTTCTGGCTCCTTCCTGCGGCTGCAGTTTCACCTGAAGCCAAATAACGAACAGCAGGAGCAGTCTGTGAAGCAGGACCCGAAGCATCACCCCCCCTACACAAGTCATGCCTCAGATTTCTCATCACATGAGAAACCAAGGGGTTCATATGAGCCCCTGACGGATTCATCCTAACTGAGTCACCCCGGGACACCATAATAGGTGCAATACCAGAGCCAATTCCAACATCAACAACGGGTGTCCTCTCCCTCATAGGGGCCTTACCAATGCCCTTACCCATATATGCAGACCTCTTAAGCGTTCCCCCAGTCCAACACCTGGAATCCGAATGCCCCAAACTGCTACAAGCTGTGCAGAAGTCAGTCCAGGTCTCATATACCACAGCCTGCTTCCACCTAAATTCCTCACCCACCGAAATCCAGACCCATTCCACCGGCGGTTTCGCAACATTCACTTCAACACAAAGCCGGGGATTTATGGGATGACTCACAGAAGAGGTGCGAGCATCAGTACACAATAATCTTCCTATCATATTCCCAATCATACGTATAACTGCAGGATTTTGGAAAGGTAAAGGCAGATGCGGAAGGCTTACCCAAATCGGGACGGTGGATGGATCACAGTTCATGCAGAGTTCAAATGTCCACCGAAAGAGGAAGAATCTGCAACCATTTCATCGTCTGGGAGCACTGGACCATGCACAGACCAAGTCTTCCTCCGAGGCGAAGCGAATCATGAAGTGACGACTATCCAAGAGGCCAACGATTGCACGATCATTCAGATCCCATTTTCCAAACACAAATCTGTCGAACTCATCAACAGATGGTCTTCGATGGATGAAACGAGCCACCAGAGTTAGACCAAGGTGACTCGATGCCTCAGAGAACTCCGAAACTGTAAGAGGAAGCTGGGGATTACCGAAATGAAGTTCAGTAACCTTTGGGCTTAATGAAATCGTGGGGAAATCCGGGAGGAAATTAGGGTAGGAGAAAGGAACAAATGGAATTCGGGGCTTCCGCGGTGAGAAATTCGAAACATCCACCCCCTTCCCACCGCCAGGAAGGGGGGGAAATTCTTCATCAAGCATGAACTAGGGTTCCTTCATCAAGCTTCGTCGGGAGCTTCGTCGGGAGCTTCGTCCCTGGTCATTAAGATTATTTTGGGTTTTATTGTATAGTTTTTTTTTATTTTCATTTTTCTATAAATGATGTTAAATTTGGAATATTTTTTTTATTTGGGATGTTCTGATTATTTTTTGATGTTCAGTTTAATTTATATTGGGAGAAATAATTCCATTTCTTTCTCTATTGATTCCCGACAATAGTTTCCTACTTGGGAGGACGAGAATTCTTCTCAGTCCTTGTCTCCAATTGACTCAAGTGACTGGTTTGGTGTTCCCCCAGTCCGTTTGGTGATAATTAAAGAGCTAGTGTCTATTATTTTTCTAGTTTATTTCCATAACTTAAAAATAAAGGGACAAATTTAGTATCTTGAATCCAATAAAACCAAAGGACTAATACATAAAATCCTCACTATATTAGGGTGGTAGATTTAGGGGATATTTTAAAATTATTTCCAAAATTCCTTACCTAATATAATATATCATTTACCCTCATCAATTTTAATTATTTATAACTTTCTTTCTTTCATTTATTCTAATTGTTTAATCCATCAATTAAAATTTAATTTGTTAATAATTTTTATATTTTAATCTCTCTTTTTTATTATTATTATGTTATAATTATTATATATAATTAAATCATTCAGATTTTAATATTCATTTTTTTTAATTTTTTCAATATTTATAAAAAAGTTTTTAAACATGGATTGTTTCCCTTTAAATTATTAAATGAAAATTCACCCCCCCCCCCTCTTTCCATTTTACTAACTTCGGATCAATATTTAGTATCAAATGTGTTTTCTTTCTTTAATTTTTTTTTCAAATTAATTCAATGATTTTTTAAAAATCATTAATAAATTTTTAATATAAATATATTTTTTAAAATAGTTTTTTCAGTCACTTGTATTATTCTTGAAGTATAATACTTGGGTTGTTCTTCATTTCTTGATTGAAATAATTATGATTATTGAAAATTAAAAATGTATAATTTTCATAGATCTATTAGCTATTCTCTTTTTAAGACTGGTACATGGATATATTATTTCAATAAGAAATAATGGAAAATGGAACATCGATTATATTTCTGATTTTAAACATTATAATAAATCTATGAATGGGTCAAAATTATTGTTTTGATGTTCATGAGTCTATTATAGTTTCATCATGAAAAATCATACATGAATCTATAAATTATTATAAGTTACTCTTTAATATAAAAATAATGTTAAGGATACAAGGCATGACATGTATAAAACAGAATTTGAGAGTTTCTCTATGAATCCTAATGAGTAAATCAATGCAATTTTTAATAAATTTAATGATATTTTTAATGTTGAATTTTTTTGGGATTCTATTTCTATAGAAACATTGTTCAAGGAAATTCATTGGTTTTTACCAAGTGGATGGGCATTAAAATTCCCTACAAACCAAGAGGCTAAAAATGTTAAAAATATACCAGTTTATGAGCTCATTGGTTCTCTCACGATGTATGAGATAATGATGAAGATATAAAATAAAAATGAGGATATAGAGGTCAAAGAAACTAAAAGAATAATTGATTTCAAAGATAACAATGATGGATCATCCTAATGTGACGATAACATTTTCAAATTTACCATGATGATAAACAAGTATAAGAAAAAGAATATATTTACTTGAAATTAAAATAAAAATCCATAATTCTAGGTGACTTGATTCTATTTAAAAAATATAGTACAAATCAAAACAGATTATACCTTCAAAAAGAGAAAGTCAAAATAGAAAGATAAAGGTAAGAAATATCTAAAGATCTCAACACAAAGAACTATCAAAGACCCTATTTCAATATTTTAATCAGGTTAAAAAAGTACCAAGTGTCTCATGACACATGTTAAGGATGAAATTGTCGTTTGTTATAAAATTATCCATTCTCATACTCATTCCCAAACTCACTCTTATACTTCTTGTACTTCTCCCTTAAATTAAAAAGATCTTCTAAATGCTAAAAATCAGCTTCAAAATGGTTTGATGATATTATGTTAAAATTAATATTTCTTAAAGGGGAAAAATATTATTGTTTCACGAAAAGTTCAACTTTCATTAGGGAAAAAGGATTTGGTTTTAAAATAAAAATAATAACCAAATATTAATTTTTTTGAAGAAAAAAATCAAATATCTTAAAATTTATATTTACCATTTTAGTTAATGGGATGATAATTAAATAAGATTCAGGGTTCAAAAAAACCTAGTAAAATCACTATGGTTTTTGTTTTTATAAAAAATAAAGTTTCCACAAAAATTCTAAAAGACTACATTTTTATGGGGAATTTCTCAAAATAATTTTTTCAATTATTTTGAAAATTTTGGTAATCTAATTTATTAATACAATTATAAAATTGATAGATATGGAATACCTATAATAATAATTAATATTTTTTTATTATATTTTAAATTTGAAAACTTTCACTAAATAGGTGTGGATTCTAAAATCATTATTAGTTAACTTAAGTAGACATAAGATATGGATACCAAATTTTATAGTTTCTTAATCTATCGTAGAATAAGAGAAAAACCTCAAGAGTTAGATGGTATATTGATAGTGGGTTCTCAAGGCATATATGTGGTGATCCATCTAAATTAAATAATCATGATTATTTTAATGGATGAAATGTCACGCTTTGAGATAATTTAAAATTTAAAATTACTTGTATTGGACTGATTGGATTTTCCAAAAATACACTAATTAATTATGTTTTATTTGTACAATCATTGAAGCTTACTTTACTAAGTGGTGGTTAATTTTTTTATAACATTTTGAAAATTAATTTTTAAAATTATTTTTATAATGTTTTTAAATATTTAATAAAGATTTTATTTTGAACATACCATTTTCAAAATGTTTATATTATAGATTTTAAATATATATAAATTCAAAATGATGAATTTTTATGTTCAAAAGATAAAGATTCTTGATTTTTGAATATGTTCATAGGTCGTTATAATATCCATTATCTTGTCAATATCATCCATAACTAACTATTTTAATTTTTATAAAAATGTTCTTTTAAAGATAACATAGTTTTTCAATCCCCCAAACATGGAAAGCATCACGAGTTTTCTTTCAAACCCAAAGAATTTATTTCCTATTTCAAATCCTTATAACTAGTCATCATGAAAATTTTGGACCAACTCAAGTTTCTAGTATTGGAGGTAAAAATTATATCTTTTTAATTATAGATGACATCACTAGATTTACATTTTTTTCCTTTTAAACTCATAAAAATTAATATTGTAATTCCCTTATCATATTTTCAAGGAAACTAATCAAAAAGGAAAAAAAATATTTTCCCTCAGTAGTAAACATAGTAAAAAATTTAATAACAAATAATTCAATTAGTTTGTGTGTCTCAAGGTAATAATTACTCCTTTTCCTCAATCTCATATAAAACCTCATCAAAAAGAGGTTTCCGAAAGATAAAATAGGACCATAAAATAAATTCCTAGGCCTTTACAAATTTAGTTTTCTCTTCCTTAATACTTTGGGGATGAGGATTTTAATACATTATTATTTATCCTTAACCATTTCCTTACAAGACCCATATTAGGAAAAACCCCTTAAGAAATTTTGAAAAGTAAGATTCCAAAAGTTATCTTCTTTAATGTATTTGGTTGTAAATTCTTTATCCTTAATACAAAGGATATTCAAGAAAAGTATGATCCTAAATACAATGAATTAATATTACTTGGGTACTAAAACTCAAGTAAATATGTATGAGTATTAAATTGGAGGACCAAGGGACAAGATGAATCTATTCACATCACATTTGTTAAGAATATTCCTAAATCACATCAATAAAGTGATGATGATGTTTACCAATCTAGTTAGGCCATTCCCAAACCTCAATCATATATAATAGTTGTTGATGCTTAAGAATCCTTGTTTACTCCCTTAACCAAGCCTTTCATTCAATATAATGACTATCATATTTAGAATGTTATTGGTGAATTATTATCCAGAACTAGTTTTAGAAGGTCAGTCTTAAGTGTGGTTGAACATAAATATTTTTCTCTCATAATTAAACTCATTCCCTTAATAATGATAATAATGATTAAAATTAGATACTTTAAATTCCAGAGGATTTGGAGAATTTTCAAAAGAAAAACATTTATACTCTCATGGAATATCCTGATAATCATTCTATTATTGGAACTATGAGGTTTTTTTAAACAAAATTGATGAACAATAAAATTTTATCTATAATAAGGAATGACTTTTTGATAAAAAAAATCAATAATGTATTGATTATGGTGAATCATTTTTTGTTGCATGACCTGAATCCATTATAATGTTGTTGGTATTCACCTCTCATATTAATTTTAAACATTTTAAAATGGATGTAAAAAGTGATTTTTTAAATGGTATTATTTCTAAAAATGTTTATGTGGACTAAAAAACCGGTTCTAAAAATATTTAATTTCAAAAATTCTATTTTAAAATTAAACAATTCTTCATATGGTTTAAAAAAATACTCTTAGGAATGAGATGCTAGGTTAACTATGTTTACTTTATAAAATTATTTCAAAATAAGAAAATATGATTCCACCATTTTTTAAACCTTTTCAAATGATTTACTAATCAATAAAATTTATTTTGACGACCTAGTTTTCATCTCAACTAAATAAACTATTTTGAATTGATTTTTCGATATAATGAATAAAGAGTTTGAAATGAGTTTTATGGGGGAACATAAATTCATCCAAGGTTTTCATGTTTCCAAAATTTTTGATGGAACCTTACTAAATTAATGTAAATAGATGGATGAAAATATAATAATGTTATTCATGGATCATACTATGGAAATTATGATTCCCATGACTAAAACTTATATGTTAATGTGGGATGAAGATAGTCAATCAATTCAAATCAAGATTTATCAATGTGTGATTACAAGACTACTTTAATTTCCTATAACCCCACTAAACATCATGTTTAGTGTGTTACTTTATGATAATTTTCAATCCAATTAAAATAAATTACATTTAAAATCCATCAAAAAACATTTTTATTTGAAAGGAAATAAAAACCATGAATTATTTTAACTTATGGAAATAAAGTTTGAACATTCTTATTTTTTCAACTCTAATTTTGGATAATTCACACTAGATCAGAAATGAACTTGTGGGAAATTTCATCCACTAGGAAAATACCTTATCTCTTGGATAAGTAATAAGAAAAAAAATCTATTGTTATTTATATAGCTGATACTAAATAAATATTTGTTTTACATTCTTATTCCCATGTTATCTAAAAGAAACATTACCTTTTGGACTTTTGGATAACATATTCATTTGTCCTTATCAATTATGAAAACACTAGTGTGATTGTTATTTCTAAAAATCCTATCCCACCCTCTCACAATTATAAAATTAACTTGATACACTATTTTATATTAGATCACTTCCCAAAACGTGATATCATTCTTGAAATTTCTTTAACAAACATATAAAATTGATAATTTATTTAATAAACCAATTTCTTTGACTTCATAAAAGGATATTTTGGTATAGTAAGATATTTATTGTAATATGTTAATCACTTGAAAATATTAATATAGGTTTTTATTTTCAGTTTTTCTAAATTATTTTTCCAAAATGTATTTTAAATAAAAAAATTAAAACGTGTTAATTAATTTTTGAGAAATATTGTGAGTTAAAAGTCAGACAAAAAAATTCCTATCTGGAATCAAAAAATTGGATGTGCATTTGGAATATATGTTCCAAGGTATTTATCCTCAAATGATTTTAAAGGGGTTTTAACCCTTTCTCAATCCTAGGGATGGTGGGTGAGATTTTATTTTACATGAGGTTTGACACTCCTAGGGAATTTTCTATGGTTTATTAATATAATCATCACTAAACCATAATGATGGATTAATTTTTGAATATATTTATCTTCTAAGTATTTAATTTTTTATTTTATTCATTATTAATGACTAAAATCATATTAATCTCTCTTTATGCCTTAATTAGTGGGGAGATAATCCTACTAATACTGAAATGATCATATAAGAGATTTTTTTATTTTTAATTTCCAAAATTTAAATCTAATTTTTTTTAAAAAATAACACTTCAAAAAAAAATTTGATTTTTTGTTTCACTCATTGTATCTATTTTTAAATTTATTTTTTTTATTAAGATTTATCGAAAATTAGATTTAAAAATTTCCAAACTATTTTTCAAAAACTATATTTTTCTCTCTTGAAAGATCATTATTGGTGATAAACATAGTTAAATATTCTAATTTTATTTATTATCAAACCCCATATATGGATTTTTTATAATATTAAATGGTAATATGTTTTATATTTTCTATAAAATGGGGATATTTTTTAGATTTCAGAGAAATGTTATGTTAAAAGGATAGAAGTTATGTTTGTGGTTCTGAATTTTTTTTTTCAAAGGATAAGAAAATATTTTTTTCAATTGTGAATATTCTATTTTTAAACATTACATTGTTATATTATTATTTTAATTTAGTTATTATTATGATGTTTTTTATTATAAAAAAGGGGGAATGATTTTTTTATCACCGTACTTTGATTTTAATAATCACAAATTCTATTAAAGTGTTTAATAATTTCTTTTAATTGATGTGAATCTTGATCAAATAAATTAATGTTAGAACTATTTCCAGGATCCTTGAACATTTATTAATTAGAGTTTTTTAGCCTTATTGGAAGGCTATATTAACTTTGGAGGAGAGTGGATGGAAGTGGTGAAGCCACTTTATGAAGCTAAAAGCTAAAATAAGCCCCAACAAGCTAGTGTCATGCCACCATCCAACCAGTGGCATGCCCTAGATTTCTCCAAGCTAGAAGTACCCCATCGCATACTCGTTGGAGGATCACCAAATAGCCATTTTTGATGGGTAGTAGCACCATTGAGAAGCATATTCCACTGACTGGCCAATTGTAACAAACACAGTGCACCATGTTATAGAAACCCCACTGGATACTCTTTGTAGGATAATATGTCCATGATGGAGGTGGGACAACATCTTTGAGGATAGTATTTATTATGGTAAAAATTCCATGAACTTGGATGTATTCACCAATACAAATCCAAAAGTATTCCATAACATTACCAAATATCTTGGAGCCTATAAATAGATACCTTGAGTGACCATTGAAATAAAAAATTACACTCTTGGTCATCTGATCTCTAAATTCCAATGTTCTCTATTCCTCTCAAAATTTGTCTCCTTTTTAAATATTCTTTCCAATTTCAAGAGTTTTAAAAACAATTATTATCCAATAACTCTCTTATGTTACTCTATTTCACTGATAGTGTTCATTATATTATTTGAGATAATTGATACCAAGAAACAAAGTAATTTTCTCCTAGAAATCCTATCATGTTACTATTTCTCCTAAATTTAGTGCTTACTGTAGGTTTTGGGCATAGAAGAAGCATGTGATGGGTAGTTCCCAACATTGACTTTTTTTATGCTCAATGATCAATCTAGGATCTATATTGTCATATACTTAGTGTTCAATAGAATTGAATGAAAGAATAAAGACAACAACAAACACACCAAAACCAGGGAGAGTGGGTCATCACATGTTGTTTATAATTAATATAATGAAATTATAATTACCTTGATTGAACTATTTCTTTGTTGATAGATCAATGAACATATTTTCAATGCATGATCATTGTATTGTAGGAATCATGTAAAGATTACCTATAGAGTAAATCCACACATGTTCCACAAATCCTCATATGTCGACGAAAGAATCTTCAAGTGCTAGAATGTTAGATCCCTAAAATTGTGTCACCTTCCTTTGATCGTTACAAGAATTGATTCCAAAGCATTCTCCTTCATCTTGTGGAGGAAGATCTCTCTCCGTTATTGGGAGAGATATTAGAGAAGAGAGATATCAATGGGTAGAGATAATTCTCCATTTTTTTGTTGACAACCCAAACAAATGAATAGTTTTATTGAGAAAAAAACAAAATTGGGATTATATATCATTAGTGTTAAAATAAAATTATTTTAAAAGTAACATTATTTATTTATTTAATCCTAGTGAAAAATCCATGTCAAATAATATTAATATTGTTATTATTTCTCGACATGCTCTTAACTTGAGAATTAAAATCAAAAATTATTTAATCAAGTAATATTAATTATTTATTATTTTCATACCAAGACTAAAATCTCAGTATGTTATTCCACCATAATATTTATTATATCGTGAATAATGTGTATTTATTAATTAAATAAATATCACTGTATTATTTTCCAATAAATAAGTAAATATTATATTTACTAAATAGAAAATAAATATTTATTTGCAATCAAGAATACATGAAAATTATTAAACCATATTTGGGAATAATATTAATTCAACTTTTCAAATAATAAATAATAATATATTATTTTACTGAGATTATGGATACAGATAGTGTGTGACCCTCTAAGACTCTTTCTCAGTGGAATTAGATGATGTTTCCTAAAGCCTAAGGGGGTATCTAAAAACATTCAAAGGCCCCCATAGATAATGAATTTAATGCTACGATGACCTGTTACCTCATATGGATGCTTACTATGTAATATAATCCATTTATCCTGATATATTTAACTAAGAATGTTCTATGCCTATTCTATCAACCAAACTGTTCGATGTCGCTTTCTATGATTAGCTAGAAAATGAACTTTCCTATCGAACACCACGAACATGGATTTATTTAAACTATATCATTCCTATCAAAGGGCCTATGATATGAACTCCCTTTAAAATAGAAGTGACAATTCCTTTCTCTCATTATTCATTAACGCAATATTACTTGTGATGCACCCAACGTATCCTACCTTTTCACGAACATATACCATTAGTCTTTTCATCAATACATCAATATACATAACTCATAATAATCATTAATAATTATATTAATATCTAAAGATCAATACACACATCCACATATAGGAATATCTAATGACACATAGAAATGTGTATTTCCCAAAAAATGATATTTCTTATCAAACAATATTTCCATGGATTTATTTAGGATATATAATTTCTATAAAAGTTAATGAGATATCAACTTCTGTTAAACAGAAGTGACAAATCATTTCTCTCATTATTAATTAATGAAATATTACGCATGACACACCCAACATATCCTACCATGCCACAAATATATGTCTTCATGGTTTTCGTTAATACATAAAAATATGTGACTCATAATATTCCATAATAATAATATTAAAGTATAAGGATTAATACACACATCTGTAGATAGGAATATACAATGAAACAAAGAAATGTGAATTTATTACTGGCATGTCTCATTCTTATAGTATCCACCTTGATATTACCAAGGGCGTACATCATGATAAGGTTCCTCAAAGTTCTATGAGTTTCCACCCCTGATGCCCTATTTCTTCTGTGTCCCTTAAATGGTATCATTTGAATATATAATGTATATTAATGAATATTATCTTATCACTTCTAAGTTCTCATCATAGGATGGAAATGTTATGACATTTAGTGTGACAACTACTCTTAGGATATTATCACATATTATGTCACATAGAAGACTAATAATGATATGATAAGATGTTTATTAATATTTAAAATAGTTTATTCATGTTATCATAAAGTAAAAAGTTGTCTGTTCTAGGTCACCACTCCAACAATCTCCCACTTTCATTAGATCCAACTTCTAATAACCTTCAATATACTAGATGCCAGATGATAATCATGATTCTCCAATGATATGACCTTATTAATGGGTCCACTATATTATCTTCTCTGGGTACTCTTCTTACTGTAACATCACCCCTCTGATGAAAATCCCCCAAGAGGTGATATTTCCATATTATATTCTTTTTTCTTTGATGTGAACTTGGTTCTTTTTCAAGATCCACTGTTGTAGTTTTATCACAATTGAATGTGATGAGATATTTACTACTAGCTACCACATCAAGCTCTTAGATAATGTTCTGAATCCAAATGGAGTCCTTGGCTACAATAGAAGCCACTATATACTCAAAATCTACTATAGAATCAGGTAAAACTGGTTTCTTTTAACTCTTCTAGCTCATATGTTGAGATAGAAAATGTATCCTAATTAGACATTAGAAAATTATGATCTATCTAAAAACCAACATCATTATAACACCTGATGACCTTCTCCTCGTCTCCTCCACACACTAAAAACGTATCATTAGTTTCTATTAGATACTTAAGGGTAGCCTTAACAGTAGTCCAATTTTGTTCTCCGAGATCTTCTTGACATCGTCTTACCATTCTCAATGCATATGAAACATCAAGTCTAGTACATAACATGGCCTACATGATTGATCCTATCACTAAGGCATATGGGATCTTACTCATTCTCTTTTTCTCCTATCGTGCCTGAGGACACATTTTCATAGAGAGATGTAAACCATGTGATAGTGGAACTAATACCCTATTGGAATATTCTATACTAAATATATTTAGAATCTGGTCAATATATGTACTTTGACTTCACCCAAGTAGACACGTGGATCTTTATCAAATGATCTCAATCCCTAGAATGTAATCTACTTCACCAAAGTATTTCAGAGAGCAACATTTATTTATATAGTTTTTAATAGACTATATGAGTGGTATATTGTTTCCAAAAAGAAATATTTCATCAAAATATGTTACTACGATAATGACTGAATTCCCACTAAACCTCTTGTAAACACACTTCTTACATTTATTCTTAATGAAACCAAATTATTTTATAGATTCATTGAATCTAATGTTCCATGACCTAGATGCTTGATTTTATCTATAAATGGATCTATGCAATGTGAAAATCCTTTTGAAATCACATGGAGTCATAAACCCTTCTGGTTGGGTCATATAGACTTCTTCCTGAAGGTTCTAATTAAGGAATGTAGTTTTGATATCCACCTACCTTATCACATAGTCGGGGTATGCTTCCATAGAGAGTAGAATTTTTATGGATTTAAACATGGAAATTGGTGAAAAGGTTTCATTTTAGTATATTTCTTGACCCTATCTAAACTCTTTATCCATTATCCTTTATTTTATAGTTATGTACATTACCTTCCATGCCCAAATTTCTCTTAAATACCCATTTTCCCCAAACATACAATACATCAAGTATTGCATCAACCAGAACCCAAAATTGGTTCTGGTATAGGAATCCATTCCAAAACTCATGGATTATTTCCATCCTACAACCTTTTATCCCTCTACCACCTCCTTATAAGAGATAGGTTCAACATTGTCAACCAATAATGAGTCACCCTCTTCAATGACCAAAAAACCATACCTCTCTAGTTCTCTTATATATCTTATGCTCAAAAGTAGTACCGGTGTTTTAGGAACTACTTATTCTATTGGGACCTATGGAATCTGTTCATTTACCATCTCTTATGTATATTAAGCATCAAATTCATTGAATTCAATATTTCTCCACCTATACTTTTTGAGTATGTTCTCCATATCATGAAACACAGTTTGTCTTGCGATAATCACTTTCTTATATGAAGAGTTATATAGGTGGTATCCCTTTGATTCCTTAGGATAACCTATAAAGATACACTTTGTTCCCTAAGATGCTAGTTTTTTGTCTAAAAGGTCATTAAAAAATTCCTTGCCACCCCATACATGTGTTTGTGAAAAAACATATTTCTTTCCACTCCATAGATCTAAGGGAATTCCATTTTCTTGTTTATTTGTTACTCAGTATAATGTGTATGTTGTAGTGTGTGGTGCATATTCCCAAAAGGATAATGGAATATCTACATGAATATTCATCTACCCTACAATGTCTAAAAATGTAAAGTTCCTTTTTTTACTAACACCATTTCACTATGGTGTATTAGGAAGAGCGGGTTGAGATATAATCCCAAACTCCCATATAAATTCGATAAACTCTTGGTTAATATATTGACCACCTCTATCCAATAAAAATTTATTTTTTTCTTAACAATATTATTGTCTACATCATTCTTAAATTAATTTAATTTTTCATTGGATTCTTAATTATACATCATGAATTAAACATATCCATATCTACTAAAGTTATAAGTAAACGTTATGATGTAATAATATCCCCCTCTACCTTCTACTAGAAATTGTCCACATATATTAGTGTGTAGAAATAATAGAAGCTTTGTGAACCTTCCAACACTTTGATTCAATAAATTAATACATAAAGACCCTTATTAAAATTTTCCAATCCATAATTTATTTTTTATTTATAAAAGAAACAAATTTTATTACCAAACACGAATATAAACCCATAATTATCTAGGTATGGAATAAAAATTTTGTTTTTGGTAACCATTAGTACATAATAAAAATATTTTTAAACCAAAATAATTATCTTAGTAAATTAATGGTGGTAGTACCCAATATCTAGAGAATATATCCTCGCACTATTGGCAGCTTTCAGGTCTACCTCTCCTCTAGAAATATTTTAGAATCTACCTAGTTTATGCATTTTGATCAGGATGTGAGCACCACAAGCTGTATCTAATATAAAACATGTAGATATTGAAATATAACAATCTATAACAAACACACCTTTAGATTCACCTTACTTCAAGGTGCATTTCCTCTTCTAGTGACTTGACTCACCACATGAAAAAAATACTTCCTCATTTTCTTTTCCCTACATTTGGGTTTTCTTCCACTTGGAAGTATGGGGCTCAAGAGAATTTGACTATTTATGATTCTTGGGTGCCTTTTCCTTATTATTCCTTTTATTAATCACCATAATGATTACAGGTTTGTCACACTCCATGTCATTATACACTTGGAAATCATGCTAAGAAGTTCTAAAAGACTCTTATAATTATTTCTCATATTGTAATTGACAAAAAAACTAGAGGAGGACATGGGTTGTGTTTAATGTATGTAATATTTACACAACACATCCATGAATTTAATCCCTGATATTTCTAAGTTTTCAATGTAGCCAGTATTCTGGATGAGATGAGGCACATATGGCACAGACTTCCAAGTATATTTGTAAACAATGAATTAGAGATCTCATACCTCTCTTGTCTCACATTATCTTGATAGTGATCCCGATGGTGAGACATCATGCTATATGAATCCATGTACAAATGTTGGTTCATAATCTCACTGTAAATGTGTGATAGTATGAAACTTTGAATGTTTATGTAATTTTTCAAATGTTTCTCATTGAGTTTTAACTCTTTATCTCTAGCCTCATTTCTAGGAACTTTAGGAAATAGTTCTTCCAACACATATAATTTCCTTTCATGGAGAAGGGTGAAATGTAAGTTTATTTTTCCATTATTATAAATTTTTGTTGATGAGAAGGTTGTATCTCTCAAGTCTTGGTCACAATAATATTTTTTATGTCATTTTAGTGTTGTCTATAAAAATAAGGTAAGAATAATTTTAGTACATCATCTGATAATATTTATACAAATAAACAAATATTATATTTATTAGTCTCCCACTATTTCATTGAATGCAAATAGCCATCACCTATTTGATTTTTAATATCTTTTTTAGTGGACATTCTAGTTTCAAGGATCTATATTTCCCTTCTCATTACCCCCGACATTGGTTGTTCAGGTAACTTGAATGGTTTCGGGTAGAAATTTCAAATTCCATCAACATTAACTCACAATTCCTTGATATATTGAGTGGACTTCCCAATCCTAAACTCCCAAAATTGGATTTCCTCAATCCGTGCCTCTTAGTAAAACCATGTACTACTTTTTAAGTAAACCCTTGATGTAAACTAGGTTAAGATAAACAAAAAAATCAAGATAGAATTCCTCGACAATTGAAAGCACCCCAACTTTGGATGGTCAAGTACTTTAAACTATATTTTGATTCTAACTGAATCAGTGGATGGCTATACCAACATAATATATATAATTTATGGATCATATCCTTGTATGGAAAAATTACTAACTATTATCTTTATCACTTGAATGTTAATATTATGTGGGTGTACGTAAGTGATCAACAATGTCATAGATAATATTTATGGATAAGTCAGTTTATTGTAGTTTTATATTTCATGATCGTTAATTCATTAATTACATGATCATGAAAAGAACATCCATAATGAAATAACCATAAAACATAGATGAAATAAAATAATAATGTTGTATAATCAAGATCATTATTAATTGTTAGTTTATCTAGAGGTTTTGAATCTAACCATTGACCTAGGGGAAACCACCTTGAATCGGTTAAGGATCATGTTCATATTTCCACCTGTCCACCTATGTTTCTCCATGGATTGGCTTCACCTTGGCTTTGAACTTAAACCACCTCCACTATCTTGGGAGCTCCATCCTTTACATTTTCTTTTTTTTCTCACACGTAGGTGAGTGGAAAAGGGGTTTACATAAAAGAACCCATGGGCACGTAGGCCCTTACAAAATAAAAGGAGAGAAAGCATGTAGTCCAATAATTTAATATAAAAATAAATTAAATTAAACCAATAATATAAAAAGGTATAGTCTACACTCTTGATCATCCACATGTATGAAATTAGTTATGCATTTAATAAAACTAGAATTATATTCTTAATCATTCTTATTTAAGATAAATAATTCTCAAAAGAATTAATTATATTCTTTAATTAATAAATTATTTTATCTGAACTAGCATCAAATTTTCATTGGTTAGTGTAATTTGGTATTAGTACATGGTGTGTAAAAGTGATAACATGACATGTAGGACTCTAACAATCTATTCGAGGCACATTCTTAAAGGATATGCATGTAAATTCTGCCTCAGAAACTAGATTACATAGAATTTCCAATGGGAAACATATCCTGTGATCTTCTAATTACTTGGTCACCAGTCAGGTAGGCTATGTATTGAAATTCTTGGCCTTTATTTGACTCAAAGGGACTACTCACCATGAACATGGTATACATGGTGTTTACTCCAAATTATTGTGTGCCACAATGTCCTGAAAAACATGTAGTGTTCGGTAAGATCTATATCATGTGTCATCAATTAGTGCGATTGAATTAATTATGAATTAATTATTGATGCATTGAACTCAACTATACGAGATGTTGCTCTTGTTTCATAGAGTGTAATACTATTCTATTCATCCATAATCCTTAACACCTCCAAATAAGATCATCAATTTTATTTTATTAATAAAATTAATCACATTTATGAGATCTGTGAGAAATGAAGGAGTAAGAATAATATCTCATAATTTCGATTAAAGTAATGATTCAAATTGAATGGAAAAACTAAATTTAAATTTATAAATCACCATAAACCTTTAAATAATAATAAATAATTATGTGATCCCTCTTATTATACTTATTGGTTCCAGGAGTAGTAGAAGCATGTGATCCCAACATTTCGTTTTATCATGTTTAACGATCAATGTGAGATATACACGATGAAAAACATCATGTTCAACAGAATTGAATCAAAGAATACAAACAACATGAACCACATCAGAGCTAGAGAGAGAGGATCGTAAAATATTATTTATAATTAATTTAAATAATTATAATTATAAATATTGATTTATTTATTTGTTGATAGATCTAGTAATATATGTGATGCATCGTCATTTCGTTGAAATTATCATGTGTATATTCCCTCTAGTGGTGATCAATACATCTTCCATGAATCTCTAGATTTTACTAAAGGATCTTCGGGTGATAGAAAAATAGATCCTTGCACTTGTGTTTTCCTCCTTTTATTACCACAATAATTTATTTCAAAGCATTCTCCTTGATCTGGTTGAGGAAGATTGCTCTCAGTTCATGAGAGTTATCTTGGAGAAGATAGATCTCAATGGTTGAGAGAATTATCCAATTCTATTATGAACAACCCAAACAAATGTATTTTCCTCTTGTGAAAATGACATAACTGGGTTTATAGATCTTTAGGGTTAAAATAAAATAATTTCACAAGTGACCTTAATTATTTATTTAATACTAGAGAAAACCCCTGTCAAATAATAATAATACTATTTCTTGAGATGCACTTAACTTGAAAATTAAAATTAAATATTATATAATCAAATAATATTCAATATTTATTATTTTCTTAATGAACCTAAAATCCTGGTACATCATTCCTCCAAAATATTTATTAAAACTTGAATATTGTCTATTAATTTATTAAATAAATATCAATTCATTATTAACTAATTAATAAATAAATATAATATATACTAAATAGTAAATAAATATTTATATGCGATCAAGAATACATGAATAATTATTAAAAAACATGGGAGAATAATATTTATTCATCAGTTTTAAATAAATAAAGAATGATAAGTTATTTAATTGAGATTCTGGATAGAGTTAGTGTGTGACCCTCTAGGCCTCTTTCTCAGTGGTATTTGGCAAAGCATCCTAATTTCTGAAATCAATATATATTAACATGCTAAGGAACCCATATAGAATGAAGTTAATGTAATAATGACACGTTACCTCATACAGATGATTATTGGGTAATATAATCCCTTTATCATGATATCTCTAATAAATAAGGTTGCACGCTGGTGCCATCAACCAAACTGCTCGATGTCTCTTTCTTTGACTTTTTGAAAAATTAAATTACCTATCGAACACCATGGCCATGGATTTATTTTGGCTATATCTTGTACATCAAAGGTCCTAAGATATAAACTTCTATTAAAATAGAAGGGACAAATAATTTCTCGCATAATTCAATAATGAAATATTACTCATGACACACCTAATGTATCCTACTTCGCTATGAACATATATTGTCATGGTTTTCATCAATACATCAATGTACACAACTCATAATATTCATTAATAGTAATCTTATAGTTTTTGGATCAATACACATGTCCACATATAGGAATATCCAATCACACATAGAAATGTGGATTTATTATGGGTAGGTCTCATTCTCATAATATCCCACTAAATATTACCAAATATTTACACCGTGATAAGTGATTCAATAACCTATGAGTATTCACCCTTGATATCCTATACCATTTGTGACCCTCAAATGATATCATCTAGCTACAAAACATATATTCAAGAACAGTGTCATAACACTTCTAGGTTCTCATCCTAGTAGGGAACTCCTATGAACTTTTAGTGATACATATACTCTTAGGACATTATCACATACTATTTCGCATAGAAGAATAGTCATGATATGGTAATTAGTTTATTAATATTAAAAAAAATGAATAAATTTTATCATAAGGTACATAGAAATTGGTTCTAGGAAACCAACTTCAACACATACTAAAATTAAATAAAAGGACCACACTTTTCTATATATTTCCTTTAAATACGGAAGGGAATATTTCTTTTGAGGGTTCTATCATCACCCTCAAGGATCTATTGTCTAATTTATTTCTATTTTATTACTATAACTAGAAATAAAGGGATAGTTTTTGTTATCTTGGATACTAATAAATCCAAGGGACTAATAAATTATATATTCAAGTGATTGAGGTGGTACACATAAGACCTCTTTTGCAACTATTTCAATATTCCATACTAAATATGTTATCTCACTTAATTTCCATAATATCAATAATTTATTGATTATATATATATTTAATCTATTTTTTAATCCATAAATTATCTTATAAGTTCTTAATCATTTGTATATTTTATTCACCTTTTTTTTCTTCTTCATCTTTTTTTATTATTTATAATTATATCTTTGAGATCTAAACTCTTATTATTATTTTATTTCGTTAATATTTTAAAAACATGTTTTTAATTGTGGTTTACTTTTGTTTAATGTTTAAAATATAAATTTATCCCCCATTTTAAATTTTTGTCATATTGAACCTATAAGTTCCATATTTTATATTAGACTAATTGAGGACACATCATTTTATGTTTAATCTAAAACGAATTGGTATAAGTATTTAGTTGGGATTATTGATGCAAGAATTGGCCAACCCATGTTTCATTCCTTATTCTTGGGATGTTAGAGGTAGTTACTTATGAAGTGTTGGATGATGGAATAGATAAATTAATGATTTCAGGTTTAGGAATTGACCTTGATGTTTATTATATGTTCTCTTATATTAGATATTATTAAGTGGGTATATGAAGCTAATAGATGATATAGATGAGTGTAACCGATTATGTATATTGTTCACTTCCTAAGGGGGTATTTTCAATAGATTCTAAGCTCTCTTGAATAGTTTACGTGGACCATGGATGATGATCACTCCTAGATGATGGATTGTTTAGCCAGACAAGTTCTGCATGACTACTAGGACATTGGAAGGTGATTTAGTGTCGAATTTAATTTCTTATCAATTTTTCAAATCATGTCATTAGAGTCCTAGAGATCACTAGTGAATCTTGTTGTTGTTTTTTATTCCTATATAGACCATAAGGTTTATAATTTTTGTGTATTATAATGTTATATATATGGTATCTTCCTCTAGATATATTTTATGTGTTTTCTGGTTTATGTACTAGTGGGCCGCATGAGAGGAGTCTTTCAGCTTTGGCCATAGTCGGAAATATCAATATTAGGTGGGGTGTTGGAAACTAATATTTATTGATGTTTTAATTATATATTTTAGTTTTTTAGTTTTATACCAATTGTAATTTAACTAGTCTAGGAATATCACATATTCATGAAATTTTATAAGAATAAATATGATTGGTACACTATTAAAGGTTGCTTACTGAGTTTTATTTATCAACCCCTATGTGGGAACTTTAGTGAACATACAAATGCTATTTTATGTATTAAAATTTGTTACAGGATGTAGTGGAGGTGGATGAGGCTCACTGATATATAATCAAGTGTATCTACTCATTTGGAATCTAAGGATAATAATAGAGCATCTTGTCATTTATTGGAGACCATATTTTTGGTATTTCTAATGGATGACAGTAGATCCTTTCACTTATAATTTTATTTATATCATTTGTTTATGTGGATGAATCGGTTGGAAGATAATTACAGTGTACATTAATGACCATGATTTTATATTAAATATTCCATTTATTATTGAATTCTATTAATTTATTTATTCATAATTTGATGTTCATTGATGTGTACATGTTTTCTTATTTCCGCTCTTATTGCTTACTCTAATATGGGGGGTATAGTCCCCCAGTAATATGAACTTAAACCATAACCACTAGTTGGAAACATCCAGAATATGGGGAGGTGTGCCTGAGGCCATATTATGAGTCAGATTGGGTGACATGTTAGGTCAAATCGGTTTGGTTCATGATATTTATTATTTGAATGATACATTATCATTTTCTATATTAAGGTTCTTCTCTTAAAATTTGAAAATGAATTTATCTTGAAATATCACAATGATTAAAATGAGAATTTTTATATATCACCTATATGATATTACATATCATCTGATAAATCTTACACATAATTTAAAAAATTAGATAGTATCTTCCATTTGATTGGTTATATCATAAACATCTTAGTTTTCTTCTAGAAAATTATTCATTCACACTTTTTTTACATTATAACTATAGAATACTATCTTCCAAAAAAACATACCATATTTTAATATTCAATATCATTTCTACCATAGTATTATTATGACATAGGTCTTTTTAAACATCCATAATTCCCAAAAAGTCATCTTCTAGAATTTTCCTACTTCCAAAACTATTATTATGAAAACATGCTTCTTTTTAGTTATTCCTATATTACACCAATTTATTTTGACGCAGTGTCAGATTTAATCTTTTTTAGATTGTGATATCACAATTTTAACATGAAATAACATCAAAATAGATTTTATGTAGTACTAGGATACTCTATCATGAGAGAAAAAATGCAATAAAAATAATTTACAGTATCTTCTCTATGTCATTAATATTATGAAACTCAATAAAACTTGGTTAATATTATATGAACCATTTTTTACTTGATTTAATATTAAATGGTGTAAAAAATAGAGTAAATATTACATATAAAACAATTAACTTCTTTTACAAAGCTCTAAAATGTCTAAATCACTATAATTAAACATTAGCATTTCAAATCCATTTAAAAACAACCTTATCCACATTATATTATCTATAAATATTTGAAATATCATTGAGAAAATATAAAATCATTATAAAACACATCAACTAAAGATATAAAGTACTTGAAACATGAATAAACTCAATGAAATATTAAAAAATAATTTCCAAATATCTCATCCATATCAAATAATTTTATTCCCATCCAATTTACTTGTCCATATTATGTAGCAATATTTATGTATGATAATAATAATTATGGTTCTTTATATCTCTATTTCTGTAAAACTCAACAATCCAAGTTTATATTCCAACATAGAGACATATTATTCAAGAATAATTCTAATCCATTTAACTCATCATAAATTTATTCAACATTTTCAAATTATGAATGAATATCTAGTGATATTTTCAGTTGAAACAACTTAATAACATTCCCCCTATTAATAGACTTCTTATGGGAATTCAACAAACTTGGGGGAACTTCAACCTTTAAGATTCACGGTTGTCATCTGTATTCTTTTAATCAAATTAATATATATCAATTTATTTCTTGGATACTTCCTTCTCCATTAAATCAACCCATATTAACTTCATTATTATTGAAACCGAATACAATATATATAAAATAGGTTTAAAAAATGGTTGTCATTACCATACTCATGGATAAAAAAGTGGCCAAACAGACATAGTTTTCTACATAGTTTCCAAATGGTTATGAACAAAAATTTTCATACACATTTAAACATCAATCAAAGTAGAAAAATGGGGGTGTTGGGTTGTCTTTTAAATAGATGGTGTAGTAAACTTTTTGTTTTTCTAGTTGATAGAAACAGTCATAATAAGTACAATAAGTGGTAGTGGGGAATATTTTCATGTAAGGGAAAAGAGGATAGTATATTGGGTTTTTGATGAAAATAGTGCCTTAGTCAAACACAAAAGTTTTACGTTAACATGTGTTTTTGATGATGATGATAATAGATCTACTATATGTGAAAATGGTCAGTTGGGGAAGATCACAGATGTTAAGGGCTTAGAGTCTTGTTGTATATGGGTCATGGTATAAGGTGGAGAAGTTAAAGGTCAAAATGGAATTTTTAATATAGATTATTTAACTTTTATTTTATTTATAATTATGGATATTTATAAGGATAAACAGATTACTGATTAAGGTGGAATATGAAAATTAGTTAGCTACCCAAGCAGTTGAACTTATTTTATTTTTATAATAAATATTTTTGTATTTTAATATATATATATATAAAGAAATATATATAAATATATGAATCCCAAAATATGAAATTAGAGTCTTCTGTGTTGTTTTGATGAAAATAAGTGGAAAGTGATCCCTTCATTTAGGTGTCAATAAAAAAATCTAGACATGTTTTGAAAATATAACTAATTAAAGAATTTAACTTTAAATATTTAGAGGGGTAAGTTACATGACATTACCCCCTCTTATGTGATATTTATAATATTAAATGATAATTTTTATAATTATATATAATTATTATTCAATATTATTTTTAAAATATTTTTTTTGTATGATATCAGATTCATGATCCATCCATGGTATAAATATCATAAAATTAATCAAATAATTCCATATCAATATGTGGTGGGTGTTTTTGACCAGTGACACTGACATAAATAATTCCATATAACTTTTTTCTATCCATGTTCTAACAAAATATTTTTTTATCTGGGGTCTAAATTTAATAAATTAAAAATTGATTAAACTTTTATTTTTATTAGATCAAGATGATGTATTCTTTAATATCAACAAAGATCATTTAAAGAATTATTTATCATTTTATGTATTTTTATACGATGATTGATGATATCTTAGTCTGAGTAACTTCTGATTGTACCATTTTAGTTGTTTTCACAAGTAGAGAATAATTATTCCTTCTGTTTTAGAGTCCTAGAAGAAATTATTTTAACAAAATTATAATTTGGATGTAAATGTGTATTAGGAAATCCCGATGGTTTTTTTTATTGGAAATGGTATGTTAGAATCTCACAATGGGGATCAAAATCAAGATTGTGATAATGAGAATTCATTTGGATTAGTGTTTCATCTTGAGATAATGTTTTGATAATATTATTGATAATAATGTACTAGATATAACCATTATAGGCTTGATGAGTTTTGAGATTTGAACAAGTTTCCATCAAGCTTATAAGTTCACATTGGGAATGTTAGTGGTTTAAAACATGTATCAATTTAATTGTTAAATGATATGATTCTCATGATTTCGACCATTCATTACAAAAAGTTTTTAGTATGAGATGGTGCATTTTATATTATAGGTGTAAGTTATCTTGTGGTCCATTAAAGACTATGATGATAAAGCTAACTTATGAGTGACACTAATCAATATGTTATTTAGTTGAATCACTTGACTAATAGTTAGATATGACCTGGTGATTGTCATATCCTAAAACAATAAATGGGATAATGAGATTACCTATATACTAGTCAAACGACCCATGTATTATTTTTGGTTAAATTATTTTCATATATGAAAAATTAGGGATATGGTGGCTTGATATATTGGGATACAAATGATGGGAGATGATTCCTTGAGACTTTCTTTCTTATATACAATTCTTAGAATGGATTGGTATATCATTCTCAAATCTATCAAATTATTTTTAAGATATCACTATAATTTATGACCAACTAAATATTTTTTCTTGGCATGACCCAAACATTATGATTAGGGTCTCATTTTCCATTGGTTGGGATTCAAGTAGATATAAGGTGTCAATTACTCCCTGGATAGATCTCATTCCTAATGGTAGAAAAGTTTCCTTATATGATGTATGGATTTTGGTACTACCATAGTCAACACTACCAGTGACTGGTCATCGGTCCTCCATACGAGACATGGGGTTTATGAAATCCCTTATTAGTTACTACCATCAACAATGGATTAGTATCTATAGGATATATGGGTTTAATTACTCCCCTAATTGATTTAGTGTGGGTCCTCCATATATGGATTCATATACTCATTTGACCAATAAATACCTTCGGTGTGGTGTGCATCATGGACCAAGAATTAGTACATTGAGTTAGTGTTATTCTATTACATTATGATTATTTATTTTTTATAGGTATGGGTGTGATTAGTTTTGGTTCCCTGTTTTGGTTCCCTGTTTTGGTCTTCATATATCTGTGAGAATTATTATTTGTGAAGTAATACTTGCGGTGAGAATAGAAATGAGATACTTATATGATTTAGACTTATGATCTAATAATTCTAGACTTTTGAAAAAATATGTACTCAGGTATAGTACCATATGAGTCTTTAAAAATGAGACAACAGTCTAGATAATAATTATCCAAGATTATCTTTGGTTGTTATTGAATTATGTGGTTGGGACTATATTTTATGATTTTATACACTTTAACTATTTTCTTGATTGATCAAGGATTTTCTGTCACTCTGCATTTGGTAAATCCAAAAAGGGTACTCTATACACCCATACATGGGAACATGGTTGGTAACACACTTGTGGAAATGATGGTAATTTTTTTTTCAAGATATCACTTAGACGTGTAGATGTTGGTGCTAGTTTATGGAGGTATACTAGTGGGGATCATGGGTGGTGTCTTTATGGAGTATATATCATTTTTTGAGGTGTTTATTTGGTTTAATTATAAATACCCATTGTATATATTCTTTTCCAACATTTATGATGATTTTTCATTATTGTTTTCATGGGATAATTCCTTCCACTTTGTGAGTGCTTCTTCAGGCTTCCAGTGACTGACCCATGGCCTCTTTGAGGTGGGACTGGGGAGACATGTATTTACTTATCATCAACTCATGTGAGGGCATAATAAGTAGGATTTTAGTACCTAATATTCAATTAGAATATTATTCTATTCATATTTTTAAAAAACATAATGATAATTAGTGTTCCTTCAAAATCTTGAATATGGTGAATCTTCAATTATAAAGACTCATCCTGGTAGCCAGTAAGAAGGTGCTCTGAATCAGTTCACTAAAATACGTCAAGTGTGCCTCCCCATATTCTAGAGGCGGATAAATAGCAATGGGGGTCTAATGATGGAAATGTGAGGATACTATACCCCCATATTAGAGTTCCCAAACAAAAGTAAATAAACAAACACATGTATAACAAGGAAGGAAGAAGAAAAATTGAACTGAAACTAAACATGTTGTAATAAAATGAAACTGTAGTAAAGGCACGAACAACAATGTCATATATACATCCATGATCACTAACCCAGATGATCTTATATATAATAATAAATACCTAAAAATAAATAAAATGGCCCTTAGTTCCAACTCTGAGCCATAACACATACTGAGTCTCTAATACCCTATCAAGATTCTCATGTATGGCCAATTGACTCCACATGATCATCTCACTAAACCATGAAATCCTAAGCCTCTTCCCTAACCATCATGTTTCATGATCAACCTGAAAACATACAGAATGTCTATATTCACATTGAGGTTCACATTCAGAGGTGAGAAGGAAATCTCAATAGGACACCCCCAACGGTGAACCTATAAATTGTTTCCATAATTTCATAATCATGAAATATGCTTAGACTAGGAAATATTAAATAGGAATAAAAAATATAAATAAACAATCATTGATCCTTTGGTCCAAGACCTTGATCTACCATACCTTTTTTGGCCAATGTTGGAATATATCTAAGCTTATCTCAAGGACTGTGAATCCCAAACAACCTTTTCGATCCTTACCCATGGAAACCACAACTAACTTGACAATACTAGGAATCCACCATTTGATATACCTTTTACCAAAGATACAAATATACTTCATCCTATACCATGTACTAATAACCAGACTTTTATCATACTTGGAACCTTGACACATCAGTCCCCAATGCCACCCAAGAGTACTACCAAGACCAGACCTTCAGTCTAACATCTATATCATGTATCATAAGCATAATGCATGAAGCATATGTCCATCACATAAACAATATATATAAAATCAACAATGCATGGAGCATCATTCCGAAATCTTAACCAAAAATCACAAAGTTCACTAGTTGACACACAAGGAGCCTTCGTCCAAGTGTCCAACAGGGATCGAATACACCATGTCTGGCCATCGCAACCACTAAGTCACAAGTTAGCAAACATAGAACATCAATCCATGAATCCAAATAAGTCTCAGAACACCATAAAAAACCATCTAAACCTTGATGTGGAACACCATGACCATAACCTTGGGTTTAGGAGCATTGTACCTTCCCCTGAAAACCATGGTGCGCCAAGGAATGTAGCATCAGTTCAACCTCCCAAAACCATTCATCACTGAATGGAAAACATGGAGTATTCATCCATGAATCCACTTGAGACTCAGAACACCATGTCTAACCATCCCCAATTATTCCATACAAAATAAAAAGGGTTCTTAGAGCATCAGTCTGGAACCTAAACCATGTTGTAAGCTACACCATCATGGAGCCTCAGTCCATCACCAAACCACATACATGTGTCATCACATCCACTATACTCAATAGTATAATTAAACTTGCCTAGAACCTCATTCAAGGACTCAAACCATATACCATCTATCAGTATTGATACAAATCCATAGTTTAACAATATAAATTATGAATATTTGGAACCATACCCATGGATCATCTTTTCAGCTCTCTCATCCATCACTATCCCAGCTAGTAAACCAGGTTTCAAAAAATGGAAACCCAACTATATAAAATTACCCCATGGGATTAATCTAAGTCTCATAATAAACAATTAAAACATAAAAATGTCTTTATATACATCCATTTCATATAGTAAAATATTATCTCCATCAGCTCAGACAACATCCTAGGTCCCAAGGAATACCCATAATCGAACGAAATCATCACATGCCCTCACTCAAGGTCATCCTATCAATCGGGACCACACATGATCTTCTATATCCACACTTAAATTGAAGAATCCCTTCTTGGATCCTAATAACTAGCACTCAAACAAAGGAATATTCTCTGAACAATGGTATCCACCAAACACTCAGGCCAATCACTAACATAAGAAACATTCTCAAGTGGGCCTCAATGACCTCCAAAAAATCCTTGATCAACTACATTGAATAAGGGCATCATGAATCAATCCTAGGCCACATAAGAATTCTCAACCATCAATCACGACATTCAATGATCACTTACCTAGAAAGATTTCCCATTAGGGATCATTAAGAGTAACTCAGACTCATATTTGAACTACAACGACACTCTCCCATAACCACAATCATATGGTTTCAACCAACCTCCAAATTCTCTATCCACCCAAATCCTAAATTGATGGATCTACACCTCGAATTATCTAACCTCAAGTCACTAGTCCTATTATGAAAGAACAACAAACATCATTCTGTAGATACTACTCAAATCCTATCTTTTGTGATTTAACTAAGAAACCATATACTTTTGGTATGCTCAGGTAATATCAAACACTAATCTCACAACCATCACATGGGTATCCCAGATAAAACCCATACAACATGTAGATTAGGAATCCAAACCTTAAGTAAATACTCCTTATAATCCTAATTCTTGAAAAACTACTTTTAAATGACTTATATATTTCAAAGGGATCCCACCATCGCGATATATGAAAATAACGATCAAAATGGACTATTTTAATGACTAATTCTGACTTCGAGGACTTAAAATACCCAAAACCATTAAGATAGAAAATGTAAATGGAATGTAATTTAGAGTACAAAGTTTTTATTCTAATATCTCCTTCTATCCATTTAATTTTACATGTCCAGAGAAATATGTGGTCTACCTTTGTAAAACTACATGGCAAGAACACAAAGTGCATGGCATGTACTTTCCAAAAACCATCTTTCTGTGTTCTTTCTCACATGGATGGAAACACGACTATGTACTACTAAATGAAGTGTACTCAGATTAAACGGTGTGTAATTTAGCAAAGTCCTTCCCTGAATGGTAAGAAAAAAGGGTGTGTTTTCATTGAACTATACGCCTTGTAGATTGGATTTATAACAAGAAACCCCTCCAAACCCTCTAGAAACCCATGTTTTTTCAAAAACAAGCATAGATCCAACCCCATGGTTCCTCTAGGAACCATAATAAACAAATAAAACTATAAAACAAGTAATATATGGGATTGGGGAATAAAACATGAATATCATCCTACCTCATGGCACAAACGCCAAAACATTGGGTTCAAATCTGCTCTCAGAAGCTGTTGCACCATGATCTCATCCCGATCTATAACTATGATGACGTTTGGTGGAATATACATCTTTCCCCCTATTGGTCAAGCCATTGGGAAAAGGTAGGAACCATCCCCTCTCCTATTGTACCTTGTAACCCTAAAATAGGGTGCCACTCTTTTAATTTAATTTAATTAATCTCCCATTTATCACCCGTCCCAAGTCTTAAAATCCGAAGTGAGTTTATTTCTCTCATAGGAAATACCCCCCATTCAAGTCTCAAAAACTAAGTTACATTCTAAATTTGACACTCTGTTCAAAAATAAAGTCATCTGAGACAAACCAACTAATTTAATATTTAACTAATAAAATATTAAATATTCATCCAAAACTCCAACTAATCATAATTCCACCAAACTCATATCCTAGGGTAAACACCCTATTTCAGGGATAATTGTGTGGTCTTACAAATTATTTGAGACCATATTATATGGTAAAATGATCATTTTACCCCCCATGAGCACCATAGAACAAAAATTCAAATATTTTCTCAAATTTCATAATCTAGAAAACTTGAGTCTCTACAACCACCCCCACCCACCAGAAACCTTCTCATCAAAAAGAATTAGTGGGGGCCTTATAACCACATATCCAGAAAAATATTGGTCATAAAAACAATCTCAACATGTTTCACTCTACTGAAATACATCAACCATGTTTCTTTGCATAACATCTAAGAGAGGCCATGAAACCCATCAAAGGTAATGCCACCACATTTCACCATTATGAAACCACGTGGATAGTTCTTTACCTCACCCGTCCATATTGATATTTCACATCACCTTTTAAAACACATCATCACACTCATGGTTCTACCCACTATACAACTCAACCCACATTTACCAATTTTGATCCATGATTCTTCTCATTGTGGAAGTCTCCTTTCAAACACATTCTCAGCAGTCCACTACCCACTCAACATGGTCCTTAATATACCCTCGACCATACCCATACTAGGGTTACACCACCATAGATGATCTAGTACTCCCCACCATAATAGTATCATTACTGTTGCCTCTTAATCGAAATACCCTTTCCCCATCCCATGCCCAGACACAACCAAACCTTGGATATGGACATGGTTATCTCTCTAACACCAGAGTAACAAAACAAAAAAGCTACTCTTTCATATTCTTAGCATATAATAATGGTACCCACGGAATTTGTAGATATCTAGTCCATCCCAGGGACCTCACTCATTGAAATCCAATGTTGTGATCCCCATCATAGGGCTTCACAGACATCGATATATGAGAAAAACCTTCCATGAGGCCACTTATCAACCCTAGGAACCATATATTTATCATGGAATTAATCTAGTGCTCTCTTATCATAATCAGAATAATGTTAAGATATTGGTCATGATCGTATGTAGACTTTTAGTATACTAAGATTTGATTGATGAATACCATCGTATTCTCATCCATTTGAGAAAAGCATAGTTCTACCCCAAGGCCTCAGGTCACCATGCCCAAAATCCTTTGATTACACCTGCAATAATTCCTCAGCTTGCTCATGGCTACCTTCCCAATTGTAGCACCTCAGACGTACACACCTGTAACATCTGATCCGCAATACAGATGATAAAATGCATCACCAGTGCTTTCATCTCCAAATTTCCACTATAACATAACCATTTCACAGTATTGTGTAATAAAGACATAGAAACCTCTCTAGCTTCAATGTGCCACATCTCACAAAAACTCAGCTCACAAGCCATAATTAGGAAAACTTGAGCACTTTCTATGCTCTTTATCCAACCCAAAGCCACTTGTCTTAACTCACCTGCAAAACTATTTCTTGGGGAATGTACCAAATCAATCATTACCTCTCAAAACCAACCACTATGCATAGACACTGGCACACAAGAACACAATTTGAAAACAAAAGGCATCCATCAATGTTAAACATCAAACCCAGCTGCGCCCTTTGTGCAGCAATTTCAAGAGTCCAAAACACCCATATGTACCTCACACACCTGAAGGATCTCATATCTTGTTATACCCCTCTCACAGGTCAACCTAAAAATTCAAACATCCTAGACTCCCTACAATGGATTCATGTCCAAAAGTCCACTAGGATCTCCCACCTGGCCCTATAGATCAAGTCTCGTGCAATGCTGCTCGGTCTAACCACCTAAGGCTATGTTGATTCATAGAATGACACAAACCATTGGGAATCAACATGTACCCTTATATTCAACACCCACCATTGACTAGAAAAAACGTCCATCTCTAGTTTGTCACACAATAAAGGTGTCATAAACCAACCAACTTCCCACAACAAGGGTGTTTATCCTCTCTGAGAATCTACACATTAAACTAATCCTTGGAGGACCTGTATGTACTACCAAACCCATACAAAACCATCTAAAAGGGGTCCATAGCTCTTCACATCTACCCTAATGACCCACAAATTTCACTACACCAACTATACATAAAACCACACCAACGTCCCCACCATCGAGCATCTCGCTGTATATCAAAAAAAATTCCAACAGAAGAAAATATATAAAATCACACACTAGTAGGCCTACAACAAGGGGATCCTACGTACCTATCATGATCTATGAGACACATATTGCATGTACAGTACATGAGTCAATACCAACTCACAAGCCTCTTACAAATTTGAAAAGAGCCAGTAATCCATCATAAACTATCGAATACAATCAACATGTTTGTCTCTTGAAGAGAAAATCATATACAACTATAACATCAAAAATCCAGAACATTAATCCCAGTCCCTGGTAACATAGAATTACAACCGAAATAGGTGTTCTAATTAAACCATCCAAGTATCCATCACAAGTTATGAAACATTCCTATATCTCCCATCCACCAAACCCCAAATAGGGAAAGGAAAGTAACTCCTCTAATACCACTATGTAACATCCAGAACCGATAGACACTAAGTTGGTGCACAGACTCTGTTCACCAAAAGACCTCAAGTGTGCCTCCTCATATAACAGAGGCTATTGACTATGAGTGGGGGTCTAAAGGTGGAATTGTGATGAAATTATACCCCCATGTCAGAGTGTATGACCAGATGTAAATAACCAAAAACATAAAAAACAAGGAAATCAGAATAATATATAAACTAAAACTAAACATGATGTAATAAAATAAAACTACAGTAAAGAGATGACCATCCATGTCATATATACAACAATAATATCCCACTACGATAATCCCATATAGAATAATAAATAACTAAAAATAAATACAACAGGACCTACTGCCAACTCTGGGCCATAACACGTACCTGATCTCCAATACCCTATCATGTTGCTCCAGCCCAACATGTCGACTCCACATGAGAATCTTGATCAACCATGAAATATTATGCCTCTTCCCTAACCAAAATGTATTTTTTCTCAACCTAAAAGAATAAATAAGGTCTATATAAAAACCGAGGTGCATGTACGGTCCTGAGAAACAAATCTCAATAGGCTACCCCTAATAGTGAATGATAAGTGTATTCCATACATATATTTTAGAGTGTTTTTTGTATTTAATTTTGTATTTAATTGATTAATATTTAAAAAATTTGAGAGAATTGACTTGATTAATGTTTTTATAGTAAGAAAAATAGATTAATAAAAAGGGGGAAAAGAGGATAAATTATGATCTAAAAGACACTTTGCACCGCACGATTCACTTGCGGCTCAATACCAGCTTTTTGAAGATGTAGTGGAACTTGAAAACCAGAGCCTGACAATTAAACATCGCAAATTTTTCAAAATTAATTTTTCATGCAAGACAATTTATGATGTCAATAAATGTTTTGAAAGACAATTACACATTGTGAATTCCAACTTCCTGATGTGAATTTTTCAAGACAAGTTTTGGAAAATATTACACTAAGATTCGTGATGCCTGAAGATCGAAGGATTACACAATGTGTAACCAAGTTAAACATTGTGATAATGATGACATGTTGAAAAATAAAGATGATTTGGATGAGTATTTGATGGTATTTACAATAAATAGATCCCCTAGGTCACCCTTCCAAGGGATTCTGGTATTAGAGGAGGCCAAGAGATACTGACGGACACTACTAGACGACAGAGTGACAATAAGTAGTGCCTATTTTCCACAATTATTCACCTTATTTATTTATTAGGTACCCAAGATGCTCATCAATGTAATTAATAGAATGAGTGAGTAGTTTCTATGGTGTTGATTGATGTGATTATAGGGGGATGTGTTGGTAGGGAATATTATTTTTTATTTCTTATTCATGTTTTTGATTGCTGCAAACCGTTTTTTCAATTCCAATTACTCTTCTTTTGGTATTTCATGATAATTGTGTGTTATTTGAGGTTTTTAATTTTATAGAATCAATTAATTGAAATTATTTTTATATGAACATTATGAAATCTAGATTGATTATGTTTAAATATGGTTTAGTGTCACCTAGTTTTTTGTTTTCACATAGTAGATGACCATTGAAAAGGTACAATCATATAACAAGGGAAATATACACAGACCAAGGATCCCTAATAACCAAATTATGAGAAAAAATATAAATAAAACCATATAAATTGAATCCTTATAACATTAACATGAAAATTCGTGAACTTTTCATTCCTCTCCCGTGATTTCAAAACCCAATCGTTACTTCTATTTCTCTTTTATCCAATCAAAAAAAATAATTTAATTATTAAATTGATTAATTAATTTTGAACATATAATATGTACCTATAGGTTCTAAACTTAGACATACCAAGTACTAAATTTTTATTTATGTCATCAGAGTTAAATAAATTACTAAATTTGTGTAGCCTCGTAGGAATTAATGACAACATGCGTGCTGTTAGGGAATCTATAAAAACTTCCATAAGTTTTTTCTCATGAAATATTCTCATCCTAAACAATTTAAAATAGGGAGAAAAAATATAAATAAACAACCATCAATATATAGGCCCAAGACCTTGATCAACCATACCTGCTTCAGACAATTTCAGAATATATCTGACCTTTTCTCAATGACCATGCATCCCAAACAACCTACAGGCACCATACGCAGGGAATCCACAACCAAAGAAATAATACTAGGAATCCACCATATGATATTCCTTTAACACTAGATATTAATCTATATCATCCCATAACATGTACTCATAACCAAATATTTTATCATATTTAGAACCATGATAGATAAATCCCCATTTCTACACAAGAGTACTACCAAGTGCAGACCTTCATTCTGACATCTATCTCTTGTATCGTAAGTATAGTGTATGAAGCATCAATGTATCACATAAACTGTGTATATAGAATAAAATATTTATGGAGAATCAGTATAAATTCTGAAAAATAATTAATAAAGGACACTATTCAACACATAATGATCTTTAATCCAGGTTTCTAATCGGGATCTGGTATGCCATATTTGGCCATCCAATCCACTTGGTCACAAGTCGAAAAACACAAAGCATTAGTCCATGAATCCAACTAGGACTCGGAACTCCATGTACTAGCATCCCAATCATGATACTGAATTCCAATTCCATCCCCTTGGGCTTAGGAGTGTCATTCCTTCCCCTAAAAACCATGTTCTATGGGAAGTGGAGCATCAGTCCAACCTAAAAAAACCATTAATCATAGGTTGGAAAACTTGGAGCATCCGTCCATGAAACTAACTAAGAATCGAAACTCCATGTCAAACCATCACCAATGATTATATACATAACATTATTGGTTCCTAGAGCATTAGTTTGGGGCCTAAACCAGGTTGTAAACAACAACTACCTAGAGTCTCAGTCCCGCACCAAACCACATACATGTGTCATCACATTCATTATACTAAACAGTATAAATCAACATGCTCGGAACCTCAGTCTAACACTCAAAACATATACCATGTATTTGTATCAATACAAATCCTCATTCCAACAATCTAAATTTCCAATATTTTGAAACATTAACATTGATCATCTTTCCAACTCTCTTAGCCATCACTACCCCTACTAGAAAACTGGGTTCCAAAACATGGAAACCCAACTTTATCAAACCTCTCTATAGGATTAATCCAAGTATCATCCTCAAAATGTAAAAAATAAAAATGGATGGATATATGTCCATATCATCCATTAAAATCTCATTCCAATCATCTTATACATCATCCAGGGTCCCAAAGAACACCCTTAACCGAAATACACCATCACATTCACCCACTCAGTTTCCTCCTATCAATCGAGCTCATGCATGATCCTCTTGATCCACACACAAATAGAGGAATCCATTCTTGGATTCTCAGAACTAGAACCCCAGAAAGGTCATAAAATATAAACCCTATTAACCACAAAACTCCCAAGCCAAGCCCAAACATAAGAAACATTCTCAAGATGACTCAATGGCCACCAACTAATGTTTGATCAACTACATGACACCAAGGCATCATGAATCAATCCCAAGACACATAGGTATTCTCAACCATGAATCACGACATAAAATGATCACTTAACCATAAAAATACCCTCTAAGGGAATCAACAAGAGTACCTCATTCTCTACTTCGCACCACAACAACACTCTCTCTTAACCACAATCATATGGTTTTAACCTTGCTCCAATGTCTCCATCCACCCTGATAATCAAATGTAGGATCTAATCCTCGACTAATATAACTACGAATTAGTAGTCCCGATATGAAAGGAAAACCAAGATCGTCCCATATATACTACTCAAATACTATCTTATGGGATTCATTTAAGAAACCTTGTAAAAAACAATGGTATTCTCTTGTCATATCAATCACTGAGCACATAACCCTCACCCAGGTCTCCCAGCTCAAAACTCATCATAATGAATGATTCTGAATCCAAACCTCATAGAAATACTCCTTATAAATGTAATTTATTCATAACACTATTTATATGACATCTATATGTAAAAAGGATCCCACCATTGTGATATATGAAAAAAAACTCAGAATGGATTACTCGCACACCCAATACTAACTTTAGAGGTGCAAAATACCCAAAAACACTAAGCTGGAAATGGTATATGGAATTTACTTTATTCTATCCTCCTAGAAATGTACTTTTACATGGCTAGAGAAACATAGGGTATTCCAGTTTGAAATTACATAGTGTGTACCCAAATCCCATGAATTGTAGTTTCCAAAAACCATCTTTTAGTGTTCTTTTTCACATTGTTGGACACACGACCATATACTACTACACGACGTGTACTCAAATAACACAGTGTGTACTTATGGAATGTCATTCTTCTCAATACATGAAGAAAAATGCCATGAATTCATAGAACCACATGTTGTGTAGATGATATTTCAGATGGTAAACCCCTCCAAACCCTCCTAAAACCCCCATTTCCCCAAATAAGCATTGATCAACCCCCATGGGTCTCTAGAAACCATAATAAAAAAATAAAACCAAAAAAGTTAATATATGGGGATCAAGGCATAAAACTCAAATATTTTCCTACCTCATGGTGTAAATGTTGAAGCATTAGATTAAAATATGCTCCTAGAAGCTGTTTCACCTCAATCCGGTCTCAATCTATGCTAAGGATGAAGATTAGTGTCATATCCCTCTTATCCCCCTATTGATCTTCTTTTCACACATGAGGGAGGATCCCTCCCATCTCCTTCCATGCATAGGAACCCCAAAATATGGGGGTAGACTATTTTAGTTTAATAATTTATTTATTTATTTATTTATCCCCTATTAAACACATGTCTCGAGTCCCGGAACCCGTAGTGAGTTTATATCTCACCAAGGTAATAACCCCCATTCCAGACTCTACCATAGAGTCTAAATCTCAATACAAAACTATGTTCAAAAGATACAACCACTTGAAATAACCTGACTAATTATTATTTAATTAACTAAATATTATGTATTCATCCAAAACTCCAAATGATCATAATTCTACCATATTGTTGTCCTATGGTAAAAGCCCTATTCTCGGACCAACATAGTGGTCATAAAAATTAACTAAGACCATATGATATGGTAAAATCACCATTTTACCCTTCATGAGAAACCAATAACAAGAAATCAAATTTATGATAAAATTTTATAATCCAAAAAACTTGGGTCTCTATATCAGTGAGTAAAAAACTGAAAATAACATCTCAAATGGATAGTTCTTTCTCTTTACATGTTATTCACCACTTTGATTCTTTCCCCCACTCCAATCCATTGTATTTCATTATATAGATGATATTTAACGTGTATCTTATAGATAGTGGAGTTAAAATGCTCTATAATGATAAATAATTTTGTATATATTGGAGTTTTAAGGGTTTTCATGAACATTTATATTTTATAGGTTACTTTTTAATTTATATCCTTTATATTTAGAAGGTCCTCTGATCAAATTTTAAAAGTTCCTTTAATATCAAGGTTTTTATGTCTTATTTATTAACTATAATTTTTTTGTATGATCTTTTAGGTGGGAATTTTCTATATGAGGTTATGATAAGTGGGATATTTAAATTTTTATAACAAAGGATGTTTATTTGATTTTTTTGAAAATCATAAAATTTTGATGGTAATGTATTTTTTTAGAATGATTTATTTGTAGAAGTTTTCATTGAAGGCATAGGAAGTTGTGAAGGTTTCATTGGATGTCTGAAAGTTTTATATTTGGATGTTGAATATTTTTAAGAGGAATTATAAATTTTGTTGACATATTGATGTTCCCTATTAATTTAAAAGTAACAAGTGATGATTTGGTCTATAAAATAAAATTTTAATATAACCTCGCCTTATATACATAACTGTAACCATAAATAAGAATATTTTTAAAGGATTTGAAATATCTTTGTTTGTGTAATGGTAATCCATTGAATATATAAATTACAATGGAGTACCAGATGATAAAAACAAATAAGTATTATATGAGAGTTATATATGTAAATGTAATCAATTTTGAGTTGATCAATAAAATGGAAATGTATCAAACCTCACCATATATATATATGGGTAAAAATTTTTAAGCAGATTGGATAATTCATAAGGGTCATATTAATAATATGTAAAGGTACTCTGAATTATAATCCAGTAATAATAGAATATTCCTAGATGATAATATACATAAGGGAACTTTGAAAAGAAACATATGTGTATTACGAATTGATTGGGTCTATAATATAGAGTTGTATTACACCCTCTATAGGTAAGAGTAATTTTACTCAATACATATGGGTTACCTAGGTGAAAATTGAAAAATTTATAATATATAAGAGTTTGTAATTTCATTTTAATATTGTAACCACTATGATTATTTCACATGAAAGTCTGTTTCATGCTCTTATATATCTATAACTCACAAATATTTTAGATATATTTCTCTTTAAATAAATTTTAATTATTTAATATCTTCTGATACCCACATACCTGATTCTAAATGAACCATAATATAGTATTCCATTAAAATATATCCATCAAAATGGAATAATGAATAAGAATAAATAAATTTTAAATATTATTTATATAATTTTTAGTTATATAAAATATATTTATAAAAAATTTATCAATTTTTAGTAAAGTATTTATATACTTCAAAAATGAAACTTTCCTTCAAAATGATTTTTACTGCTTTCTGTGAACAAATAATATGATTATTTTTTATATTTTAGAAAATTCATTTGAAAAATAAAATTATTTTTAGAAATTTTAATATCAAATTTATTATAGAGTAAATTTTAGATAATTTTATAAATCGATTTATTTTTCGATGAATAATGAAAAATACAAATTTTCATAGAAAACATTATTTTCAGTTAAAAATTTTACAATGTGAAATTTTAATTACAAATAATTTAGAAGAAAAAATATTTGATTCATATTATTAATTATACAATTATTATCATTATAATTTATTTTATGTTGTATTTTGGTATAAAAAATTTATACCTAAATAACATTTTTTCCAAAAAAAACTGCTTCTCATCACGTTTTGTGAGTTTAATTTTAAATTCAATTCTGAAAATTTTGGAAATTTATTCTGATTAAATATATTCCATATATAGAATCATAATGTACACATTTTTTAATGATTCCATTATTATTATTTTTCATAATTAATAGTAAAAATGGTAAAAATTTATCATGGTGGTTAAGGTTAAAATGAGTTTACTAGGGGTGGTTAAACAAAGGGATATGAGTAATTTTTTCAATTAAACATGTCTAAATAATATTGTATGGTCATATTTAAAACTTACCCTATCCGATTTTTATTCATATGGAAATTTGGAATCATTTTTCTTGAGTAATATATTTTTATATTGTATTCTCATAAGAAATTAAAAGCATGTCTTATCCCCCACTTATTAAAGGGAACCCCTAATTTATATTATTTACACCACATTCATCCATATACCTCAACCAAACCCTTAAAAATTATAGTCTCAAATTCCCTATAAAGAAATTATAGGTTCCTAAATTATTAAAATACCATTCCAATGGTCCTTAAGAAATTATCCGAAGGAGGCCTAACAAAGTAGTGGTCATCATCCTATCCAATATCTTTCAAATTATTTCTTCTTATAACACCTATAAATCTATTTTATTCATTATAAAATAATAAATTTCTTATTATTAGTATTTTAAAATTTCGTTATGATTATGGAACATCCAATATCTACCCTATATTCCATCAAATGAAGGTGAAATTATCGATCGTGCGTACTTGTGGACTACTACCTCAACATAGTGATATAATTCATTTTCATCACTATGTTTCATTGAAATTTATTATGATAAGTTTGATTTTAATATATATTATTTATGATTTAAATTTTATTCTAAAATTAAAATAACATATCATCATTTTTACCTTTCAATTTGCTGGAAGATTAAAATATCACTTGTTGGTATGTGTGGACTACAACCTCCATGAAGTGTTGTGGTTCATTTTGCATATAGTCTTTATATAAAAATTAAAAAGGATATATTTAATGAATATATATGAAATATATGATATATGAATAATTCTTAAAATTTAAATAATTATTTATCTTTCTTTGTTTTCATTTCCCAAAATTTGAAGAATGAACTCATGTGTACATACAATAAACCATCTCCATGAATATTGTAATTCATTTTTAAATCTTTATATTTTATATATGACTCTATCTATCTCTTGTTATATATAAATATATACATAATAAATATATATATTATTTATACTAGGATTAAAATCATTGATATGGGGGAACCATGATCAATATATAAGGACAAGAACTCCTATACTGAAATTCCCCTAAAAATGAAACTATTAACACCTAAAAAATTATTTTAATAAAGGATTATTAATAAATGGATTTTGAATTGTTATAAGTGGATCATATATAATATTATAATAATTTACATGACTCTATTATATAATTGTAATAAATTTAAATTTATTATACTAGGGGATAGAGTTCATTCAATGTAATCCAAATTTGAGGTAAAGTATTTTATTATAAGATTTGTTTCTATGAGACACATGACATATTCACCACATGTTTCTTTTATGTGATGTATATAATCCCTATTAATCTTATTTATGATTCTTATCATGAATATTTTTTGGATTTACATATCCTTATAATGTTCTATTTTTAGAATTTTTTCATTCAAAAGTTTCCAAAGTGTTAAGGGATTTGTGTTACACTCTCATTGTTTGTCGGGATTGTTTATGATTATGTTTTTTATGATGAAATTTAATTATCTATCTCTCAAAAATATCATGAATGTTTTTGGGGAATGATGGTGCCTAGTGCAGGAGATCCTGTTTTTCAAACTGGTGATGGGATTTCCTCAATCTGAGGGGTCATTGATCAATGGCCTCATTTGAACCGAGCAAGGAAATATCTTTCACTTCCTCTCTAGATGGATCTAGATAAAGTAGAAACACATATATCAAGGAACACAAGAGAATATCCTTCATAGAATCTCATAATAGATCTTTGAGTGCAATTTCAATCATTACTGACCAAGAAGAGATTAAAAAATGGCAGGAACAATGTGAGTTTTATCTTCTCAATCATATTTATTATGAAAGATGGGCCAAACCATGGCTATGTGATATACTCAAAAATAGAATCTCACATGGATGGAACATTACCAAATAGAGGCTATTTTTGATTGTTAAAGGTTATTTCCACATAATTCTAGAGAATTAGGAGGATGTTAATTTGTCTCGGTGAACTGGGAACCTTAACCTAATTCTTGGAATTCTTTTCCTATAAGAGTGGGAGGCTAAATTCAACCCATTCAATAAATGGAACATGAATGCTCAAGTTTGGAATAGAAATCATGGAATACTATGGGTTTATTGGAACCTTATAATCCCTAATGACCTTTCATATGGTTTTTTCACACCACCTAAAATCTTCCAGCACACTTTGACTAGAGTCCTATGTCTTTTTTCATGATTCCAGTTGATATAAACCTAGAATCACCTCCTTCGAACCACATGTCACTTATTGTGAATAACCACTAGGTGGAAGTCCATATGGAATTTGAGATAATGCCCCAATATTGTGAACATTGATAATTGGTTGGTCATGAAATCAAAAATTGTAGGGTGGTAAGTAAGATGGTAATACTAATATCCACTTCCACAAGATAGAATGAAGTACCAAAAGGAAAGTGTATCAAAATAGTAGACAACATTAATAGAGATAAGCCTAATCATCCTAAATCTGTATTATGGATAAAGGATGGAAAAATAATATCATGGGATGATTTAGGTGAGGAAGAAGAGCCACAATAGGATCCACCCAAAATGGATACACATTACAATAACTATATAAAATTTATGGATACCCAGTAGTATACTATTGAAGAAAATGGTTCTAAATTAATTTAGTAATTGTCATTAGAAATATTATCCTTTGAAACCTCACTACCTGTTGAGGAATTTGTGGTTGAGTTCACCTCACATGACATTAATGAATTGATTAATCTAGACACTCCTAAATTTCTTAAATTTGAAGAGGAACTAACCAAATATCAGGTATCCGACTATAGGCAAGATCAGCAGCCCATGTACACATAGTTGGTCACCTATATGATTAATGGAATGGATTAAAGGATGGATTCTATCCAACTATCTGAAATATTGGACAAATAGACTTCAAACCCTCCAAAAGGAGATGTTTCTAGACATACTAATGAACCTTCTGAGATGAAAATAGGTGATGCTATTAAATCTGAAATTATATCAACATCAGATTCAAGGAAAAATCCTAAAAATATAATAGAAACAAGAAATTGAATGTTAATGAAAAGTGTGAAGGAACCCCCAAAACTCAATCAAAATGAGGATCCTTTTTTGGAACATTCCATACTTTTAAAACATTGACACACAAAGTTCCTTAAAGCAACTTATAGTCAAGTATAAACCTAACATAGTTGGTGTAACATATCCAAAACGAAATCATCCCAAGGATGATCACTTAATTGTTTCCAGTGGCTATCACATCCTTGAAAAAACCGAAACCTCTTCCTCTCATGACTGGACTTGGATTCTTATCAACTACTTGGTGGAAAACCCTAAAATTGTTCAAGAAGGTTATCAGTGCATTAATTTCTCTCTCTTCAAGGAAAATAAACAGATTTTCTACACTATCATTTATGATTTCAATTGTAACACTATTAGACGGTCTCATTTGTCCCATATACATACCTTTTCAAAATCTATCAATGATTTGTGGTTTATCATTAGTGATTTTAACTCCATTCCATATATTGATGAGAAAATGCGGTCTGCCTTAGATAAACCTCCACTAAGGAGTTAAATACATGTATTGAATATGATAATCTCTCTAAGGATAATCTGCTTCAGGAAAAATATAATTGGTACAGAAGGCACTTGGATGGTGTGAGAGAGAGAAGGATAGATAGAGCCTTTATTACTTATCCATGTCTTTTGAATTGGAGATATATATATCCTATGTTACCATAGTTAAACATATATTTGATCATAATACCATATTAATGAGCTACCTGGGAAATGACAATAAGCTTCCAATTCCCTTTCGGTTTAATAATTCTTGGACTGAATTACCTGAATGTCATAGAATTGTTCAAGACTCTTGGTCTAGGTCTAAACACTCTATAACCCATCTTGGTTACATCTTCAAAATAAAAAATCATAAGTATATAATGAAATAATGGTGCAGAAAAATTTTCATCAACCATGATGAAGATATTGATGCTTTGGAAGGTTCCCTTCATGCCATCCAAGAATTCAACACCATGAATAACTTCCCTGAAGTTCTAGCGCAAGAGGCAGAGATATCCTCCACACTCCAGAAACTCAACATACATAAATCCAATATGAAAAAATGATTATTAAAATCTAGATGGATTAACGATAGAGATATAAATACTATGTTTTTTATTTCAATATAGCGAGAAAGAAGAGCACACAATCCACTCTCATTGTTGAAACATGAAGATCAAATACTCCATGAAATACAACATCATTCCAATTATAAGGTCCCTTTCTATGAAAATATCCTTAATGGGCCACCAATAAATACGAGTCTTTGGGAGGGAATCATTCCCAATATTGTCGCCAACACTAATAACTTGATACTCACATCAACTCTTGTGGAATTTGAAATTAAATAGGTTGTTTTTTGTCTCAATAAGGGAAGATCTCCTAGTCCACATGGATTCATGAACCACTTTTTTCATCTTTTTGGGAAGGATATTTAGTATGGTGCTTGTAACCTTGTAAGAAATTTTTTTAGAGGTGGATCTCTCACTCAAGGCTTCAATGGTCAATTTATTTCTCTCATTCCAATGGTTGAGAATGCAAGTGAAATCATCCAATTCATCCTTTCTTCTTTTTTTAACACTATACATAAGATCATCTCCAAAATTCTAGACAAAAAACCTGCTCATATTTTGAATAAAATTATTTCTCAAAATCAATATGAGTTTTTACTAAGACAAAGCATCCAATTGTTTTTTATAAATACCTCAAAATGTGTGAATATTATTAAGAAATCCATTAAATGAGGAAACATTGCACTCAATCTTGAAATCAAAATATATTTTGATACTATGGATTAGGGATTCATTTTTACTTTTCTTCTGATCTTTGGATTCAATTCTTTCTTTTTAATCTGGGTCAAAACTATCCTTATACCTTCTTTCATTTCTATAATTATCAATGAATCTTCAAAGGGATAATCCAAATGTTCAAGTGGGGTTTGACAACGTGACCCCCTCTCTGCTATGATTTTTTCAATCATAGAAGATTATCTCAGAAGGATTCTTCTACATATTGTGAACAATGGGGATCTCATAACCATCAAATCTACCCAAGGTATCTCAACAACCTCCCACTAGTTTTTTCATAGAGATATTATTATTTTCTATTAGGGGGATAAGAGAAACATCAAAAATATCATAAAGGGACTCCTTCACAATGTTGAAGGTGTTGTCTTAGATGTGAATTGGGGAAATTCTAAATATACTTTGGAAATAATATTATAGTTTTTAGAAATATGATCATGATCATTGTCCTCTGGATAAGAGAGGGTTCCCTTTCATTTACCAACCTTAGTGTTACTATGTTCTAGGGAAGACCATTTGTTTTATACTTCATCAGATTCCATAAAAAGTTAAAAGAAATCTTACTTATTAGAAAAGAAAATCCATAACATTGGCTAGAAGAGCTTTTCTTGTCAAACATGTGATTTTTTCACATTTGGTTCATTCTTTCATGGTTTATTCCTAGCCCTCCGCTATGATTAAATCCATCAACACCTTTACGAGTAACTTCATTTGGAGTAGCATCATTCTTGAAATAAATATTATCACTATCTCATGGAAGAAATGTTGTTTTAGATATACTCTTGGGGGCCTTAGAATTAAGAATCTATCATTTTTTAACCATTAATTATAGGCCCAATTCTTCTATAAACTTATTAACACTGACACTAATTTATTAAAATTTCACACTCAGGTTCATTGAGAAACTAAAGGCAAGAAATACCATCTACATGGAACCCTAATTCTTTCCTGGGATCTAAATAGTTTCACAAAAAATATTCAATTACTTGCATTTGTTGGTTAATTACAATTATTCATTAAACTTATAGAACTACAATTGGCTTGGAAGTCCTCTGATTATTAGGATTCAATCCACTAATAAAGATTTTAACTTTAACAGCTCCATTAGCGATCAAATTCCCAACCTAGAAATGATTCTAGTGAACATTATATATGATATTTCTAGTAATGAGTTTCATAACCAGGAAGACATGATAATTTGGGACCCGGTGATTAATGAAACACTTGACTCCAAAAGATTCTACAAATATCTTGTCCAAGATCCTCACAAATGGATTAGTGAGTTCAATAAAAACTTAATCCCCCTCAAGGTTAAATTTATACTAGAGACTGCATCTCAATGAAATTATTATTCACGACAAACTTCAACAGGTCTGTATCTCTCTCTACTCAAGATGTTTTTTTAATCAACACTGAAAGAATATTAATTACCTCTTCCTATAATGTCATTCTGCGTCATTATTGTGGAAATTTTTGTATGAACTTGTTGAAGTTTGTCTACCAAGGGCCAGCACAACCAAGGATTTCTTACCTGCTTTACATGATATACACATGTCCAAATAGATTTATTCTCTCTTCAAATGATCATACACAAAACTTGTTCACACCATCCAAAGATCCTATAACAAGGCACTCCACGAGCATACTAATTTCATCATTAATACCGTGACTACCCAAAATATTCTTGTGATTCATAATTATAACTCTTTACACTCGATATTCTGTAATAATTTAGTTCTCTCATTCAAAGTGTTGAGAAAAATGAAGGTGTCTAGTAATTCCCCCCCCCCCCCCACACGTCAAACTATAGAGATTTTCAGGTATCTACCTTTCACAAGATAGAAAAAATTATATTCTAATGGGTCAGAATAAGGGAATCCCAGACCAAAAGGAAATGGTTATGTCTTTAGAGGGTCGTATAAAGTTTTATTTAATTTAATTATGGATATTTTGGTCTTGAAACTACCATGGAAAAATAGATTAATGGATTGACTAATGCTATAAAAAATTGCAAACAACATAACTAGAATTATATCTGTTTTGAATCTGATACTATGACTATTGTTCATGTGGTCTGAACATGATGGGTGAACCATTCTTGGATGATGATAGCCAAATGGGTCAATTTTCTCACATAGCTCTCTTAAATGTTCTATATCATCACACATATTTATCCTGATGCCAATGCTCTTGAAGATTTTTGGCCTAATAAAATTGCAAATGAGGAGGTTTTTTATTCTTGTAATCCTCCTAATGATCTGCCATCAATTTTGTAAAGGGACATCTATAAAGTCCCCTATTTCAGGCTAATGTAAACATTACTCTTTTTTTCTTTTATAATAAGAGTATCAATGCTCAATTTTCTCAAAAAAATGCGTGAATGTTTTTATTCTATGGTTATTTTTAGATATTAATTTTCTTCCAATAATTTCCATCACATTATGTACTCAATATACAAAAATAACATTATCAAGGAAAACTGACAATATTTTTCTCTTCAGTTAAAAATAAATTTTCTTCCATATCCATGTTTTTTTAAAAAGGTTTTGAAAAATACATATTATATTATCAAAAATAATTTAAGTGCATATTTGTCCATGTTTCAATTTTTCAAAAAAAAAATGGAATCTTCTTTTATTTTTCTTAATGCTATACTTTTTTATTTTTATTGAACACGTGAATAGAATATTTTCTTTTATATATAGGGCATGAATAGAAATTACAACAATCATGACTACTCAATGATTTTAATAATATTTTACATGTTTCCAAGGTTATTTTGAAATAAATTTTTTCCTTGTTATTTTTTATGTTTTTATTTTTTAAATAAGTCACCTCAAATTGAAAATCGTATTTCCTCAAATAATATTTAAGGGATAAATTAAATTAATTTTCACTTATTATAAAATTCCTTGATGTTAATTACTCTTTACATGGGGTATTATCTAAGGTACCATCCTTATTCTTTCTCTATATGGTTTATTAATATGATGATGAAATATTTATGAAACCTATTTATTTTCCATGGGTTATGCTATGATGAATTGTTGAAATGTTTATGAAACCTATTTATTTTCAACAAAAATGATATATAGTGAATGATTAATAACTTTATGGAACACATAATACTATAATATGATTTTGTGATAGGTTGGACAAAAATTATATACCCCCTCTAATTCATTGGGTAAAGGTGGATATCTCATGATATAATTAGGACTAGAATGGGGAGTAAAACTAGATTATTAAGGGAGTTTTTCCACTATGATAGTCTTGGGAGTGAACCTTGAATAAGGATATGATGGAATGTGGATTGAATTCAATTTTATATGATAGGTTTATAAGTGATTCTTGACTATGTAAAGGATTTTCTATGATTATATGTACTCCACAACATTATTTCATATACAAATGATATTCTCTCGTGGCTCATGTTCTTTGATTCCTTTATGATTCATGTCATATGAACTACCAATATTTATTCCGTGATTAAATATTATGATATATGCTATATTGAGAAGGGTTTTCATATTTTAATATCATGTTATCATACCCATATTCTTAAATTATTCTTCAATGGTCATCGATATCTCCCCTGTTTACTCTTACTAAGTCTCTATGATAACCATTTGTTATGTTTCATTTCCCCATGTCATGAATATTGGTTTTATGTATGATTTGTCTAATAACGGTGTTAGTTATGAAGAAAAAATTGGGAGATAATTTGTATCTTTTATGAACAAGTTGTTTATGTATATATGTTTCCAAAGACACTAAGCCTATAGTATTTTGGGGTGGATGGTAATGTTATGTAATGAATTTTAATCTATTAATATATAAATTATATATATATAATGTATTAGTTTATATAGTTGTTATAAAATTTGGTTTTATTTAATCATTAGAGATTAGTATTAGATAACATTGGTGAAAATCATAGGGATAATTCAAAGTATTTTATAACATCCTAATGTTTTGGTAAGATAGAGATTATGTGGTTTTTCTAACAATACATCTGTGTATAGATACTACAGGTAGATGTGGTTTTAGAGAAAATTTATCTTGGGTTAATAACCCTTAAAATAGTTGATCTATTATATCTCAACCATTAATATGGTTCATGGTGAATGTGAACATACTACACACTTATTTTGACACTCATGAGGGATAGACTTAGATTGAATAACATTTTCTCTATAAAAAATTATGTAGGATTTGAATTAATGATGACTATGAATTACCTATGTTAAACCTAAGGTGTAATAAAACCAAAAGGAGTTACGATTTAGACATACTATCAATTATTTTTTATTATTATATGGTTTACCACTATGATAATGTTTTCTCATGGTATGATTTTTTGTTTTGGTTAATGGATTGAACTCAAGGGAAAAAAGTTAATACTAATTGTGATGAAGAATTATATAATTTCCCTCTTGATCAACTAAATTATATTTTTTATATAATGAATACTATTATTTCTATGGTTACATAACTTTCTTAATCTATGAATCTTGATGGGTTCATAAATGAGAAATGGATGGAGAAATGTTTTTTTGAGTCCTTAATGAGGAAACATAGACCTTATTTTAGTGGGTTTGCTAATTAAATAATTTTATATAAATGGATTAGTACCCTAGAAAAGATATTTTCCATTATCATGTTTTTAGAATATGAAAATTTTAATTTAGTTATTGATCATTTGGAAGGTGAAGTGGAGAAATGGAGTAATCTTATCACTAACTTGGGCAGATAGGAACGAATTGAATCTATGGAGTGTGATGAGTTTAAGAGCATGTTTTCACTAAGAAATTTCCTTTTATTATTTGTAAAAAAATTGATAATTATTCCCTGAGTTAAAGTAGAAGTTAAATTAATACATTTTTACCAATAGGGAAATTTTACAAGATTTTTGAGGTAGGATTCTAGTATTATCATCTATCCTTAAAGTAAGATTGATATATTCTTCATTGGATTAAAATGAAGTCCCCAAAGGGAATTGGCCATATAAGACACCAATGACTATAATTAAATAATTTAATATTCTATCATGGTGGAGATAGAGGTTGAAGATACCAATATATATCATGTTTTTTTAATGAAAATAAAATGGAATTAAAAATAAATTATAAAACCATGGATAGAGGATGATGATAATTATTTTATGCTTTAAGTGTGGAAGTAATCATGGATAAAATTTTCTTAAAGAGACTGGAAAATGTTTTATTTTTTGAATGATCATTGGGAAATCAAATACAATTGTTATGGGAAGAAGAAGTTAACTAATGTTGGATAAGAGTAACCACAAATGAACTAACCAAAATCTATTATTTCAAATTCAAGGAGTTTGAGAATTTTTTTATTTTAAATAAGTGATCTCAATAACAAAATGGTATTTTCCTTCAGAATCATTCCATGTAATATTTTAAAGGAATTTTAATTTATTAAAACATCCATTGATATAATGTATTTTTTATTGGGGATATGATCCAAGGATAACATACTTATTCTTTCTCTAGATGGTTTAGTGTAATTTTGATGATATTTTTATGAATACTTTTTATTTTTTACATGTTATGTTATGATGAATTATTGAAATTTTTTTAAACCCTATTTATTTTCAACATGTTATGACATATGATGAATGAATTATGATCTTGTCACACATATATTTTAACAAAACTGACTTAATTAACCTAGAGCAGGTGTCTAATTTATATCATTGACATAGATACAAGAGTTCAAATCCTGATGGACCAATCAGTTTAGCAGTTTTGGTAAACTAGAAACAAACATGATACCTATTTTACTTTTGGTATAGAAAATAAAACATTATAAGGGAAATTATTTTTCATCCCTAAACTCATTCCAATAATTCTTAAACATTAAGGAAAAAAATAAGATTTGGCTTAAATGCCAAGTATGGGTTATGTATAATGGATTTATCATGAATCAATAAGGAATAATCAGTTTGAAAGAAGAAAAAGATCACACATTCCATTTTATTAATTATTTAAATATCATAATTAAATAAGACATAAATATTATGGTAAGGTAAATAACAAAAACACATGCCAATTAATTGATAACGTGAGTAAAAAATAAATTCATGGATACTATCAATGAAAAAATATCATGGATAATAATAAATTAATTCATAATGATGAAAATTATTAATTTTATACATAATGATATATGATATTATGATATATATACTTACAATACCATTACCAAGATAACTTAAAACTATGGGTAAAACCCATTTAATTTGGCCAACTAATTTTTCTCACGGGACTTAATAATTTATTGAGGGGATATATAATTCTGATCTCCACCTGTCACTGCATGTCCAAATCATTCCTAATTTATTAAGTAATTAATTTAATTTATGAATAATATGAATTACAAATAAATATTTCATATTGAGTAATCAATACATATTTATCAATATTTCAGCAGTTAAACAAAAAAAAATTCAAAGTAAACACTATATTTATAAAGGATATATGATTCAGGTGATAATAATATACATGATAATTAATATATATATTTATGTAATATTTAATTTCAAATGTAAAATGATCTTAATAAATTGAAAGTTTCAAAATAATTTAAACAATCAAAAAATTAATTAAGATATGATGGGTGAGATTATTTTCATGAAAAAATATAGGTTATGTAATAAATTCGTGTCCTTTGGAATAATAAATTTAATACAAGTGAGATATTAAAATAATATTACAAAAAATATTTTCTTTTAAAATAAATTAAAATGTTAAGAAGAAGAAGATACATTTCATGAAGTTGTTATAGTCGAAGGGAAATATATTATCATTGTATAAGTAAAACAATGCCTTTTGATTTTTTATAAAAACATCAATTTTAAAAAATAATAGAAGGATCCCATTCTAAAAAAAAATTAAAATTCTTGGATAACATAAAAATTCCTTTCAAATAATTTGATTAAATAAAAGAAATTTTGTAAAATAATTTTGGAAAATAAGGAAATGGAAGAAAAATATGTTCATTATAAAGAAAAAAATAAAGTTTTATTTTAAATATTTATATGTGTGATTCAAGATCTAAAGAGTGGAAATTTTTGAAGAAAAAATAGAAAATCTTTAAATTTAAAATTGATAATAAAAGTATTAGAGCTTATGGAGGATAATTGATATGATTCGTTTGATAAGAATAAAATCCATCCTAAATGAAAGTTGTATTTTTAAATATATTTTCACCTCTATGGTAACCTATAAATTGTAAACCCTTGAATGAATAAATTTTTATTAAAACATTAACAATCATGAATAAATATTTATTCACGTTAAATAAATCCAATTTTAAGTATATAAACCAAATAAAATTGAGTATGTGTATATTATAAGATATGTCTCATTGTAATGGAAATTGAGACGAAATCCCTTACCACTTGGTAAAATTCAGTTCAAATACCATTGATTAAAATACTACAAATAGAAAATTAAAATTCCACAAAGTATGAAGGATTCATGATATTCCATGTAAACGGTGAATTATATATACCATATAAAATAAATTTTGGCATAACATTCAAATTTTCCTCAATGAAAGGAAATTGAGATAAAATCACTTACCTCACATTTTCCTTTAGGAGATCATGATTTAAACACTTATTTAATATTTTTTCAGCATGTAATTAATTGATAATAGAAAAATATATATATTTATAATATCATATCCTATCCTCTTATAATATTTTTTCACCTATTCATTAATAATATTTTATTATTATTATTGTTTCACATGTTAATTTCCTTGTTTTCTCATGCATCATTTGTCATGAATGTTTAGGTTTATGGAATATTGTATATAGTTACATAATATAAAATATGATATTAATGTTATTAATATATTATTTACTAATTAAATTCATTTTTAGATCCATTATTGAATTTTGTACATTAAAATTGAATCACTTCACTTTGTGGAGATATTAGGTTTTATGTACACCCGAGACACAATATCATCACCTTAATGGGTGAATGTGCCATGAAGTGGATGGAATTTTAATTTTATAGAATTAGTATAATTTAATATGTATAATATATATTTATTATTTCAATAATTATGGCTATCCATGTGATTCGGTGATGGAAAAAATATTACGTTGGTTTGTGAGGTGGTAGTACGCCATACACACGAGCAGTGGGGTTTTTTTCTAATTTGATAGGGAATGAGATGGATAAATATTACATCATCAAAATTATAACATATTAGTATATGATAGATACTGGTTTTATTATATTTTAATTTTTAGAAATAATTTAATATTTTAAAAGAACAAATAAAAAAAGCAGCTTCTTTACGATGCATGCCTTCTCTTAGAAAAACCTCTATTGGATATCCTATTAAGGACACTATGGTAGGTTTTATTGGAAGACTGAAATCACTATAATGTGTGTAAAGATGTTTTGGATTTTTTTTTATGGTTTGTTCAATCCAGATGGCTTTAGAGGTCTAAAAAATTGAGGGGAGGTAGTTCCCTTTTTAATTGAGGGATAGTGGAATTTTTCTAATTACCCAAAACAATTCAATAAAGGGATGTCACTCTCACCCCATGTTCCTCCAAAATTTATAAATAAAATTTTAATAGAATTTAAGGTCAATATAAACCTCCACCACATAAAATTAAATAATTTTTAAGCATTTTATTCCCTTATCCTCTAAATTCACTTACATTTACAGCATTAGTTTTCACCACGGTAAATAGTTTTTAAACATAAGTAATTTATCAATTAAGTCTAAAATAAAACGAAACTTTTTAGATAATTTGGAACTAATAACTATAAATATTAAATCAAAATTTTAAAATATAAATATTTATTCGTGTGAATTTTAATTTTAAAATAAGCACATGCGACACACAAAACCCATTTTTAAAATTAACCGCATTAATAAATTTATTACTCTTTTTACTAATAATTAGGAAAACAAATATATGTACCCTATTAAATAATATTAATTATACTAATTATATATAAGAAAATTAATTTTATCAATTTAATCTCATGTAAGTGTATTATTTTAATTAAAAATAAGCTCGTAAAATATGTCTAAATATGGTTTTTCAAGAAATTCATTTTACAAGCATAATATAATCTTATATTAACTATATGACAAATTAGAATCATTTTATGAATATAAATTAATATATTTATATATATAATAAATAAATTTAATTTAAATAATTCATCATTATATATTAATTTATTTATTAAAAATGTATAAACATTATGAATTTTTTTAAAAAAATAATTTCTTAAAAAATAAACAACTTTCTAAAAAATATTTCTTCTCAACACCAATTTCTCTTATCTTTATTTATATAAAATTGATGGTTAAAAACTATTATTTATAAATATTATTAAAAATTATTACAAACAAAATATACAGTGGTTAAATAATACATTTTTTATTATTCATAAAAGTGTATTTCTATCAGAAAATTTAAAAAATTCAAACAAGGATTATTTTGACTAAGAATGTTCCAAATTTATATTAATCCTATAAAATTGGAATTTTTATTCCATTAAATATTAAAATGTAAACTGTATTATTGTTTTATTAAATGTTATTTTCACTTACTCTAATATAGTCTTGGGTTTATGTGTATCTAAAGATATCAAAGAGATTGAATTTATTTTAAAGGTAACATATCATAATGTCCCTGAGTGTAAAATTATTCCCCTAAAAAAATTTCATATATGAAATTTCATGGATATTAATTTCAAAATAAATGATGTTTTTTCTTTTTCATAACATCCTATAATTCCTACATTCTTTCCTTCATTTTATGATTTATCTAATTTAACATTACAAGTCGATTCGTCTGATTCCATAATAGTTTCTCTTTAGTATCAAAAATCCGGATGGGATCAACATGGTAAGATAAATCAAATTCTAATTATATTTCTTTATAGGTGAGAATATGTGATGGGTCTGGCCTTTTCTTCCTTTACAGTGATATATAGAACACATCAAGGTGGCTTTGTGGAACTCATAATCAATAATCAAAAACACCAATTATTTAAAGAATTTCAAAGGGTTTAACATACCTTGGGATTATTTTTTCATTCTTCCCCAACCTTATTATACCCCTCCGTAGAGATAATTCCAAGAAGAAGTGATCTCCTTCATGAAATTATAAATACTTACTCAAATTATATACGAACCTATTTTTCTTAATATCAGTTTCTTTAATATGAGCCTGAATAGTTGTTAACCTTTCCATTAACTATATGAAATGTTCTAGGGCCACAAGTTTCCTTTCAAAAAACTCATCCATATAAGTTGAATTATGAAATATATTTCTATATAATGATTCATATCAAACCATTTTAATACTTGAATAGAAACTAATCCTATTGGAAAACAATACCAAATGTAAATACAAATCCCACATATCTTGAAATTCAATATAAAATGGCATAAATATTTCTTTAAATGGTTGAATAGTCTTTCAGGATTTTCCATCAGTGTGAGGGTGGTTGGAGGTGCTCTAATAAAGATCATTATAAAGATCCTTCTAAATAATCTTCCAACATTTTTATGTAAATTTAGGATCATGAAAATAAAAATGAAATATGCTAACCATGATGTCTTATAAATTCATTAATACAGATCCTTTCAAGGCGCGCAAGAGGAAAATCTTATCTTATTTCATGGAAATTTGATGATTTTGTTAAAAGATAAATAATAACCCATATTACATCCTTATTTTATAGGGAATTTATTAGTTTGGTGACAAATTTGATAGTAATTCCTTCACATTTCCACACAGAAATAGGAAGAGGCTAAATGAATCCTCTAGCATGAAATCTCTCTACCATTACTAGTTGGAAAGAGAGGCATCATGATAGATAATAAAAAATTTCCCACTTCTTGTTATCCCTCAAAAAAATGTGCCTTAAAATCCCTATAGTACTTGGTTCTTATAAGGTGTATAGAGAAATTAGAGCTATGAGAATCATCCAAAAATTCCGTTTTAGCTTAGGTATAGATGGAACACATAATAACTTTTCCAAATTTTTGGATTTCATCTTTATAAATAAAGTCTATTAACTTCCCACCATTCACAAAATTATTTTTCATTTGAAAATTCTCATCATGAAATTGATAAATTTTTTCATTTTCCAATAATTATGGTTTCACAATACTTTTAAAAATGAGTGATTTTAAAAATTCGTTAATAATTCCCTAATTTATATTTACAATATCAATGAACATTGGATCCCTATAAATCCTCATTTGGTAAAGAACTCCATGAACCTTTCTATTTAATGCATATGCTACTTTTGTATCCTCCTTGGGTGGTAGTGTAATGAATAGACATAATACTTGAGTATCTCATTCCATCCCATTTTCCTTATGTTGATATATTTATGTAAAATGATGAATTTTAGTATCTTATGGTCAGTGTATATCTCACTTCCCTCACCATAGAGATAATGTATCCATATCATCAAAGGAAATATTATGGCTATCAACTCAAGATCATGGGTTGGTTAGTTCTATTTGTGATTCATTAAATAAAATGATTCTCATTCAATGAACTGATCATTTTTTGTAAGGAAACAACAAGAGAACTTATTTAATGCATCACTATATATCAAAAACGAATCATTTCATATTTGTAGAGTCCAACTTTTAGAATTGACTACTATCCTCTTAAATTATTCAAAAAATTGTTCACTTTCCTCTGTCCAAATGAACTCAACCCCTTTACATGAAATCTCGGTTTACATGTTAGCCAATCAGGAAAAATTATACATGAATAATGGGTAGAAAGATGGAAAAATTGGAAATATATACCTAAATTGTGTTCTTTGGTGTAATCCATTCTATGAATGCCTTTTTCTTCATAGGATAAACTAAGATTCTATCTTTTGAGACAATATATCCATGAAAAGAAACTTCTTGATTCCATAAATCACACTTTCTAAAATTCTCATATAAATCTTTTCTTCTAAGAGTATTACGATTAATCTTCAAGTGATTATCACCATCCTCATAACTCTTAGATATAAATAAAGATATCATTGATTAATATAAAAATTAAATTATAAATATATTCTTTAAATACTATAATAATTAGATCCATAAAGAAGGGTAAATCAGTCATTCCAAATGGTATTACTCTATACATGTAATTTCCATACCGCATTTGGAAATTAATCTTTAGAATATCTTCCTTCTTTAATCATAATGGATGATACCCATATCGAAGTTCAATCTTTGATAAATATTGACCTTAATTAAGTTGATCAAATTAGTCATCAACATGAAGTAGAGGATATTATTCTTTATCATAATAGCAATGATTTCCATATAATCAATGCACAACCTGATGGATCCATATTTATTATTAATGAAGTGACCATTGTCTCCCCATGGTGAAGCACTAGGGAAAATAAATACTTTATCATGGAACACCTCTAGTTGTTTATTTAATGCCTCTAATTTCATAGTGAAAATTATATAGGGAGTCTTTGATATTGTTCTCACATCATTGATTAAAGAAATGAAAAAATCAACTTCATGCTCTGGGGGATGTCGAGGTAATTATTTAGTAAATACATCAATGATTTTTGATAAAATACATAGGTACATAATTTTAAGATACATTTTATAGAAATATATTTTTATTTGTCCACATACCTAATAATTTCATTTATAAGAGCTACTTTGGGAGTCCAGACATGATTTAAATGATGATGTATTCACTCTAAAGATAAGGAATTCTATATCTTCATCATAAATCATAATTTTCTTCACCTTGAAATAAATATTTTTTATAATATTTGAAATCCATTATATACCAAGGATTATAAAGAAATAAACCATAGGTAAGATAATAAAATTCATAAATAGGTCATGTTTATGCGTTATAACGGGAACTTCCGAATAAATCCTTTTTGTAGTTAGAATTCCACAAGGAGTTTGTTTTACAACTCCCATTTGAATTTGCTAGGTAAATATTTAATTTCATCGGAAATTTCATCATGAATTTTGTGCAATGATACAATTTGTATTCCTTCCACTATGCACCATTTCTAAACCACATCACACATTATATTATCTCATGAAATTATGAATTTTAAATCAAAATGTATAATTATAAATCCAGTGTAACACATAACATAAATCAAATATTTTTTCATTTTTATTCTCAGAATATTAAACTAGGTTTTTTTAGTGATTTATTTATTATAAAATACATTATAATGGTTTATAATGAATATTATAAATATCCTAAAAATATATCCTAGGAGTGAAAAACCAAGTGTATAGTATATCCCGTTTTCATGAACTGGGTGAAAATTGAGTCAAATCCCAATGGTTCCTTTCTAAAGCCTTTACCGCTAGGTACAATTATAATTTAGCCACACCCACTTTTATTACCCAAAAAAATATTTATTTTCTAGGAAAATACACATAATATATTCCTTATCATAACTTGATGATGCTTCTCTATAATTATCCATAAAGTATATAACATGGTTACATTACATAATCAATGTTTTCGTTTAATTTAGTTCAAAAGGTTTATACTAAACGGAACTCTGATAATAACTATGACATGCCAGAATCTTGTAACCAAGATTTAATGTATACATTATTACATTTTCATAGACACAGTGTGTCAAATCCCAAAGGACAGATCATTTTAGTAATTTTTGAGAACTTGATAAATACATGATACACATTTTACATTAACAATATAAAAATAAACCATGTTAATAGAAAATATTTAGCACCTTTCAACTCATTCAAAGAATTATTATTCTTATCCTAGAGAAAGGAAACCAAATACATGTGATATCAAATGCTCAATAAGAGTTACATAGAGCAAAAGATATCATGAATCAATAACTCATAATCAATATATCAAGGTAAATAACTAAAAACACATTAAATTTAGTCAATATCTTTTCAATCTTAATTATATAAAGTATAATCAATATGAAATGATAAAAAACTGAAAATACATCAAATTTAATAAATAACTTGAGAAAAAATTGAATCCATAGATAATATCAAGGAAAAATTCTCATGGATAATAAAAAATTAATTCATAATGATAGAAATGATTAATTTTGGATTTATTGATGTTAGACATCACGTTATTTATATTTTCCTGACCTTTCACAAGATTGTATTAAACTATGGGTAAAAACACATTAATTTGGTCAACTGATTTATCTCATGAACCCTACCATTGCATTAAGGGGATATATAATTATAGGAAACACCTATCATTGAATATTCAAATCATTCCTTATTTATATAATAATCTATTTAATTGATTAACATTATTCCTTATCAATAAATATTCCATATTGAGTAATGAATTAGGATTTATCAATTTTTTTCACTTAAAAAAATAACAGTCAATGTAAACAATATACATAAAAAAGGTATAAATTTTAGAAAATTATAATATATATAATAAATAATATGAATATTTAAGGTATATATAATTTCAAATGAAAAATTATTATAAGAAAGTGAATGTATCACATGAATGTTAACAATCATAAGATTAATCGAGATGTGAGGGGTGACCATTGGTTCATCAAGAATATAAGTTTTGAAATTATATCATCTCTACTCGAATAATAAAGATAACAAAAGTTAAATATTAAAATAATATTTCATAATATTTTTTTCTTTTTAAAAACATTTCTAACATGAATAATAAGATACATTTCACAAAACGGTTATGATGGTATGGAAGTTCGTTAACGTCGTATAGGATAAAAATACATTCATTTTCACTTTGATCCAAAATTTACCTTTAAAAAATAGTAAAAAGGTTCCTTTAAAATTAGTTTTAAAAGACTTGTATAACATAAAATTTCATTTAACAACATTTTATTAAGTAAAAGGACTTTTCTAAAATAATCATTAAAAAACAGATGATGAAAATAAAATATGTCTTTTTTAAAGAGAAATAAAATTTGGGTTTATTTTAAATTTTTCATTCCATGATTCAAGTAAAAAGGCAGTAAAAGGTCAAAAAAAATATAAACTCCTTAAATTTATGGTTTATAATAAAATTATTCTATCTTATGAATGAAAAATGATAATATTCATTCAATGGGAATGAAATATATCCCAAATGAAAGTGAAATTTTAAAATAGATTCTTACCACTTCGGTGACGTGTAAATTATTACCCGCTGAGATAATAAATTTTGATTGAAACTTTTGACATACTGAGTAAATATTTATTCATGTTAAAGTCATCATAAGAGGATTAACTACACCACATAAATGTTAGTAGGTTCATATTAAAAAACGTGTCTCAATGAAATGGAAATTTAGATGAAATCTTTTACCCCTTGATATCATTCAAGTAAAATAATCTAGGATTAAATATCATAAATAGAAACAAAAATTAACATAGAGTTTGAATTATTCATGATATAACATGTAAAAAATAATTATATATACCATATAAAAAAATTGTTTCATAACATTCAAATTTTCATCAATGAAAGGATATTAGATAGAATTTCTTACCTCACACTTCCATTTAGTAGATCATTATTAAACCTCATATATAATGGTTTTAAGAATGTTATTAATTTATAAAAAAAGATATTTATATTTATAATATCTTATATTATCCCCTTATGACATTTTTCCACATCTTCATTAATAATATTTTAATAATATTGGTATCTTTTAGGTCTTAATTGCATTATTTTCTCATGCATGTTTTTTCAAGAATATTTTAATTATTATATATAAGATATAGTTCCATCATATTTGGAATTATTTTAATTTTATAAAAATCATATTTAATAATTATATACATTTTTTGAACCATTAATTATAATTGGACAATAAAAATGAATTGCATCATTTCATTGAGGCTTTATGTTGTACATGCACAAGAGAACTAGTATCATTCCCTTAATGGGAGAAAGGTAAATTATGTTGCTGGTATATTAATTTTCCAAAATTAATATAATTTCATATGTATGATATTTATTTTTTATTTCCATCATTATTAATTTTCATGTGAGTTGGTAATGTAAAATAAATTACATCGATTCGCAATGCAAAAGTACTCTGTACACACGAGTGATAGATTTTTTTTCCTATTTTATGAAAATGAGATGGATAAATATTATAAAATTAACATAATAACATATAATTAAATGGTAGATACTTGTATTATTATATTTTAAGTTTTAATAAATAATTTATCATTGTAAAATAAAAATTAAAAAAATTAAATAGCTTCATTAATATGATCACCTTCTCATAGAGAAAACTCCTTTAGATATCCTCTTAAGGACTTTAGGTTTGGTCTTCTTCTAAAACAAGAAGATATAGAATATTAATATAGATTTTAGGGTGTTATTTTTCAGGTTTTTTCATGATAAATTTCTTGATAAGTGTTATTAAGTGACGGTAGTGAGTTCCCTTTTAAAATTGAGGAGTGGCATTTTGTAAATGCCCAAAACTATTCGATAATGGGAAGTCACTCTCACCAAAATTGCCTCCAAAAATAATAAATGATGGATTTAATGAATATGTAGGTCTATTAACACCTCAAACACTTAAATAGAAACAGTTTCAAACATTTTATTCCCTTGCCCACTTAGTTTACTTACTTTTACCATTTTATTTTTCACCATGGTAACTATTTTTTAACCATGGTAGTTTTTCAATTAAGACTAAAATAAAATTAATATTATTAGATAATTTTGATACACTGATTATAAATATTGAATTAAAATTATATAATAAAAAACTATTTGGGTGAAATATTAATTTTAATACAAGTTCATGTGACGCGTAAAACCTCGTTTTAACCTTATCCGTGTTAATTATTTTTTTTTGTTTTTATTAATCATTATGAACAAAAATTATGTTGACAAAGTTAAATAATATTAATTATGTTGACTAAAAATATTAATTTTGTTTATAAATTTAAAATCACAAAATTATAAAAATTTAAATTATAATAAACCCATAAAATGTGTTGAAAAATATAATTTTTCAAGAAATGCATTTTTCATGAATAAGATGATCTTATATTAACAATATGACTTCTAATTATACTTAGAATTATTTAAATTAATAAAATTTGATATATAATCTCTAATTTTCATTTATAAAATTCATAATTAATGATTATTTTAATTAATTTAAATGGATATACATTATTCTTTCTTAAACAAAAATAGTTTACTAAAAAATAAATAGTTTTTTGAATTTTTTTTATTTTTACCTTCAATCATTATTATCATAATTTATATGAAATTTATATTTAATAAATTACCGATTATACATATTATTACAAATTATTAAACCTAAAATAAGAAAAGGATAAATACTACATTTTTTATTATTCAGAAAAGCATATTTCTAAAGAAAAATTTCTAAAATTCATTTTAGGCTTATTTTGACAATGTAAGTCCCAAATCAATATTCATCCTATCAAATTGGAAATTTTTTCAAGGAAATATTAATAATTTTATCATATTTTAGTTTTATTAAAATTTTATGTTCACTTAGTATAATTTTGTCTCAAGATTGCATGTATCTCATGATATTAATGAGATTGAATTTATTTAAAAGGAAATATATCAAAAAGTGTTGGGGTTGTAACACATATGAATGGATAATAATTATGATATGGGTGGTCCTAGAATTATATATTCCTATAATTAATTATGTAAATATGGATGTATCATGGGATAAAAATTACTGGAATAAGGAGTGGACCCAATTATGTAAGGTAATATGTCCACTATGATAGTCTTGAGAGTGAACGTTGCCTATGGATATGATGGAATGGGAGGTAAACCAGATCAATAATGATATTCTTGAATGTGATCCTTGAATTATTAAATTATTTTCAATAATCATATATATGCCACAAAATTATGTCTTATGGCAATGTTATTCTCTTAGTATTCACATTATTTTGATTCACTAATGATTCATGTCTTATAAAATAACATGATTTGTGCCATGATTCGATATTATGATCTATGATTTTCTAAGTATTGTTTCAAATGTTAAGATCATGTTCTAATTCCCTTATACTCATATTATTATTAAGTTATAAATAATATCTACCTTTCTTAACCACACTAAGAATATATGGTCTTTATTTCTTATGTTTCCTTTCCTAAGGTTGTGAAGAATGTTTTCAATTATGACATGCCTATGAATGGTGCTAGCTATTAAGAAATTGGTGGGAGGTGATATAGTTATTTAATAAAAAGAAATTATGTATCCAATTTCAAAAAATAATAATCCTATCTGATTTTGGCATAGATCATAATGTTTTTTAATGAATATTAATTTATTAAGATGTAATATCTACATATGAAAATAATGGGTCACTATAGTTGGTATTAAAGTAGGGTTTATTTGATCTTTTGAGATTAATATTAGATAAATTTAGTGAAAACCTTGGGGAGAAGTAAAAATATACGATCAAATACTATTGTTTTTATGGAAGTGATTATGTCTTTTTCCTACCAATAAATCTCGGTCTAGATACTATAAGTGAATGTGGTTTTAGAATAGATGCATCTTATGGTAATAACCCTCAAAAGAGTTGATCTAGTATATATAAATAATTATTATTGTGTACTATTATTGTGACCTTACTACATTCCTAGTTTGGTAATATCTAGGGTTATGATTTGGTTAAATCACATTTTCATTATGAACCATTAATAATTATTTGAATATATTATTATTATTAATAACCAAGGTTGAAGCTAATGTGGCATAGATTGAAAATAATTTTTCATTGTTTAGACACCCTTTTAATGATTTTCATGATTATGTTATTTCTTACTATGATTATTATTTCTCAAAAAAATTGCTTTTTACAATGGATGAGACCTAAAAGAACTGTGTTTACACTAAATGTGACAGATAATTTAGTTATTTTCCTCCTATGAAACCAATTTATTTGGAGATAGAATGAAAAATATTTTTGATATGGCTATGAAACTTTTTCAAGTTATGAATAATGTTGAGCTTCTAAATGAGAAAATAAGGGATAAAAATTCTATTGGGTCCTTCATAATAAAACATATACCATCATTTAGTGGTCATGGTAATCCTATAATTGGTGATAAATAGATATGTACCACTAAAAGTGTAACACCACGAGATTTTATGAAAAATATTCTTTTTAATTTCATTAATGTCTTGTGTTGTATGCTACACCAAAAGGATCTTTAACAACACACATCCTTGACTTCCCTTGCATTACACGCAATCGCGACCTTCCTTGATAGCCTGTGTAGTATGCAATACCGAGTTTCACTGAACAACGATATGTTATTATTAAAACTAGCCGTTATGAAGATTAATAACCACTTTTTGAAATTTTATAAATTTTATCTTTCAAAATTGACTTCATTTTTGGATTCGGAATATCAAAATTAGCTTAGGGTGAAATTTTGGTACTTTTCGGATAGCTTTCATATTCTGATGAATAGTGGAAATTACTAAATTTTAATTAAAAACAACTTTTTTAATAAAAATAATTAATAGTGATGAGTTATTAATTTGAGTGGTTTTAAAGTATATTTAGAATATATTTTTACAATTTAATACAATGTTGGTCATTGGATGTAATTTCACATTTAAAACAGACATAAACAAGTGTCAATCTTTTGATGGTTATTATCTCTAAAGAACACGCTATTTGTTTTGACAATGGGAATTAATCTTTAAATTAATTAATGCAACTGATATGTTTTGAATTTGGTAAAATAGACATCATTTTTGAGTTCATAATATCAAATATATCTTAGGCCTAATTTCTGGTATTTTTCTGGAAACTTTCATTTTTAGATGAATAGTGAAACCACTAAGTGGTAGTTAAAAAAATGAATTTTTCATAAAACATAATTTTACCACTTCTGTGAGTGGAATTTTAAAACTCCGAGAGGCACGGTTAATATCAAGGACTAAAATTTGGTTCAATGAGATAAAAATAATTTTTGTTGAATAGTAACTTTTTACTTTTTTTACCACGGTTAAAAGTAAATAGGGTAATTAAGGGTAAAAATGGTATTATTATTACCCTAAAACATGTCCTAATTCTATTTTATAAGTGTAATTCGACCAAAAACAACCTTATGAATAAAATATGACCATTTAGACCCACTTGGATTAGATTAGGACATTTATTATCAATTTATTTAAAGAAGGGTTAAAATAGTTAAAATCAATGTTTAATAACTAAATCATTTTTAATATAGGGTTATACATAAGATAAATTTAACTATAAATATTAATTAGAAATATAAAGAGATTTCATACATAATAGTATTTTATTTGTAATTTTTAGATATTAAATAATTTAATTTATTTATGACACAACAATGACGCAGTAATTATCTTATTAATGAAATATTGGAATAATTGATGTTATAAATACACAAATAAATGTAATTTGAAACTGTTTATGAATTCCACTAATTATCTAGGTTAATATGACATGTTAGTATTTATTTAATTAACTTGGTTCGAACTAATCATTCTGTTATGAGTTTCACAAAAATCAATTACTAAATAGTTTCAAAATAGACATAAAATAGTTTTTAAAACAAAATTTATATTATTAATTGTTATTTTATTCTTAAAAATCTAAGGTTCGGAAAAATGACTTAGATAAGGTTATATATATTAATTATAAACAACTTGGGGTTCGTTTGGCTTGTTATAGTAAGTTTATTAACCTTATAGAGTAAGAACACAAGAAGACACGGTAAAAGTAAAATTATTTAACTTAATGTTAAATATAAATGATAAGGTTAAAATAGGAACCTAAACATGTCTAAATTCTATTGGATGAGAGGATTTCGACCCATCCCAACCTTATCTTCGAAATAAATCAATTTGGATATATTTAAAACCGAATTTGGCTTTATAATAAAATAATATATTTAGTTTTTCCAAAGGAGCCCCTCTCCTCCCTTATAAAAGGGCAACTCCTACCCCTCTTTCTCACACCACTTTGATCCTTCATGCTCGTCCAACCCCTGCCAATTTCTTCTCTAAACTTTCCTACAGACATACTAGAGGTCCTGGTCTTCTTCAAAGACCAATTTTAGTGCCCTAAGAGGAGGTCTCAAAGAGGCGCATCCAAGAAGAGGTAAGGTCTGTTACCGATTCTTTCAACTCTATTTCTTCTTCCACTTCTTATTCTTTAGTTGTTTAATTATTAAGTAATAACATAAGTATAAATTATATACTTATATGTTATTATAAGTATTAAACAATACTATTTCACCATCTATCCATCCTACGGAAAATGAAATCACCACGCGTGCGTACGTACGGAATACCGTCTCCACGCAGTGGTGAAATCTGTTTTTCAACCAACACCTTACATGGATGGGTATAATGGTGTAAATAATAACTATATATGGTTATTATAACATCATAATGATTCTAATATATTATACCATCCACTCCAATTCTATTCAGTAATTATGGGAACGATATCATCGCTCGTGCGTACGTACGGACTACCGTCTCCACGATGCGATGAGATTCATTCTCCATGTTAACCATGCATGAATGATCATAAAGTTTATTTAATGAATAATAATGAAATATATGAAATAATAATGCTACTGGATTTATGTATATATATATATATATGTATGTCATCTATTTAGTTTCATTAAATTCAATAAGGAAACGAAAACAGCGTTCATGCGTACGTACGGCCTACCATCTCCATGAATGGTGTATTTCATTCATTTTATCGACCTATAATATATATATGTATATGATGAATATATAATATATATATAAATCATTTTTTACATTCTGGAATTATGTAAATCAGGATATAAGTAATAATATCAATAACGACAAGTCGAAACACATATGATAAATGAAATGATTTTACCCAAAACGCTACATTAACATGGAATTTACAAATGAACGGGTAATATAAAGTCATAAGTGAAACATATATGATATCATAAAAATGAATATGATTCTTTAATAAGTCAATGACATTATTTAAATCAATATACATGATGATTGGATACGTACAAAGCATATCGGACCTAAGGTAAGGGAAATATCACAATCTCATTTTTATCCGGGATTGTTTATACTTTGGTATTTACTGGGGTGTATTTTATCATCCACATCCATGTTTCCTCAATATGTAATATTATTTCCATCCACCTAAAATTTTTTAAATCCATTTTTACCCTTTGGTGATTTTATAGTAAAAGATATGAAAGGAATCTTTTTTCGTTTTTCGAATGAGGTACTTTTTGACTTTTCCGACAAAAGTACGAGAAGAATGTTTTTTTAACTTATATGGCATGAATAGATTTTTAAAAAATTATTTCCAAGAAGCTTCCTTTACAATTTTTCTAGTTTATTTTCAATCAAATTCTTTTAGTTTAAAATTGTATGACATATTAACATAGGAAAATGTTTTGGAAGTAGAAAGGATATTTTCCTCAATAATGGAGTTCAAGTGTTTTATCAAAATTATTTTCCATCTAAGATAATATAGGGTTCTGTTTCTATCCCTATTATTACATTGATTTGATTATGTGTGATGGAATTATTTTTATGAATTCCTTTATCTTATATGAATTGTTTTATGATTTCATGTTGTTTAAGAATCCCATTTTTATTACATGGGTTATGCAATGATGTATGATTTATGATTTTGTGGAACACATAAGAATGGTATAATTATGAGATGGGTGGGACCTATATCTCCCTCCAACGCATTGGGTAAAGATTTATATCTCATGAGATAGACATGGATAGAACAGAAAGTTAAACCGGTTCAGTAATACAGGACTGGAACGAGGAGTGAACTCGATTCAGAAAGGGACTTTGTCCACTAAGATGGTCTTGGCAGTAATGCCTTGGATAATATGGAAATCATATCATGTGCATAATGGTTGCCACAATTACATGTTTTATTCCCTTTCTATTTTATAATTCTTAATGTTTCATTATGATCTATGCCTTACGTACTTCCATGTTTTATGTCATTGCTCAAGCTTTTGATGTTTAAACATTTTGTTCATGTTTTTAAGTTCAAATGTATATGGTATGTTTTATTTAATCCATGCTTACCCTTACTGAGAATTTGATCTCACCATTTTTATGTTTTCTTTTCCCTAGGATATAAAGAAAGGTTTTAGGTAAGAAAAAAAGGGGAAGATCTTTATGGCAGATGTTGAAGATCTTTCACCATGATTAGAAGATTACATTCCAAGTTTCCAAAGACACTAATCTAACACGGTCTTTGTGTGTCTATTTTTGTTACGTATTAAGTATTCCGCTAAAGTAATGTAATGTCCATGTACGTCATGCTTTGGGTCTCTACAGTTGGTATCAGAGGAAAGGTTTTGTCAACCTTTGGAAACTAGGATGTGAGAACTTTAGTGAGATCCCTAGAGATATTTCTAATGTATGTCTAGGGATGTCCCTAAGGTTAAGTATAAGTATAGGTTATAGTCCTGGAATTGTGATAACGATCATAGAATTAAACCTAAGATGTTAGATATTTAAGGTACTCCCCCTTTATTATGTTGTTTTCCCTAGCATGATTTTTGCCTCTCACACTATTCTTTTTGGGTTTTAGACGATGGTTGGAACCCGAAGGAACCGTGTTGATCAATGTAATGGACAATGCAATGATTGTCCTCCTAAACAAACAAATGTTATGGGAGATGGTGTGCAAAATATTATTTCTATACTTACACAAGCTATGAATCATTCTGGACATCCAAATGAGTAGAGAAGGGAACAATATTTTATTGAGTCCTTCATGAGGCAACGTCCACCTTCTTTCAGTGGGTCTTCTGATCCACTTGTTGCTGAACCATGGATCAGTACAACTGAAAATATATTTTCAGTTCTTCAATGTTCTGAACATGTTAAAGTCATCATAGCAGTGTATCGTTTGGAAGGTGATGCTTTTCAACGGTGGAATCTTATCAAGAATACGAGGCCAAGAGATGAAATTGAGTTAAGGGAATGGGATGAGTTCAAGAACATATTTTTCAATAAGTACTTCCCTCGTATTCTTCGAACAAAGATGGAGAAGGAGTTTCTTGAACTAAAGAAAAAGGATGATGAATCTGTTGGTATATATGAAGCGAATTTTACAAGGCTTGCAAGGTATAAATCTGGATTTATCATCCAACCCGAAAGTAAAGTTGATCGATTCTTTAGTGGCTTAAAACCAAATCTTCGAAGGGCATTAGCTATAAGAGACTTCAGTAGCTATGAATAAATTGTGTGTTGTGCTATCAAGGTAGAAATGGAAGTTGGTGCTACTTATCCATCTCATATTTTTGACAAGAAACGAAAGATGGAGTTCAAGGAGAAATCTCAGAATAATGGTGAAAATAAGATGAATGTTTCCTTATGCTCAGAGTGTGGAAAGAAGCATGATGGAGATTGTCTTAAAGGGACTAGAAAATGTTTTAAGTGTGGAAAAGAAGTTCATCGATCAGCTGAGTGTCGAAGTAATGGAAAAAGTGTTTCTAATGATGTGAATAAAGAAAAGACTGCAGAGAACGCAACACCAACACTTCAATGCTTCAAGTACAAGGAAATGGGGCATTATGCTAATAAATTCCCTAATCCAAGGGTTAGTGATGATCGACATGAGCAACCACTTAAGGCAAAGGACAAAGGGAAGTCACATGCGATCACTATTGGCGATGTTGAATATGACAATGATGTGGTGGAATGATTAAGTGTTTATTTAATGGGATTCCAAAATAATGTTGTATATTGTATCGTGGAATATTGGAATATTTATGTATTGGTCAATTGTGGTTTTCAATGGTAACGGTAACCATGGAAAGTGATTGAGATATTTTTGGAAAAAAAGATGATATGTGCATAATGATGGGAAAACGAGAAAATGAAATGTTTGACAGTATTCATGAGATCATGATTGATATAAGGACTAAATGATATCATGGTTTGAGTATATAGAATTTTGAAGATTTTGGTATGTGGAAAGAGTTAACTTTTAACAACACTCATGTTTTCAATAAGGTTCAATGGGTATTCATTTTTTTCAAGAGAATACATGATTAAGGCCTTCGAATGTTTGGAATATGACCAACAAGACATATCTCATGATATATGGGGATCAAAAGTGGTATTAAAATGCTAGTTGTATGAACTCTTTGGTAATCATTTTCACTATAATATGAGATTAGACAGTATTATTTTGGATAAGACTTAAGATTGGAAGGGATTATGTTGGACATAAGTTAGTATTGTTTAAGGATATATGTTTTTCCGATATTATTTATGGGATGTTATAGTAATGTAGTTTCAGAAAAAGGACAACCTGCAGGACGGGCGACAGCCCATCACGTCGGACAAGGCTGTGGGAATCGAACCCACAATCGAAGTGTGACTGGCCTTTATCACCTACCACTGGCCTACAGGATGTCCCTGTTTAGTAGAAACTAGTTTTATTATATTAAGCAGTGTGATATATGAAGTATAAGTCTATTTTAGGAACCATATATGATTAATCTCACTATAGATGGACTTATGTATTTTTTGATAACTTTTCTATCCTTTTGTTTGAGACAGATGGAATGACCCATCATTCTATCACATGATCTGCTAAAACATCACGAATGACAAATTCAACTTCATTTCTATAAGAGATGAAGTGGAAATTGTCCAAAGAATGACCAACGGTGAGACTATACCAAAATCAGGAAAGTATTTCTTTAATTCCAACTTCATCAACTTCAGGGAAATGATCTTGAAAACCAAAAATGTTGTCCTGGTGCTCTTATATCGAATAAATCAGATGGCACCTTATATCTCCACAAATTTATGGCTTTGTGATTGCTGGCTTTTCCAAAGACATGTTCTCTAGCACTCTCCATCAGAACATGGTGGTTATATTTCTCTTCCATATCCATATTTTCACCTATGTGGAAACCCAGTGATTAGTTTATTTGGGTAACCGTTACATTTCATACTTTTTTTTAAAGATTGGTTTTGGTATTCCTTTTTATGATGTGGGTTTCTATTAAATAAACTTTCGGGTAGTAAACCATTTATAACCCCGACGAATTTCGAGGGAGACATTCATTTTAAGGGGGGTAGAATGTAACACCCTGAGATTTTATGAAAAATATTATTTTTAATTTCATTAATATCTTGTGTTGTATGCTACACCAAAAGGATCTTGTACAACATGCATCCTTGACTTCCCTTGCATTACACGCAATCACGACCTTCCTCGATAGTGTGTGTAGTACGCAATACTGAGTTTCACTAAACAACGATATGCTATTATTAAAACTAGCCGTTATGAATAGTAATAACCACTTCTTGAAATTTTATAAATTTTATCTTTCAAAATTGACTTAATTTTTGGATTCGGAATATCGAAATTAGCTTAGGGTGAAATTTTGGTACTTTTCGGATAGCTTTCATATTCTGATGAATAGTGGCAATTACTAAATTTTAATTAAAAACAACTTTTTTAATCAAAATAATTAATAGTTATGAGTTATTAATGTTAGTGGTTTTAAAGTATATTTAGAATATATTTTTACAATTTAATACAATTTTGGTCATTGGATGTAATTTCTCATTTAAACCAGACATAAACAAGTGTCAATCTTTTGATAGTTATTATCTCTTAAGAACATGCTATTTGTTTTGACGACGGGAATTAATTTTTAAATTAATTAATGCCATTTATATGTTTTGAATTTGGTAAAATAGACATAATTTTTGAGTTCATAATATCAAATATAGCTTAGGCCTAATTTCTGGTATTTTTCTGGAAACTTTCATTTTTTGATGAATAGTGAAACCACTAAGTGGTAGTTAAAAAATGAATTTTTCATAAAACTTTATTCTACCGCTTCTGTGAGTGGAATTTTGAAAATCCGAGAGGCACAGTTAATATCAAGGACTAAAATTTGGTTCAATTAGATAAAAATAATTTTTGGTGAATAGTAACTTTTTACTTTTTTTTACCACGGTTAAAAGTAAATAGGGTAATTAAGGGTAAAAATGATATTATTATTACCCTAAAACATGTCCTAATTCTATTGGATAAGTTTAATTCGACCAAAAACAACCTTAGGAATAAAATATGACCATTTAGGCCAACTTGGATTAGATTAGGACATTTATTATCAATTTATTTAAAGAAGGGTTAAAATAGTTAAAATCAATGTTTAATAACTAAATCATTTTTAATATATAGTTATACATAAGATAAATTAAACTATAAATATTCATTAGAAAGATAAAGATATTTCCTACATAATAGTATTTTATTTGTAATTTTTAGACATTAAATAATTTAATTTATTTATGACACAACGATGATGCAGTAATTATCTTATTAATGAAATATTGACATAATTGATGTTATAAATACCCAAATAAATGTAATTTGAAACTTTTTATGAATTACACTAATTTTATAGGTTAATATGACATGTTAGTATTTATTTAATTAACTTTTTTTAACTAATGATTCTTTTATGAGTTTCACAAAAATCAATTACTAAATTGTGTCAAAATTGACATAAAATAGTTTTTAAAACAAATATTATATTATTAATTGTTATTTTATTCCTAAAAATCTATGGTTAGGCCAAATGGATTATATAAGGTTATATATATTAATAATAAACACCTTGGGGTTCTTTTGTCCTTTTATAGTAAGTTTATTAACCTTATAGTGTAAGAACACAAGAAGACACGGTAAAAGTAAAATTATTTAACTTAATGCTAAATCTAAATGATAAGGTTAAAATAGGAACCTAAACTTGTCTAAATTCTACTGGATGAGATTATTTAGACCCATAACCACCTTAGAATCGAAATAAATCAATTTGGAGCTATTTAAAACCGAATTTGGCTTTATAATAAAATAATATTTTTAGTTTTTCCAAAGGAGCCCCTCTCCTCCCTTATAAAAAGGCACCTCCTCCCCCTATTCCTCACACCACTTTGAGCCTTCACGCTCGGCCAAACCCTGCCAATTTCTTCTCTACACTTCCCTAGAGACATCGTAGAGGTCATTTCTTTCTTCAAAGACCAATTTTAGTGCCCTAATAAAAGGTCTTAAAGAGGCGCTTCATAGAAGAGGTTATGTCTGTTACCGATTCTTTCAACTCTATTTCTTCTTCCACTTCTTCTTATTTAGTTGTTTCATTATGAAGTAATAACATCAGTATAACTTATATATTGATATGTTATTATAAGTATGAAACAATCCTATTTCACCATCTATCCATCCTACGGAAAGAAAAATCACCACGCGTGCGTACGTACGGAATACCGTCTCCACGCCGTTGTGAAATCTGTTTTTTCACCAACACCTTACATGGATGGATATAATGGTGTAAAGAATAACTATATGTGGTTATTATAACATCATAATGATTCTGATATATAATACCATCCACTCCAATTCTATTCAATAATTATGGGAACGATATCATCGCTCGTGCGTACATACGGACTACTGCCTCCACGACACGATGAGATTCATTCTCCATGTTAACCATACATGAATGATCATAATGTTTATTTAATGAATAATAATGAAATATATGAAATAATAATTCTAATGGATTTATGTATATATATATATGTATTTCATCTATTTAGTTTCATTCAATTCAATAAGGAAACGAAAACAGCGTTCATGCGTACGTACGGCCTACCGTCTCCATGAACGGTGTATTTCATTCCTTTTATCAACCTATAATATATATATATGTATATGATGAATATATAATATATATAAATCATGTTTTACATTCTGGAATTATGTAAATCAGGATATAAGTAATAATATCAAAAACGACAAGTTGAAACACATAAGATAAATGAAATGATTTTACCCAAAACGCTACTTTAACATGGAATTTACAAATGAACGAGTAATATAAAGTCATAAGTGAAACATATATGATATCATAACAATGAATATGATTCTGTAATAATTCAATGACATTATTTAAATCATTATACATGAGGTTTAGATACGTACGAAGCATATTGGACCTTTGGTAAGGGAAATATCACAATCTCATTTTTATCTGAGATTTTTTATACTTTGGTATTTACTGGGGTGTATTTTATCATCCACATATATGTTTCCTAAATATGTAATATTATTTCCATCCACCTACAATTTTTTAAATCCATTTTTACCCTTTGGTGAGTTTATAGTAAAAGATATGAAAGGAATCTTTTCTCGTTTTTTGTACGAGGTACTTTTTGACTTTTCCAACAGAAGTACGAGAAGAATGATTTTTTAACTTATACGGCATGAATGGATTTTTAAAACATTATTTTCAAGAAGCTTCCTTTAAAAGTTTTCTAGTTTATTTTTAATCAAATTCTTTTAGTTTATAATTGTATGACATATTAAGAAAGGAAAATGTTTTTGAAGTAGAAAGGATATTTTCCTCAAGAATGGAGTTCAAGTGTTTTATCAAAATTATTTTCCATCTAAGATAGTATAGGGTTATGTTTCTATCCCTATTATTACATTGATTTGATTATGTTTGATGGAATTATTTTTATGAATTCTTTTATCTTATATAAATTGTTTTATGATGTCATGTTGTTTATGAATCGAATTTTTATTACATGGGTTATGCAATGATGTATGATTTATGATTTTGTGGCACACATATTAATGGTATCATTATGAGATGGGTGGGACATATATCTCACTCCAATAAATTGGGTAAAGATTTATATCTCATGAGATATACATGGCTGGAACGGCAAGTTAAATCGGTTCAGTAATACAGGACTGGAACGAGGAGTGAACTCGATTCAGAAAGGGACTTTGTCCACTAAGATGGTCTTGGTAGTAATGCCTTGGCTAATATGGAAATCATATCATGTGCTTAATGGTTTCCACAATTACATGTTTTATTCCCATTCTATTTTATCATTCTTAATGTTTCTTTATGATCTATTCCTTACATACTTCCATGTTTTATGTCATTGCTCAAGCTTTTGATGTTTAAACATTATGTTCATGTTTTTAAGTTCAAATGTATATGGTATGTTTTATTTTATCCATGATTACCCTTACTGAGCATTTGAGCTCACCGTTTTTATGTTTTCTATTCCCCAGGATATAAAGAAAGTTTTTAGGTAAGAAAAAAAGGGGATGATCTTTATGGGAGATGTTGAAGATCTTTCACCACGATTAGAAGATTACGTTCCAAGTTTCCAAAGACACTAAACTATTACGGTCCGTGTGTCTCTGTTTTTGTTATGTATTAAGTATTCCTCTAATGTAATGTAATGTCCATGTACGTCAAGCTTCGGGTCTCTACAAAAAGGAAATTTATAATTATCCAATTTATAGAACATAAAATTTTATTTTATTTGATTATCATTTGGAAGAAAAAAATTATCAATGTTGGAATCTTATCAAGAATATAGGGAAGCATAAATAAATTGACTCTATGTAGTGGGATGGGTTTAAGATATTTTTCCAATATGTAATTTCCTCATATTCATTGTATTAAAATGTAGAAGGAATTACTTGAGATAAAGTATAATGATGATGAATCCATCGGTACCTATGAGGAATGTTTTTCAAGACTTATGAGGTACACTTTCGGTATTATCATCGAACATGAAAATAAGAATGCTCAATTATATAATGTAATAAAACCAAGATTCCAAAGGAATTTAACCATAATATACTTAAATAGATATGATGAAATTGTATAATGTTCCATCATGGTGGAGATTGAGATTACAGTAACCCATCAATATCATGATTTTGATGAGAAAATAATGATGGAATTCTAATGTAATTATAAAATCCATGGAGTGAAAAGGGTGACATTTCATTTTTGCATGACTTATGGAAGGAAACATGTGGGAAATTATTTTAAGTGGACTGTTAGATATTTTAAATGTGAAACATAATTTTCTTCAGTAAATCTAATGAAAAGGTAATGGGAAGAAGATGTTAGATATTTAAGGAGAAAAAGAACCATAGAATGCACCAACCACACTCCATTATTTCAAATGTAAGTAGTATGGTAATTAAACTTAACAGTGCTCAAATATGAAATTTAATGATAATAATTGATGTTAGAAAAATCTTAATCCCAATGACATGGGGATATGTCATGTGAATGCTATTGCTGATGTGGGGTACGATAACGATGTGTTGAAAGGTACACTAATCATTCACTCAAGAACTGCCAAAGAATTATTTAATTTTAGATCTATCTACTCATTAAGATCTGAAAAATGAGCTAAGGGTATCACAATACCAATTCATGGTTAATTGTTGAATTAGTTGAGAAAAAACTTAATGGTATGATGATCACATCTCATGTTTTTTATTCTTCTCTGATTGATGTTTTTGGGAATATGCTTCCTGAAAATATTATTATTATCCATCTTGTTTAATTTGATGTTATTAGAGGCATGTATTAAAATTATTTACATAAATATCCCATCAATTTTCAAGTAATATAATTCTTGCTTTGCGTTTTAAAGAATCATGTGATGATCTATCCATGTTATGAGAAATATGAACATCTAATGAAAATTACATCTATTATATTGGTCCAGATTACTATTCAAAATGGGTTTTTATCTTAAATGGTTGGGGAGAAACATAACATTGATGATAATCCTATTGTGTAGGTGTTGATTAATTTTATATATAATTTTTTTAATACTGTTACTCCAAATTATGTTGTTGAGTTTTTAGAAGAACACAAACCTGGTGCTATACGTATTTGAAAGACTCCTTATAGATTTTACCTGATCGAGTCACATGAATTGAAGAAGAAAATATAATAGATTCTATATATAGATTTATTTGGCCAAGTACATAACCATGGGGTTCACATGTTCTTTATGTTAAGAATTAATATGGATCAATTCTCCTCTAAATTGATTATCGGGAACATAATAAGAACACGATCAATAATAAGTGTCATCTTCCTCGTATTGATTAATTTTTAGATCAAATATTAGTAGTTAAATAACTTTATATGATTGATAAACAATATAAAAATATATCAGTTAAGGGTTTAAAGTGATGATAAAACCAAAATATCCTTCTATACAGGGTATGGTCACTTCTAATTAATAGAGATTCCATTTAGTCTTACAAATGCCTCTGTTATCTTCATGGATTTAATGAACAGAGTATTTATAGTTTACATTGATTTATTTTTAGTAGTATTTATAGATTATATTATTATATATTTCAAGAGAAAAAAAGATAATAAATATCACTTTAGGATAATATAAAATTCCTTAAGGAAGGATAAGTTGTATGAAAATTTTACCAGGTGTTAATTTTGGGATTCTGATTTTTTTTAATCATATAATTTCAAGAGAGGGTATATCAATAGATCCATCAAAGATAGAAGTTATTGAATATTGGCCTAGAAAAACCACTATGAATGATATCCATAGTTTTATTAGTTTTTTTTGCATATTAATGAACATTTTTGGATAATTTCTCATAGTTTTATAATACACACAGTCAGTTAACTCGGAATAGATCCAAGTTTCTTTGGAAAGATGAATGTGATGAAAATTTCATGGAACTAATGTGAAGGTTAGTTGGTGCACATATTCAGACACTACCCTAAAGTGAAGAATTTATTTTTATCTTTTGTGATGCATTGAAAAATGGATTGGGTTTCATTCTAATGAAAAATGATATATTGATAGCTTATGCCTCACAATAAATGAACGTTCATGAGAAAAATTGCCCAACTCCTGATTTAAAATTCACTATGATAATTTTATAATTAAATATATAGATAAATTATATTTTAAAAAAAATTGTGTGATATATATATTTATCATAAAAGTTTTAATTACATGTATTCACTTAAAAATAACTGAATGGGAACCAAAGATGTTGGTTGGAGTAGATTAAAGATTATAATTGCTCATTACATTACTATCTAAGAAAAGAGAATAAGTATCCAATGATTTCAGTTGAAAGGATAATTCAATATTCTCTATGATTAGGATAAAAAATCCAATATTTTTGGATTTTAAAAGGTATGATTTGGAAATATTGAAGTATATGGATAAATCATATCATTCTGAAATAAGTGTTCGACCATCTATCCAAGTAATGCTTAAAGAGGTGAAACAAGCAGATATAGAGTTGTAAATATAGGTTAGAAATGTTCTTGATTTCAACCATGATTATGATTAAATTATAAGGTCTAATAACAATGTATGTGTCCCATCTATACCATATTTTAATAATTATCTATTTGATGAAGCTCTATGTTCATTATTTTCTCTTTATTCTATAAGTATGAAGAAGTATAGAGATATAAAAGAGTATTTCTTGTTGGAAAACATAAAGAGAGATATTAAATATTATGTATCTCGGTTATTGGTATGTTAGCAAGTTAAGGATAATATATAAAATTATAAAGGGGTATTACAACCATAACCCATACCATAATGGAAATGGGAAAACATCACCATTTATTTTGTCATCAAACTCTGCCAAACATTAAAAGGCGTAATGCTATTTGGGTTTTAGTTATTCACTTTATGAAGACTGTACACTTCATGGATACAAGATAATATTTATCTATTTATCATATAACCATTATTTTTATGAAGTAAGTATTAAGGTTGAATGGAGTACAATATTCTATTATATCTGGTCAAGATTTGAGGTATACCTTGATGTTTTAGTGAATTCTTCTGCAATATCAAGATTCAAAGTTCGGTTTTGGTAATTTTTTCCATCCTTAGATAGATTATTTTTTATAGATAACCATTCAACAATTATATGATATATGGATATCTTATTCTATTGATTTTATAGATTTTTGGGATCAACACATTCCTCTTTTCAAACTCTCTTATAACATTATTTTTCAATCGATCATTTAAAAAGCTTCATATGAAGCCGTTTATGAAAGAAATTTTATAAATACAATTTTCTAGGAAGAATTTAGATAATGAAAAATATTGGGACTTTATATAGATGAGGAAATTGTAGGGAACATTAGATCCATTCAACATAACATTAAGGTAGATCACATTTGATGACAGTGTAATGCTAGCAATTTTTAGTAAATTCAAGAATTTTAATTTGGTGAGAAGGTATTAATGTAAATTATATATGGAATAAGGTCATTAACTTTATAAATAAGGGATATTTGATCATAAAAAATAGTATCCCCTTTGAGATTCTTAATCTAGTTGGGATGGTAGATTGTTTCTTGGAGTTTCCACTGAACCTCTCTCAATTTCACAATGTGTTCTATACATCTCTCCTAGGGATTTACATACTTGATTATTCACATGTATTGAATTCATAGGTTATATTATTAGACAATGATATTTCATACGAATAACAACCAGTAGAAATCTTGTATTATAGAGATAAATTTTTTTGGAACAAGACTACTCACCTAGTAAAATTTCTCTAGAGGAATCAAAAATTGGAAGAAGCTACATGGGATACCAAGGATGTGATGAAAGGGAGATATCCACAATTTTTTTAGAGTGATAGAATTTTGTGGGAAAAATTAATTTTAAGCGGGTATAATATAACACCTTGAATTTTTATGATATTTTTCTCTTCAAATAAATTTAATTTCTTCAATATCGTGTAATACTTGTTAACCCCCATCTAAATAAACCATAGTATAGTAAAATTTTACAAACTAAAAGTTAAATTAGATAAATTAATATGAATAGCCACATTTTTAATATTCTGTATAAATATATTAGATAAATAAAATATATTTATTAATAATAAATCATTTTTTAGTAAATTCTCCATCTTCTTCAAAAATTTATTTTTCCCTCAAAAATGATTTTCTTGCGAATTAATAATATAATTATTATTTTAACACTTATAGAAAAATATCTAAAAAATTTAACTTAATTTTTTAAATTATCATGTACAAATTATCTTAGAGTAAAATTTTGAGAATTTGCATAAACGAAATATTTTTTGATGAATCAGGAAAATACTAATTTTTAATGAAAATTTCCTTTTTGTTAAATAATTTATGTGGTTAAATTTTGTATCAATTTTTTAAAGTATAATAAGTTAATTTATATTAATCTTAATCCAATTTTTATATTTATAATTTATTTTATGTTTTATTTTCTTATAAAAACATTTCATACATTAGGAAAAAAAATTTATGGAAAGCAACTTTTTATTGTGTTCTCTAGGTCAAATATTAAATTAAATTTGAAAAATTTTGTGAATTTAATTTGATAAAATGTTTTAAATTTTTTTAATCTTATTTTCTAGATTTATTAATGTTTTTACTTTCATTTTTTTTCTTAATCAATAGTAAAAACAATAAAAATTGGTCGCCATGGTTAAGGTGAAAATGGTTTTATCGGGGGTTAAACCATGAGATAAGTGTATTTTTTCCAAGTAAAAATTTCCAAATAATAATTCATAGAAATATTTCTAACTATTAATATCCAAAATTATAAAATATTTTAATTTGGAATAATTTTTCTAGAATTTGACTTATTATATTTTAATCTTTTATGAAATTCCTAGTGTGTCCTCTCCCCCACTTATCAAAGAACAATGCTCATTTCTCTTCTTTACTCCACTATGGTCCATATATCTCAATAAAAACCTAATAAATTATCTTCTAAAATTACCTATACACTAATTATAGGTGTTTTTATTCTTAAAATTCATTTCCAATGTCCCTTATGAAAAGATCTAAAGAAGGACTACTGATAAGGAGGTAATCATCCTACACAACTTATTTCAATTTTTTTATTCTACCTCCTATAAGTGTAAGTTATGCATCATAAAAAATTAATTCAGTATACTAAATACACTAAAAATGTAATTACGATTTTTAATAACCAATATCAATCCTCTATTTTATGAAATGGGATGTGAATATATCACTCATTTATGTTTGTGGACTACCCCCTCTATGTAGTGATACAATTTATTTCCCATAACCATATTTTATGGTTGGTAATTATGGAGAGTTTAATGTTTATGTATAATATTTATGATACAATTGTTATTCTATAATAATTATATTATATCATTCATCTTACCTTCCATTCCTCAGGAAGAACAAAACATCACTCGTGCATACATTTGAACTACCACCTCAACAAAGCGATGTGATTAATTTTTTGTTTCTACTTTACATGGATGATAATAAGGATAGATTAAATGAATATATATATGATATTTCTGATATGATAATGATTCTTAAAAGGTTAATAATTATTTACCTATCTTTCATTCCATACTTCAGAAACAGAAAATAGCTTTTATGTGTACGTACTACCTACCATTACCACCAACGATGTGTTTCATTTTTTTAATCTCTGCCTTTGTTGGATTGATATAAATATATATATAATGAATTGATATTATATTTATATATTTATTTGTATTATTTATATTACTAAACCATTATCAAATCACTAGGACCAGAACTACTACACCAAAATTCCCATGAAAAATGAAATAGTTAACACCTAAAATGATTTAATAAGGAACTATTTATAAATGGTTTTTTAAATGTTTTAATTGGATAATATATGATATTATAAGTAGTTAAATTGTTTTTTATAATTATAATTAATTTATGTTTATTATATAATAGTTTCTAGGGATTTTGAAGCAAGTCAAACTTGTGATAAAGTATTTTAATCACAATTTTATTTCACAAAGACATTTATTATTTTCACCCCTAATTAAATTTATATGGTGTATATAAATATCATTATTTTATTTTATGATTATTCTCCTGAAGGATTTGGGTATTTAATTATCCGTATAATTTTATCTATTTCATGAGGTTTTTATTTTAAATTTACCAAAGTGGCAATAGATTTATGTTATAATATCAATATCTACAAAGATTATTTATGATTTAGTATCTAATGTTGAAATTTCATGATATAAATCTCAATAAAATAAAGAAATTTATTCTCATATAGTTTTTTCTTGGTATAAAATATGTTCCATTAATTTTCCTCTCTTTAAGCACTCAAAATTCCAAAAGAACATTTTTAAGGAAAATAGAATTTATTTCTCTCTTCATTCAAAAATAATTTCTCTTTAATATCTATGTTTTCAAAATATATTTTCATGAATTTTTTTACTACAATCCAATGATTTTTTAAATTCATTTTTAATCATTTTCAACTTTTCAAAAAATGGTTTAAATGGATTGTTCTTTTTTTTCTGAATGAATTACTTTTGACTTTTAATGAAAAATGTTAATAGAATCTTCTTTTACACACATGACATGAAAGATACCCCAATATAATGACACAAAATGATTTTATTATTACTTTACATGTTTTCATGGTTATTTTCAAGGAAAATATTTTCTTTAATATTTTAGGATTTTTTTAGATATAAATATGTAATATCAAATTTAAATTATATTTTCCTCATGTTCCAAGTGATCTTAGGGAGGAATGTTCATTTATGAAAACATAACATGATATTACTTATAAAATATTAAGGATATGATACAATGATACCATCCTTATTTCCCCAATATTATTTATGATTATGATTATGAGTTTTTATGAAACCATTTTATTTTCTACATTTTATGCTATGAGAAATTGTGATAATGTTTATGAAACCTATTTCTATTCCATAAATTATTAGATTTGATGAATGATTTATGATATTATTGAATAAATATGAATGGATTATGATTTTTTAATAAATGGAACCAAAATTATATATCTCGGAAATTCATTGGTTAAATATGGATATATCATAAAATAATAATGATTGGAGTTGGGAGTAAACCTTACTCTGTAAGGGACTCTATCCACTATAGTAGTCTTGGGAGTAAATCTTGAATTAGGATATGATGGAATAGAGAGTGAACCCAGACCACTATGATATTCTTGACAATGATCCTTGACTAGAAATATTATTTCAATGTTTATGTGTATGCCACACAATTATGTCTTATTCCAATGTTATTCTCTCATAGAACATGTTCGTCGATTCCTTTATGATTCATGTATTAAAAACTAAAAATATTTATGCCATGATTTAAGATTATGATCTATGATATGTTGGATATGGTTTTAAAATGTTATCCCCATGTTAGAATACCCTTATACTCATATTTTTATTATGTAATCATGGATATCTACCTTGTTTACCATTATTGATCATCTGATCTCACCCTTTTTTATGTTTCCTTTTACCATGTCATGAAGAATGTTTTTAAGTATGACATATCTAAGAAGCGTGATATTTATAAATAACTTAGTGGGAGATGATGTAGATATTTTATAAATATTTTTTAATATATCAATGTTTCCAAAGACACTAAACCTATACAATAATTGTGTGGATAATAATGTTATTTAATGAGTATCAATCCACTAAAATGTAATATCTACATATGAAAATTATAGGTCACTATAGTATCAATTGAGTTGTGAAGAATTATAGACAACATTTAGTGTGTCAATATTTATAGAGATGAGTAGATCATGGTAATAAGTCACACTACAATATATAAAAAGGATGAAGATATTTGGAACTAATCATGTCCTGATAAAAATGACACACCATGATGGATGGTAAGATGTCATGATGTCTAAAATCTGATGACAGGGAAGGATCCATGAATGTTATTGTTTAGGGAGTTGGGAAGAAAAACACATGTCACGCCATGAATATCTATGTCTGGGTATGATTCTACTATTAGTTAATTAAAACTAAATAAGGAAATAATTTATTACACCATGTTGATAATTTCCACACCTTTACTACTGGAATCATGTGAATTTGAACTGATTTGAGAAAATAGCTTTATCAAGTATGTTGGGATGTTTTTGGTGTATCCATAAACTACCAAAGTAATCATTAATAGTGGAAGTATAATTAAATGTAATATAAGGTATATATTTTAATTATAATAATATCGAAGTTTATGGATTTCTCAATTTTGAATTTTGAATTTCAAAATGGCAAGAATTTATATTAAAAATTCTATACAGATTTGGTACAATATAGAGTAGGGAATAGATAATAGAGAAAAAAAATTGAGTGTTATGAGAGGGTAAAAGAAAAAAATATTTATTTTCCTTAAATATGGTATTTTTTATATATTTTAATTTTTTATTAATGATTTTTTATTAATAATAATATATTAAGGTTTATTTTGAAGATCAATAGTGTTGTGCATTTATTTTTTGAATAAATTGAAGAGAATATTTGAAGTTCATTTGATCATATTTGAATTTGATTATATAATAAGTATTAGGGAATAAGGAAAAACATGGGTACAATTTTAATATTAATGTATGTAATACTAAATTCATTGATAATAATTACTAAGGTGTAATTATTCAATTTGGAGAGTATTATTTTCTATTATGTGCATATGTTTTGAAGAAAAATATTCAGTCCTAAAAAGGAGTACATAATGAACTTGGAATGAACTTAATGTCAATAATATAAGATGATACCTAAAAGATTATAAATTTATATCTTCTATATAAATGAACAAATGAAGAGAATTGAGTGTCCTTTTGGAGGTAGTGATCCATTCACTAAACCATTTAATTTGTAGTTAGACATAGTGAAGAGTGACTTCTCCAAAACTATTTATCTCCCAAAATAAAGAGGTATAATGGATTTTTGGTTTAAAAGAACAATATTTAGTTTTTTCTCCTAGGATTTATCCCATTATGGGTAAAACAAGAAATATTTATTCCTCACAACATGCATTAAATTCTTAACATATGAATAATATCAAATTTGAATGAATTTGTTAAATAAAATGTAATCAAATGATTATAGTATTCTTTTTAACAAGGGAAAAATTTTCAAAGGGAAAGAGTATTGGTGAAAACGTTTAAATATATTTACACCCTGATTCACCCCACCCCTATATGGGTGTCCCAGGTTACAACAAGTGGTTCCAAAGAAAATATTTTTTATTGTCAATTTGATCTAACATATTAATCTTGTGATAATTTAGAGATTATGAAAAATATATAATCTATACTGAAAATTCATTTTTGGGTATACATTATTTTCCAATTTGGAATAAGGATTATATTTCATATATGGATGTATATATTCGAATCACTTATGATATCTCGATAAATATATTTGTTTTGTGAAGTAAAAAATGGACTTTTTTCTTTGAGATAGGTCAAATAAATTTAGTGACTGATTCTTGTGAAAAAATCCATAAATAATTCTTTGAAGTTGTATGTACCCATATATATAGTTCACTAAATGTTTTCTAAATAAATATGGATGAATTTAGATGATTTGTATGGTAAAGATTCAATGATGAAAGAAGAGAATCAGGTTTATTCTATTGGTGTTGAATACGAATCAATTTATGATCTAAGTATAAATTTCATTGAATAATAAATTCATATGTATAGAAGGAATTCAGATAATAACAAGAAGAAGGTGTCAAATAAATTTTATATTTCCATTGTAGTGATAAAATTGATTCATTTTGTATATTTTATTCTAACTCTACATTGGTTGTTTCTAGTAAATCTAATTATATTGATTATATATAAGCCGAATTTTTAGAGGAAAATAATAGAAAAGTGGAAACCACATTATGTGGTAGATATATAGATTTTTATGTAACAAAAAAAAGATTTAATATTTAGTATTGAAGTTAAATTTTTAAATGATGGAGTTGAAAAGAAATGTTCTTATATAATGGATTTGGTGGATGTAAAAAATGACAAAAAAACAAATGTATTTGAAGGTGTCCATTGAAAGAATAAAAATGATGATAGAGGAAACATATATACTTGAAAAAAATCATGATTCAATGTTAATTATAAATAAAGATAAACATAAAGAGACTTTTATATCTTCTAAAATAGAGGAGTTTAAATTTAAAGTGACAATAATACATAATGAAACGAAATCTCAATTTAAAAATTTAAATGGCCAATTATAGGATAAGGATTTTAGTATTAATAATATGAATAGGGAGATTCATTATATAAAGAATATGTAAAAAATTGAATTTTTACACATGAAAAATATGGTTAATAGAACAAAGAATAAAAATTTGGAATCATTAGAGAACAAGTATTTGAGTGAAATATTTGGTAACAAAAACTCTAAAAGGATAGTTTTAAAGAAGTGATATTTTGGGTCATTATTGAAAACCCAATATATGTGTATGAGATGAAAATGTGTAGTTATATTAGAATTACAATTACATATCATCAATGTAACTCTATTTAAATTTATGAATTTTTCAATGGGATTTGTTAAATTTGTGGTAACCTTAGTCATTCGGTGTGGTATTGAAAGAAAAAGAATAATTTAGGTGTTATGATTAGATCTGAAACTCTATTGACAATAAGGATAAATTAATTGAAAAATAGTAAATCTATTCTATTCAAAAATAGATTCATGATTTTTGATTATTATGAAGTTGGATGGAAAAGGATGATTCCTCAACTATCATTGATGTTTTATTCACAATAGCCATCATGGAGTAAAAATAATATAGTGTATCAAGAACTAAATGTTGTTTACTTATGTTAGGTATCTAGTAAATATAAGAATAAATCATTGAAATAGAATAAGAAATAGTGGGATCCCTCATGGTTATTATATTGGATGTGAAAGAATGACCATAACTTTAAAAGAAAATTGATATTGTTCCCATCAAACAAAAAGTGGATGTATTTTAATTGAAATTTTAATCAATGATAAAAAAATATGATGTGGATTTAATGGTAATCATGGAGGGAAAACATGAAAAATTCTTAATTTAGTTCATCCATATGACTATAAATCACGATTCAATGATAGGTGGAGTTACCCTTTTATAGAGAGAGAAGCATATCGAAGAGTAAATTGATGGTACATCAAAGAAGTAAACTAGTACTAGTGAGACAAGTATCACAATGAATATGAATCTAAATATATATAATAAGAATAATCTCTATTTTAAAATTCATATATAAGTTTCACTAGTAGTTTTATTTATAAAAATGATTAACATGATATCAAAAGATATGGGTTGGTTCATAATGGATAGCCACACTTCTATACTTGAGTTTACCAGAGGTAACCTTCTCCCCATGGACTTAATTTCTATATCAGATGATTGGAGTGATATATGATTAAGGGGGAGATACAACCCATGGTTTATGTATACAATCAATGGAGATAAGTCTATATTAAGAGGGTGAATTATTTTAGATTAACTGATTTCATTAGAAGTGGATAAAATGTAAAAGTGCTAGTAGAAGTTCCCATTATGGATTTCATAGAAAAATATAAGGCTAATAGTGGGTTTAGAGATATTAAAATGACAACATTGATAAATTTAAAAGTATATGTAGTGATGTAGAAATTCATGTGGTGTAAATATGAAGACAATTTACATGTGATATTAAGTATCCACCATGAAGAGTCAAAGGAAAATCTTGTTATCCATGTTGAGATGATGAAGTATAGGTGTTAGAGATCTTTATTTAGAGTAAATGAAATTTCAAAACCATATATGAATTTTCTAAATGGGGTCATAAAAATCCTAGAACAAAAACTATGGTATCAGGCCATTACCAAGTTCTATAATTCCTCCAATAATAATATGAACATCTTGTTGAATTAGAAACAACATTTATGGATTAATACTTTTTTTATTTGATCATAAACAAAAAATTTGGTATCAATTGGTTTCTTTCGAAAAACCTAAAATTCAATAAAAATAAATTACCATGGAAAGTGTGTAGATTCCCCGTGTTCAGGTTTATAATGATATTTGATGTCTTAAAATTTAAGAAATAAAAAGGAGTCGGTAATAGAAATTCAAAGGATTATTATCCTTATCTTGAAATGAATAAAACTTATGGATATCTAAATATCATGGTTATCACATGGTATCACTAATTTATCATAAAAAAGTGACATCAATTTTCTTAACATGGGGTATGTTTCATTAAATATTTTTCTTTATTATCTTATACACCAAATGTCTCGTGTTAGGGTGATTATGATCATATAGAGTTTGTTGTTAATGGAAATTTGTTTCTCAAGTTTCATAAGTTCATGGAAGCTAGTGAGTGACATGAACAAAATTGAATTTATTATCATAGAATCTTGTTTCCTTCACTAAGTTCCTACTAATTAGGCTTGGATGATTTGTTGATGAATAATTTACTGATGATAAATTTACTCATTTAAATTCCTTGAGAATAATTATACTGAAATTAAAATTTATTTGAAGTTATATTTATAAGGATATATGGTTTAAATAAATTTATATTTCATTATAATATTAAATAAGTGGTTGAAAGAACCCAATTTTTTAAGGTGAAATCAAGTGGATAAAAGTTATAAAGGTATGAATTACCAAAGGAGATATTTTTAACTCTCTAAGTATCATTTTTATTCTATTGGTAAAAGGATCTCAATGTTAATTGATTTGAAATATTATAGATGTTTTTGAAGTAAATATATAGTGGGATAATAGTCTCACTATAACTTAAGGTCCTTGGATAAATGTCATATTGATTTTTTATCATGAATTTTTTTTGAAAGATGATTATTAACAAAGGGGGTAAATATGGAGAAGAAATATTGAATTTTATAGAAAATATAGACACTTTTATTTTTATTTACATAGGGGCATGAAAGAACTCCATAAAATCCATATATGGGAAATTAGTTTCATATGTACATGTTCATGAAAATTAATGAAACATTGTCCAAAAAAACTGAAAGTGGGTTTTACTGTAATCAATAGGTTGTATGTTTGATTTATTGATAATCATTAATGGTTTATGGTAATTTATGTTTTTATAATTATTGTTTCTTGTAATTTATCACTTAACATTACTAAAGTTGTGAATGATTCATTAGAAGTATGGATTTTAGACGTTTGTAAGTTGAATATATTCTATAAGAATCAATAAATTGGTTAACTAGCTGAATTTTATTGTATATGTATATGAAACCAGTGTTGAGTTAATCAAGAAAGTGTAGAAGTATCAGAATGTCACCTTGTATACACAAGGTTAACCGTATTTGAGAGGATTAGATAAGAGTGGATGTATCCTTATATAAATAAGGCCCATCTTTTGAATATGTAAAGGTCTATTGAAATTAAATCTAATAAAAATGGAAAGGTCATATATGGTAGATGTATATGTAATAGAAAGCAGTTTTATGTTGATCTAGAAAATGTAATTGTTCTCTATCCTCACCCGTTATATGTAAGGTAAATAATAACTATGAATATTGGTAAATCAATAGATTTATCCTTGTATATATAAGGGAATTTTTTTTGAATATCTAAAGATACTCTAAAATTAAATCCCATAAAAATGGAAAATCCCCATATGATAGGATATGAAATGGAACATTGAAATGATAATTAAGTGTATTATGAGAATACATAGTCTATCAGATACAAATGTTTTTTTATTGCACCTTGTATATATTAGAGTAATTTAACTCAATATGTAAGGCTCACTGATGAGATATGAAATTTTCAAAATTTTATTTTGTTACCCCACAATTGATAAAAATATGGACACTAAACTAATACTTTTTACTTTTTGAATCTTTAATTAAATTGATAAATTGATTTAATATTTTTCTACTTGTTTTATTCAATTTTTAAATAATATAAAAGTTATTCATTTATTTTTTATTCTGTGTTTAAATTTTTAATAGGATTTTAATTTTGATTTTCAATATTTTAATTCATGTATGGAGTAAAATAAGAAATTACAACACTATTTATATATTTAGGGGTTACAAGTATTAGGTTGAGAATCAAAAGTGGGGATTTTTCATTAGATTTTATGTATTTTTATAAGTATATCATGTTCTCTAGAAATTAATAATGGGATATTGATTTGATGATACCCAATAAAGTGTTTAAAGAATATTCTTAGATCTCACAAGACATAAACTGATTCATATGACATTCCCTAGACTTCATAAAACATTAGTGTTTTTATAATACTTTTCAAGAACATTATAAGACTTTTATCCACCTTTTAATACTTTATTTACCTCATAAGACATATGAATTTTCCACATTTGAACAATAGTGAATTAAAATAAAATATTATTTAAATAGAAATGTTTTAGACCTAAATTTAAAACTCATTTATACTATCTACCCAAATTAGGAAAATATTATTCTAACCCTTCATAAAGAAACCATCCAAACTCTAAGGGTAATAGTTGTTGTTGGATGATTTCCAACCAAGTAAATGATTATAGATATTACCGTATAACAAAATCTCAACCCTTAGGTTGTACACATGGAAGAACACAGGGAAGTGGGAGATCACTACTCATGAAATCAAAGAATATGAGGAAGAATAACACTTTATAATTTTTATTAATATTTTCCCACTCTCCTTCAGAAAATAAGGAGACATATTCAAGATCTTTGACTTAACCATTAGATTAATTTTTCATTTTTTTGTAATTTTTATAATTTGGATATGAACTTAGTTTTATGTTCATCAATCTATGTTTTATTATTGTCTATCCTCATTTACCTGTATTTATTTTACCTCTATGAAGTGTTTATGACCTTTTAGATTCATAATAATGAAGAGCTAACCCATTGTGGGTGGTCTAAGGGGAATGACAAGGGAATCCTTTAATTTATTCATTTCATTTCCCAAATCTATTAAATTTTATTTTGGTGAAATAGTGAAGGTAATGAATGGTTAGGAAATAATAAATCACTTTTATATCATTACATATATATTTTTCAAACTTTTTGAACAGTAATTACATCCTCTATTTTAGTAACACTTCATACAATTGGTCTTAAGTGGTTTAAAAGGATGAAGGGTCTGCAGTTGCAACTAGGTTTGTGAGTATGATTACTACTCAATTGAGTAGCATTATTTCCCAATTTAGATGGAGATTAAATGAGTTTAAAATCTATTTTCAGGTTCATGATTAGGGTTTTAATATCCTAAATGAAAAAAATATTATGGGATTAGGTGATTTAGAAAAAATGAAAATAATGATATAACCCATTGGAATTAAACTTATGACCATCTGCATTTATTATTGACCTTATGTGTATGTTTTAATTCATTCTATTTTAATTATTAATACCAAAATACTAAAAAAGTATACCTTTTCTAACCTAATTTATTCATAAGTAAAAATAAAAAACAAATAATAGTTCATTCTCTAGGCTTTTCTCCTTAAGAGACAAACCTACGGTTATATTCCTATTATACATAAGGGATTTTAATTTATTTATTGATTTCCAACAATGACAACAACATTACAACATGGAATATTTTCTAGGGGAGGGGTGAGCTAAGAATTTAAAATTTTTTGCATCTATAATTAATTCTTTTAAATTTCATATGTTTTTATTTCTTTTATACTTTTATTTTTTTCTTTGTTTCTTTAATTTTTTTCTCTAACTCTTATAATAATCATAGTGGGACCATTAATTAATGGATCTTCAATTTTTTTTTCTATTTAACATAATTTATAGTATCACATATGAGGTCAAGAAACTACACTTAACCAAATTTTTTAATGTTAATTAATCTATATTCCCATATAAGACTAAGGAAAATACATTCATCAGAAGTAGTCTGATCCACCTTTAGTATAGACAAATTGGTGGAATTATGGAACCTACTACACCAATAAAGATAATAAAAAACAACTATATATACCCCCACACACACCACATGAGTGAATTTTGTCCTACACCAGAGGAAATTCAATATTGAAACACTATCTCCCAGTTATTGGACCAATAACTCTAGGAGAAACAAAGAGAAATAGGATAATTTAACAGAATTGTGGAAATTATTTCTACCACCATTAAAACACTCATATATAAATGAAATAAATAGGTATAAAAACTTGAAGATCCTATTTCTTTTAATCAAAATTTTATCCAAGAGGTTTAAGAATTTAGAGAACAACATTTCTCCCCCATATTTTTGAGATATTATCAAGGGCACTAAATAAAGAAAAAATACTAATAGTAGAGCCATTGGAGGGAGACGAAAAAATAGGACACTATTAATTTTACACATTTTAAATTTATATGAAATTAACACTCTTTTTTTAACCATGATACATATTCCACAATAATGGAGTTTTCCTTTGATGATGAAAATGAGAAGGAGGCGCTTGGCTTCAAAGAAAAGTTAATGTGTCCACTATCCACTCCTATAAAACCTAGTCTAGTGGAATTAATTCAAAAAAAAAGAGATCATGTCCAAAACAATCATGGGAATATATATTTAAAGGATTTAATATATTTTAATTTGTCACAACTAAAATTGAAATCTAACTCTATTAATTCAAAAAATCTAGGTTTGACTGAGAAAAACTCTCCCCTGAATAGTGATAAAGAACCTAAGGAAATTAACATAGAGGATCAAATATTATTTAAATTTGAATAGGAGGTTTTTACACATGAAGAAGAATCCCTGAGACATTTTTATAATCATTTACCTCCATAGTGTCACCATAAACATACACCAAAGGATGATACAACATCTATCATGAAGTCACCTTAAATATTTTTCCCAAGCATTATGTATTTTTTTAACATTATTAGATGTGATTATTTTACACTATCCATTAGTCACTATAGGACCATTTTACACCCATGTAAATTAGAAAAAATGAATATATAGTATTTTTTATCAAAGAAACCAAAACCCCCATTCTGATTGGGACTAACCATAAAAACTTCCCACTATGGGTAGTGAAAACATAGTACCCACTTGGGGGTTAAACCATGTTTTAATTATGTTTTATACATTATATTAAAATTTCATATGTTTAATTCAATTTTTTTATAGGTTTTCTAGTAGACATAAGCTAATAAGAATTATCCCAATGTTTTCTACATAGTAATATGATGATGATCTTAACTCAAACATAGTAGTAATAGAATGATTATTTCTACCCTTTTATAAATTTTTTATAATTTTCAAATTTTATGAATTATAATGGATTTAAAAGATCATTGTTAAATAATTATATGGGAGGTATATTTTAGACTATTTAGAATCTTTTTAAAACCTTTTTTAAGAGTCCATTTTAAATTTCCACGTCTTGTTTTCTGCCATGTTTAGATTTTTTTTTGTTTTCTGGTTGGGAATTTGAGCTTCAAATGTTTTATTTCATTATGAAAATTTTCATTATAGTTTTAAGACATTTAAAAATTAAATTATTTAATTTAAATGGTTACTGAGTGATTTTACAAATATTTTCACAAAGTTTTTCTTATATTAATAAACCTAAAATGAATGCATAATCCATGAAGTAACAATCCCTATTTCTAATTCATTAGAAAAGTGATATTATAAGAATTTATTGAAATTTATTTCAAATAATATCAATATTGAGAGTCTAAGTTCGTGTTGAGAAACTAAAAATTTCCTTGATTCCATTTAGATCCGTAAGACTCAAGTGTGTTATGTATGGTAGATGTTACTATTCAATTGAAAATCCCTTCATAAAATTAACTTACCTTTTAACCACATTAAAATGTGAAACTTATTAAACTTTAGAAACCATGGAATACCTATTAGTAAAGAAATATTACAATATATAATATTTCTCTATCTACCCATACCTTGAGAAAATATCTTTTTATATTTTCATCAACTGTGTGGGAGTATGTGTTTTTAGGGGAATTAAGGGGGTGAAAATCTCATTTAAATATTTCTTAGGTGGGGAAATTCAAAATTCAAAATCCTTCATCGAACACATGATTCCCTACTGAGGATTAAAAAAATGTTTATAAAAACATCTCTATATATCTGAAGAATAAGAAATAGAACATAAGGAAGATAAATATATATACATATATATATATATAGAAGATGGTCTGTTGTATTAATTCATTATTATTAATTATTTTTTGTGACCAACCATAATTTAATAAAGGGAAAAGATAATTTTGATTGATATTAATGTAAGTAAATCAGTGAGTTTTATACCGTATAAACACTTTCTGAATGTTAATTTTAACATTCTTATGATATTAAAAACTCTTTTTATGACTCTGTATTTTAATCATAAAATCCTCAAATAAAATTTACCTAAGAAAATTCTATTGAAATTCATCTTAAGTGGAATAAAATTTTCCACTCTTAGATAACTTAGAGTCTAGGAAAGAATATGGTAAGATCACATGAACTCCAAGAATGAGTGTAACACTATTTTCAAATGTTTAAAGAGTGATTTTGGAAAATTATTATGTGAGGTAAGTCATGTTGTGAATTAAAAATAATTTAACTATTAGAAACATGAAATATATTTTTTAGAATAGTTGTAGGACTTATTATGGAATCATGCTAATTTCAAAATTGAATGAATCATTTTTTTATTCTATAAAAGTTTTTTTATTTATAATTAGGTATTATAATAAATTTCATTTGTTTGATTCAATGTATTTATTATGGGCAAAATTCTGTAAGTGTGATGGAGGGATGAGAGATTAATGCTCCAAACAAATTCTCAATTTTTTATTGGAAATTAACTAGAAAAATTTATATAAAACTGAGGAAATTAACTTATATTTTATACTTTTGGGAATATATAATTAATTTGATAAATGGATTTAATATATTTTTTAATTATTTTATTCCTTTTATAATTAATAGTATTTAAATTGATTGATTTTTTAAATAAACGTTTAAACCTCTTAAAATATTTGAATTTTCATTTTCATTTTTTTTAATTAAATTGATGAAAAAACATGAAAAATATGATACAATGTTTTTGCGGATGGGTTGCAGGTATGATAATGAAAATTAGAAGTGGGTGATGTTTTCATAATATTTCATGTATTTTTATAATTATTTTCATTTTACTCAAACTTTTAAAAGGGATGGGTATTTTTTTTAAATGTAGTATATAAGACTTCCCATATATCTCTTAAGAATTAAACTAGTATTTAAGACAATCCCTATACTTCGTAATACTTAAGTCTGTTTCATAAGAATTTCTTAGAACATTATATGACCTGTTAGATTCACCGTAAGACATTCTCCACCATACAACACTTTGGACTTTTCCACTATTGAACCATGGGGAATTAAAACAAGAAAAATTATAGAAATAGAAAACTGATCAAACAAAAATTAAAACTTATTTCTATTATCTTCCCAAATTAGGTAAATATGCTTTAAAACCTCCATTTGGAAAACATAAAAACTCAAAGGAGATAGTTATAGTTGTATGATTTCCAATAAAAGATAAAATTTTCCATTTGAAAAAATATAAACCCTAATTTTATACATGTGGAAGCCATTTAGGAAGTGGATCTCACTACTCACAATACTAAAGTTTGAAAGTAAGAAGAGGAAGACTCGAGAATGCTTATAATTTTTTTTTCATATCCCCGCTATAAAAAAGGAGGATAGATTTGAGACATTTAATATTATTTATGATTTGATTTATATAGTTTTTTAATTTCTAAAATCTAAATAATAATTATGTGTTATTTTCTTTGTCATTTTTTATGTTCTTAACTATCCCTATTTATTACTGTTTCTTCAACCTTTGTGAAGTGAACATAACTTTTAAGATTAATTAACATGAATAACTAATCCATTGTGTGTTTTATAAGGATAATAATATTGGTTTTCTTGAATTTATGTATTTCATTTCCAAAATCTATTCACTAATTAGGATGTGATAGTGAAGGTGATTTGTGGGGAGGCAATCAGTATTCCATTTTTTATCATTAATATTGCATTTAATTGAAACCTTTTTAACATTAAATTCTTGATCCATTAAAATAACACTTAATAATATTCTATTTTTTTGATTTGAAATGATTAATGATCTATGGTCTGGGCCATGTGTATGTGTAGGTTCACTACTTGTTTGTGGATTATTTCACACTCACTAAGGAGAATAAATGACTTGATGTTTTGTTTAAGGTCCCTTGAGAAGGGTTCTATTCTCATACATGATAAAATAGTAGGGGACAATGAAATGGAATTGAGACTTATTATTATATTATGTGATTTTCAAAAAATGTAATATCTACCATCCTATCCATAATTCATTGTCTTGGGGAGATTTATAGGTGCTACTGGCCAGCGATAAATTCCCCATGATAGAAAATACTAGAAATAGATTCCATGGGCTAACATGATATTTGGGGGATAATTTTACCTCTAATATACACAACTTGTATGGTAAAACAATATAACCAAAAAAATTATTCTATGTGATGCATGAGTTTAATCCTAAGTACTCAAAATAAAAGACAAAAGTTTAATTCAAAACTGATAAAAAATTAATATAAAATATCTGTCAAAACAAGGAAATTAATCCTAACATAATGATACCAATGTGACCGAGCATCACTCATAAAACCTAAAGATTTCAAAATTCCACCCACTATCACCAATCCCATATCATCGTGGTTCCTTTCTATATTAACATAAAAACATCCCCTTATTAATACCAAGATAAAAAAGTTTTTCCCATGTACCAAAGTTAATATATGGGGGTGATTATATTCAATCCATTGGAAATCTGGTAGAGTCCTCCCACATATTCCACAAATAAATGAATGAGTGATAAAAATTTATATAAAAAATCATGAGTACAAAAATAGTTATCAATACTGTTTCATATAAATTTAGGAAAGAGGGACATCAAAATAGTTTATATCAAAAGAACAATTTAACATAATTTTTATGATAATCCATTCCACATACTCACACACACATTCATGAATCTAAGATGAAATCACAATTTTCATGAGTGTTAAATATTCTTATGTGAAAATCCATAACTTGTTCATGTGCTTATATTCCCCAATTTTCATAGGAAACCAAGTCCAAATCCAATAGGGCCTCTCATAATGAAATCATAAACTCACAGTAACACATTCATGGAAAATTTCCTCCAAAAAATAATTTATTTAAACAATTTTTCTTTTATGAATGTAAGAAAACACATTATTTCAATATGTCTAAAACTATGATTTTAAAAAAAATTAAAAAGATTGATTTTAACAGCCTTTCATCAAAAAAAATCGAATGAAAATATAAAAATGTTGTTTATAAATCCAAATCATTTAAAATCGAGAAGAGGTGGTGAAAGATAATCCACCTACCCTAAAATGGTTTATATTTATGATGTGACACTCTATGATCTTAGTAGATCCAGATTACTTCCCTTTTTCATTCAATAGATCCAAAGTAAATCTACTCAAGAAAATATCCTAAACCACAGATATGACCATGATAGATAAAATATAGGGTTATTTATAAAAATATATGAGAATATCCCAATGTAGAATGAATATATGGTTACTCACCTTCAATTTCTATATCTAACACACCATGATTCATTGAAATCAGCCTTCAAATCAAAAGGAAACACCAAAATTTCCTAAAAGTCGGTTGAAGATTGAGATCCTAGGACATAGACGGATAAATGAGGGTTCCTAGGGATTTTTTGTGTAACACCCCAAGTAAATAAAGAATATGAAGTTTTCATATATTATTAATATTTGTGAATTAAATATTAATTTTACTTTAAATGGGATTCTATGTTCGATGCCATACCTAATACACAACAATGGGTTACTTTGAAATCTTACGTTGCACACAACGTTGAGTTGTATTGAAAAATAAAATAATAATATTATAATTTTAAATAGTAGTTAACGCCTAGTTTTTGGAATGGCAGTAATGAACAGAACTAACTAAAAAATGATTATACATGTTTGTTAAATGTTTTTACACTTATCTAATATATTTTAGTGGCTTAAAATAAAAAAGAATCTGATTTTAAGCATAAATACTTTAAGATTTATTAAATGGTCTATTTACGGCCTTTTCATGGATAACCCTATTTAAATATAGTTTTTGTCTCTTTTATATGTTAAATTTGAAAAAATAAAACTCTTCTTTAGAATTGGGACATCAAAATTTACTTTCCGTAAATTTTTGTTATTTTTCTGATAAAATTAATTTTTTAATGAATAGTGAGAAATACTGTATTTTAATTCAATGTTTCCATTTAATCTAACTTATTTATATGGTTATATTATCTTTATCAATAGTTTTAAAGAGTAATTAGATTATATTTTTACCATGTAATACAATTATGGTCATTGGAAGAAAATTTAATTCGAAATTGGGCATAAACAAGTGTCAATCTTTTGATTGATATTGTTTCTTAAAAACATGCTATTTGTTTTGACAACGAGAATTAATTTGAAATTAATTAATTCAACTTATATGTTTTAAATTTTGTAAATTAAACATTATTTTTCCTTTTAGAATATCAAATATAGATTAGGCTTAATTTTTGGTATTTTTCTGAAAAACATCAATTTTTGATGAATAGTAAAACCACTAAGTAGTAGTTAAAAACCCGACCTTTTCATTTAAATGAAATTTTATGGATTCTATAAATTTAATTTAGAAAATAATACATACATTGTTGTAATTATTATGTAAAATTTTGTTCAATACAATGAAAATAATTTTTTTGGTGAATAGAAAATTTTGACTTTTATTTACCGTGGTTAAAGGTAAATAGGGTAATTCAAGGTAAAAAGAATATTATAATAATACAAATTTACCTTAACACTTTTCCTAACCATATTTTATGAGTCATGGCCGACCATGGGCATCCTTGGGAAGATTTGGGGACCCCAAGAAGCCACTTGGGAGTGATAATGACACTTCAGATTAATTAATTTAAAGTAAACACAATAATGACACAAACAAATATCTTTTAGTAATTTAATTTTTACATGGGGTTATATAAGGTATATTTTAAACTAAAAATATTAATTAGAAATATAAAAATATTTCCTATATCATGGTACTTTTTATATAATTGTTATACATCATATAAATAAAATTATTTATGATAACAAAATGATGCAGTATTTACCTCATTAATAAATAGTTTAAATAAATAAGATTATAAATATCAAAATAACATTGAAAACCTGTCCAATTATTATTGTATGAATTTATTTATACCATTAATTATCCTATATTATACCATAATGTATTTTGGGCTTTTAGAAACCGAAAATCATTATATAATAAAATAATATTTTCACACTTTCCTAAAGAACCCCTCCTTCCCCTTATAAAAATCCCTCACTTATAACCCATTACTCACACCTCTCAAGCCCTATGGGTCATCCAAACCCTATACAAATAATCTCTCAATATCCCTATATTCCTCCTAGAAGCCTTAACTAAGGCACAAGGCTCTTCAAGAAGTCTTTTTGATTCAAACCAAAGGGAGTTACCCGAATTAATGGTAATGATTTCTCTTAAATTATTTTTTTTATTTTACTTCTCCAACCCCTGAACTCTTTTTATTACATTATTTTAAAACAAAAACAGTATCCTAAATATACTAGTATGTTTTTATAAAATTTATTTGAACTACACATACACACACCTCTATCTAATGGGTAAAGAACATACTGTTTCTGTAGATGATGAACTAACGCATCACGAAACGATGATTGTTCAATTATCTTCTACCACCTATAATGGTGGCCATTATGATGGAACTGTATTTATATATGATATATATTATGTTTATGTTTTCATTATGTTTCTGTATTTTTAGTTTATAGAATACGTTTATGATTTCCATTACGAGTAAACATGATAATTTCATTTGAGGAAATGCGGACTACAGCCCCCTCAAAGTGATACAACTCGTTCATACCATATGTGGGACTTATAAAGGATGTAGTTATTGAAATTATATATTATATTATACTGTAATTATAATATAAATATTTATCATTATTTTTTTCATTCAATTAAAATACTAAATAGAAATGAAAATAGTGTTCATGCGTACGTACGGCTTACCATCTCCATGAACGATGCATTTCATTTCTTATCTCGAAATGTTATGTAATGTTATAAATAAATATATTTACTGGATATATATGATATATATGATATCTAAATTATTAATATAATTCTAGATATACTGGAATCTTGACCACATGGAAAACTTGTAATTATAAGGTGTTCATTTTTGACTCATGTACCAAATATCGACAAAATGACCATTATTAAATAAAATGATTACATAATGTTTATAACATGGTAATAAGTGATATAAAATGATTAACACACTTGAAAAAGGGTTCTTAATAAATTATAAATTAAGTTATGTTTATTATTCAGGAAGAAAAAGTAACAAACAAGTCAAGTCGGACACGAGGTAAGGGGTTTCTTATCTCACTCTTAATTCCATGAAATTTCCATTGTTCGCCACTAATTTATTGTATGTGGTGTATTTTGTACTACCATTTGATATAAATTATCATTTTTATCTTTTTATTCATGTTATTATGTGAATAATTTGGTGGTTATTATCTTTTGGTCATACAACTTGATTGATTACAACGTGGTGAGTGGTTTTCACCTCACTTTTTATTCCCGTGAGATTCGTGCTATTTTGACACTATTTTCCTTTTGTTTGGTTTATGTACTGACCATGATTGTATTAATTGTGTAATATACTAAAATGTATTGGTATTTAAATCTTAATTTTATGATACTTATTTCATGGGGTGTATGTTTCGTAAGTTACCAAATTGGTAAGGAAACATTTTACCCTCCTATTTTAAAATACTTCTTTTTGTTATGCCTTTTAATTAACATATTTTTATGTAGGGATATGTTCTTCATTATCCTTATTTATATAAATTTTATTTCCATGTGATGAGATATCATTTTCTCTCTCATCAATTCATTTTATGAATTTTAATGTGACGTTGTTAGGCTATCAAATTTCTTGTAAGGGAACTTCTTCACCCAATTTCAAATCTTTGGGTTAAACATTTACTTCTTGATTATGTCGTGCTATGAATATGTGTGAATAAACTCTTATTTTTTCACACTTAATATCCAATTATATATAGTTTATTATTGTTTTTCACATATTATTGTGTAATTAATTTATCCTTAATCAAAGGATATAGTTTTTATAAGGGATTTCATCGCAATTTATATTCCATTGAGACTTCATTGTTGTTAATCACCAATTCAATCTTATATGGTATATATATTGTCCTTTGGCATATTATATCATGAATACATTTATTCTCATAATAATATAAAGTTATGATTAAATTTTATTACTCAATTATTTGTTTTCAAGAGTCTCTCATTTTGTTAAAATATCTTTAACTAAAATATCATTTTAAATGTTTTAAAGATTTATTATTCTAAATCATTATCATTAATTTCCATGTTCTACAAATGGTTTTAATGATTTATTTATATGGACATTAAAGTTTTTAAATGATAATTTATTTATAATTTTCAAAGTGGTATGGGTCACTTTGATTATAAAATCTCTTTATTAAATGTTTTAAATGGTTTTGAAAATGGTTTTGACAAAGAATTGATTTTGTAAATATGTTGGTATGATATATTACGATTGGAATGTGGAAATGTTTTATTTCTTTTATTCTTGTGTTATGTGTTATGAATATGTTATGGTTATTGGTCATTGTTTACGTATACGGGTGTTTCCTTGATAAACCTAGGGCGGGTGAGCCCGAGATATCTCTCCAATGAATTGGGTAACGTGACGGAGGTAAACGTTAATGTTTCTCCTAAGATATTTAAGGAATATAATGTGATGGGTATTCCAAATGTGACTCTCTATGTATCTATGATAAATATAATTTAATTATGTTATGAATTCCATAATTTACCTTTACGATTTATGATTGATGTACGTTATTCATAAATCTTATTATTTCTTATGGTATGTTATGATTGAAAAGTATGGTTTCATTGATTTGTATTTATTGATGGGATAATGTTTCTTTTCATTATTTTATAATCCTTACTGAGATTTTTATGCTCATACCATGTTTTGAAAAAAAAATTAGAGGACATAAAGATGAATAGGGTCGAATATGAGATCAAGAAAAAGTCATGTTGTATAAAACATGGGACTTGAAATGTCTCTTTTTTTCAAGAGTTTTTATTTTATGAAAAATGGATACTGGGTAGTAGTGTCTAAATGTAATGTTCAAGTTGTTTTGTAATAGTTATGTCCTAATTATCTAAAACTCTAAACCTGAAAAGATCCTCAATGTGAATTCTTGACATAATTCAAGATTATGTAATATTTAAGGTGAGGTCCTTGTAGTTCATATCAGAGGTCAGTTTATATAAGCTTAGAGGTTAGGGGTTATTTAATCATAAGTGACCAAATCATAATGGTTAACATATTGGAAAGAGCCATAGTTCTTTTTGATTAATTGAATGAGTTTAAGATAACATGAAAAAGTATGTTTTAGTGTTTACCATCCTCATAAGATAATATAAGATGATTTTACTAATATACTCACACTGGACTTTTTGGTTTTATCCAATGGCTGGATCTAGCAGGAATTAAAGAAACAATGGATGTGAAGAAAACTTTGACGGTTTTCTAGAAAAGAAATTGAATGAAATGAGAGCTTAAATGATAACTCTTGTGGTTATTCTCAACAAACTATCTAGAGTCATGATTGACCACTTGAACCATTGTGATTTTTATAAGGCATCATATATGTGAGAAACAAATCTCCATGGAATTTCAGGTAATAATAATAAAGTTAAGTGTATTAAAAAACCTATGTGTCGGGGATGCGGAAAGAAACACATAGGAAAATGTTTCAAAGGGACAGAAAGATGTGATAGATGTGAAAATGAAGGTCATAAAGCAAGAACCTTCCATATAAAAAGGATGCATCAAGTTGACTCTAGGAAAGGGAAAGAGTTCTTTCTGGGGGATCAATTGAATGTTTTAAATGTGGTGTGCATGGTCATTATACAAATAGATGTCCTACGAAGAAATTTTGGGAATGGGATCACCATGATCGTACAATGTTTTTTTATCAATAACTAATTCCATTCCGATTGAGGATGAAGAAACTAACAATGACCAATGAAAGGTATGGATTATTTCTTAACATATGTTTTGATATTATTGAATCTTAGGATATGATTCCTGATTGTGTTTTTAGGAAATAAGTTTTTCAGAATATGTTGGAAAGTAATAGTAAATGGATCATGAAGAATGTTGAATGAGTAAGAAGTCAAAATACAATGGATTCAAGAGTTATGTAAGATTTTAGGATAGTTTAATGCTTTAAAGTATTAAGGCTCTTTTGATGATGGGATTAAATTAGATGACTTTTTATAGTATATGTAACCTTGATGTTTGATATATGAAAATTTTATTCAAAGTATAATTATCTTTTCTTTTGTGGATATAGTTATAAATAACCATTTGGGTTTTATATGATCCTTAAATTTGAGTCAATTACAGGTTAATACATTTTGGGATGCAAAATGAAAGTTATTATATAACCATTGTGGTTAAAATATGTTATGGTTATTTTTGATGAATTTATATCTTTTGGGAATGTTATAAAATTATATACTTTTTTGAAAAGTACAACACGCAGATTGTGTGACTACACGTTGTTTCGGACAAAGCTATAGGAATCGAACCCACAACCAAAGTGCGACTGGGATTTATCACCTACCACTGGACTACGTGAAGTCCCTGGTTAGTATGAAAAATTATTTTTAGTTAGATGATTTTATGAATCAAGAATATGTTGATTTTTTGTTATCTATGGAAATTATTAACCTATCATGGATAATATTTGATTAAGTTAATTACTTTTCAATATGAGACTTTAAGAGTAACTACTGTTATTTGAAGATAAATGTTAATATTTATCTTAGAAGACCATGTGATTAAATCCTTCTCAGATTTGGGTTTAAATATTAGATTAGATTACTTTGAAGAATTTTATGGACAACTATTTATTGAATGGTCTTTGTTGATCTTTGGGTTTTGTTTGAAAATTTTTGGGGATTAAGAGCAGTTTTTATTTTTGTAAAAGATTGTCCTTTTTGGGTATTATCTGATCTCACACTAACAATTTTGGTTTTGGTTCAGGTCTAAAGACATGAGAAATATATATTTCTTAATTTTTAGATTATTTGATACTATAGAAGTTGATTATAGCACTTTAGGCGTGACTAAGTCATCTTGAATACTTACCGTTTTGAGAAAAGATGAGTTTATGGTAGAATTTTATTAAAGGATGACACTCTACATTACAAGTAAGTATATTTCCTTACAATTTTAGTCTAGTTATTAATAAAATTCTTCAACTATATAAAAAATATCTTGAAGCAAAAAATATATAAGCTCTCTTTTATCATCAAACTTTTTCCCAACAACACATTTATGTTATTTTGGTGGTTAACTTTATGTGATCATGTTCTCTGCCACTCTCTATTAATCAATGAGAGATATTTTCTCTTTCGTATCCATGTTTTCATGGAATCCTAGTATCTATTGTCTTGGGTGAACTTTTTAATTCTCTCACTTTATTTTAAAGTGATTGTTTTATTGACTCTTTTTTCAATGAGGTACTTTCAATGAATTTTCTAAGCCCAATTTTAAGATTGCGGGGAAGAAATTCCCAAAAAGGGGGAAGGAAGTAACATCCCAGGTAAATAAATATTATGTATCTTTCATATTTATTAATATTTGTGAATTAAATGTTAATTCTAATTTAAAGGGGATGATATGTTCGATGGTGTACCTGATACACAACAATGGGTTTCTTTGAAATCCTATGTTGCACACAATGTTGAGTTGTACTGAAAAATAATATAATAATATTATTATTTTAAATGGTAGTTAATGCATAGACATTGTAATGGTGGGAATGAATATAACTAAATAAAAAATAATTTTACATGTTTGTTAAATATTTTTACATTTATCCAATAAATTTTAGAGGGTTAAAATAAAAAAGAATATGAATTTAAGCATAAATACTCTAATATTCTTTAAAAGATCGATTTACCACCTTTTGATCGTGAACAATCTTTAAATATAGTTTTGGTCACATTTATATGTTCTATTTGAAAAAATATAATTCTGATTTAGAATTGAGACATCAAAATTTACTTTGGGTAAATTTTTGGTATTTTTCTGAAAAAATTCATTTTTTAATGGAGAGTGAAAAATACTGTATTTTAATTCAAAGTTGCCTCTTAATCTAACTTATTTATATGGTTGGATTTTATTTTTAAATGGTTTTAAAGAGTAATTAGATTACATTTTAACCATTTAAACCAATGCTAGTCACTAGAAGAAATTTCACTTTGAAATTTGGCATAAACAAGTGTTAATCTTTTGATAGATATTGTTTCTTAAAAACATGATATTGGTTTTGACAACAGGAATTAATTTTAAATTAATTAATCCAACTTCTAGTTTTTGAATTTTTAAAAATAGATATCATTTTTTAATTCGGAATATCAAATATAGCTTAGGATGAATTTTTTGTATTTTTTTGAAAAACATCAATTTTTGATGAATAGTGAAACCACTAAGTAGTAGTTAGAAAACGTACTTTTTCATTTAAAAACAATTTTACAGCTTTTGTGAATTGAATCTCAAAGATCGGACATACATGGTTGTTATTAGTAATAAAAATGTGGTTCAATAAGATGAAAATAAATTTTTTGTTGAATAGTAACTTTTGACTTTTATTTACTGCGGTTAAAGGTAAATAGGGTAATTCAAGGTACAAATAATATTATAATAATAAAAAATTACCTTAAAACTTGTCCTAACCTTTTTGGATGAGTCATGTCCAACCATGGTCATCCTTGGGTCGATTTTGAGACCCCATGGATCCACATGGGAGTGATAATGACACTTTAGATTAATTAATTTAAAGTAATTCCAAAAATGACACAAACAAATATCTTTTTGTAATTTAATTTTTAAATGGGGTTATATAAGTTTCCCTTTCGAATAAAAATATTTTTTGGAAAGATAAAACTATTTCCTAAATCAGGGTATTTTTTTATAATTTTTAGACATTAAATAAATAAAATTATTTATGACACAAAAATGATGCAGTATTTACCTCATTAATAAATGATTTAGATAAATAAGATTATAAATATTAAAATAACATCCAAAACCTGTCCAATTCTTATAGGATGAATTTATTTCGATCATGAGTCATCTTATCTTTGGCCTTAATGAGTTTTGGACCTTAAGAAACCAAAAATATTTATATAATAAAATAAAATTTTCACACTTTCCTAAAGAACCCCTCCTCCCCCTTATAAATATATCTCACTTCTAACCCATTCCTCACACCTCTCAAGAACCTTGAATCGTCCAACCTCTACCCAAATAATCTCTCAAGATCCCTATCTTCCACCTATAAACCTTAACTTAGGTAGAGGGCACTTCAAGAAGTCGTTTTGTTTCAAACCAAAAGGAGTTACCCGAATTAAAGGTAACAATGTCTCTTAAATTCATTTCTATTATTTTACTTCTCCAAACCATAAATTCTTGTTATTCATTTATTTTATCAGAAAACCAGTATCCTAAATATACTAGGATGTTTTTATAATAATGATTCGAACTACACTTACACAAACCTCCATCTAATGGGTAAAGAACATATTTTTTCTCTGGATGGAAAACTAACGCCCCATGAAACAATGATTATTCAATTATCTACTACCTCCTTTTATGGTGGCCATTATGATGGAACTATATTTATATATGATATATATTATGTTTATGTTTTCTTTATTCTCCCATATTTTTAATTTATAGCATACCTTTATGGTTTCCATTAGGAGTAAACGCGATAATTTCATTTGAGGAAGTGCGGACTACCGCCCCCTCAAAGTGATACAAATCGTTCATACCAAATGTGGGACATATAAAAGATGAATTTATTTAAATTATATATTATATTATACCATAATCATAATATAACTATGTATCATTAAGTTTTAATTCAATTAAAATATGAAATATAATTGAAAGTAGTGTTCATGCGTATATACGGCTTACCGTTTCAATGAACGGTGCATTTCATTTATTATCTCCAAATGTTATGTACTATTATAAATACATATATATATATTGGATATATATGATATATATGATATCTAAATTATTAATATCATTCTGGAGATAATGGACTCTTGACCACATGGACAACTTGTAATTATAAGGTGTTCATTTTTGACTCAATTACAAAATATCAACAAAACGACCATTATTAACTAAAATGATTACATAATGTTTATAACATGGTAATAAGTGATATAAAAGGAATAATAAACTTTAAAAACGGTTCTTAATCAATAATAAATTAACTTAAGTTTATTATTTATGAAGAAAACGGAACAAACAAGTCAAGTCAGACACGAGGTAAGGGGTTTCTAATATCACTTTTAATTCCGTGAGATTTCCATTATTCACCACTAATTTATTTAATGTGGTGTATTGTGTACTTCCATTTGATATATATTATAATTATTCTTTTTATATTCATGTTATTATGTGAATCATTTTGTGGTTATTAATTTTTGGACATATGACTCGATGGATTACAATGTGGTAAGGGGTTTTCATCTCACTTTTTATTCCCATGAGATTCATGCTATTTTGCCTCTATTTTCCTTTTGTGTTGTTCATTTAATTCCCATTATTGTATTAATTGTGTAATATATTTAAATTTATGGGTATTTAAATCTTTATTGTATGATCTATCTTTCCTGGGGTGTATGTTTTGTAAGTTACCAAATCGTTAAGGGAACCTTTCACCCTTATTTATTTAAAAGACTTCTTTTTGTTATGTCTTTTAATTGACATCTTCTTATGTTAAGATATGTTCTTCTATATCCTTATTTCTGTAAATTTTATTTCCATGAGATGAGATAACCTTTTCTCTCTCATCAATTCATTTTCTTTATTTTAATGTGACGTTGTTAGGCTGTCCAATTTCTGTAAGGGAACTTCTCCACCCAATTTCAATTCTTTGGGTTAAACTTACACTTCATGATTATGTCGTGATATGAATATGTTTGAATAACCTCTGATTTTTTCAAAATTAAAACACACTTATATTGAGTGTATTATTATTTTTCACACATTATTATCTAATTGATTTATCCTTAATCTAAGGATATATTTTTTATAAGGGATTTCGTCTCCATTTACATTCCAATGAGACTTCATTGTTGTTAATCTCCAATTCCCAATTATATGGTGTATATACTATGATTTTTTATATTATATCATGAATCCATTTATTCTCATGATAATATAAATTTCTAATTCAATCTTATTCCTCAATTATTTTTATTCAAGAGTCTCTCATTTTGTTAATTCTCCTTATCTAAAATATCATTTTAAATGTTTTAAAGATTTATTCTTATAAATATTTATCATCAATGTACATGTTTTAAAAATGGTTTTACGGATTTATTTATATGGAAATTAATGTTTTAAAATGATAATTTATTTAAATGTTTCAAAGTGTTATGGGACACTTTGTTTCAAAAAACTATTTATTAAATGTTTTAAATGGTTTTTAAAATGGTTTTGACATATAATTGATTATGTCAATATCTTGAAATGATATATTGTGATTGGAATGTGGAAATTTTATCTTTATTTTATTCTTCTGTTATGTGTTATGAATATGTTATGGTTATTGGGCATTGTTTACGTATACGGGTGGTTCCGTGATAAACCTAAGGCGGGTGAGCCGGAGATAGCTCTCCAATGCATTGGGTAACATGATCGAGGTAAACATTAATGTTTATCCAATGATATTTAGGGAATATATTTTTATGGCTATTACAAATTTTCTTCCTATGTAGCTGTGATAGCTAAAATGTAAGTGTGTTATGAATTCGATAAGTTACCTTTATGATTTATGATTTATGTATGTTATTCATAAATATTATGATTTCATGAGGTATGTTATGATTGAAAATTATGGTTTTGTTGATTTTTATTTATTTATGGGGTAATGTTTCTTTTCATTATTTTATAACCCTTACTGATCTTGTTATGCTCATCCCATGTTTTGAAATGTTATTCACAGGACATAAAGATGAATAGGGTCAAGGTTGAGATCAAGGAAAAGTCATGTTATTCTAAAACATGGAACTAGAAATTTCTATTTTTTCAAGTGTTTCTATTTTATGAAAAATAGATACTGGGTAGTAATGTATACATTTAATATTCAAGATGTTATGTAATAGTTATGGACCAATTATCTAAAACACTAAACCTGAAAATATCCTCAATGTGAATTCATGACATAATTCAAGATTATGTAATGTTTAAATCCGAGTCCATATATATTGGGTCAAAATATAATTTAATGAATTAATTAATTACATATCATGGTTATGCAATATAGTTTACAAAAACATCCACCAACTATTTGGGTGCCACCATTGTAAAACACCTAAAGTACATTGTTTGACAACATGATTTAGAAAAAGAATGTTCCAATTACGAAAGATTCCATTTCACCAAGTCACATTGTTCAATAGGTAAACTATATGACTTACCCTAATCATGTGATAAATTTGAAATTGATGTTATTAATATTTTTAATGAATTATTATATACTCCATTTACTTATTTTATATGAAATGTGCATAATTTGTGTGAAATTTTAATGTTTTAATACTAAGTATAATTTTTGATCATTTTTAAAAGTATTCCAATTGCGTCAGTTTACTATTTTATTTATAAATATCACACCATTGATAAAAATTTTGTGTTTATTGTTTTTTAGTATTCCTAATTCAATATAAAACATTTCATTAGAAGGGATCATGTTCTAATTCTTCCATTTGAAGGCTCATATGGACCACACAAGAAGGCTCATAGAATCTATGAGGAGACTGAACCATCCATGAATATTGAATTACGGAGCTCAATATAGATGTTAAAATTACTTCATTATCCTCACAGGTTCGGGGGACAATGTAAGGAGTTTTGGATAAAAATTTAAAGGCCCAAATCCAATTACAAGGGTCCTTGCTGATTCATTTAAACTCAACCCACCATTCTGGCCTGGAATTAAATCAGTACAATATTCATGACATGTATTCCTATATAGTTATCAAATAAAGATGATATTTTGTACTGTGAAAGTGGTTATATAGGAGGCCGACATTATTCAATAAATAATTCGGATTTTAAGGCATCTTCATATTCCAAAATCAATTCACATTTTGGCCATTAAAAAAGCATAGATTGAAATGGACAGTTTAACTTTTTATAATCAATCCACCATAACATTGGCTCCATAATTCAAAACAAATCCAAATTTTTAGAGAAGTATAATAACATTATTATATACAACTTTGAAGAAGGAGATATCTCTAGATCCATCTGTCTGGATGTCTAACTAGTTGACCCAAGTGGAGGGAGAGATTGGGAATGCCAACAGTCCACTTCCTTGGGCTATAAATACATTCCCCTCATCTCCTTCAAAAGAGTTGGAATTTCAGAATAGAGGAGCATATATTGGCACGAAAAAATCCTTTCCAATTTCTTGGGAGGATCTTCCATACTCAAGTTTCCACTTCAGTGACCTTTCCTCCTCTCATTGTTTTCATTTACTTTTGTGTTCTTCTTTGTTGTAATCTTGTACATCTTTCTTTTGAAATTTTGTTTTAATGAAAGTTTCATCTTCAATATATCTTATCCTAATCCACGTTATGTAGTCTAATATTAATCTTATTAAAATAGTTTTAATACATTTTAATCCCCTTCCATTATTTTTCATTCTCGTTAAATCTAAAGTTGATATTTAATTCCCTTCATCATTTGTGTGTGTGTGTTCAACATACGACTCTTTTCTTATCCCTTTATTTTTTTATCTTATTATTTTATCATCATAATAATTATAACCAGATTACCAATAATTTAAATGGATGTGTAAAAATACTATTGGGTTGAGTTATAATTTTTGGATATTAAGTGGTTGAGAGCCTTTGCTCGATGAGTATTCTTTGAGTTAATATTGTATTTGTTGAACTTTATATGTCAAGGATTAATGAAATGTTTTGTTTAATATGTGGCTTATATGGATTATTGGAACCACAAATACACTACCATAAACAAGTAGTGGTAATTATTATAGCCCTAATATGAGTTACAGCTTGGATTAAAGCATTAAAACTTGGGAATTCCTATCAAAATCATCTTGTGAAGTGGGTATTAATTTAATACAATATTAAGAAAATCTCAAGGATATCATAAGCTTAAATATTAAATAATGAAATCATCCCAATATTTATCAATTTTTAAATCAAAAATCATCCATAAATTATTTCATAAGATCTAAAAACAAACCCCCCAATCAGAATACAATTAACTAAAAAAATTGACTGTAAAAAAGTATTATTGTCGAGGTTTCAACCCGAGTGTTGTTATACACATTAGCAGAGCATTGGAACCTTTACCGATCGATAGGCGGCAATCATCCATGCGTTTCAAATGGATATTTTTCTGGGGATTGTGCAATTAAGTATTCATTAGTTTCTAGTTATTTTAAAAAGAACAAAAAATAAAATTTAAAAAAAATTGAAAAAAACACAAAGAAAAAAACCATATTCTTCTTTCTGCCAACATCTTTCTGAATGCCTTGTAGCCTCCCTAACAATCCCTCTGATTTGTTTGACCCTAAAATTGAGTGAACACTTCGCCAACATAGGAGGAACATAAGAGATAATAAACTCATTCAAGAACTAGTCCTTGTCCAACCAGTTGAATTAGATATGGCTAATCCTAGGGAACAATCACATAAAGAACTTTCTACCCCTGATATGAATTACCAACCTCTTGGTATTCAATATCCAAACATAGATTCTGATTTTAAACTCAAATCAGTTTTGATTCATCTTCTACCTCATTTCCACACGCTAGCCGGTGAGGATCCACATCTCCGCCTTAAAAAGTTCTAAGTGGTGTGCTCTACCATGAAGCCTCAAGGGGTTTCTGAGGAACAAATAAAACTACAAGAATTCCATTTCTCCCTAGATGACTCTACCAAGTCATGGATCTACTACATTCTTCCTGGTTCTATAACCACATATAATGATATGAAGTGACTATTTTTCGAAAAATTATTTCCTGCTTCTCGTACCGCTTTTATCCGAAAAGAAATAAGTGGTATTCATCAATTCCCAAATGAATCACTACATGAGTACTGGAGGAGGTTGAAAAGCATGTTTCGACCAGCCCACACCACCAAATACCTGACCAACTATTTATCTAATACTTCTACGAGGGGTTATTGGCTATGGAGAGAACCCTCATTGATGTTTCAAGTGGTGGTGCTCTTGTTGATAAAACTCTTGTAGATGAAAGAGATATCATAAGCAACATGGGTGTGAACACACAAAAATCCCATACTAAAGCACATGCTCAAGTCAATCATGCCCCAGATAATCAATCAATAGAGCCGAACAAGATCATAGAGTGGATGAGTGAACTTACAGGTCTTGTGAGACAACTAGTTGTGGCATCCAAAGCCCAAACCTCTTCTTCTCCTCAATCAATGTTTCATGGACTTGTCAAATACTGTGGAATCTACAACTCTCCATCTCATCCAACTGACACATGTCCACAACTTTAAGAGGATCAATCTGATTCATCTGGACCAATGGAGATCAATGCAGCATTTGCTCAGCAGAACCCCAACCCTCAACAATTAGTCCATTTCATTAGAAACTTAAACCAACCTCACTCTGAGCCCTCCTCTTCTTCCTATAACCAAGGATTGAGGTATGGTAAACTCATCTCTCATCCCCCTCAATTCCCTCCTCAAAACCCAAACCAATTTCAATATGGTCAATGTGTTGGTAACTTCCAACAACCTTTTCCTTTTGTTCCACAACAACAAAGGAACAATCCTCCTCTAGGATTCCACTATCCGAGTGATCCTTCTCAAAAACATTGAAACACAAATTGGTCAACTTGCATCCCACCTTAGTCAGCAGCAACCATCCTATTCTTCCCAACTCCCAGCTCAACCATTACCCAACCCCAAGGGTAACTTAAGTGCAATTTCACTTATATCGGGAAAGAAAAATTATATGCTTCAAGATAAGTACTCCAACCCTCCTTTGAATATTGACCCAGAAAATGAAAATAAAATGAAATGTGAAAAGGAACCTGAAGCTATTACCTCACCTCCTTCCATTCCACTTACGAATCCAATTCCTTTTCCTCAAGTCATTTCTAAGCCAAATATGTCCTTTGAACCTAATCCTGAAATGCTTAACATGTTTAGACGTGTTGAAGTCAACATTCCCCTCTTAGATGCCATTAAAAAAATACCTAAGTTTTCCAAGTTTTTTAAAAAATTGTGCACCCACAAGAGGCAACTTAGGACCTTCAAAAATGTTTCCACCCAATAGTCCATACCCATTAAATTCAAATATCTAGGTACCTTTATGGTTCCATGCCAAATTGGAAGTTCCAACTTCGATGATGCACACATAGACCTAGGAGCCTCAATTAATGTCATGCTCAAATCAATATTCTCTACCCTTGGTCTAGGTCCCTTACATCCAATAGTTGTTGTCATTCAATTATCCAATTGAAGAACATCCAGTCCTGAGGGAATAATTAAGGATGTATTTGTTCATGTGAACGATCTTATCTTCCCTGATGATTTTTATGTCCTTGACATGGAAGGTGAGACAACTTCTTGAAAATCTCCTCTGATTTTAGGAAGACCATTCCTCATGAAATCTAAAACCAAAATTGATGTCCATGTGGGTATATTATCCTTGGAATTTGGTGACCAACTGGTCAGGTTAAATATTTTTCAATCCATGCGATACCCATCAGAGAATGAATCTGTATTCTCTATCCATTCTTATGAAACTCTCTCTGAGTGTGTGTTGAATCCCAATCCATCATGTCCTTCTTGTTCTACTGATAGAGGAGTTTGTGAATATTTCATCCTCATTAACAATGTCATAAATAGAGAATTTGATGTTGACATTACAAATGCATACTCCATTGATCTAAAGGATCTTGAAAAATCTTTAGAATCTCATCTTGCCTCTGACCTCCACCTCTCAAACTTGCATGGTAATGTGGAAAACGAACAAGAATGTTCATTTTTTGATTCAAATATGATTATCCAACACTCATCATTTCCTATCCATGATTCTGAAAATTATATTATATGTGAGTTGAACCCTGAACCAATGTTTTTATATTGTCCCGATGGGAGTTAAGGTTGTGAGATTTGTTCCATAATTAATAAAGTGATCACTGGTGATATTGAAATTGACCATTCTTTGGCGAAAAAATTGAAATAAAGGATATTGAAATTTTTTTTTAGTCTTATGACTCCACTGATCCTCATTACCCTACATCCGTAAGTGATGAAATAAATGAGTCTAAAAAATTGGGATCTCATACTCTGGTTTCGTGTTATGTGAACCTTAAATAAATGAACTAGACATCTTCTTGAATTTCTAAGCATAGAAAACCATCACTTTGTTGATAAAATCATTCCTCATATTGAAGACCAAAGGGAGGATAATACTATTGTCTTTCTAACACCATTTAATTTCAAATGAAACATCAAGGAAGGGGATAAATTATCCAAGGAACAGTCAGGCATCCCAAAGGAGAAGTTTTTCTGGAAGCACTCTGGAGTTGAGAAAATACGGTGTCCACCATCGGACTATGGGCAGTCCACTGCAACTATCTAGCTGTAGAAAAATAAATGAAGAGATTCTTGGGAGGCAACCCATGTTTTCTTTTACTTTTATGAAATTTGAATTTCTTTTTTTCATTAGATGAATAATGTTTTATCTTTTTCAGGTAACATACCACAATCTTAGAACCACATAGACTTCTATTGGATCCCCAAATTATGTAGTCTACCCACCACTAGATGGAGATGGAAACCCAAAAAATCCAAACCAGGGGGAAACTATTTCCATTTAGCTCTCTCTGTCTCTCTTCCTCCCTCTACCTCTTTCTTCTTCTTCCTCTGTCTTTCATTTTTTTACCACTTTCTTTGTCAAACCATTTTTTCACTTTCTCTTTTGTGTGGGTGTATCCTTATTAAAAACTAAAAATAACCTAAACAAAAAAAAAGCATCATATCAAAAAAAATACAAAAAAATCAAGAGTCATGCTTACTCACCATAGAGTTTCGAAACTTTTTCCAACCATTTTGGGGAGTCAACAGACATGTTTTCATCTCAAAAATTTTGTATTTTCATCATGACATTGGATAAAGAATTTTGTGTCAAAACCAACAAATTTTGAATGCTCAATTTTTTATTAGGAAAATGATTTTCCCCAACTGTGAGAACCAACATTGGCTTTCATGCCATGTCTGCCTATGTATATCTTTTCAAAATGTGTATTTTTCACTCCAATTTGTGAGTCTTGAGTTTGTGGAACTTTGAGCTGAATTTCCTACTTTAGTGTGCGTTAATAAGATATAGGCATTTTCTGAACCACATGAGAATAACACTAGCCAAATAGCCTCCCATTTACCTTACAATAATCCTCCTTTTGAAAGCCCATTCGAGACTATGAAAACCTTTTTTTGTTAGACACATTATAAGACCAATACCTTATCCCACCCAATATCAACATGGATTTTTCATTGCATATATTTTTTTTGAAATTTAAGTGTGTGTGGGGGGGGGGTATGGATTTCATTTTGGGAACCCTTTGTTGATTTCACTATATTATCATATGCTTGAGGGAAAGCATCCATTTTAGTGTGAGGGAGAGGTTTCCATTGATTGTGTTTTTGGGAATGTAATTTACTTTCATTTATGTAATTTTTTAAATGTTATTGACAAGTGTTCAAAAAAATCAAAAATGATGAAAAAAATTCAAAAAAAATGAAAAAATGGGTTGTGTATTGGGTTGGTCAAAAATAACTCTTCCTCAACCTTTGATCTTGCTATAACTATTACAATTAGTGTCATGAGGAGATCAAACATGGGTTGGGATATGATTGTGAGATCTTTTTCAAGCATAACTTTCAAAAAATGTAAAAAAAGTAGAAAAGAAAAGAAAAAAATAACACTTATGTCATTGGGAGAAGTTTTGTGTTTTGTAAGTATTCCATCTTCTCATTCCCTTCATATTTCCTTCCACTTTTGTGTCTTATTTCAAAATCATTCCCTTGTCAATATGTGTTTTCATTTCCTTTCATGTCTCATTTAAAAAAAACCGTGAATTGCTTTTTCCATGTTGGTGTTTTTCCCCTCTTTTTATCTCTCTTGAACATTATATTCGCAACGTCCCATAGACATTAAAAACCCCTTTCAAAATACAACTTGATTCTTCTGTACTATGGATAGGGATTGGAAGCTGTGAGCTCTTACAAACTCTAAGATTTTCACTTTTGGTTGGTGAATGAGACAAGCTCCATAAATTAATTTTATCATCTTGAGAAGAGTAAGTTATGTGTGCCACCATTTTCCATTTCTAAATTTGATCATGAAAAGGGGTTGTTTTTGGAACATTGTTTCTGTAAAAAAATTTGGTGTAATTAAATATGGATGAGAGAAATAGTCTAAACCTCCCCTGATTGTAGAAAACAAAATTTTAATATATGTTTGTGAGTGAAAATGATTTTGTCATGTATTTATATTTATTGCACAAGAGTACATGCATAAGACAAAGTGTAGGAGATTTGATGTTATTAATATTTTCATGACTTATTATATACTCCCTTTACTTATTTTATATTAAATGTTCATAATTTGTGTGAAATATTAATGTTTTAATACTAAGTATAATATTTGAGCATTTTTAGAAGTAGACCAATTGAGTCAGTTTACTATTTTAAATATAACTATCACCCTAATGATCCAATTTGTGTGGTTCTTCTTTTTTAGGATTCCTAATTCAATATAAATAATTTTATTAGAAGGGATCATTTCCCAATTCTTCCATTTGAAGGCTCATATGGACCACAAAAGAAGGCCCATATAATCTGTAAGGAAACTGAACTATCCATGAAGATTAAATTACTGGGCTCAATATAGAAGTTAAAATTAATTCATTATCCTCAAAGGTTAGGGGGAAAATGTAATTATTCTTGGATAAAACTTACAAGGCACAACTCCAAATACAAGGGGCCCAACTGATTCACTAAACTCATCCCACCATTCGAGATAGGAATTAAAATCAGTACAGAATTCAGGACATGTCTCCTGATATAGTGATAAAATAAATCTTATATTTTTCAGTGTGAAAGATGAGATATAGGTGGCCGACTTTGTTGAATAAATCATTTGGATTTGAAGGCATATTCATATTCAAAAATCTATTCACATTTTAGACATTGAAAAAGAATGGATTGAAATGTAAATTTTAACTTTGTTTAATCAAACCGCTATAACATTGGATCCATAGGTCCAAATGACTCCAACTTTTTATAGAAGTCGTGAAATATTATTATCTAAAACTTTTGAAGAAGGAGATAACTCGAGAGTAGGCTGTCTGGATGTCTAAATAGTCGATCCAAGTGGAGGGACAGATTGGGATTTCCAACAGTCCACTTCCTTGGGTTATAAATACATTCCCCTACTCTCCTTAAAAAGTGTTTTCATTTCAGAAGAGAGGATGACGTAATGTCATGACCAGAGCCTTTCCAAGGGCTCTATAGGACCTTGCATACTCATGTTTTGACTTGAGAGTCCTTTCCTCCTCTCATTGTTTTCATTTACATTTGTGTTCTTCTTTGTTGTAATCTTGTAAGTCTTTCTTTTGTAATTTTGTTTTTATGAAAGTTTCTTCTTAAATATCTCTTATCATCAACTTCCTTATGAAGTTTAATATTAATTTTCTTAAAATATTTTAAATACATTTGAATCCTCTCCCCTTCTTTTGCTTTCTCATTCAATCTAAAGTTGGTATTTAATTTCCTTCATCATTTGTGTGTGTGTTTGACGCACCACTCTTTTGTTATCCAATTATTTTTCTTATCTTCTTAATTTATCATCATAATAATTATAACCAGATTAATAATCATTTAAATGGATGTGTAAATCTACCATTGGGGTGAGTTATAATTTGTGGATATTAAGTGGTCGAGAGCCTTTCCTCGATGAGTATTCTTTGAGTTAATATTGTGTATATTGAACTTTATATGTCATGGATTAATGACATGTTTTGTTTAATATGTGGCTTCCATGGATTATTGGAACAAAAAATACACTACCATGAACAAGTAATGGTAATGATTAGAACCCTAAGATAATTTACAGGTCGGATTAAAGCTTTAACACTTGGGAATTCCGATCAAAATCATCTTGTGAAGTGGGTATTAATTTAATGAAATATAAAGCAAAGCTCAAGGATATCATAAGATTATATTCCCAATAATGAAATCACCCCAATATTTATCAATTTGTTAAATAAAGCATCATCCATAAATTATTTCATAAGGTCTTCAAACAAACCCCCAATCAGAATACAATTAACTAAAAACAACCAACTATAAAAAGTATCATCACCGATGATTCAACCTGAGTGATGTTATACACATTAGCAGAGCACCAGAACCATGTCTGGTCGATAAGAGACAATTGGACACACATTTCAGCACCTCCACTTTAGATTCCTCAGCCTACCACACAGTTACCTAGGTAAATCACACACTTCATCCCAACTGTGTACCAATTGTGTGCCTTCCAAAATCCTTCCAAAAATCAAAAAAATAATTCTCCTTACAATATCTCAATAATAATTATAACCACACTATTGTTCAATAAAATAAAATAGCAACACATTATACATAATAAGGGTGTTACATTCTCTCCACCAATAGTATTTTAATCCTTAAAAACATAGATATTGGTAGATCTTAAGAATATATCTATCCATTGATCCAGTATAACTCCCTCTAATTCTCATGTATCCTCTTGAATCAATCCATAATTCAATAATACCAAAAAAATGAATAAATTTTCCACATGAAATATTGTCTCATCAATCCATAATACATATCAGTTCATGGATAAATATAACACCTAGCCCAAGATAAATATGATCCCATCAAATCCCATGGTCAAGGTAGGACTTATATTTCATTAATTGATATATACGAAACATATTATCTACTAATCTAAATATTGGTATTAAATATAATTGATAAGGCAGATCACCAATCTCTTCATGTAATCATAAGGTACAATATACCAAGGAGACAAGTTCCCATTTTTACCCAAATAAAAATTCACCAGCATTTGGGAGACCCTCAAAAAATGGATCCCCACTGAAAATAACAATGGATGATCAATTTGATCTTCATAAGATCTCTAATGACTCTAGGTGAATTCATTATTTTCATGATCAACTAAATCTCTATTGTCATACTATGATTTGAGATAGGTATAATATGTAAAATCTCTCTCATCACTACCCAAAAAAGTAAAGAGCAAGAAGGATGGTCATGAAATGATTCAAATAGAGCCAATATATCATATATAAATATATTTTGATTTATGAAATCTCTATTAATGGTAAATGGTCCTCTCATGAGTGAAAAAAATCTATAAAACATGTTTTGGGAAAGCATTCAAATTTCCAGATCATATGTCTTGTCTACCCATCTACTTGAAGTTGATTTTTTTGTGCTCATTTTTAATTAGTTTCCAAGGGTTTTGTAGATTTTTTTTAAAAATAAGATGTCATCCTCATGTCTCAGTAAAATATGATCAAAATTGTTACACTACATAGCTTAACTACATTCCATATATTTTTATTGGGTCATCTGACATATTTAATTCATAGATTATAATGATGTGTGCTGAATTTTTTATTTGTTCTATAATTGAAAAGATAGAATAAAACATTTGAATCATTCTTGGTAAAACCAAGATAAATTCCATAGAGGTTTTCTGCCACTTACATGTAGGTATAGGTATGTATTATAATATACCGTCATGTCATGGATGTTCAACCTTTACATGATGGCTTGTAACAAATTTCAAATCATAAGTATCCACTCACAATTTTATACACAGAAAAAAAAATATTGTCAATGAATTATAAAAATTTTGATGACTAAATGAATATACCATTTTGAATGGTGATAAGAAGAATGTTTTTATTCATTATTGGATGGAGGAACTACCATCTGATCTCAAAAATGAAACTCCAAGTTCCCATCATTCTTCCATCCATCAATGGTCTCCCCACAATTATGTTTTGACCTCATGGTTTATTAATTAGGGTTCTATCAATGAGAATACTTAACTTTATCAACCATATCTGGAATAAGATACACTAAGAAGAAAACTACAAAAATATATTGATATGTGTAATCAGAATGTGTTTCTAAAATCATGGCCATTTATTGATACCAATCAGGAGCTTCTTTAACCAATCAATAATATTAAATTTTACTTAGAGCATCATCCACCAATTTCTCTTACATGATCTATACACTAATTAAAAGTTGAATATATGAATATATTATATCCATCATAATTTCATAATGATTAAATCTCTTTTTGGAAATATGGGTTTCAATATTTGATGATTGACAAACACAGTGAACCTTTCACTTTGGGATAATAATGTAGGGTTGTCAAATAATGGACTATCAATGCTAGTTCCAGAACATGCATTATATAATTATTTTTCAATAATGTGTAAATATCAAGATCCATAATCTAAAAAAATATATATTTTTTTGAGAACACATCACAAACTAGATCTATCAACCTCACAATATACCACATAACCCTTCCCTAGTTCAAGAAAGGTTTGGATAGGTTTCAATGGGAGTATGGCCTTAATCTTCTAGAAGTATTTATAATGTGATTATCTCTATTTGAATTGAAAAATTCTCCTTGTAAAATATATAATTGGAGAGTATAGATGTGAAAATTAATAAAAAATGAAATGGTAATAACCATATAATTCAGAAAATTTAAATACATCAAAGTCATTCTTTTTCATTTTCCAATAGATAACAACTTCTATATTTTCAGAATCTATTGATACACCTATATCTAAAATAATATAACCAAGGAACCATAATTTTTATATCCAGAAGTCACACATAGATAATTTAGCATAAATTGTTTTTTCCTATAATATATCCAAAACTATCCTAATGTGATATTTATGGCCACTTTTATTCTAATAACTCGCTAGTATATCTTGAAAAAAGACAAAAAAGAGTCAAGGATCCTTTGAAAGATTTTATTCCTTAATGACATGAAAAAATTTAGTGCATTCATGATACCAATACCAATTTCCACTTAGTCACCACATTATAACTAAAATTAAGGATTATGAAATTACAAATAAGAAAAAAAATATTAGAATAAGATTATAACAATTTTCAAATACAATATATATGACATCTTCCAAGTGTAAAGTCTCTCTACCAATTCATGATACTCAACACTCATTATATAAATCCAAAGAATTAATGATACTTCTAATGGTGTGTATGAACACCTTTTGTACCACAATCACCTTGGTAACTTGAAGTTCAAAAAAAGTGTTATGGTGAACATTTTTATGTTATACATTTCATGTTTTAGCACATCATATCTCTAGTAGTTACATCTAATTAGATAGACCAGACCAAAATAATACCATTTGTTACATCCCTTGACTAATCCACTTTCTTGGGAAGACACATAGGTTCTACTGATGTTAAATGATTTCTCTAGGATACAAAATGTGGGAAATAAATTTGAGGAGTTTTCAAGATCCTCATGGGACAATTTATCCATTAATTTACATTACCTGTAATATTAAAAAAATATTAAAAAACAATGATACAATATGATTCATGAAAGTAAAAAAAGACAAATAAAATATATAAGACTAAAAGATAAATCATAGATGAAATGAAAAGTAATATACAATATCTCTCAAAACCAAAAAGGCATCTAGACATAGTGAAGCCAATGTGGAATAACTCCAAAAATCCCACCAGAACAACTCCAAGATCTACCCACCATCTCTAATAATATAGAATCATGATTCTCTACTATAGAAATATGAAACTTTCCCTTTACCTGTGTCATGATAATCAATGTTTTCATATAAAGAAAACTATATATCCATATGGTGAGTTTATTTACTCAATAGGAAATCCTTTAGAAACATCTAACACATGTAACTCATACAAGAACAAGTTAACACAATTTATATCAACATGAATTAGTACGTAAATTTTAATCATTAGTGTTTCATATAAAATAAGAAAATGTCACCTAAAAATAGTTTATATCAAAATCATAAATTAACATGACCTCCATGATTAAACTAGTTAATAAAACTGGAATTTATATAAGTAATATGTCTATTCTTTTCTATTATCACACTAATTACATATTCTCACACATAGATACGTGCATTCAAGATGATAATCTCAATACTCATGAAACACAACTTATATTATATTCCAAGTCATTACTTGGTAATGCAACTGTGCGCCCAAATCAGTTTATACAACCAATCTTGAATCCAACAAGGCCTCTTAAAATGAAATCATATACACAATCCAATCAGATTATGTAAATGTCTCTCCAAGACATACTTTCTATAAAGACTTTTACTTTTAATTATTTAAGAAATATCTTTGTGTGTATTCTTTTAAAATCCTGATTTAGAAAAATATATCAAGTAAGATTTAAACAATATTTCATCAAAGAGATTTATTATTAAAACATATGAAAGAGTTATAGAAATCCAAATCCATCATTTTTTTAGAAGAATTGAAGAGTGTGAGAAGCTAAATTCCTTAAAAATAATTCTATTTATGAACTAATTAACTTTGATATTGGATGATTTGGATTTATTATATATTTACTTCAATGGATCCAAAATAAAACTCATTGGGAATACCATGAAACAGAATGAAGAGATATATACTTTATATTTTTAGTTCTAGCACACCAATAGTCATTGAAATTGGCCTCTAGATAGAAAATAATAACAAAAATATCCTAGATGATAGTTGACAATTGAAATCCTATAATATATAAGGATTAATTGGGGTCTTGGGGTATTTTTTGAGCTAAAATACTTTTTTTAGATTTAAATAATTTTATGGAATACTTGGTCCAAATAGTTTACTATACTCTAAACTATATTTGTAGGCCCTACTAGGAAAAAAATCACAAATTACAATGTTTCTCCACATGATTTGTAATGTTTTGAAATAACTATGTGAAATCCCTCCATCATATGTCACATGGTTCTTCAGTGAAAATTCATGATTTACCCTAGCCATGTTCCAGACATGCACCTAATATTAGTCTTTATCAATAAACTCCATAGTTACCTAGGGTATTCATTTAGTTTCATTTAATCATTCACCAACAATTCACCATCTTAAATCCTTATAAAACATTCCAAAATCTCAAAAAAAATATTGAGACTAAGACCAACCAAACTATAAAAAAACATATAAAAGAGTAGCACCTGCCTCAAACTGGGGGTATTACATAAATTAAGATATATCCAATTAGAATTCCCCCAAGTACCATATTATTTTATTATTGATTCAATATGTTGATTTTATTCCATCTATTTTAATTTCATTATATTAATTAACAAAACAAGTCTCCCATTTTTATTCTACCTTCATCATAATAAAAAATTAAAAACCAATATAAGTTAGAGAATAATGATTACTCCATGAATTTATCCGTGATATAAAAACCTATCATTATATTTATGATATAAAAATGGCTTTTAAAATAACTTTTTACATCCATCAATAATGAAAACTATCAGTCCCCAGAATTAAAAAGGAAGTATCGATATGTAAGAGTTGTTCATGTCATTTTCAGGTTAAACAAGATATGATTATTTCTTATGTAAGGGTCATTCACACTATAAAAAATCAATCAGGTTGTGAAGAAAGGTAGGGAAATTTCAATGGGTTGGTGTTTTCAAGATATTCCCACTTTATGTTAGCATGGTAACCCACATCATCACGAGCTAGAAATATTAAGGGAAATTTGATTTTTTTTCTAGAGTATTTTTGAGAGAAAATTGATTTTTTATAAAATCATAGAATCTCGGAATAAATTTGCAACTACTCAGTTGTTCCAAAAATATAATATTTACACACGTATATGAGTTTGGATTAATTCTAAGCCATTCATATTTTCATAGAATATTTAGTATTTAACTAATTAAATATTAATTAATTTTTCATGTGTGTTTAGGTATATATTTTGAACCAATTATCACATTTAAATTATGGATTCCCAGTTTAGTTTGGAATAAGTGGTTTGGAAAAGGTAGATATAAAGTCACCATGGGTTTGAAGGTCAGGCCCGAGCCCCTTTTGATTTTTATTTTTCATTTTGTATTAATTATTTTTCTTTTCCAATTTTATTTTTTCTCCATCCCCCATTTGTATTCATTAATATGAATCATCCCCATGATTTTTTCATTACTAAGATATAAGAGTGTGAAAGGGATAAGATAATAACTACCATCTTATTCTAGGGAGATTGATCATGATTTTGGGGTTGTGTGGCATGGATCTAGGCTTGAAGCTTTGACATAATTCACCTCAAGGTAGTACATTTGTCTTGTTCTTCACAATTTTCACTATAAATCCATATTTTTTATGTTTAAATTCCTGATGTGTGATCTTAGGAATCCATTTAAGAATTTTATAGAATGATTCTGAGATAGACATGGGGTTTTAGGTGTTTACATAGGGATTTACATCTGAGAAATCCATCCACATAGTGTGTAGTTTAGATACCACATATTATGTGTTATTAGTTTTGGGAGAAGATTACATAATGAGGATTACATGATGTGTGTGTTCGAGGCATACTATGAAGCAGCGACTCTAGGTATAGACATTTACTGGGCCATACACACCATGTTAGTGCACATGACCATTAGCAGTACATGGATAGACCTTATGTGTGGTACGCATGTAGTGGTTGTTTGGTACACTAGGATGGAGGCCATGTGATGTAGATAGTTATATGTGTAATGTGAACATTACATCATACTGGGATATTGAACACTATGTATTTTCAGAAGTACACATGGGGTTATGATAAGGTGCACAACCATGGAATATTGTTAGAGGTACATGTTATTTACTCAAGGTACACACAATGTACTCTTCCTATTTGGAAGAGTTACACTCACATAAAATCCTTTGAGTCATAATTAGACTTTTTATTAGTCTGTTTTGAATATTTTCAATGTGAAACATGGTGGTGATGACCTCATGGTGTTCATAGGTTGTTATCAATATGTTTTATGATGTGAAATGTTGGGTGAGAGGTTTTCCTAGTGGTGATAGTTTGGGAACTCTCTCAATGGATATGTGGTATGAGACCCAAGGGAGGGTTTTGATCCTATTGGAATACATGGAAAGGGATTTCATTTGGAAGTTTAGGATGGTTCTAGGATGGTGGGACCATTTACTATTTTAGATGGTCCTGAGTGTTAGGAATCGTTACTCAAGGTTATAGTGGTTGATGGTTTAGACCTATTTATTATTTATTATTTTTATTAGATACTTTAGTCTGGGTTAACATTTTTGTTTTTTGGGTATGATTGGGTTTCATTTGGTATATACTGAGATAGTTTCAAGGTACCCATGAGGATTCCCTTACAGGTGCGGTGATACCCTGAGAGAGGTTTCATTTTTGGGATGATAGCTATGGAGCCTCATAGGGATTCCAATTTATTATGAGGTCCTGAGGACCATTAGGGAGTCCCTTGAATGTGTGGTTATACATGAGGATTATTTTATATGAAAGGTGATGGTCATGTATGGGATGGTTTATGATGTCTTTAAATGATGTTTCTTGTGTCATTCATGGAATGTGTTTTGATATGGATGTGATCTAGGTGACCATGGGGGCCCCTTGTTGTGTTAAACCTGATAGGGATAGTGCTGGTTTCTATATTTATGACTCTGGGTGTCACTTTATAACTTATATATGAGTATTTTGAGCTATTTTTGGTCTTTTTTCTGTTAATGGATTAATTATTTGTCTCACCTGTGTTTTATAGATTATTATTGAAATATTTGAGGTTTTTCTTGATGAGGTATTAGTAATGAGAGGATACCTTTGGAATATAATTATATTTGGTGTTGACCCTTATATTTACCTAATTATATCGTCTTTTTATTTGTTCTATGTGGTTTTAGAGATCAAATAGTTTATCTGGATGAGTTACCCCCCCCCCCCGAGTTAGGGTTTCACTTAGACTATGGATATTTTTCTATGGTTTAAAACATTTTGGAAATGCCCCATGGTTTTTGTTACCTGATTGTAACTGAGGCTGATTAGTTTTGTAGGACTATCAATAATTGGGATGGCTCTCTTAGTGTGTTTGGAGTTCCCATCACTAGTTTAGATCAAGATATTAGATTCCTAGATCCTAATAGTGGTGTGACTAGTTTTCTTGGATGTATATGGTTATAGACTGAGATGTGAAATTCATGTTTAGTTGTGATATACCTTAAGATCTGTTATACATTATTGATGTGTGGCATGGTTGGGGATTCATGTGTTTAGAGTTTTCCTGCACTATCTGAAGCATGATTGGGTTAATCGCGATCATCTCATTAGAACCCATTTATTGACACTATTTAATCTAGTTTTTTTTATTTTTACTATTCTAGTTATATTTCTGGGATTATGATGTACATATATTGTGGGAAACCATTTTTTATGATATCTGATGTTTCATGCCACTATTTTTTGAGTCCTACTAAGATTTATATTTAACCCTTTTTCATACAATTTGGGTTGTGTTAAGACCTGTATGGTTTATTTCAGGTTCATCACATGATGAAAAATATATGGGTATTTAGGCCCAATGTTTTTCATAAATCATAAGAACTCATGTGGAGTGTTAGGATCATATTGGGGAAGATCAATAGATATGGGGGACCGATCACGAGGTACGAATCAGGGTTGTTCTCAAAAAAAGCTGTATATTTTTTGATTTTTTTTATTCTGTATATATGATCAGCCCAGTGGGAATTTAGTTGTTCTAGTTAAATAATAATATGATTATATATTAATGTATTCCAAATTTCAGTTTTGATAACCTCTTGTTTCTTCCATTATTAATATTTCATACACTTATGATTATATATGTTGATGTTTTTGGTTATTTTATATTGTTTTTTCACTCCAATACGAGGGTATAATTTCCCCAGTATATCTTTTCAGTCACTTCCACTTATCAACAAACTATAGTGTATAAAAAGGTTTGGGTGAGGCCTTATGAAAAAATAGATTGAGTGACATGTTAGGTCAACCTAGATTGGTTAGTTATAGGTATTAGGACATGATACAATGGTATGAAGGTTAATGATATATATACCTAATCATTCAATAAAAAAGGACACCCCATGATAGAAGGTAGAATAATGTGAGGTTTACACCATGAATACAGGAGAAATTCTATAAAAGATATGGTTCGGGATGTTGAGGAACAAAAATCAAGTAACATCATAGATATCTATGTCATGTAGTAATGAAACTAGTAATTTAATGAAATTGTGTAAGGACTAATTTTTCACACTGTGATGATAATTTCTCCATCATGAATACTAGAATGTAAATAATTCAAAATGAATCAATAATATGGATTTCTTAAGTATGTTGGGTAGCTTTTGGTTCTTCCTTGAACTACCTAAATGAATTTTAATAGTAGAGATATAATAAAAGTTTTTCCAACTGATGAATTTGATGTAAAAGAATCAATAAGTTAATTGAGAAATAAATTTTTTATTTGAAATAAAAATTCAACATAAAATATACTAGAACCTATTTTATAAATTAGTTGAATCAGAGAGCATAGAATACATAATAGGGAAAAATGAAACAAGTTTTTAGAGAGGTGGAAGGAATAATACGAATGGGTTAGTAACATGAGTCTTATTATATATATGAATAAGACATGAATAATTATTATTGATCATGTATATATGGAAGAAATGTTTTGAGTTGGAATCATGTTTTGTATAAATGAAGATAAATTAAAGAGATTATTAAATGTTATATTGATCGTATATGAATTTGAATAGAGAATAAAACAAATGTATTATGGAACATAATTGATATATTTTGAATTTTAATCTAAGGATAACTAAATATATTGAAGATAATTACTTCGATGAAATAATTCAATCTATAGAGTATTTTTTGCTACTCTATAAATATTTTTTATTGAAAAAATATGTAATACTTCTAACAAGGAATTAATTATATAGATTAGTGAATTTGAGAGTAGAAAAAATGTATTCATTTATGAATCACCTCTACACTTATTATGTAGTTTACTTTATAAATATATACTAAACATTGGGTAACAATTATGTAAATAAATTGAGAAGATACCCACAAGTCTAAAAACTGATATGTTTTAAAGCAATGAACATAGAAAGTTAAGGGAGAGAGCCTTAGGTGGAAATTTTCCATTCCTTAAACCATTTAATAGGTTGTGATCTATAGTGAGGAGTGACTTATAATAAAAAATCTATCCATAAAAAAAATAAAGTCATGCAATATTTTTGGTACACCAATACAATGCTGAGTGTAGATACTTGGATACCACATTAAGGAATTGAACCAAGTAAAATATATGTGTCACTTCATTATTTATATTATACACATATTCATGATTTATGATGTCGATACATTTATTAAATAAAAATCAATAAATGATTGAATATTATTCTTTCTAAAAATGTAATGAGATGTGAAGCGAAAGAGGATAGGTGAAAATTTTTAAATCTTATAACACCCAAATGAACCCCCTATAATGGTGTCCGGTGGAACAACAGACAATATATATATATATATATATATATATATATCTTTGTGTGTGTGTGATGTATTACCAATGGGTAATGTTATTGGTATATTGATCTTCATGGAGGAGTTTTTTGTAATGTTTTTCCTGGATAATATATAATGAATATGGTATTGGATAAGCTTATGGACATGTATATACTACTATAGATGTGTCTGAAATGAGTTTATCACTAGGATAAAATTCCTAGGTGGATGCTTATATACTGATCTTGGGGGAACAAGTACCAAATGTATTTATCATGTTGGATTTTTCACATCGGTTATTTATAACTGATGTGAAAAATCAAGGTATATTGCTTTATCACATCATTTATTAGATAATCGATGTGATAAATAAAGTATCTCCCTTTATCATGTCGGTTATATAATTACCAATGTGATAAAGAGAGTTTTTTTACATTGGTTATATATAATTATCGACATTATAAAAAATTATAATTCCTTTATAACATTGATTATTTAATAATTGATGTGTTATATTAATTTTTCAAATTAGTTTTTATATAAAAGACAAGATAAATGAATAAAAATTTAATTATATTGTGAGTTATATAATAACCAATGTCATAATTCATTTAGAAGCTTATTAATTCCCATTTCGAATCATTTCGGTGTTTTTTGATTTGAAAAAAAAAACTTGGTTATATCGCATGTGGAATCCCTAACCTCATTTCTTCGATCTAGTGTGCTCCAACCTTGTTTTACAGCTTCATATACATCCTCATTTTCATCAGTATATTCGATCTGATAATCTCTCCAACCCCATGTAATCCTCACACACCTCTCTTTCGGTTGTTCAATTTTGCAGTCACCCTAACTCTCCTTTTTTTCGATTACATTTACTAAAATCTCCCATTACCATATTGTTTATCCTCCTTATGTTTTCTCATATATTCCCTTCACATGTATCCATACTTCTAATGATATTTTTTGAAATCATATTATAGAGATAGGCATGTGGATTTTTGTGTGTTCTAATGATTTTTTTGAATCATACATCATATATACCTAGCATGTAACCCCTTAGATATATGTTTGATCGTTTTAGAAAGAAATTAATTTTTTAAACATAAGACTAAATATATTTATAATATAAAAAAATTATATCTATGAATGAAATATAAAATATACTAAAAAAATGAACAATCCATTTATTTAACACGAGATTGGTTATTTATGTATAATTCATAAATAAAACTAATTATAAATATTTTATAATTTAGTTATTCATTATAGAAAATCCATAATTATATGAGAGTAAATAATTTATATTAATTTTCAACATGTAATCTTCCATACTATTCATTATATAGAATTTTACCTTAAATATATGATATTAAATGAGATATAAATATTTTATATTTAAATTTTATTATGTAAACAATTTATATAATTTAAATATCACATATTTAATATAAATTGAACTTTGATCATATCTATTATCAAAAATACTTTTTATTTGGTTTAAATAAATTCTCATATACGGTTGCCTCAGTCTTTATATATTTCTTCATCGAGAATTTTGATCATTATAACTTGATCGTTGTAGTGTCATTACATGGTGTGGACCCAAAGTAGATCCCCTCTAGTGATGATCTACATAGTATCCTTCAATATCTGAATAATGTCAATGAATTCTTGGGTGGGATCATGGATGATTTATTGTCTTGTGTTACTTACCCTTTATCATTTCACATCCATTTGAGCTTGAAGGAGTCTCTCTTGTTCTTTTTGTACTTGATTTAGATTCTGGTCATTAATATTCAATTTCAATTTTTATCTAATTTCATTCATGTGAAAATTAAAAATTAAGGAATAGTCCAACTATGTTTTCTTATCAAAATTACTTACATACATATCTTTTTATGATTTACCATTTATATTTAGAATTATCTTTTATTATTGTACAAAATTTATAATAATATTTTTCAAATATGCATATATTTGTTTTATATTTCATAATTGTGTTACTTTCAATTTATGTACTATTTAATAAAAATTTAAAATTGGAATATGTTTAAATGATATATATTTTTGAAATTTTTTATAGATTATAATGAGTGAAATTTGGATTACAGAACTTTGAATAAGTGATGAATATGAGGAAGGTGTTGATGATTTTTTGTAATTTTCTGAATGAAATGTTCCAAACAATGAATTTTTTTTTGTCGATGCAAAAAATGTTTAAACATTTAGAATTTGAAAAGTATAGAGATCAAAGATCATTTAATTTTTGATGGTTTTAATCCAAGTTGCATACATTGGATTTGGCATCATGAAACTGGACAGAATTTTAGATCTCTTGATGGTGATTCTTTTCAGGATGATAAGTCTGATAAAATTTAATAAATGATTCATGTTATTGAAGTAGAGGTAATTAAAAAAATTGAGAATTTAGAATCTATATAGTGATGCTGAAAAAACATTATATCTTGGTTGTATATACATTGTGGTTTTATCGACAATGTTGAGATTGATTAACTTGAAGGAGAAATATGGTTGGAGTGACAAGAGTTTTACAATGTTGCTACAATTATTGAAAGATATTCTTCTTAAAGATAATGTCATTTTGAATTCAAATTATAAAGAGAATAAAACAATATTTCTAATGTTATTAGGGTACAAAAAAATACATGACTTACATAATGATTTTTTCTATATAGGAAGGAATATGAATTTATTTCAGGGTGTCCAAAATGTGGGTTATCACAGTATAAGTTGAAAGAAAAAAACATAGGATGGTTTTGCAGTTATAGAGACCCCTACCATGGCATTTTGGTATCTTCCACTAATTACTCATTGGGATGATTATTTTCTAATTCACATGATGAAAAAATGATAAGATGGTATGTTGATGAGAATATATGTGATGTTAAACTACCTCACCCAGCTAATTTCTAATAGTGGAAGAAAATTGATCACCAATTTCCTACATTTGGAAATAAAGTTAGAAATTTCTGACATAGACTGTGCATGGATGGAATTAATCCATATCAAGCCTTAGTAGAACACATAGTTAATGGACTCTTTTATTGGAAATTTACAACATATATCATAAATTTTATATGAAGAAAAAATATGTCATGTTGATTTTCATGATCTGTGTACCTGAATAGCCTATAAATGATATTGATGTTTTCATGTCACCATTAATTGAATATTTGACAATGTTGTGGGAGAAAGGTATAAGGTTGTATGATTTCTATAAAATGAAGTATTTTCAACTACATAAAATTCATATGTTCACTGTAAATGACATCCCAATATATGTAATTTTTAAAACATAGTGTTAAGGGGCATAAATCATGTCCAATTTCTGAACAACAGACTTCATATTATCAACTGCATCATGGCATAAAAACATTATACATGTGCCATCAAAATTTTTACCTCTGGATCACTCTTATAGGGGATTAAAAATGATTTAAATAGCTCACATGATTTTTATATTTCTCCAAAACCATTATCCATTGATCAGTATTTATGAGAGGGTATAAAACATTGAAGTGACATTCGTAATGACACATAAATCTGGTAATGATAGAAATATTTGTATGAAAAAGTCAATATTTTTTGATCTACCATATTAGATATATCTTGAGATGAAACATAACATTGATGTAATGAACATGGAGTAGAATATATATGAAATGATAATTGGAACACTATTATATATTAAATAAAAGAAAAAAATATGGGTTTAATGCAATATTGGATTTACTCTCAATTGGAATACATTTGGAGGTGGATCCCACTCCTGATGGATGGAATGAATTACTAACACTAAATTTTCATACCTTATCCAAGAGGTATAAAATTTTCTTTTTGCAATTTCATTATGATTTCAAAGATCCAAATTGTTGTTCATTAATTGTAATAAATTATATGTCTTTCAAGGAATTGAATTTCACTTAAATGTCTTGATAGAATTTATTTTTTATTTATTATTGAGAATCCACCGTTTTAAGGGGTGAGGTGCGACCCTTAAAATTACTTAAGGATAAATATATTACATGACCCATTGGTGGAATCAACCAGATAAGAAAAATTGGAACTTCCCCACCCCAATAAATGTCATGATATCTGCACTCCACCTTTGCAAGGATATTTGAATAGTTGTCCTATGAAAAGTTGCATAGGCATGGTCTTGATGGAAATGTCATACCCTCTCAGTCATCCAATTATGTTTATCTCTTCTCATGTGAATGCACCTGCTCTGAATATTCATCTAGAGCCTTGTCCCTTGTAATATTAACTAGTTTCATCTCTAATTTTATGTGGCCTGATGGCCTTAGGGTGGTCTGAATTCCATGAGGTGGCTCAAAGGCCTTGAAAGACAACTGTCCTAAAGGCCATGGGTGGCCCGAAGGCCTTGCAGGAATTGACAACCAAAATAGTAGCCCAAAGTCCCAAATGGATGAATAGTTCTGGCTACTATAGTACCGAAAAATACCTTCTATAGTACTGTTATAGTACCTAAAAATTATTATCCGCCAGGATTTCATCTCAGGTCACTTGGATGCACTTTCCTTGTCCTCACCAACCAGGCTGAGGCACATGTGTATTTGAAGTTGATACATATGAAATCTCAGAAATGTCACATCGTGATGCAACATCTTTTACCAGTTTCATTGCATGGGATATTTCCCACCCATGTAAGAATGACTATCATTAAGGTGTGTTATTTTTTTAATTAAATTTTAAATAAGGTGATTGATTCGAATGATTTTAAAAAATTAGAGAATGAAGTGTTTTATATAATTTGTTTCAATTGAAAATTTATTTTCCTCTATCTTTTCTGGATATCGTGGTGAATTTAATAGTTTATTTGGTGCAAGAAATAATTCCCTGTAGACCTATATATCTATGTTTCATGTAACCTTTTGAAAGGTATATGAAGTTATTGAAGGGGTATGTTATGAATCTATATCAACCATAAGAATCCATTGTTGAGAAGTATATTTCTACGGAGGTTTTAGAGTTTTTTATTAGCTATTTTTCTTCATTGGAGCACATTGGTTTGCCTATATCTCACCATGAACGAGTTAATTATGGGGGAAAGGGGATTCGTGGATTGAAAGTAAAATTGTTGATAATTGAAAAAATAAAGAAGTTGCATTTATATATCTTGAATAAAATAGATTATGTTATACCATATATAACATTTTATATTAATGTGTTGAAACAAAGTTATCCAAAGAAGAAAGATATATGGATTTTCAATAACCATAACAAAAAATTTCTTCAATGGTTTAAAGAACCATTCTTAGTTAATCAGATGCATTAGAAATATTGAGATGTTTAGTGGATGATCCATGTTTAAAATTTATAACATAGTCTAGGTATTACATTAATGGTCATACTTTTCAAACAAATAATTATGACAATATAAGTGTGGTTTATATTAGTAGTATGCTAGTGTTTGCAGAAGCAATGAATTTTTCAAGTGCTGAAGACAAAAATCCTAATATCCACATCAACTACATATTATGGAGTCATTGAATAAATATGGTAGGTTTATTACATTAAATTTCAAGTAATAGTGTTTAAGTTTAAATGTATTGTTGATAAAAACATTTTCAGAGATGATGAATGGAATGACACTAGTTAATCTAAATAAATTGGAGTACACAAATGATCATTTTATCATGGAAACACATTAAAAAATTATATTTTCTTTATCAATCTGATATGAAGTGGTCTACTATTTTACAAGGAAAAAAAATAGCATGTTAGTGATGATAAAATTAATGAAGATTCTGATTTATGTGAGATCCCTACTTCCATAGAATGATTAGAAAATAATATTGATGAGAACATCATAGACGTGGTTTTTGTCATATGAAATGATCACGATGAAGGAATTTGGGACAAATCATTTAGTTTATTCCAAATATTATAGGTAACATATGTTTAATTGGGGTTTACTTTTTAAAATTTAATAATTTATATATCTTAATTTTCTTTTTTTATTAAAACCTGTATTATAACCTATAAGTACAACTGTTTTTTTATATTAGTTTAGTTTTGTCTAGATTTCCATGTTTACCCTTATGTAACATATCCATTAATTTATTTTTTTGAAAACCAATTATTTCAAATTTAACATTTTAAATTATACCAAAAAATATTGTCTAAGAGTGTATTATAAAAAATATATTTTTTTCTGTAAAAATGATTTATCATGTTGGTGATTTTTTTCTATTTCATTTAATATCTTGTTAATATTGTGTAGTTTTCATTCCTTTATGTCATTTCATCTCTCATTATAATGTTATCATTTTTTTTGACTATAAAAATTTTGAATAAGAATTTCTTATGTTTAGTTTACATTACTTTTGGTTTAATAATTGTTAATTGTTCTTTTACATTTGTCTGTAATTGTTGGATTTGTATATTTTGGTATTAACTAATGTTTCTTTGATTTGTAGGATAATAATAGATAAATCCTTTGATCCACCACATATTTTTGGATATGATTGTACCCATACCTCTAGAAATGAATTTACACATGATCCTATTGATGAGCCTCATCATCCTTGTTTACATGATACATCTACTTCTATGTAGGAAAAAATATTTTGATGGTTGGTAAACGTGGCCCCACACATTTACCAAAATTATTAGTTGTCTATAGCCAAGAACATAGAATACCGTTAGACACTGATGGTAATGAAATTTGAAGGGGTTCACATTCAAAATAATTCAATAATTTTGAATCAGTACAGGCTAAAATTAAAGATATTGTTTTTTTATGATTGGAAAAGGGTTGAAAAGTGACATTGTCACAATTGTGGGAGACCATTTTGGTAAGATTTTTTGTTATTATTTTACTTATCTTGAAAAGTTTATTGGAATATATTTTATCCCCTTCTTATCAAATGATATATGATATACCAGATACTAGAGGATTTAGGTGGAAATTTTTATTATTGGATTCTTGGAGATGGATGGATTTGAAATCATCCCTCACATCAAAGTTCATTTTTTGGGATGGACAACATGAAAATAAATATGACATATATCCATTTATAGATGAAAAAATATAGAATAAATTTGTTGCAAGTATACGATGAAAATAGTTCTTGGTAAGTGAAATGTTTCCTTTTTATAATATTTTTTTATATTAATGTCCATGTTAATGAGTTATTTATTCTTAACTGTTAATTTACAGAAATCAAGTAGATATCATTAGGATATTCATGCTAGAAATTTATACCCTCATAAGTTATCTCAGGGACGGTGTATGTTATTGGAAGAAAAAATGCTGGTGGAAAACTTCAAAAGAACATAGCTTAGTTTGTAGGGTCTGTAGAGGTTTCCTATCCTCCACCCCCACTAGACAAGAAAAATCAAAGAGGGCTCGAATGATAAAAACTAAGAATAACATACAGAAGAGTCAAGATGTGTAGCTAAAAACATTGTAATATGTTTACTTTATTTATTTATTTATGTTAAATAAACTATTTATATATTTTGATTCATTATATGTTTTTTCAAGTATTCCATAAAATATTCTCTTGAGGAGCAGAGCACACAGGGGGTATTTATTTTTGAGGATGGGAAGGATATTTTAGCTATAATATTGGGAAATCCCAAACACTCAAGTCATGTACAAGGATACCTGACAAGTGTATCAGCAAGAAAAGTGGTTCCGCTTTCAAAATATTCTTCAAAGGAGAATGTTTATAAATAAAATAGAATATTTGGAATCCAAAGTTCAAGATATTCAGGTGATGGTGGAGGATAGGATCAGGGCTTTAGTACAGTCGATGTTTGCAGACATGCAAGGAGAGTTTTGACCTACCGATCCAACTCCTCCACCTCTCCCAGAAAATCCCACTCCTCCTTATCATACTACTCACACATCTCTTCCTCCATACCCCACTCCTTATCATACTCATAAACCCCCACCTTCACAACATCCAAGATGATGTGAGTTATATGTTGATGATTCCCATAATATTGGTGCATATGGGATTATATATTATATCAACAATTCCATTAATCATCAATTGATTGAGATAGAGTGTTATCGGGTCATTGTAGAGGATGTTATTGATAGATCATCAAAAATACCATGTCCTACAGATGAGGTGAGTACAGTTGTACAACGTATCAGTAATTTTTTAGTTTGGCCATCTTGACTACTTCAACATAGTATTGTATAGGTATATATATATGTAATATTTTATTTCATTTTGTTATTAAATTTTTTTATAATTTTAATGATTATATACTTATCTAATTTTTTACTAGAATACTTTAAATGTAAATAAATACTATATGGACAATAAAAAATTCAAAGTTTCTTGACTTCAGATAAATATTCTACTAGTCCTGATAGATTTCTTACATACTCATATTTGTTATAGGAAGTATATGAGATTCCAATTGATGATGTTATTTGTGGGTGTGAAATGAATTTTTGGATTTAGAAAAATGATATCATTAACTTGTATCTGGAGATCAATTGGGAATAAACACTATGAAAATTTCTTCCATGTAAGTCGATTAAAAAAATCATTCCTTTAATTTATTAAAAATTTATAATTATGTTTGATTTGTATTAGGTATCTATATAAAATTTATATATAGAATGACAATATAGATGTAAAAGTATTTTTGGAACTATATTTTATTTCTCATATAGCATTGAAAATAACTTATGCATAAAGAATCATGTATATAGTTGAATGATTCTAGAAGAATGCCATTATTCAATTTTTGATGTTTCTATATCTTGAAGAGTGTGAAACCTTTTTCCTCACAAAGTCTTAAATATCAAAAAACATATTAATAACTCATATTAAATTTTCTTTTATATCAAATTTAATTGTATGTTGGGTTTTTTTTGTCCAAGAGAGAGGACATTGTACGGGATATGCTCTATCCATGGTGAAGTGAGAGAAAATTTTCAGAATGTATTGAACAGGTATGATTGATTATTTTAAAAAAAATTATATTGTAATTAATTTGATACTAAATATATTATGGATAAAAAATATTGATGATTTGAATAATATATTAACACCAATTTTATTAAAAATTGGTAGGAAATAAGAATAAGAATAAATATATATATTAAAATATTTTCTAAAGAAAACATTTTGCTTTATATTTTGATATTTTTACTTGAAAATTAATATTCCAATTTATATAATTTTAATATGTTAAAATTAAATTCCTTTTTATGTTCATCATTAAAAAATTATATTTGTATTAATTGTTTATATTCTTCTGAAAAAAAATGATTTTAGGGTTAATAGTGAAAAATGTCATTTTTTACAAATATCATGTCTTTTATGACAATATTAGTATATAAATATGACTTATACATTTTTGAAACCATTTCGTGGAAAATTATTTTTTTATAAGTGAAACTAATAATTTATAAATATTTAATTTAATTTAAAAACCTATGATTCATAATTTAGAACTTAAGTTACAACTTTTTCTACAAATATTTATAATATGTTAATTATTTTAAAAAAAATCACTTTTTTTAAATTGAATATAAATAAAAGTTTATTAAATATTTAATTATATATTTTAGGTTAGATATAAAGAAAAAATTTATTTTTTGGAATAAAAATGAATTACACTGGTAAAAAACTAATTATCGATGTAAAAGTAAAAAAGGAAAAAAATGAGTTGACCATAGGGGTTAAAGTCCAAACTTGTTAAAAATATGTTTATAATTGAGTGGTTTAGGTTTTAAACTATAAAAAATTATAAATAGTAAATTATTTTCTCTTTTGGAGTTTTTTGGACATTTAAAACACGTTCTCTATTTATATTAAGATGAAATATTTATATGAATTCTATTTTGACCACTCATAAAAGGAAATTTCCACCACCCCTTCAATAACAATCTAAATTTCGGTTTTCTAAAAAAAACATACCCATTTATACATTCATATAACGATTTTTCATTTAATTTATAATTTTTTTATAATAATTTAGCCTATTTCATTCACTTCCATAGAGTCCTACAAGGGAAAACTCAAGTTCTCAATGTAAGTACTAACTTCTCATTAACATTGTTTATTTTATTTCATTCCCTTTAAAATAAATTTTTAACAATATGATATGATTAATTATGTATTTATTTTATTTTTAATGGCATTATATCATGTGAATAATCATAAACCACCTTTCATCTATTCAATTAAGAATAATTAAAAGGTCATTCATGCATTTTTGTGGACTTCCGCCTCTATAAAGTAATGTATCTCATTTTATTGAAATTTATTTATTATTTATTAATATTTATTAAAATATGACTAATCACATTAAAAATATATAAATAATATAATTATTTTTATTTAATAATTCTATTATTCTAAAAGAAACCACATTCATAACCATACTCATCCATGAATTACAGTATGTTTATGTCGGGGTTGATCTAACCACCTACTTAAACTATCAAGACCCATCTCAGAGGGGGTCTATGTCATAACTCCCCAAGCGGGCCTCCAATAGACTAGGGGATGGTGTCTAGCACTGAGTAGGCATATCACTATCATGGGAGGCATTTCATATGTACCTGTACGCATGCACACAATGTGGAAAGTAAAACACTAAGTACACCATGCATGAAAACCACTAAGGATAGCACAACCAGTGTGCAACAAGAAAGTAAAGTACAATAGGGTGACCTGGTCCAGAATACAAACCCACCAAAAAGGAAGAGTCTATAATGAAATTATTGAAGCTCGTTTTCCAAAAACCCTACATAAACGGTAGGTGAGGGGCAACTGCCTAAAGATGTAGGAGTACGCCACCCCTGCCTGATCTCACTGGGCACCACCTGGTCCTAGAACACCTAGGATTCAATCAAAATATCAGTCTTATGCCCAAGGTATGACATGTGTGGGAAAATATTGTGTAGGGGTGAGTAAAATAGTGCTTGGTAGGACACTGATAAACCATAAAGGAAATCACATTACAAGTATATCTATCTCACATAGGTATACGAATAACACAAGAAAAGAAATATTAACAGATGTAATCACAGAACACTTAGTATTTATGAGGAACCATGTCCCTATCAGACTCACATCCCTGATGAGTCACTTAGACATGATGAGCCACATACACCCTAAGAAACTTAATCTTGAATCCACGTATACATCCAGTCATAGAGTTTTGGCATCACAACTAGCCACAAGATTCCAATCTTAGCGCACTTGTTCTGGGACAACCTACTCCTCCAAAAAAGTTTCATGTGTCAATATCCTTTAAACCCTACTTAGAGTATCTCAAAAGTATTTCCTCATCATTAGGGTCCCAACACTGCAAATGGTTCATCAAAAAGAAACATTATTTGAATGTTATGGACAATTTAGTGAAAATGGGTCGGTTCAGACGACTTGACCCAACCCGACTGGGTCTGGGTAGACCCCAACAGGCTAGGCACATTAGGCCTCTGGACCACGACATGGTTTTCCCTAGCCTGGATTTCTAGTGCGGCTTGATTTTTCTATCCATTCATGAAGGCTACCATGCCCCTCCCTCCTGGCGAATGCGGTCGAGTGAATGTGTCGCCCTGGTCCATGTAGACCGGCCACATGGCCAGATCACACCCTAGGTAGATCCATGGGTCTCTAGTCCAATGCATCTCAGGGAGCCACATCTCGCTGGAATTTCGGCCTTCTTCTATCACGAGAGCCTCTGTCATTGGTCCTCAGGCCAGTGGTCGATTGCTGTCGAGTGTTCAAGCTATCATGCACCACCGTCGGCCCTCCTTTTAATGGCTTCCATCATCACTTTTTATGGCCCATTTTCTAAACTGTGAGAACCCTTTTGATCTAGTAGTCTCTATATTCACTTCCAAGTGATCCAAATTTTCTCTCCATCGATATGGTGTTCTGTCCATTTTCGAAACATCTCAATAAGGATATGACACAACCACATGGGTTCGTCATTGATGAATGCAAGAGATATAGAGTGAGCACCATGAAAACCCAAGGAACTAACATCATGCTTGGTCATTCATCCTTTTTTCTTTCAATTATAAAAAAAGGAACTAAAATATATTGATAACCACTAAGGTATAACCCCCTTTAATCCCACAACAATAGTACCCATCCAGCATGAACAATTGATCTAGGGATCAACCTATTGGTGGGTAGATCTGTATTCATCATTGAAAGAAAGTATGGGGAAAATGATCACACAAAATTAAAACCCTTATCTAGGATTGGATAATCTATTTTCGTGGATTCATTGTTGATGATTCATCGAAGAGAAATCTCGATCCATGCCTCTTTCATCATTGGTGATCGGTCATTCATTGTCACTTGCCATCCGCCAATGTTATTTCTCCATAGGTTGTAGGTAATTATCTAGGATCATCCTCAGATCTTGCATCCCTGTTAAAATATTAATATAATAAACACATTTTACTGTTGTTGTTTCACTGAGATGTAGCGTCGCTATGCTACTTCATTTATGAAGGGTAACAACTTCTTGTTTGTTGCATTGCAGTGCCTCTGTAAGACTTTTTAAGAAGAAATAAAATAAAATTCATTTAGTTTATTTTATTTTTCTTTAAAACATCAAAAAATTAAATTTTTTCCATGAACGTAACTACTCGGGGTTAGGTCATTCCGAAGTTAAATTCATTATTTGAGATGCAATTTTTCCCTCGGTTTTTTAATCTGGGCACCAGTATAAAAGTTACTAAAACTGCTCACACTTTCATAAAAAAGGTCAAACATTTATTCTGGGTACCGCAGACCTCAGAATCACACTCCTTCTCAGCACATGGTTTTGAAATAATCCATATAATTTCAGAGAAAAAAAATTACATGGAAATTTTGGGACATTAAATTCTCCCCACCTTAGGGCTTTATGTGCCTGAAAGAGAAAACAAGGGCTAAACGAAAAAATGAAAATACTGAGCATGAATCTGAGCCTCTCGCTCCCATATGCTCCCCTAGAGATTCATGTGATTCCACCAAACATGCTCCAGAGGAATCAACCATCCATGAAGACCCTGCTCTTATAGATCATCTATCTCCACTAGGAACTCCACAAACATCTCCCCATCGTCAATTTACAACTTTCCACAATCGATGATGTGGGATGGATCATGCACATTCCTCCGCACCTGTGACACATGAAAGATATCATGAACCTGGTGCATCTAGGGGGAAGAGTTAAGTGGTATGCTACCTTGACAACTGAACTCATAATATGAAAAGGATCAATGAATCTTAGATACAACTTACTTCTCCAGTCAAATCTCTATATACCACTTCAAGGAGAGACATGAATGAACAAATGGTTTCCCTCCTCGAACTACAAGGGTCTCAATCACCTATTATAATAGGAGTTATGATGGTTTTGTGCAGTCTTAATCTTCTCCTGGATGACCTGCTTCTTCTATATAGTAGCCCATATGAACTCAAGGCCCCTGAGTGCTAACTCTATGGGGTCAGTCCAGCAAAGTGACAACCTACAAGTTTGCTTATAAATGGCCTCTAATGGTGCCACACTGATGGTGAAGTGGTAGCTATTGTTTTATGCTAACTCCACTAGGGGTAGGTGATCCTCCAAACTACAGCCAAAATTGAGGATTCAAGCTCGTATCATGTCCTCTAGGACCTAAATGGTCTACTCCATATGGCCGTCTATTTATGGGTGGAATGTTGTACTCAAGCATTTCTGACTCCCAAATGCCTCCTGCAATCCCTTCCACAACTGGGAAGTGTGCATCTCAATTTGATACTATCTTCGATGGGACTCCATGGAGTCAAACTATCTCATGTACCTAGAGGCGTCCCAAGCTCTATACTAAACCAAGTCCCTGAATCGCTAGGAAGTGGTCCAACTTGGTCAGTTGGTCAAAAATCACCCAGATGGTACCATGCCCTCTGGATGTATGTGGTACTCCCATCATGAATTCCATTGATACTACATCCCACTTCCACTCTTCAACCTCAAGGGGTTGAGTCAAACCTACTTGAACTTGGTGCTTGGCCTTCACTTGCTAACAAGTGTGGCATCTAGAAACAAACTCTTCCATGATATTCTTCATCGACGGCCACCAAAACTGATGTCAAAGGTCCATTTACAACTTTTACATTCTTGTATGTACAGTTAAAGGGGATGTAAGGAACTCCCTCAACACCTCCTCCAACAACATGGCTGGTACAACTGTGCACCCTCTGAAGGGAACGACGTTCTCCCCACCTTTTAAATATCTATTAAGGGAATGCCCTGTGGACATCTAATCATGTGTAGTATCATAGATGGTATCTCTGAGTTGTGCCTATTTCATGTGTTGTACGAGTGGAGGGGTAACCACCATCAACTAAAGATAAGATTCTTCATCTCCATCCACCAAGGATATCTAAAGTGAGGCCAATTTCTCCAATACCACATTTAGTAGTTGTGAATTCGATCTTTTTCTGAGAGAATCTACCACCATGTTCCCCTTCCCAGGATTATAGACTATCCTAAAGTCATAGTCCTGCAGGAACTCTAGCCAACTCCACTATATCTGGTTCATATCCTTATAATAAAATATATACCGAATACATTTGTGTTTTGATTAGATGATAAACCACTAGCCCATAAGGTAGTTTTCCCACATCTTCAATGTGAAGACTACCACCGCCAACTCCAGATTGTGGGTTGTGTAGTTATTATCATGTGGTCTCAGCTGTTGTGATCCATAGGAAATCACCAATTTCCCCAATAAAGAGACAAAACTATGTCTGATACCTAATGTGTCATAGAACACCACATACTCGACACCCTCCTCTAGAAGTCTCGTGATGGGAGTACTCGTCAAACTCTGTCTCAACTGCCAAAATATCTCATGGAACATCTACATCCATAAAAATGGTAGTGACTTTCTTTTCAAGGATTTCATGGATGATTCTACTCTTGAAAAGTCAGGTACAAACCTCTTATATTACCCAGATAATCCAAGAAAACTATGTACCTCAGTAATATGCTTGGGTGGTTCCCAAGAAAGCACTACCTCTATCTTCATAGGATCTGCGGAAACTCCGGCCTTTAAAAATGATATTTCTCAGAAATTGATCCTCCTAAATCCAAAACTGACACTTCGAGATCTTCCCATAATGTTGGTGCTCTCGGAGGGTATCTAGGACCATCCTCAGGTGTGGCGTGTGCTCCGGCTTGGACGCTGAGTACACTAGAATGTCATCAATGATGACCACAATGAACTAGTCAATTAAAGGATGTAATATCATGTTCATGAGTCCTATTAACACTATTAGGTAATTTGTTATACTGAATATCACCATAAAGTACTCGTAGTGGCCATACCGACATCTAAATGTTGTCCTTGATACATCCTCATCTTGTACACGAAGATGATGATAGCTAGATCTGAGGTCTATCTTCGAAACCACCTCACTCCCTTCAGCTGATCGAATAGGACATAAATTCTTGTAAATAAATATTTTTGTTCATGTACACCTAGTTCAGGTGCCGGTAGTCCACACATAGTCTTAAGCTCCCATCTGCCTTCTTGGAAAACAAAACTGGGGTCATATAAGGTGAAACACTCGGCCTCATGAAGACCTCCCTCTGCAAGACCTCTAGATGTACACGCAACTCACAATGCTCTGTGGTGGATATTCAATATGCCGGTGTGGATTTCAGTGTTGTCCCAGGGTACATGTCAATGAAGAAGTTAACCTCCCTATCAGGAGTTAATCTCAGAACATCCTAATGGAATATTTCCTCATACTCATCCACCATTATAGGAAATTTAAGACTCCTCATCCAACACACCAAGGGTAAGACTAGACAACTTGTGAGTAATTAGCTGTGATCTCCTCTAAGAAAGTCTTTTCTATATTGAAAGCCTTTCCTCTTCACCAGTAAAAGAAAACATGATCCCATATCAGTGGACGCACCGCACTCTGTGCCAAAAATAGTCAATATGTGTACAGACTATTTAAAACTAGTCCATACCCAGAATTATTTTTTAAGGCCTCAAAGTCACTACTAGAAGATCCTACCTGAATCTCTCACCTCCAATAGTAAGATCACACTATCAGCAACAATGTTTTATCATCAAATCCTCCCCCCTAGAAGTCTCTAAGCGTAAGGATCAAGCCAACAACTCCACCAGAATCTCCAAGCTCCAAACAGGGTTCATGGAAAGGAAAGAGTGACTAGAACTTGTGACAAGAAGAATAGCATCTAGGGTGGATAATACACAGATCATACCTCTAATCATCTCTGGAGCATCGAGATTAGAAGCATCTGTCACCTAAACTTTGTCCCATCCCAATCCACCGGCTCCCAGAGTGTGTCGTATACAACCTGGGGGTGGTGGTAATACCTCCAACCTCTTCCCACCACCTGCTGCTCTGCTGGATCCCTTACCTGGTCCCCCACCATGCGGACCACCCTAATCAACCCTCTACATTAGCCTTAGTCATCCCTCAACTATTTGCCTATCATATGTAAGGCAAGTAGGGAAATCACAATCCATGTGCCCCGAATCGTCACATGAGTAACACAACCTTTTCTTATGTTGACTCCCTCTATACCGGAAGCATCATACCGCTGACCCTATGTCCCAGGGTCATCCCATGGAAGAATTAACCAACATGGGTCCCTGTGTCTTCTTCCTGATACCCACTGCAAAAGGCTCCACTACCTTGTGAGAAGATTCAAGAAGGAAAAAAGGACACACTCAAAATCTTATATGATGAATGTTCCATTTATTTCCTTCTAAACAGTTTTTCCATGTACCGAGTTGGAAAGCATGTGTCTAGAGTCCTGGTCTATGGATACGTCAGCCGCCATACCCACACTGGAGTCCGCAACCTGAATGTAGAACTCAAAACAATTAACATGGCTTCCACAAACCAACCTCACATACTCTTGGTACCAATATGGAATCAAACCTACCCATATGATACTAGTCTATCACAACCCATCCCCGACAGGTCCATGTCATGACTCCACATGCCAGCCTCCAATAGGCCAGGTGCTGGTGACTAGCACTGAGTTGGAATATCACTAACATGTGAGGAATTTCCTATATAACAGTACGTGCACACACAATTCTGAAACTAAAACACTAAGAAAACCATGAATGCAAACCACTAAGGATAACAAAAAAAGTGAAATAGAAAAGTAAAGTGCAATAGGGCGACCCAGGCCTGAATAAAATCCCACCAAAAATGAAGATCTTGTAACACAAATATTGGAGCTCATCTATTGAAAAACCTTCATGAAGGGTAGGTGAAGGGAAAATTCCTAAAGCTGTAGGTGTACGCCAGATCTGTATGATCTCACTAGGTACCACCCAGTCCTTGACCACCTAGGTCTATGTCAAAATTTCAGTCGTCTTCTCGAGACACAACTTATGCCGGAAAATCCCATTTAGGGGTGAGTCAAACAATACTCAATAGGATTCCTTGACACAACCAAGGAAAGAACATGAGAAGTATAGTAATCTCACAGAGGTATAATTATAATACATGAAATGAATGATTACTAGATGTAATCACAGAACACTTAGTATTGATGAGGCACAAAGTCCTGATGAGACTCTCAGCCCTGATGAGTCACTGATACCTGATGAGTCACTTAGACCCAACGAGTCACATAGACCTGATGAGTCACTTAGTCCTAGAGAGACTTAGTCTTGAAGTCACATATACATCCAATCATATATTCTTTGTGTCATAGCTAGTCACAAGATTATTCTCATACCATGCTTGTTTTGAGAGAACCTACTCCTCAAGACAAATGTCATATGTTGACATCCACAAAACCCCACTTAGAGAATCTCAAAAAAACTGCCTCATTGTGAGGGTCCCAACACTAAGAATGACTCATCATCGGGAAATAAGGTTTGAATGTTATGGGAAATTTCGATAAAAGGGGTTGTCTAGGTCTGGGTTAGGTCCAACGTGATCAGACCGACCAGAACTGAAGCATTCTATCCCATTGGGACGCTACACCACAACCTACTAGGCCATGCAGTCTAGGCTATGGGGCCACCCGACGGCCCGGTTTTCCCTAGCCTGGCCTACTAAAGTTGTCTGGTTCATCTATCCAGGCACAACGGCTACCACGCCCCCACCCTCCCGGTGGACGCGGTCGAGAGGCCGAATCACCCGGGTCCACAAAGACCAGCCATGTGGTGTGTGGTCCTGCCATGTGGCCAGATCGTACCCACGACAAAGCCACTAATCTCCCATTTAATGCGGCTCAGGTAGATGCGTCCCACCGGTGCCACAACCTTCTACTGTGGCGCATCGTCGCTAATTCCTGTGGGTGCCTCTGCCAACAGCTGTTGGTCCGACGACAGCCTACTATTGGGTGGTCGCGCCATCACGTGCCATAATCACCACTGCCAGCCTCCTTCCGTGGGTCGCCACCATCATTGTGGCTGCCCATTTTCCAAACTACGAGCACCCTTATGATCCATGGGTTCCTGTCTCCACTAACATGTGCTCCAAAATATTTTTTCGTTGATCTGGGGTTCTGACCCCATTCCAAACCTCCTGAATAGGATCCTATATGACCATGATAGTTCATCAGTGAAGAACGCAAGAGAGAGAGCACCATGACCACCCATGTAACGAACATTGTCCTTGTTCACTAGTCCTTCATTCATCCCATTAGAAAAAAAGGGGACCAAAAGATACTTATAACAACTAAGGTATAACCCCCTTTAATCCCACAACAATAGTACCCATCCTTCATGAATGATCTATCTGCGGATCAACCTTCTTCTATATTCGTCTTTGAAAGAAATTTTGGGAAAAATGATCACATAGAATTAAAACCCCTACCTAGGATTGGATCGTTCATTGTCATGGATTCATTTTTAATGATTAATTGAATAGAGATCTCGATCCATGCCTTCGTCGTTGTTGGTGATTCGTTATTCATCGTCACTTGTCATCCACCAATATTATTTTTCCAAAGGTTTTAGGGAATTATCCAGGATCGTCCTCAGGTCTCACATACCTATCAAACTATTAATTGAAGAAGCGTTTTTCAGTGTTGTTGATTCACTAAGATGCAGCATCGCCACACTGATTTATTTATGAATTGTAACAACTTCTTGTTCATTTAGTAACAGTGCCACCGAAAAATGTTTTGAGAAGAAATAAAATAATCCTCTTTAAGTTTATTTTATTTTTCTTTAAAACATCAAAAAAATTAACTTTTTCCCTTGACCTACATCGGTCGTGGTTAGGCCCTACATAAGGTAAATTTTTCATTCCGGACGTAATGGTGCCCATGGATTTTTGATCCAGGAACTGGTTTAGAAGTTACTAAAATCATGCACACGTGCTTAAAAAATGTTCCAACATTTATTCCGGGCACCCCAGGCCTCGTAATCATTTTTCCTTCTCAGCGCCTAATTTCAAAATAATCCATTTAATTTTAAATAAAAGAAAATCACATAAAAATTATATGAAATTACATAAACAATTCTATTAAATAACAACATGTATGACTATGATAAACTAATTATTGATAATATATGATATAAGTAAGTAAATAATTGATTTTATTTTTTTATTAATTTGAAAATTAATATTAAACTCATTAATTAAAAAACCAATTTTAGTCATTAAAAATAACCAAAGCATGCTCATCGTCACTTTCATATTTAAAGATCATACCCAAAACTCCCTTATAATGAAATTATAAAATTATAAATAATTGTAAATCATCTATTTCGGTGCCTTTTATAGTCTAGTAATGATTAAATTTTTTGTGATGTATGAAGAACAACATCACTATTTCCAAAAAAGTTCAAAACAATCACGATTTCTCACAATTGATATTGAAAGAATATAATAAATAACTAATATAAATGTGTAGAATAACTATAAATTAAATTTATAAAAGGTTATATATCTGAATAAGTTTCTGAAAAATGTGATTGGGATAGTTTTTTATACAATAGATTCAAGAACTCTAGCAGAACTCATGAATTATGATAAGAGGTTCTTGGTCTCATAATTAATTTCATGAGATATATTACAAATTGTACACCATAATATATTTGAAATGGTGTGATTATTTAAATATTAATTTATTTTTATATATTAATTAAATTAATTTGTTTACTATATGAATATGATATTATTTATTTAAAATGATTGGGTTCAAAGGATATGAAGCTTGTGAGGGTTCGTATCTTATTTTTGATTCATTAATATATGATTCACACTCACGAGTTATTTCTTTTTTGTGTTGTATATATTGGAAATGTATTTATATTTTTTTATAAATTTCATGAAATATAGTGTATTTAAAAATCAATCACATGTTCTACCTTCCATTGATTTTCAATTCGAAAAATTATTACAATGTAAGGGGTTTTTTTAACTCAAACCCACTTCTTGAGTCATTATCATAAAATTCTTATATATGTGATTGGTTCTTTCAAAATTATGATTTTATTTTAGGGAAAATATATTACTCTCCTAGGAAATTTAATTCTTATTTCAATTAATTTACCTTGATGAATTTATTCTTCAAAAATCATATCATTGTTAAGAATAATCCTCATCCTCCTTAATGGCAGTTTCCCCTCTATAACCATATTTTTCATTCCTACCCATTCTCCCTTTATTATTTTTTAAAAAAATTGTATTATTTCATGTGGTTTTAATATTTATCTTTTCCCCTTTTTAAATGGAATATTTCTTATCCTTTTTACAATGGGGTTCTCAACAAATTTATTCTAAATAATTATAATAGTTTTCCATTCTATGGTCATTTATTTTATCATTCACTATATGATTCTTTGGAAAAATTTATTTATTTTTCAATGATTTATTATTGAAAATTATTTATAATAGTAAATATTTTCAGAAGTTTTACATCACATTTTTAAAAATTAATTTTAAAGGGATAAATAACTTCATCTTTTAATGATATTGTTAAACATGTTTTATAAAATAACTGTGATGATTTTAATTACATTTTCCTCTTTATATTAAAAGTTGTTTACCTCATTGAGAGTTATGATCCTAGAATTTCATACTAAATCCTCTCATATTATTTTTTTTGGGATTAATATTCTATAAAAACATTACTATGTTTTCCAAGCCTAATCATCCATTTTATATACACATGATCTTTCTTCCAATGTATTCATCTATGAATACCCAAATTTTCTTTCCTTTCATTGATGGGAATTAAACTAGAAAATAATGAATTTATTTATTTCATAAATTTATGGAATTAAATATAAAATGCTTACCCTATATTGTATTAGTGTGTGGGATTCTTACAGAAAAATATATAATTTTTATTGAATAGGAAAATAATGACAATATTTATACTTTTTATTTTAATAAGGATTTTTATGTATTACTAAGTAATATTGGTTATATATTTTGTATTTATTCATTTATTTATATGGTTAATTCATTTGAAATAATTAATAATAGAAATATCATACTGTATGCCCTTGATGCATAGATGGGTCTCATGATATAAACTAGCCTAGGTGTTTAGTGTATTTTTTCCCATTTATTCAGATGTCATGAATATAGTTTTAATAGTAAGTGGAAGTCTTGGAACATTTACGTGATGGTATATAGTTTATTGGATCAAGGCCTTGACAGGTCGTGTATTATACATTTCATCATTATTAAATCATTTATTATTGTCCTTGGGTTTATTTATATTGTTAATCATGGATTTTTTTCAAGATCATGTGATCAATTATTTGAAATTATTTTATTACCATTTATTTTTGTTCATATTATTGATTACTTTTTTATTCTATGATAGCTTATGGAATATGATTTACCTTACTAATCATTTGATCTCATCCTTCTTATACTTCCATTTCGCCAGGTTATGAAGAAAAATATTAAAAAATGATATGACTAGAATAAAACAACATGAGTGGATAATTTATGTGTGATTTTGAAGAATTATTATTGATTAGGTAGTTCCTATTTCGAAGGGAAAAATTTCAATTTTACGAAAAACCCATGGGCTATATTAGTTAATGATGTGTCCTAATTCTCTAAAACACTAATCCTAAAAGGTAATGGGAATGTATATAATGAATTATATGAAATAAATCTTGTAATTATGGGATAGTTACATCCATGTTTTCACAGTTAGTATTATAAAAAGGTTTCAATATTTTTATAGATTAGGAAGATCAAATGAGAATAATATAAATGTTTTAGTTACCATCATCAGTTAGTATGTTTATTTTTTATTATAATATTAAAGGTATAGATATTAGTTTAGGTGATTTAGGTAATAATGAATACTTTATGTGGTCTTGTTAATGAGATGAAGTACATTTAGAAAAAACCCTATGGATGAGTATATGTATAAACAATATTCAATATTTTTGAAAAGTAATGAGTTGTTGGTCACCTAGAAATTAAATCCTTATTTATATACTCTAAAATGGATACATCTGTAGCACATATACACCTAAGGGTGATCACCCTGAAAGAGACTGGTTGAGTATAAACTCAATCTTTTCTCAGTTCATGATGGGTGGTCCTAAGTCTACATAACTATCTAGACACTCCTAGGGGATATGCTTTATATGATTCACAATAACCTTAGAAACCATTATAAAGGATTTAAATATACTAGTTAGAAAAAATGATAGGATAATGAACATGAATGACATAGATTAAAATTTAGATATTCCTAAGTTAAGGTATATATTAATTGGAATGTCATATTTTGGATAATGGGTATGTTGATTTATGGGAGCATAAACTTCAATGAAATTATAGTTTAGAATATTTTATCATAATTTATGTTAATTTGAGATTATTATTCTTCAGCATTAGGAGGATTGAATAACTAAAACTAAAGAAACATAGGATGAAAATAGAGTGATATTTCCTGAACTGAAATGAAATGTTATCTAAGATAATAGTGACATGGAGTAGGAAATATTGAGGTTAATTTTCACTAATTATATTATGATGTTAATTATACAATCCTTCATTTTTAATTCATAACTTTTCATTACATTTTATAAACATAGGATCTTTAAAGTCTGGTGTCTTGGAAATCAGGATCATAATACATGAATATAGTATAAACATTATTCTAAACCACTTGTAAGACTTCTTCATTGTTCATCCTAAGTCCATTACAGCATCTCATAACCTAGGAGCATACATAAAAGGAAAGGGTGGGCAGAAGGCCGAGTAAGTAAAACAAGAGATACATTTTACATGTGAACTTGAGATACATCAATAAAGTCATGATAAAGAACTTTAAGGAATGAGAAAGAAATCATGATGCATATCATAATAGAAATAATGTATTTCATAAATTGAAGATGTGGCTACAAAATTTAACTAATACAATAATTTCTGTTACACCAAGGTCCATCCCCAAGGTGTCATTAAAAAAATTACCAAGGTATTGTTAAAATTGTAATCCCTAGAGATTACATCATTACCCAATGCATTGGAGCGCTATCAGGGAACACCCTTAAATTTGTATTTATCATCATGTGAGCCACATATATCATCATCAAATATTTCATAAATAACCCATATAGCATAAAAGGAATGGGTTTCTTTTCATAATCATAACGTTTTAAAAACTAATTTTAAGACATGATCTTTATGTAATTTTAAACCCACGAAAAAGGAAAGTGGGTTTCATGTAGGGAAATCCCAGAATTAAAATAGAAAATTTTTATATACATGTGAATACCCATGTAGAATAATGATCTTTGAGTATTCACTTAATAAAATAAAATAATTTAAGAAAAAGAGAGAGACATTTTGAGACGAAAAATTCCGCAGCATAATGGGCTATGTTACATGGTTTTAGAAAACATTGAAAAAAGAGGGGACATGGGTTACCCACTCATAAATGATCAAAAAACTGTAGAGGGACAGAATATAAAGGATATAAGAACATGGTAAGGAAATTTGAAAGACATACCATATGAAACGAAAAACATGGAAGGAAGACAAAATAAGATTTCTCTTATGAAAATAATGCAGCCTAATGACGTCACTTAAAACATCAAAAAATGAATTGATGAGATCAAATAGGGTCTCTCATAATATGAACCTATAAAACAGTATGATGTATATAGATATCATACCCCAACATAATATAAAGAAACTTGAAAGACTTGACATGAAAATATAACTTGAAAATGAGAAGGGTGAAAGAATCCCTTACAAAAATTCGGCAGCCTAACGGCGCCACTTTAACATTCATAAAATGAATTGATGAGAGAAATAGGGGGTCTCTCATCATATGAAAATGAAAAGTAAAGTAGTATGAATATAAAATAACATCCCCAACATAATAACATGGAGCTTAAAATAAATGACTAAAGGAGAATACATGAAAAGAAAGAGAGAGGTAGGATTTCTTACCTTGAAGAGTAACTTTGAAATCTTGAAGTTCGGGACCTTGGGAGGCTTGAGTTGACCTTTCGAGGACTCCTTGGGAGGTAAGGAGACCATAAAATCGTTGAGGATGATTTTGGAATGGAAAGGATGAGAAAATGGCTTGGTATTTATAGGGGAAGTGAGGGGACACGACATTAATGGCCAAGGGACACCTCATTTGTGGTACTGGAAAAACCATGGGCTTGACAATGGTATTTTCCCATGGTATTGGCCACTAGGGACACCTAATACCTCATATTACTATTCATAAGTCGACCAGAATTATTTTATAATTACTACATCCTTAATGATTTCATTAAACACCTGAAACTCAAAAACTGTATTTTCACTATTCACCAAAAATTCAACTTTCCCAGAAAAATCCCAAAATTTCACCATATCCAAATATCGATGCTCTGATTTCAAAAATGAACTCCATTTTATGAAAATAATTTTCTAAATAATTTTAATTTAATTTTCCTATATAAACATTATTCACTGGAAATTCATTTTTCCCAAAAAAGCCCCAAAAATCACCAAAACCTAATATTGATGCTCTGAATTAAAAAATGAACTCCATTTTATAAAAATAATTTTCTAAATATTTTTAATTTAATTTTTAATTTAAAAACACTATTCACCTGAAAAAACTAATACTTGACTAATAATTTTTGAAATAGTTATTTACCTATTTTATTGAATCCAATTACTTAATCAAGGTTCCTAAAATAAATTATTACTTTCTTTAAGTGAGATTACTAATACATTTGGTCACATTACTAATACTAAGCATAAAATCACTATTCATAATTTACTATTCATAAAAAACTAAGTTGATCTTATTAGACTCTAAATTTATTACTGAACATAATTGTAGAAGACTATTTTTGGAAAATCATTACACACTATTAACTATTTAAGGTTTAAATAAATATTTTTAAAATATCATTTTTCTAAAATTCATCAATAATTAGCATAATATATTTATCTGGACATTTGAAAATTCACAAAATTCACCATAAAAATACATCACAATTTTTATTTAAATCAATGGATTACACAAGGCAGTTACGGTCTCGTTACATTACCCCTTATAACACCAGCATATGACCTAAGAGTAAGGTGTGCTAGGGTGATAGAATCTTGGGCTGCATGGCCAACATTGGTCGAGTAGTGATTTCTATCAGCTTGAACTTCTCGAGAAGGCGATTCTATTCTAGCTCCACACAATGAAGTTCGTCTTGGGTTTGGTCCAAAGCAAAGCCCAAAGGTGCTACCTTTTTCTTGAGTTCCGTCAGATGGGCTTCAATCGGCCCGAGACTACTAGATGGGGCCATCAAATCTTCTTTCTATATTAATTAATCAAGATCAGTTATATTTATAGACAATAAACACAACATTTAGTTTCCAATAGTTATATTGACCAACGGTCATATAACAGTCGACACCCAACGGTCTTATTTTAATTATACTCATTTTATTAAATGCAATAGTTTTGTTGAGTATAAAATAAAATAACACACAATGTCTGGAAATAAAATTTATTCAAAATTTCGGGTTGTTACATTCTTCCCCCCTTATGAAATTGCTCCCTCACAATTTTTAAAAAAAATGGGCATGGAAATTTCATTGAATGTCCCACATCAGAAAAAGAGTTAGTAAAACTATTACTTTAAAAGAAAAAAAGGGAAGTATAAAGGTCACATGAGTTAACCCATACTAGGATTCCATGTAGGGAAACATTGATATGGAAGAAAAAACAAAGGGTCATGTTCTGATGCAGAGTGATAGAAAACAAGATTAGGAGAAATTTAACCACAAGAAAATCAAAAACTTATGATGTGTGTAAATGGTTTTGATTACCCTGTAATAAACGTAAACCAAAAATGTTTTTGTTTTACGTTCCTTTTTATAATTTTGAGGAATTCATTTACTACATAGAATAAAAATATAAGGAAATATACTTACCTTCAAGAAGAGTTTCATCCTTTAATAAGTTTCTACCAAAACTAATCTTTTCTCCAAACGATGAGCATTCAAAAAGAATTGGTCACATCAAAAGAACAAGAATCATCTTCTAGAGAATCACATAATCCAAAAAAGGAGAACTATATATTTCTCTTGTATTTATACATCAACTAAAACCAAAATTGTTAGTACGAGATCATATAATCCCCATAAAGGATAATCCTTTATAAAAAAATACCACTGTTAATCTCCAAAATTCAACAAATAGTACCCAAAGTTCCAGAAAGATTGTTCAATATACAATCATCCTTATAATTCATCACAATAATCCAAACTAATATTGAAACCCAAAACTCAAGAAAGATTTAATCACATAGTCTTCCACAATAAATCTTAACATTTATCTCCAAATAACATCGACCACTCTTAAAGTCTCATACTAAAGTATAATTAACCTAATCACATATTCTCTATGCCAGGTTAATCATTTTCCAGAAATAACCCAAATCACCATATGTCCACAATAAAAACATATATTCTAACAAAATAAAAATTTCAACCATTCCTCCACAAATAAAATCCAGTAGTATTTTATTTTCCTTAGGCATATATTACTCCAAAAGAGAAAACATTGTCCAAAATAACCTTTTTCTTTTAATCACCAAATCATTTTCCTATACCGATGATATCCATTTGATAAAACATAATTTTCCAAAATCAACTTATTCTTGATCCATAAAAATAGCAGCTACATTAGTTAGTCCGAAGGGAATAACAACAAACTCACAATGCCCATATCATGATTGGAAGGAAGTTTTCAGAATATCATCATTATTCACCATCAATTTATGATAACCAAAATGAAGATCAACCTTATAGAATATTTGAGTCCCACGAAGTTGGTCAAATAAGTCATCAATTCTTGGAAGAGAGTATTTATTTCTTCACTCTGATCTCATTTAGTTCTCTATAATCAATGCATAACGGTATCGATCCATCCTTCTTCTTCAAAAAGAGAATTGGTGCTCCCCAAGGAGACACACATGGTTGGATAAACCCGTTCTCCAAAAGATCTTGGAGTTTTTTCCTTAATTCCTATAGCTCCACATTTTCCATCCTATAGGGGGTCTTTGACATTGGATGAGATCTAGGTATGAGTTCAATAGAGAACTCTAGCTCTCTTTCTGGGGGAGGTCCGGGTAACTCCTTAGGAAATACATCAACGTATTCCTAGACAATGTGAGCATTTTATAAAATAATAAATCCTTCGTGAGAATCTTTTTTCATTTACGAATCTTTTAACTAAAAGTATTTTATGTTTTAAAACATCATGCTTAGACAATTACATTTTTCTATTATTCCTTTATAATGATTCATAAAAAGCATGTGATTAACCAAACATATCCCCTAAAAGTGTTGTAACCAAGAGTGCAGCAAGGCCCGTTGTTGTGTACCAGTTCCCATTAGAGCCTATCTCAAAGCGGTGTTTTCGGGTTTTACCCCTATGTACATCTACGCCAGATCCACCACTACTTGCTCGTATCCAAACATGGATGTATTTTCTTGATAAACCACTTACTCAATACCCACCGAAATACCAAGACCATTTCCTATATTTAAAATTTTCTATAGGGTTATTCCTAATGTTTTCATATCCTAATTTCTATAAATAACTAAACTATAATTTGATACCAACTATAGCATCCCACCTTTTTAATACATAACTTTTCATTACATTTTACAGACTGAGGATCTTTAAAGTCCAGTGTCTTGGAAATCAGGATCATAATACCTGAAAATAGCATAAAATTTTTTCTAAACCACTTATGAGGATTATTAATTGTTCATCCTATGTTCATTATAGCATCTCATAACCTGGGTGCATACATCAAAGTAAAGGGTGAGCAGAAGGCCCAGTAAGGAAAATAAGAGAAACATTTTACATTTCAACTTGAGATACATCAATAAAGTCATGATAAAGAACTTTAAGGCATGAGAAAGAAATCATGAGGCATTTCATAATAGAAATAACGTATTTCATAAAATTAATATGTGGCTACAACATTTAACATAGACAATAATTTCTGTTTCACCAAGGACCATCCCCAAGGTGTCATTAAAAAATATTACCAAGGTTATTCACCAAGGTATCGTTAAAATTGTTATCCCTAGAGGTTACATCATTACCTAATGCATTGGAGCGCTATCAGGGAACACCCTTAAATTTGTTTTTATCATCATGTGAGCCACATATTTCATCATCAAACATTTCATAAATAACCCATATAACATCAAATAAATGGGTTTCATTTCATAATCATAACGTTTTAAAAATTGCTTTTAAGACATGATCTTTATGTCATTTTAAACCCAAGAAAAATGAAAGTGGGTTTGATGTATGTAAATCCCAGAATTAAAATAGAACATTTTGATATACATGTGAATACCCCTGTAGAAGAAAGATCTTTGAGTATTCACTTAATAAAATAAAATAATTTAAGAAAAAGAGAGAGACATTTTGAGATGAAAAATTTTGCAGCATAACGACTATGTTACAGGGTTTTAGAAAACATTGAAAAGAGAGGTGACATGGGTTACCCACTCATAAATGATCCAAAAAACAGTATAGGGGTATAATATAAAGGATATAAGAACATGGTAAGGAAATTTTAAAGACATACCATATGAAATGAAAAACATGGAAGGAAGAAAAAATAAGATTTCTCTTATGAAAATTCGGCAGCCTAACAGCGTCACTTAAAACATCAAAAAATGAATTGATGAGATCGAATAGGGTATCTCGTCATGTGAACATAAAAGAAAAATATGATGGAAATAAATATCGTACCCCAAAATAATAAAAAGAAAATTGAAATACATGACATGAAAATAGAAGTTCAAAATGAGAAGGGTGAAAGAATCCCTTACAAAAATTCGGCAGCCTAACAGCGCCACTTAAACATTCTTAAAATGAATTGATGAGAGAAAGAGGGGGTCTCTCATCATATGAAAATGAAAAGGACAGTAGGATGAATATAAAATAACATCCCCAACATAAGAACATGGAGCTTAAAATAAATGACATAAAGGAGAATACATTAAAAGAAAGAGAGAGGTAGGATTCTTTACCCTGAAGAGTAACTTTGAAATCTTGAAGTTTGGGACCTTGGGAAGCTTGAGGGCACCTTAGGAGGACTCCTTGGGAGGTTATGAGACCAGAACCTCGTTGAGGATGATTTTGGATTGGAAATGATTAGAGAATGTCTTTGTATTTATAGGGGAAGTTAGGTGACAAGGCACTAATGGCTAAGGGACACCTCATTGATGGTATTGGAAAAACCATGGGCTTGCCCATGGTATTTTTCCATGGTATTGGCCAATTGAGACACCTCATACCTCATATTACTTTTCATAAGTCTACCATAATTATTTCATAATTACTACATCCTTAATGATGTCATTAAACACCCGAAACTCAAAAACTGTATTTTCACTATTCACCGAAAATTCAACTTTCTCAGAAAAATCCCAAAATTTCACCTTAACCAAATATCATTGCTCTGATTTCAAAAATGAACTCAATTTTATGAAAATAATTTTCTAAATTTTTTTAATTTAATTTTACTATAAAAGAACTATTCACTAAAAATTCATTTTTTCAGAAAAATCCCCAAAAATCACCATAACCTAATATCGATGATATGAATTCAAAAATAAACTCCATTTTATAAAAATAATTTTCTAAATATTTGTATATTAATTTTTAATTAAAAACACTATTCACCTGAAAAAACTAATACTTGACTAATAATTTCTGAAACAGTTATTTACCTATTTTATTGAATCACATTACTTAATCAAGGTGTCTAAATTAATTTAATATGTTCTTTAAGTGAGATTACTAATCTATTTAGTCACATTACTAATCCTAAGCATAAAATCACTATTCATAATTTACTATTCATCAAAAACTAAGTTGATCTTATTAGACTCTAAATTTCTTACTGAACATAACTATAGAAGACCATGTTTTGAAAATCATTACACATTATTAATTATTTAAGGTTTAGATAAATATTTTTAAAACATCCTTTTTCTAAAATTCATCAACAATATGCCTAATATATTTATTTGGACATTTGAAAATTCACAAATTTCACTATAAGAAGACTTCACAAATTTTATTTAAATCAATGGATTACTCAACGCAGTTATGGTCTCGTTACATAACCCCTTATAACACTAGCATAGGACCTAAGAGTAGGGTGTGATAGGGTGATAAAATCTTGGGGCGGCTTGGCCAACATTGCCTGATTAGTGATTTCTATCAGCTTGAACTTCTCACGAAGGCGATTCCATCCCAGCATCACATGATGAAGTTTGGCTTGGGTTTGGTACAGAGGAAAGCCCAAGGTGCTACCTCTTTACCAAGTTCCATCAGATGGGCTTCGATCAGCCTGAGACTACTGAACGGGGCCATCGAATCTTTTTTCTATATTAATTAATCAATATCACTTGTATTTATAGAAAATAATCTCAACATTTAGTTTCCAACAGTTATATTTACCAATGGTCATATAACAGTCAAAACCCAACAGTCTTATTTTAATTATACTCATTTTATTAAATGAAATAGTTTTATTGAGTATAAAATAAAATAACACACAATGTTTGGAAACAAAATTTATTCAAAATTTCAGGTCGTTATATTAATTATTCATCACTCACGTTAACCGTTTTTTGTTTTAGTAATTGATAAATTCTAATTTAACCATGTTATCAGTGCATTCCCTATAAAATATTGAGATTTTCATAATGATAAAACTAATAGGATAAGAGATGGAGTGAGAAATATTATTATTATTCCAAACCATTTATCAAGAATTATGATTCAAAATGTGAACTTAGTTGAGTTTTCAAACACACCAAAGAATATAAGAATGGAGTCTCATGGAATTTTAGGTGGTAAAGGTGATGGAGGAAGGAAAATTACATTCCCATAGTGTGAAAAATGTGGGAAGAGGAACCCAAGGAAGTACCTCAAAGAAACTATAGGATGTTTCATTTGTGGAAATTTAGGGTATAGAGTAACAAGTTGAAAATGAAAGACGAAGAAATCAGTTAACACGATGAAGGTAAAGGATGAATTTCATAGGCATAACTAATATATTATGGTATAAACCACATTTTATATTATATATTGAGTTATGTTTATCATTTTGATACACTAAAATATTTTTTTAGAATGTTATGTTTAAAATTTTTAGGAAACAAATTATTTGGTGGGGATGTAACATCCCAAGATGTAAATTATATATTCCTTTGAAACCTAATGTTCTCACTTTCTTGATTCATATGCAACATAGAACCAGAATAAATTACATAATAATATTTAATTTTTTAAATATAGCCATTGAATTAGTGGGTAAAAATATTGGTTAACGAATTATTAAATTATATAAAAAAATTAAGTTCATTATTATTACTAAAGCATTGATAAAATTCAATTAGTTTAGATAAGTAACTAGTAAGACTGATTAATGGTCTAAACTATAACTCTTCTAAAACTGTCTTTTATATTCTCTATATTAAAAAAAATAATATGGCTGAAATAGATTATTTATAATAATAATATATTAACACTTATTTGATTAATAAATGATTTGAAATAAGAATAAGAAATGTTAAAATTTGAAAACGTTATTTTCTTATAAAACTAGTTTTGATTATTTTTAATTTTTTGAATTAAAATTGAAATTGTAATATAATAAAATTATAATATTAAAAAAAATACTTCATTTCTTAATTTAAAATTTCAAAATTATCTAAGGAATAATTTTATTATTTTTCTAAAGTAATAGGATTTGGTAAGTAATGAAAAAATATTATTTGATAAAAAACTACGAATTGTATGAAATTATTAGTATATAATTATGAATTGGAAATTTGTAACACCCATTTATAGGAAAAAAAAATTTATTTTATAGTGAGAATATTAATTTAATAATTTTAGTTTTCGTTTGCAAACCAATGTTTGGTAATATACAACTCAAGTAAAAATATTTTCTAAAACTGCTTTTAAATCATTTCTAATTTTAAAATTTAGTTTTTCAATTTTATAAAGTTAATATGATTAAATTAAAGGTCCATTTTATATATTAATGTCCATTTTTTGGAATAAATATAAAAATTATTTATGTAAAAACTAGTAACTGAATTAAAAAACAAAATGATAAAATCGGTTATCCAAAGGTGTAAAAGTTACAACATGTTAAAAACATGTTTCTATTTGATTTATTGAGGTTTAAATCAACCATAACTTATCCACACTCTATTATTTTACATTTTAGTCTTTTTTATAAGTGAAACATAATCTATCTTTATGTTAAGATGAAATATTTTGAAGAATGTTATTCTCACAATTTCTAAAAGGGGTGTCACACCACCCTTTAAAGACCACTCTACATTACCATTTCATATTAAAAATATTTCTTTTTTTTCATCCCCTATAACAATTTTATACTTCATTTAGATTCTTTTCATAAGAAGTTAGCCTATTTCCTCCATTTCCTAGGATTCCACTAATATAAAACTAATGTTCTCAATGCAAGTACTAACTTTTCCTTAATATTATTTCTTATCTATCATTCAATTTTAAATTTGATTTTCCCAAGACTATATTTTGACTTAACTATTTCAATTATAATTATAGTTATTATATTTTGAAAATAGTCATTAACCACCATTCACCTTTTCCATTAATAAAAATGAAAATATTATTTATGTATTTTTACGAACTACCGCATCTACAAAGTAATTTATCTCATTTTTCATCTATGATAAATATTTTTAAAATATCAAATATGATAAAAATTCATTAAAATATCTAAATAATATCATTATTATTCTATAATAAAGATATTATTCCAATAGAAACAACTTTTATAACCAAACTAATCCATTAATTATAGTGTGTTTATATTCGGATCGGGATAACCACCTACATGAACAATAATATCAAATAATATCATGTATGACTATGAGAAAATATTTATTATAATATATGATATAAATAATTACATAATTATTTTATTTTTTATTTAATGGTAAAGATAATAGTAATCTCATTAATTAAGATACCAACATTTCTTCTTTAAAAATAACTGAAACATGTTCGTCGCTGCTTTAGGGTTTAATGATCATAACCAAAACTCCCATATAATGAAATTAAAACATTATAAATAATTATAAAGCATAAAGTTAAGTACCTTTTATGATACTGGATTGATGAAATTTGAGAAAATAATAAAGAACAATACCATTATTTGTAACCTTGTTCAAAATGATCAACATTACACACACATAATATTGAAAATATATAATAACTAACTATTACAAATATAGAGAAGAATTATAAATAAATATTATAAAAGATTATATATGTGAATAATTTTTTTAAATAGGTGAATAATTTTTTTATACAAGATACCCAAGTGCTTTAGTGGGAGTCAAGAATTATGTTAATAATGTATTCTTCTTAAATTTAATTTATTAAGACACATTTCATATTGTGTAGAATAATATATTTGATTTGGTGTGATAACATAATAATAGATTTATTTTACAATATTCATGTAATTTATGGGGTTTTATGATCCGTATCAATAACATTATTTAAATTTCTTTAGATTCAAATGATATCAATGTTGTAAGGGTTTTTGAATCTCAATTTTGTTTCATTGAGATGTGATTCATATTATCCAAATTTTCTTTTTGTGGTGTATGTATTGGGCATGGATTTAATTTTACATAACTTTAATGAAATATTTTTTATTTCAAAACATATCTCATATTCTACCTTCCATGGATTTTCAATTTGAAAATTACACAGTTGTTTGAGTTTTTTTTAAATAAAACTCCCGTTATTTGAGTTATTATTTTGAAATTCATAATTTTATGATTAGTTTATTCCATACTATCTTTTTAATTCATTTAATTTTTTATACATATATGGGTAACATTACTTTTTAATTCAAATATTTTACATTAAGGAATTTATTCTCCCAAAATATTATTATTGTTGAGAATAATTCACATCCTCTTTAATGATGGTTTCTCATATATTTATATATTTTCCATTTCAGTAGTTTTTTACTAATTATTTATAAACCCAATTAAATATTATTTCATTTGGGATTCATATTTCTCTTTATTATTTTTTAAAATTATTTTTTTCATCCTTTTTAAAATTTCGGGTCTCAACAAAGGTATTTTAAAGTATTAAATATTTTTTTTCCTTCTATGATAATTGTTTTATTCATCCACTCCATGATTCCCCTAGAAAAACATTATACCCATTTTATAGATTCATTATTAAATATTCTTTCTGAAATTAAATATTTTCATAAAAAATACTTTATCTTTTTTGAAATGAATTTTAAAAGTGACTCGTAACATTCTCTTTTTATTACATTTTAAAAAATATTTTCTAAAAACAAATTTTCTATTTCACATGAATCTTCCTCTATATGTTAAATTTGTTAGCCTCCTTAGTATTTATTCATCATGAATTACCATCTTAAGCCATTCATACTATTTTATTTTGGGGGATTAAACAAGTAAAAATCAATTACCGCTTTTTTTGTACCTAATCATCTATTGTGTATATGCATGGTATTTCTTCCAATACATTCCACTCTAAATAAACTATTTTTTATTCTTTTGGATGAATAGAATTCTCTTAGAAATCCATAAATTAATTTATTTCAAGAAATTATGACTTACCTATATACCAATTACTCTATACAATGTTAGTTTGATTGAAGAATACAAAAAAAATATATTCCATTTATTTATTGTTAAAATATTGACAATTTTTATACTATTTATTTTAATATGGATGTTTATTGATTACTAAGTCATATTGGTTAAGTATTTTATAGTTTATTTATTCATTTATATGATAAATTCCTTAGACTTAATTTGTGATGAGTGGGTCTGTAATAGTCCCTTGATGCAGCTGTAGTTATCATGAGACAAACTAGCATGGAAATTTTGTGTATACTAAGAAATTTATTAAGAAATATTTATTATTGCCATGATGGTAATTATATGTATTAGAACAAGGCCTTGAAGATATGTAATTTCTTAACAAAATGCCTTGAAAAGTTTAGAATTATGAATTCCATCACCATAAAATAAATTACTATTTTCTATGTATTTATTTTTATAGTTAACCATAGATATGTTTCAAGCTTATGTGATTGTTTATATGAAATAATTTTATCATCAATTATTTCTAGCCATATTATCCATGGTTTTTTTATTATTCTATGATAGATTTTGGTATGCATTTTCCCTTATAGAGTGTTTGAACTCACACTTCATATGTCTCTATTTCTCTAGATTATGTAGGAAAGTATAACACATGATATGTCTAAAAGAAAATATCATGAATGGAGAATTTTTTTTCGATATTTAATTTTTATTAGGGATTAAGTAGTTCCTAATGTTATATAAAAAATTTCCATTTGATGATAAATACATGGTCTATATTAGTAATTATGTTTCCTAATTATCTAAAAATGTAAACCTAAAAGGTAATGGGAATATATATAGTGAGGTATTTTTAATAAGTCCTTTAATTATGGGACACTAATATTTAGGCTTTCATAGTTATGAGAAATAAATCTTAGTTGGGAACCATAAGCAGGGGTACAAATATATACCATGATATACCAATTTTTTTAAAAAAATAAAACTAACAAGCATTAAATGTTATAAATAAAGTAAGGTTATTATGTTCTAACCAATACATGATTATACATGACCTTATCTAGTATAAATATAATTAGTAAGGAATTGATACCATACCCAAATATGATATAGATGAGATAGTTTTCATTTCTTATGAAGTATCAAACTAATCCATATAATTGAGATGAGATTTGGTAATCCAACCAGTTTGTCCAATCCATTGACTAGAATAGATTCCTTATGTTAAAAAAATTATATACCTACCATATACTACCTAGAAACCCCAGTAACCCAAACAATTATTCCATGAAACATACTAGAAACTATTCTCAATTACACAATTAATCAATTTATTCCCCAAACTAGTAAGGAGTCCTAGTAAAAAATCTTATTTCTCTATTCTAAATATTTTCTAGGTGTCCTGGAAACCCAAAAAGTTTTTCAAAGACATTTACTAATGTATCTTTGAGTGGTAGATCATAACACATCTATTCAATGGGAAAACAAAACTGAGGGGTAGATCATAGTATACAACACCAAGATAGAGGGGTATACAAATAGTTGATCATGACACGCTATCTAAATTATGGAATCTGAAAACAACTAGTATTACCTTAATTATCTCATATTTGAACCATTGTTGGAGAATCATAATCACCTCATATACACACTCCATCAACCTAGTCAAAATAATAAACCAAATAGATTAATTTAAGAATAACCCAAGTCTAATTTCATTTCTATTATCTCATACACACCATATGTTTCATATCTCAACTCACACCACATGCTCTATCTAACCATGAAATTAACCTACTTACCCTTAAAAATATATAATATTTTATTCACCTATGTTATATACACTATAACCCACTATAACCCATATGTTATTAAGCTAAACTAGTCAATTAATCATTCTCACTCAAAGGAACCATACCACTTGACTCCTTGAAACCTATATTGGTTATTACTTAATGATACTAAATCATATAAATCACTAAATGGTGAATTCATAGACAATACAATTTAACTATTTAGTTTTCTAGTGATCATATAAATACTTGTTTTTAATTATTTATACATCCATCATGGCTATAACACTCAAGGACTATATTCCCACGAAAACCCAACACTAGGAATGTTTTATAACCCGTCATTAAGCCAACCTCAAAAATTAATCCTACTCGGTACCTGCTTAATCACACCAATCCAATGAGGTATTATATTGATGATAATGACCTTAGTTTAGTAATATTAGATTTATAAACGGAATATCACATAATAAGAGATATTATTCCTATTAACTTATTTATATTTCCTGAAAAGAGGGACCAATGTCGATAACCAACCCACTAAGACATTATTGAGAAACATTCTTATTAAGATGTATGAAGATTTATATATCTCATGTTACCCAAATAGAACCAAGAACTATAATTATCCATTATAATATAAACTCTTGACAATACAAAAGACAAATAACAACCTAAAAAGTCAATCAAAATGATTTTTGATACTAGATCTATCATACTGACCTAACAGAGTCCCTCACAGGCCCTTATATTTCATCATAAACCTAGAAACCCATTCTGGTATTTTCAATCCAAACTTGTACATATTCCATGTAATGAAATATTTTCCAGGAATTTATGAAATAAAAAAACTGATTAGGAAACCAATTATGAAATTAATGTACTCTACCAAAAATATATCTCAACATTGAACACCCTTAGTATCCATTAAAGTGAATTAAACTCAACCCACCATACGGGAAGACACCATCATGGATAAAACCCGAAATATGGATTAATTTAATTGGTACCACATGCCTGTTACTTATTGAAGCTACACCATCTAGTATATACTATTAGTTTGTCTAAATTTTCCTGAAATCAAGAAATTAGAAAAGGGTCCTAAATAGATAATTCTTCCAAAAAATACTTGAAATGAAATTAATCGTGTAATGAATTATCGGTCTTACCTTAGAATCATCTTAAGAATACTACTACCACAAATTAAGTTTATATCGGGTGATAGGTGACGATGTGAGAGATATATGGTTGGGGATAGAGAAGGGAGAACCACAGGGGGAGTTCCGTATGTCATTGTGTATATAAGAATAATGAGGGGGATCTGTCCTTTTAAATTATTTTTAATATTATTTTTCTTAAAAATTAAAGGTGCCACTGAGTTCCTGGTGGAACCCCTATAATTATACAGGGGTCCTAGCTAGGGGCACCCGATTGATATATATCCCATCAGACACCTTTTTATATCCCAATGGTATTTATGTGGTATTTGGTATAGCATATCAATAGATTTTATAATACAAAACCCCTTAAATTTAATTTGCGTGCTACCCAAAAAATCTTGTACTTATAAAACTTACACTTAAATATTTAAATCATGATTAAAAAATACTTCCTCCCATCCTCATTCAAATTTTAATTTTCCCACTAGCATTTTTTCATTAGAGAATAGTAAGATTAAAACACCAATTTTCCAAAACAACATAGGTCTTTACAAACTCCCAATCCAAAGGATTATCATCCCCCAAAATCACCCAAAACTAATTTCTATTTATAATTGATTCATTAGAATCTAATTCCTCTTCTTTATCATGATTCTTATCTACAGGTGATCTTAATTCTCACACCATTTCTCTATATTAACAATCAATTCTCTTAGAATTATCACTGTAATCCATATTTTCTACCAATAATTCACCAAAAAATATATCCAACACAAATTCTATCTCACTAAACATGTTTAAACATGAAAATCACTAACTAATTCTTCAATGCATGACCTTCTATAAAATATCATATTTTTCACATTATAGTTCCATATTTCCCATTCTAATCGATTTGACCTAACCCTAGTGACATTGCATGACCATCAAAAAGACAACATTAGATTTCAACATCAACTATTAATGAAATAAAATTAATAAATCCTTAGTTTATATTATTTTTCATCATACCACCTCTAAGAGGACCAACATACCCTTAATTTGAGTATTTCTTATTTTATTAATCAAATTCAATAGTGATTCAGTCACCAGAGGAACCGAGTCTTTTTAGATTCCAGAAATGAATTTAAAATATTTTATTTTCTAAGGAACCTTTTAGAGTTAGTCTTATATATCTTATTATCCTGGTATATTCCTCAACTAACACTCCACTGATATCACTAATCCCTTGGACCTCATGTTTTCCCAATCCCATCCAACACTAGGGTTGTACTTCAAGTATTTAATAGGGTGATCCACAGTATATGAGTATCTATATTTTCATCCCTGAAACCAAAATGATTGATTTCAAACTCCCACATATAGTTACTTATGATATGTATTAACATAATGTGATCAACTATATTATTTCCATGATCTAACACAAAATATTAACTACTACCAATTTAGGTTTCCTTAATTTATCACCCTCGATGTCCACTAAATTTTCTAGAAATAAGGGTTATTTCCCCAAACAGTCATTAGCACTTTACCCACCATATGTATCCCCTTTTCCCTACTTCCCATGTTCCAATTATCCCATACAACATCATTATTATAGTAGTATTTCTCATGATACATGCTTTCTTTACCCATATAGACTCACCTTACACATTATAGTATAGTCTAATGGCATAATGGTATCCATTCTACCATTATTCAAATATAATGATAATTTTATATCCTTAATCTATGTTTCGATAGAAATTTATTACAACTAGAAATTTTAATCACCAATAATATATTCTCATGTTTTCATTTATATTAAAATCTATTTTTCTCAATGAGAAATATCCTAATCCTCACTGATTTCCCATATTATCATAAAAGGATTACACCTATCCATTTCACTTTCACATGCTCCAAAACACGTTTCTCATCAACATATGATTTAAAATACAATTCATCTTAATCTTTTCATGATCCTAAAGAGGTCACAACCAATTTGTGTTCACACCGCATTCTAAATCATTTAACATATCATTATGGAGTATAATGACATAACTCCAAGTTCATGGGGAATAAATGGTCCAAGATTATATTCCAATATCCCATTATATCTCGAGTTTCATAAAACACATTCAGACCTCGATGGACATGACACATATCCCACACTAATGCCCCAAATTTTATATGGGACCCATGTGTAATCAATATATATTTCCACTAACTATTATGACTTCACCCTAGAAGTCACATAACCACTAAATATTTTTCCTTGTGATAAAGTGAATTTTAAATAACCCCCATCATTGTTATCCCCACTCATCAACCTCAACAAATTTGTGAACATAATCATGTATCATCCCCCATACAACATAGATGTACATCATGACACATGTTTTTATGGGGGCGTATTCCATAAATACACTGATTAAAATCCTAATTAACTAACCATTATTCCCATGCCAACCAATATATCCCTCATAAAGCATTACTAATACTATCATCTCTATTATTATCAATAAAAAAAACTGAAAATATACTCAGGATCATATATTGCTCGCTTTTAATTTCAAATATCATAGTGTCAACCTATTATATACTATCCCTAAACAAAACAATTTGGGTCTTCTCAAACAGTCCCATGGTGATCCACATTTAATTAAATTCTGATAGGTGTCTAACTGATCCAACCATAGAGACATAACAATGATGACACAATCCCAATGAGTGTTTTATAACCCAGTAACCTAGGGTACCCCACATGGATTTCTCTACCCTCTAGATGGTGTCTCTACATTAAGGCCTCCTAGTCAAATTATAAAGTCTATGGATTAGAGATCACTAATTGGTGTCCCAAACAATGGTGTCACTTAACCTCAGGTACACTTACATGTATACTAGAGGCTATCAACTAGAATCATGGGTCTTAGATGGTACATTGGGGAGACTATAATCAGATATCGGAGTGAAAAAATAGGGAAAATATTAACAAACAACTACATATAGATAAATTGATAAACATAAATCCACGAACAATCTGATAAATAATTAAACTAATGATATATCAAAATGAGACTATATAATGAATATCAAAAAATTACACATTCACATCTATTCATTTACATCAAAACCCAATATACCAAATTACAATACAAGGAAAACTCCAAAAATGGTCATGAGTCCTAGATCAATCCCAACATCCCATTCTCTATCTTAAAATCCCAAACACGCCTCAACCATAGGGTTCTTACCCTTGTAATATCCTCTTACCATAAAGGTCTAATCGAGTACCAATTAGTGTCTTGAGCATGGTGTAAATACAAATCAATATTCCATCAATAATGGATTCTATAATTATATAAAAAATAAGAAATTAAGTTCATGCTAATGTTCATAGTAAATAAAGTATTGATGTAAATAAATAAAATCCCCATCGATCCTTGGGGTGCCAAAGTGACTCCAAAGATCGACCAAACATACTTAAACCTAATCTAGGTGTCACGGTATATAATATGTCAAAAAAATTAAATTCAAACCCCTTAATTCCAATCCATGGTGTTAAAATGATTAGGAAATATTTCCAAACCAAAGGGAATCACCCAATGTATTCTATGTAATCAAGCATCATCACCTAAAACAAGGTGTCACAAACCAGATCTAGTTTCCATCAAAATCGATGACTGGCCTGGTCCATGGAAGGTACAAAGGGCTGTTCTCAATCCCCAAGAGCTGGAACAAGTGCTCGTGTATCGTAAAAAAATTGTTTGGGAACGATTCACCCAAATTTAGAAGCATTAAACAATGAAAAATATTAAATATATTGAATCTGAAAATTTAATCCAAACAATCCATTAATAAAATTAAGAACTAAAATACATGGTTTTAGACAAATACCAAGATATCCAAAACATAAAATTAGCAGCTAAAATAACTCAGGGGCCACCACACCATAAGGTTCCATCATCCCTAACCCTTCTCCACAGAACCACACCAAGAATGGAAGCTGAAAACCCGAACATATGACACTAAAACATTTTTCAATAACTACAAAAAAGATTACAATGTCTAATTACACCCAAAGGTGTAAGTAGGGTGTTATCACAATCCCAATAATATGCCACCCAAAATATTCCATATGATAAAAATTATATGATTAAAATCATGCAGGTTTTCATAAACAAGAAAAGGTAGAAATGATTTTCTAAAGGATGAAATTTTAAATGAATTTTTTTTAATGGAGATATCATAAGGAATGAACACTTTTAAATAAAATTCACAAGATACTGAATTTTCCATAAAAACATCATATACCAACCATGATTATAATATATTAAATGATCACTAGTCACAGGAACAACCCTATGAACTAGCTAGCTTTGGGCCCCAGGTACCTCATATCTCAGGGAAAAGTAACCATAATAAATATCTATTATCTTGCACAAGCCACTAGTAGGGAACATACCCATAACCTAGTGGTCCCCAACATCATCATAATATTTTAGTTAGTGTTTAATAATCAAACATTCTATATTAAATAGGGACGAAACCACTCTCCATCACTATCATACTAGTACACATCCGCTCACAAAGATACCTTAGTTCTTCTCTTCATTATAAATCATGTTTCACATATCATAAAATACCATTTTCTCATGAAAATTCCATTTAAAAAACATATACACAAAAAACATCCCACAAGAATGTCACATAACACTCCATTCACATTAAAATTCCTTTTAATATTATAATCACACAAATCAACCTGTAAACATTTTTCACACCCTTCTTACAATTTAATAAAACAATTCAACAATTCATAAAATGTTTTCAAAACGTTTTACATCTCCAATCATAATTTTATCATTAAAAAACCCATTATAAAATCATAATCCCACCAAAATAGTATATAAACATCCTATTGACACTTTGTATAACCCAACAAACCATTTACAATTTTCATAAAACGCTTCTAAGAAGTACAACAATGTTTTTCACAAAAAATCTATTTAAAAAATCTCTTTCAATGCCAATATCACACCAAAACTCTACCAAAACAGATTTTGAATCCTAAGAAACATTTAATAAATCATTTTTATATGTTATAAAATGACCCAAAATGATTCCACAAGAGTTACACAAGAAAAACAAACCATTTCAAGCAATAAATGAAATTTTAAAATTAAACACTCAACCAATTCCATCAAAAACATATTTTTCACCAAAAAACATAAGAATAACATTCTAAATAAGTAAATAAACCAATATAACTCATAAAATAATGGTTAAACAAGGAATCACCTACTTTTTTTCCCAAAACCCCAAATAAATTGGTGAAAATTCAACCACACCACCGCCACACCACAAGATAGTGAAAATAAACCTAAATCCATAATATTAGGCCATGAAACCCAAAATAAGACCATAGGTTCGATACCCTAGTTTCTGGATATTTGTAACTTCAAGGAGGGGATAGACCCTATGAAAATGGATGGAACAGGGGAGGAATTCACTTTCTTGAGAAAATTTGAATAAATCGCACCAAATACACAAATATTTGAATATACAAGAAGCCAAAATTGGAAGGGAGGTTCAAATAAGGATTAGGAGGTTGAGCGGGGACCTAAATGGGGGAAAAGTGTTAAAATGAATGATTTATTAAATAAAAACATTCCCTTTTAAAATATGGACAATTTTAGAAACCTTTAGAAAATTCTCCCTAATCTATAATGAAGATGAACTCCAAAGAAAGAAAATGGATCATGGGGGGTTCTTATAGGGTGCATGGGCTCTAGTGAGAGGTGCAATGATCGAAAAAAGTTAAAAAAATGAATGATATATAAAAGAGATAATGTATTTCCTTAAATATGTAAATGGGATCACATGTTGGCCGAGTGCCTGAATAAATCACCCAAATCCACCATGATTTTGTGTTCTTATGGGGTCCTAATGGATATGTTGGTTTTAATATGTCCGGGGAGGATAAGTGGGAAGAGGAATGGATGGAAAATGTTAAAAAATGAAGGTGTTCTAAAAGAAAAAAAATTAGTTTTTAAATATGGAAATGGGCTCACGGTTTGGACACAATATTGAAGAAACTTCCCCAAAAAACATACCCCACAAAAGGTGTCACTAGGAGAGTAAAAAATTAAATTCCAAGACACCTCATCCTTATACCTTCCCTTTAAAAAATATAATTCCAAATACTATCCAAGACTTCCAAGACTAATGACTTAGATCAAGAACACCCGAGACACCAAATCTAATCCCAGAACACCCAAAAAACAAGAGAAAACTAAGAACCAAAATAATATTCGAAACAAAGCATGGAATTAAAGATCTTGGCATGAAAATTCTCCAAACTATAAATCTTTCTACCCCCCTAAATCCATAGCAATGGAATATGACAAAACAAAACCCAAATGATTGTCCAAGATGCACTCACTTACCAAGTTCACCTTCTCCCAAAAGGAGAAAACATCTCCAGGTGATCAATCAAAAGAAGATATACAATCACCATCCAAAATTTTACCCACTGACCAGAATTAGTCAAACATCTTCAAATCGAATCCCATTAGATGTTCTCCAATACCATGTTTACCCAAAGAATAAATTAGTTGTTAGATAGCTCCGAATGAGACTACCTATTGACATGACAAAAGAAGAGGAACAACCGAATTACTAATATGAGGAGACCTGAACAGACTCCCCACTATAAGAGACAACTTAATTTCCTAAGATAGAACTAGGACACCTACTAGGGGAGTCCAAATGGACTCCCCACCATAATTGATAGAATAACATTAGAATTTTTCCAAAAGAACCTATATGAGACACATGGTGAGTCTCCCCACCATAAGAACCAACCATCTTTACCAACTAATGGGGGTCGACATGAAGAAGACCCCATAATAACCAATCTCCACTGCAACGGGGGGGGGGGGGCAGTCAATGAAACTCCCAACCAACAAAGACACTCCACGGTTCACCACTTCCATGGGAATCACCATCCTTGACTGAGCCTGACCAAGAAAGACATCAAAAAGATCATACCAGGTTATTCATACAAGAACAACTACACTAAGGGTTGCACCCAAAAGGGTTCAAGCACTGAATTTGAGGAAAAAACCACCCATCCCTCCTAAAATAATGAGGGACTTCTCCACCAAAACAAATTACAACACAGGGGGATAGGGTTCCCACATCCCTTTCTACCACACTGGACCACTTGAAACAAAATAACCACATCAAAACTTCAAATTGTATCCACATATCACATCAGAGAAGGAAGTGAAACCAGGATCCCAGAAACCCCTAGTGATTTCTTGATAGTGTGAAATTATTCACTCTGAGGCCTATAGTTGGAGCCCTGATTGTTGTAGCATCTTCCATGGTGCAGTTAGGAGCTAATGATCACAACACCCCGTGAAAATAACTAGCTCAAGCAACACACATTTACCCAAATAGGTACTTGGGTGATGCACATGCATCACCTCTTTCACCACAAAAAATAAAGAACATAAAGAAAACACACAGAATACATCTTTACTTAGAAGAAGGAATTCAGAATTCTCAGAATAGAATCACACCTTCACTTAAGAAGAAACCCCTGAAAGGTTTTGAAACATCAACATTTTACCTCAAAATAAAACACAACACAACAAGACATCACCCAACAGGAACCTTTCAATTGACATTGTCATTACCAAGAGTGAAACCTTAAACGTAATTTCAATTTGTATGATATTACTACAAGCAATCGTAACAACCTCAAACAACCCAATTTTTCCACACTGGATTCCCAATATAAACCCTTTTCATCATAAGACTGATGAAATACCAAAAGTCCCATCAAGACATCATTCCACAATGATGAACCTATATTGGTTTCACTTTACTCACTATAATTCTATTAAACCACTTCCAATAAAACTTGTTGATATAATGGTATCAAACTTCACCTTTGATGATTTAGAAACTCTAAAAACTTAAGAAACCAATGTGTATTTCAACCTTCCACAACCACTCTCCTGCTGTGCAAGTATCCACTTAACTGAAAAATAAGATGGTTAGACTCAACCCAAAAACCCATAAAGAGATTAAATACATTGATCAACTGGAGGACCTACCAAAAGTGAATCACCCATGGCTACACTTCAATCATACATTAACTCTTTATGGGGGTTCACACTAGCCAACAAGAAAATCCAAGAACCCAACCAAGACGGTACTTTGGATAAATTGTACCAAACACTAGGTCCTAAAACTTTAGGAGAGAAACTGTAAAGGATTCCTAAGACATTTCTAACAAAGGGCCTCCAATCCACACTTCAAGACAACTTACCAGCAAAACAAAAACCCAAAACATCATTCAAATAAGTGAGGTTCTCGAACTAAATACACCCCACCAAAACATTACCAAAAAACATAAGACACATCACACAAAACGGTCATTAATACATCAAATTTTTCTTTAAAATAATTTCTTTGAAAATAAATGGGTTGGACGTTGGCGCCTCTGCCAATGTTACCCCATGGGCCTCACACATGCATGTTTCTTTGCCACACTGGGCACCCTCCTCATATCCATACTAGAACTCATCCATCCATTCCCTTAACCATCCACCTTCCTATGTAAATCCATGCATGTGGTTACTCACAAAAATAATTAATGTTAAAACCAACATTCTTTCCACTTTTCAAAACCAAGACATTCAACTGAAACTTCCTTTTTTTTTAAAACTGCTAACAACAAAATCAAAACCCAATTCAAATCTATTAAGAATTTTCAAAAAAAACACCAAAAATTAATTAAAACTCACTTTCAAGTCATAAAAATTAATTTCTTAACATCTCATTCCATTTCAAAACACTTCTAGTTTTATGAAAAACTCTATTTCATCAACACCCATTCATTTCGAAACTCATTTATCCCCATTTAATACAAGTTATTAGAAATTAATGAAAATTTTACAAATCCTACCAATTATCAAATCATAATTCATCTTCTTACACCGCACATAAATTTCAAAACACTTCATTCCAATCAAAACACCTTTCAAAATCACAGAAAAATCTATTTCAAACATATTTTCAAAGCCCTCCTTAACATAATTCACACATTCAAAATAAAAGTAAACACTCCATTTACTCTTAAAAACAATTCTGAAATTTCATTTCTACCTTTTTAGAAATCAAATAATTTCCAATTTACAAGAAAATCATTTCACAAAAATTCACACTTCTTAAAAACAAGTCATCATTTTTCTAATTAAAACCAATTTTCAAAAATTCCAAAATAAAAAGACATAAGAAATTATGAGGGAAAATTAGTGTTGGAGGGGGACTTGGACATATGTTGGGTGGAAATATAGCAATAAATTCGCCATCATGGAGAGTTTCTTAGGGATATATCCCCAGATAAACATGGATTTCCATGCCCTACGAGCTCACTAAGATCATTAACTCAAATCTCTTTTCATTTCCCCAATCATCGAAAAACAATGAGAACAAAAGAACTCATATAAAACCCAACTTACTCTATCGACATGAATCTCATCGGTGTACTGGCCAGGAACACTAATAATAATCATAATTTCATGTCTTGAAAATCCTACCTCTGTTCTACACAGACACTTTCCCAAAAGAACATGACCTAAAAAGAGTGAACCTCCTTTGATACCATTTTCTCACGAACCAGATTTGGTCTCCCTCAAAACCAATGCCCGAACCAGTCTGTGGAAAGGCCTAAGGGGAATTCATGATCCTGACAAGATAGCACAAGTGCCTGAGTATCTTAAAAACGTTTTTGGGAATGATTTACCTGAATTTAGAAGTATTAAACAACCAAAAACAATAAATAAACTGAATCTGGAAATTTAATCCAAACAATCCTTTAATAAAATTCATAAATGAAATACATAGTTTTAGAAAAAGATAGAGAGGTCCAAAACTGAATAGTATCAGAAAAAATAACTCAAGGGGAACCACAATACAAGGTTACATTATCCCCAAGACTTCTAAATGATAATGCACCAAGAATTGATGTTAACAACCCGAACCACCAATACTAAAAGCTTTGTCTCTAAAGGATGAAACTTTAAATGAAAATAGTTTTCAAGTTGGTTGTTTTAAGGAATGAAAAATTTAAAATAATATACAAAAGTTACTTAATTTTCCTTCCAAACACACTGTATACTAACAGTGAATATCAAATATTCAATGAGAACTATTTATGGGAATACCCCTAGGTACTAGCTAGCTGTGGGCCCTAGGTAACTCATATCTCGGTAAAAAGTAACCATAATAAATATATGTTCTTGGGCATGGTAAGCTAGAAGGGAACATAGCCATAACCTAGTGGTCCCTAACATCATCACAATAATTCATTTAGTGTTACCATCATCAAAATTTCTATGTAAAATAGGGATGAAACCACTTCAGATCACTAGTATACTAGTACACGTTTTCCCACCTTGATACCTAGGTTTCCCTCTTTGTTCTCAATCAAGTTCCACATATCATAAAATACCATTTTCACATGAAAAAAACATTTCCAAAAAAAACACACACACCAAACATCCCATAAGCATATCACATAACACTCCATTCATATTAAAATTCATTTTGACTTCATACTCACACAATATAGATCGTAATAATATTTCACACCCTTCTTAAAATTTAATAAAACCTTTCAACAATTAAAAAAATTATAAATTTTTTTGACATCACCAGTCATCATTTTATATTTTAAAAACACAATTTAGTAGCATACACCCACCAAAATAGTACATAACCATCCTTCTCACATTGTATAACTCAATAAACGATTTTAAATTTTCATAAAACAATTCATGTAAGTATAAAAATGTTTTTCACATAAAACCCATTAAAAAACCATATTTCATGGCCAAAATCACACCAAAACCATACCAAAACAGATTTAGAAGCACAATACACATTTAATAAACCATATTAATTTGTCATAAAATTACCCCAAATGATACCATAATAGTTACACAAGAAAAACACACCATTTCAAGAAAAATGAAACTTTAATAGTAAACGCTCAACTAATTCCATCAAAAATAGATTTAATACCACAAAAAATCATATGAGGAAAATGATAAATATGTAAATCAATAAAATTAACTCACAAAGAATTATTACGCATTTAATCACCTACCTTTTGTGTAAAACCTCCCAAATATTTGTGTGAAACTTCAACTGCACCACTGCTGCACCATAAGAGAGTGAAAATGAACCTAAATCTATGATATTGAACCAAGAAACCCAAAATAAAACCCTAGGTTCGAAAACCTTGTTGATAGATATTTGGAACTTCATGAAGGATGAGAGAAACCCTAGGGAAATGGAAGGAACAAGAGAGGAATTCACTTAAATGAGAAAAATTGAAGAAATCACCCCAAATACACTAACATTTGAATCTAAAAGCATCCAAAATTGGAAGGGAGGTTCAAATAAGGATTAAGAGGTTGAGCAGAGACTTAAATGGGGGGATAGTAAAAAATAAATGATTTATGGGAGAAACAAATTACCTTTTCAAATATGGATAATATGAGAATCCTTGAGGATATTTTCTCTAATCCACAATGAAGATGAGCTAAAAAGTGGGAAAATGGAACATGATGGGTACAACTGGGGTTTTTGTGCTTGAGTGAGAGGTTAAATGACCAAAAATTGTTAAAAATGAATGAGATATAAAAGAAGTAAATTATTTCCTTAAATCTCAAAATAAGCTTACAGGTTGGCCCAATGCCTGAATAAATCACCCAAATCCACCATGATTAAGAGATCTTAAGGGGTCCAAATGGATGTGGTGGTTTGAATAATATAGGAAAGGAAAAGTGGGAATTGGAATGGGAAAAAAGGTTGAAAATTAAAGAGTTATAAAATAAACAATTTTCATTTTTAAATATAGTAATGGGCTCATGGTTTAGCCCAAATCATGAAGAAACCACCCCCAATAAACATGCCCCACCAAAGGTTCCACTAGAAGTGTCACAAATAAAATTCTAATCCACCTCATCCTTATACCTTACCTTTTAAAAAATTCAAGGATAAATACCATCCAAGACTTAGAATACTAATGACTTAGATCAAGAATACCAAAGACACCAAATCTGATCCCAGAACACCCAGAAACCAAGAGAAAACTAGGAACCAAAATAATATTCAAAACAAATCAAGGATTTGAAGATCTGGGTGTGACGCAAGGGGTATCACTCAATTTTTTTATGTAATATTGTTTCATCATTGAACCTATGTGATATCACCCATGTTTTTATAAAGTATAAAGCATCATCATCAAACCCATGGGTTATCACCCATGATATTCCAATGTATCAAGCATCATCAATGAAACCAAGGGTATTCACCACAAGGAGTTCAAAAAATTAGTCATAAATAAAGATCAGATAAATCTTATCAATAAATTTATTTAATTTAATACTAAACTAAAATCATCCTTCGGAAACCCTAAGGTCACCTCATTCATTTACCATTAAATTCTTCCAAGTAAATCCCTAAGTAGTAGACACTCATATATTCATGTATTGGGCAAACCTGTGGGTGTCTAAACATCTCCCCTAAGGCTTCGCATTTTTAATTACAATAATTTGTTCCTAATTTGAATGCACCCCATGGGTGTCTAATGTCCCAATCACACACACATACTGTCACATATTATGTTTAAGTCACCTCTATGGTCACATATTGATTTTTTCCAATTTATTTACAAGGTAGTGCATACATAAAAGTAAAAAAATATCTCTGTCTAGTCACAAATGGTATATTCATGGAAAATTGGTAGGTTCCATTATATTATTTAAGGCCTGTATTATTTAATTAAAAATCTTAGATCAAACATGTGGAACTGCCAGCGTGACCACCCTACACACGCATCAATAAAATAGAAAAAACATTCAAAATAACTCATAAACCAACTAACTTATAGTCATAGGTTCCCACTCATATGATATCATCCATTTATTTAATAAATTCTATTAGAAATACAAAAAGTAGAAGAATACACTAAAATTAGGAAAAACGAACATAATTGGTGAGAACTCACACAACAGGAAAAGAAACCTAAAAAATAAGGACTTAAATGGTTATCCTTAACTTCAAAATAAATATATTTTATAACTTATTTTATTTAAATAATATATTTGATATTATGTATTATACGCAACACCAAGCTTAAATGAATTGTGATATACTATATAAGTATTATTATTTAAATATTACAGTTATGACCTAGCTATTGGTTTGGTAGGTATGAATTGGAATAATTGTTTTATGAATTATATATAGAATTAATTTCTTTCATAAAAAGAATAATAAATAATACATTGATTATAAATTTTTTTGAAATAAAGATAAAATCATTTAAAGGTAAAAGAGATGTTTTTCATAAAAACAGTTTTTATGTGTACGATGTATTTTGATCTTTATTGATTAAATTAATTACAATTAATAAATGATTCTAATTAAATATTTTTATTATATATATATATATATAACTTTTAATGAATTAAAATTAATTTAATAATGTGTATTAGACATGTAATGAGAATAAAGTCATTTTATAAGTCAAAAATACATTTTCCTCAAAAATCGTTTCACTGTATTTTGTGTGTGTATATTATAATTAATTTCTTAAATTTTTTAAAATTTTATTTGAAAAATGGATATATTTTTTGAAATTTTAATTTCATAATATTATCAGGAATGTTTATTGGGGATTTTCTTTAAAAGAATGATTTTTGAGTGAATTGTGAAAAATGTTGATTTTACAAAACCTCCATTTCTTTTCAATAACTCTAGTTATTGAAAAGTACCATTATATTTTTTTACTTGGTATTAAAGTAACCTTATATACCACTAATTTAAAATTAATATTATTAAGTACATATTAGTCGTTATTATATTTATTCTTTATTAAATCATTTTTATGCATAAAAACACATTTTTCTAAAAATAATTTTCATTGCATTTTTCGTAGCTATATTAAAATAGATTTATATACATTCAAAAAAATTAATCTTGAAAAAAAATTATTTCATATTTGTGATAAAGTGGTTTAAATTATCTAAATATTTTATTTTCTTTTTTAATCATAATGATTAGTAATCATGGTAAAATTATATCACCACGGTAATGAGAAAAATGGGTTATTTAAGGTTAAAACTATGGGATAATATTTTAAAATAAACCAAAAACTAATATTTTTTTTTGTTTTATGAGTGTAATTACACTATAAACATATTAAATTATGAAATATTTTATTTTTCTACCACATTTTCTTTCATTATAACCTTTATATTATTTTATGTAGATGATGATTATAAAAATTTCACTCTCTTGCTTTTAATTTATATTATATGTTTTAATTAGGATAAAATGTTGTCATGAATGAAAAAAAAATTATTTTGAACATAAATAAGTTATTTTTTAATTTTAATGTAATTTTAAATTTTATTATTTGAATAATTACCTTAAATTCTTACACAATACCAACATATTACACGTGTAAGTAGTATAAAAATTAGAGTGAATGAATTTAACAATGTTTTATGTAATATTTTTGGGTAAATTATTGTGAAAATGAAATTTTATGGTCAATAATAATGTATAATTTATGTTTGAAGAGTTTTTATTATAAATCCATTGTGCTCTTTTATTTTTTAAAGTCAAATTATGTGAATAGTCTTGAAAATGATTAGGAAATTATATGTTAAACAATATTTTTTAAAATTTTACAAAAAACATAAAAGTGTTATATTTTTTTAAGTTAATGGGAAATTTTCATACATATAAATCAATGTACTCTTATGATACCCTTAATATTTTATAATGAAATTATTAACCATTAAAAGATTATTATTTTATTTCTACAGTTAATGTTAAAAGAGTTAATTAGGGGATTATACTAAGGGTAATATACAAAATGTCACTTAATCTTATCCAAATATTTTTTCTGAATTTATTTCTATATTAACATTATATTCTATGATATGTGAATTTTTCCATTTCACGTGGGTTTTAAACATATTATTTATCAATATTTCATGTACTTATAAGATTTCCACCCACCTAACTTTTAAAATGTCAAATCCTCTCATCTCTTATACACATAGTAATGAGCCACTTATCTCAAAATAAACCTAACTAAAACTATTATAAACTTCACTATCCATGTATTAGAGGTTATAATATTCTTAAAATACAAACATAATGTCAATTGAGAAGATATCTAATTGATTTTTCTCAAATAAGTGGTAATCATCTTCACAAAATCCCTTTATGTTAATTTCTTCTTCTACCTCCTCCAAATATTCTTTAAACATATTAACATAGTTAAATCAGTTTAATTATAGTAATTATATTTTATTATTTAAATACAATATCAATTGTTTATTTATCATACATACCAAAGGAAAGTGAAAATTTCATCGTGTGTATGCATGGGCTACTATCTCCAAGACCGACATATTTTATTTCCATTAATGACTCTAATTATTGGTTATATAGACGGATTTAAGGATTATATGTCATTTTTATAACATTATTGTGAATATTGAAGGATAAAATATTATCTAGATTTATATCTTACCATCTTTTGTAAAACAATAGCATCGCTCATGTGTATGTATGGATTACTACCTTCATAAAGTGATGCGATTCATTTTACATTTATTATTTATATTTATGATCATAAGGATATAATTATTATATATATATATATAATATGTGTTACATAATTATGATTCTTAATAGGTGAATTACAATATAAATTTCTTTTGTTCCATCTATTAAAATGTGAAATAATTACTCATGCAAACTTATATATCATTGTCTCCAGGAAGTGATGCAATTCATTTTCCATCGTCACTTTATATGAATGGTTATAAATGTGTATATAATAAATAAATATGACATTTTTACTTGATTAAAAATTTTGATATGATGAAATCTGGACCAAGGTTCAATGATAGGATCCACCATACCAAAACAAGCAAGAAAAACAAAATAGTTAATGCATAGAACATTGATTCTGATGAAGAACTATTAATAAACAGGTGGTAGTATGTTATAAGTTGATCATAAATAGTATTATAAGTATTAATATATATATATATATATATTAAAATTATTATCAATCTAAATTTATTATACAAGAGGTTATAGAACATATGAATAACATTAGACTTAAGGTAAGGGTTTTTCATCCCTCTTTTGTTTCTAAGAGACATTTTTCATATTCATCACTTGTTTCATTTATGTGGTATCTAGATTTTACCTTTAATTTTTTAAATCATAAATAACATTTTATTCAAGGTATTTAAAGGTTAATATGAAGTTATTTATTTCAATGGGGTTATTATTTAGATGTTTCCATAATGTTAAGGGTTATATGTTACAACATCATTATTTACCAAGATTGTATATGCATAAATTTATAATGATAAAATTATATGATATAACTAAAAAAAATTTAGGTATTTTATTCCCATATATTTCTTTCATCATATTACATATTTTATTTTCAATTTACTCTATAGGTACTCAAATGTATGAAATAATATTTTCAAATAAAACAAACTTTATTTCTCTCTTCGGCAGGGAAGGTGTTTTTTCTATATCCATATTTTCTTAAAAAAATTCCATGAATGTTTTAAATATTATATAATTATTAGTTAAATTTATTTTTACCCATATTTCAAATTCTTTAAAAAGGATTAAAAATAATATTCTTATATTTTTCGAAACAAATATTTTTTACTAAAGTAATTAACAAAATATTGGATTAAACTTATTCCACATGAAAATAATTTCTTTCAATAATGAATAATAAATTATATAATTTTTTTTAATAAATTATATGGTTCTTTTGAAATAAAATATTTTCACTAATATTCTAGCAATTTTTAAATTATAAATAAGCAATTTCAAAATGAAAGTGGTATTTTCCCCAAAAAAATGTTACACTGATCTTTTAAAGGCATTTACATTTTTTACAACATCCTATGATGTTTCTAATTATTTACTAAGGATATTATCCAATGTTACCATATTTCTTCCATATATAGATGGCTATTGATTATGATGATGAAATATTGACAAAACACATTTTATTTTCCATGTGATAATATTTTTCTAAATGATAAATGTTCTCATGATCATTAGTAATAAATATAAAAAAATAATGATTTGTGATGGATGGGTCTGTTATAGATATCCAATTTATTGGGTAATTTTTAATTTTTATGATATCAAAGGACAAAGGTCGTATTTCAAGCCTAAAAGAGGGTACATGAGAGGTTATCTGATGCCCAATGAGGATACATAGGTGTTTATCCAATTCCCAAAAAGTGATCAATGTCTTGGTAGATAGTCTTGAAAAAATATTTCTATGATTATGATTTTTGAAAAAAGTTTTCCATTCTCTTATGACATGTTCTTTTTTAAGATTTATATTCTAATGGATCCTGATCAATGATTCACTTATGATTTATATATTATGGACTACCAAATATTTTTTCTATGATTCATAGATATGATCTATGAACTGTTTGGTTTTAGTTTATAACATTAAGATCATTCGCTCATTATATAATTCTTATCTTATTCACACTTATTATTATCAAATGTTTTCTCCCATGTTAACCCTTGTTGAGCATTTAATCACACTATTATTAAGTTTCCAGATCCATACCTTATGAAAAATTGGGTTAAGTAAGTTTTTGGGGATAATTTTATGGGATATGTTGATGAGTTTTCAGGGAATATGAAAAGTTGGGCATTATAAGAAAATTTCTCACTTTATGACATGGGTATTGTTGTGAAAGAGTTTTTACTAATTCTCTACAATAAATAAAATTAAAAAAGTTCTTGTATAGGTAAGTTACTTAATATTCTTTTTGATGTTGTAAAGGCCAAAAAAATTGGATCATGTTTATTTGTGTCAAAGCCAAAATGTAAAGAACATATGTTTTATTACTGAATCCATATGTATATATTCAAGTCTATTATATTTTGTATTAGAAGAAAGGTTTTGGTATCTTTAGATCTTAGGATAATTTAGATGAGAATATTTTAATATTTTTATATACCATCATGGGTTAATATTTTTATGTTTGATTATATATTTAAATACATTGATGCCAATTTTGATGTTTTATGTGATGGGAGTACTTGGGAGATATTTACTGAGTTTTTATAGATGTAAAAAGTATATTTAACCCTTAAGTTTAACATGTAAAATATTATTTTTAGGAAGATTGATTTTATATAATCTATACATAAGTTAAGATGTATTTATAACCTTTAGGGTTTATAAGATCTTTAATGTTTAGGTAATTATGGATAATTGGGATAAAGGGATATTAAATTTATAGAAGACATGTTTTATCATATAGATAATCCTGGTATTGAAAATTATATTGGTGAATAAATGAATAATATTATTTTTAAATAATATCACTATATTGGGAACATTATATGATTAAGGTAGATGGAAATATTTTTGTTTTAGATGAGAGTTTATTTTGGGGAATAAAGGTTGAATTCTCTTTTAGAATCATATATTTTTATATTTTTAAATTATATTGATTCTGGTTCTTTATCACAAATATTCACATATTTTAGAGACTATATGATTATAGAATGCACATTTTTGGTATGAGACCTTAAGAGTGTTTGATGTTATACCGAGATTAATTTTAATTATATCTTAGAGGAATATGTTATCACACCATTCTAATATTTGGGTTTTAGTTTTGTTATGATATATTTTAAATAGTATTATGATTAGTTATTTATGAAATTATTTAAGTACAACTCTGTGTGTTTTTATTTAGAATTTGGAGATTAATTTTTTTTATACATATAATGTTGTATTCATTTTTAGTATTATCTTAACTTATGAAAATAAATTTTCAGTTTATTTTAATTGATAGATTCATGAGAAATAACTTTTTACCCTTTTATAGATCTTATTATCCATTAAAATTTAATTTAAGTTCCTTGGGAAATAAAAAATCATCTTGAATATTCATTTCTTGGAGTAAGATATGATATACATGTGGAAATTTATTAAATCAAAAACAACAGGTGAAATTTTTATAATGAAATGGATATAAATAAAGTAAGTATATTTTATCGTGTTCTATATATTTGTATTAAAATAATCCCACAAATCTTGGAAAATGATCTTGAAATAAAAAAATTATACTTTTAACTCGGTTTTTTTATGATTTTATGGTCTAATTTATCCCTTATATATTTATGGTTTTTGGTCATTAAATTTCTCATTATCATGTTTTCTATCACACTCTATTATTCCTTGGATGTTACATTTCTCCTTCATTTCTATATTATAACTTTTAACCAATGTTCTCATTATATGGTGATGAAACCTCCTTATGTAGAGTGTGTTTGAAACTCTAATTTTAATGACCACAAACCGTGATTCTTTTAGTAATAATGATATACATTTTTTATGAAAACATTTTATATAGTAAGACTTTTTTATGATAATTATTCTAAGTGTCATGGTGATTCACCATTATTCGGGATTCACCATCAGGACTTATTACTATCATCTTGGATCTACCGCTGAGGTGAGACACCACTAAGGATGATGTACCATAAGAGGAGATACTCCCAAGATGAGATACCATCAGTCTTGTTACCATCAGACTCTGAGTCACCACCAGACTCGGATTCACCATCATCTAGAGGTACCACTGGTCCGATATACTACCAGATACCGAGTCACTATCATCTTCATGATACCATTGTTGTCTAAGGACTTTGGAATGAATTGCTCAACGACTATTTACATTCAATGAAAAATTGACCAAGTATTCATGACATATTCAATCCCGATCTAAGGATCATGGATCTCCTCTAAATCATGATTCTATATATACGTGAAGTACATATATCTCTCTGTGTTTACTCAATACATATAAAATATATAGTTATTATTGATAGAAAAACTTGTAGAAAATTTTTCAGTCAAAAATATAAATCTATACAATCTCGTTGATTCATCTAATGTGAAGATCAATGACACCAAATCAAAAAATCCATTATAAATATTGATTGAGACACTGATAGAGATCAATTAAAATATTCTTGTAGATTCCAATGGTCATCTATTCTAATTCAATTTTTAAGAATAAATCTTCAACTCCTCACCAACACCAATCTGAGGACATTGAACATTCTGAGCATACCAGACTGGTCATTATTAAATTATTTATTACTCTTTTTGTTAATTGTTTTTATTTTGAGTAGTGTGTTGTTATTCTGTTATCAAACACACAATGTCTCTTGTACCTAACTGGAGAATTCTTGATATTTTATTCTTCCTTTAAATTTTTTTTAACTATGTTTGTGGAAGAGGTCCATGTGTGGCCTATTTTATTTTCTATTCCCATGTATAACTGTGGATGAGGATCATTATCCTGGACAGCTTGTAGTTGTTGTTTTTTTACCTAATCCAACTTATGTATTTATTTTATTATTATTATTATTGGCCTGACATCAGATGATTACCAAGTAGAATGGATTGAGTCTCATCTTGATACAAACAACTTGTTTATTCTACTATATTATTTTCTCTTGTTTTATTACCATATCCTAAATTTTTTTTAATCCATAAAAAACTATTAATTTGACAATTAATCTTAACTAGTGTTTATATTTTTTTCAAAATTAAATTGATTTCAAAAGATAAGGTAATTCTGATCATTATTTTAGCTGAGACTTAATCACTCTTTTAGAAATCTTTTAAAAGGATTTATCTTATATCAATATTAAATTTTTATTAATTTTCCAGTTTTTTATTAATAGGATTTTATTTTATCTTAATATTTAAATAGAAATTTTTATTGGGAACTCAATTCACCCCCTGTTGTGTCACTCACTCCACAAAACATTTTGTATCAGATTATTTTTTTATTAACTTCTTAACTATGGTTTTAGTTGTAATATAAATATCCTAGATTTATGTCAATTCTAAATTTTTGTTATATAAGGATAATAAAAAATAAGGATATGATACCAATAGGCCTCCTTATTTTAATGGTACAATTTATGCCCAATGGAAAACCAAAATGAAAATGCATTTAGAAAGTATGGGTTTTGGAATTTGGACTATAATAGAATATCAATATGAAATACCAAAAACTGCTATAATTACTTCAAGTGATGCTACCAAAGAAACATAAAATAATAATTGTAAAGATGTGAATTCTTTTTTGTGCATTGGGTGATGATGAATTTAATAGAATATCTACTTTAAAATATTCTTTTTAAATATGGGATACCTTATCTATTTCACAGGAAGGGACATAAAACGTCAAATAAATGAGACTAAACACATATACAATCAAGTATGATAATTTAAAAAAAATTGAACCAATTTCTGATATGTATCTAAGGTTTAATGAAATAGTGAATATCATTCACTCACATGGAAAATAAGGGACAAACAAAGATTATTTGAGGAGATTCCTCTTGTGCTTACTGGATATGTGTAGAGGGACATCTGTGTCAATTAGAAAATTTTGTGATGTGATTAAACTAAATTTTAAGTAATTGATGGGAAAATTGATGATTTATGATGAAGTGATTAAAGTAAGAAAAGGAGATCGATGAAGTGAAACCAAAGATAAAATTAGTATCCTTTAAGACTACTACCTACAAACAAATAGAAAAGGTACACGATTAAGATATCAATAAAGGATAATCTCTTAATGAATGTAATGAAGAGATGGCCCATATTGTGTGAAAATTCAATAAATTCTATAAGAAAAATAATTTATTAAAGAAATCTAATTTAAGAAGAAATTATGACAACAAAGGAAAGTGTAAAAAGGATTGTAAAAAGGATGACACACAAAATGTACTCACCTGCTATGAATGTAAGAGGAATGGACACATTAAAGTTTATTATCCAGAATTGAAATATAAAAAGAAGTATGATGATAAGGAAAAATGATTAAAGAGATATATGAAAGAAACATAGAGTGCCTCAAAAGATAGTTTTAGTGATTTAGAAACTAATCAAGAAGATAAGTATGATTGGGAAAATATGTGCTTTGTGGAAAGAATGTTTGAGGTATTAAATATTCTTCCTTTTTTCATACTAATATTTCAAAAATTTCTAAAAATGTATAAAAAGATGATTTTTAGGAAAGAATTACCAATGATGATATATATTATTATTGTAACATTTTGAAAGATATCATTCAAGTGGTGAAAGATAAATGTAACTCACTTAAGAAACAACATTCTTTGACAGTAAATATTAATACTAACCTTACTATTAAAAATTTAAAAAATGATTAATTATTGAAAGAGGAAAATTAATTAATATTTTCAAATGAACATATAAATAAATATATAGAAACATTCACCAATGGTAAGAAAACATAACACAAATAATGGGAAATCAAGTTGATCCCAAGTATATAACTAGCATTGGTTATCAACGAGGACAAAGAAAAATTACAAAAACCATATTTACATCCAATACTAGTTTTGAAAATTCATATAATAAAAATACCTACTAAATATACCTAATAAATTATTTATTTCTAGAATCCTACAATATGTTTATAATAAACCAATTAGGAAATTATGGGTGCCAAAATCTCTTATTACCAAAAAAACTTGACCCAAGAGGATTTGGGTACAAAAATCATTTCTGGCATAAATTTTTTTTGTAGGAAACCTATTTGAAAACCTCCAACCAAATAATATTTTAAATAGATATTGTATTTTATAGACATATGTCGGTGAGTATTCAAAATTCAAGACATTGATCTAATTTGATGGTGGTTATGTTAGTTTTTGGTGACAATGTTAAAGGGAAAATCATCAACCTTGGCCAAATCAGTAATTCTAATTCTGTATTAATTCATAAAGTTTTATGTGTAGATGGATAAAAATATAATCTTCTAAGTAAATCACAATTATGGGATGATGTATTTTAAGTAAAATTTGAAAACAATTCAATTCATGTTTTTTATCATGAAAATTTTTCAGATTTTTCTGCATTAAGAAATGATAATAATTATTCTACTGTTTTAAATTCTTTATCTTTGAAAAATTATTTATTTATTATGTTCCTTTAATAAATAATCTTGGCTTTGGAATAGTAGAATATTCCATTTTAATAATCAATTTCTGAGAAAGATATCTAGAAAAGGGTTAGTTAGAGATCTACCAAAGCCTGAATTCTTAAATGAAAGAGTTTTTGATCCCTTCCAAAAAGGGAAACTTCATAAGATTTTTTTTAAATATAATAACGATGTTTCAACCTCTCACCCTCTAGACTTAGTTCATACAAGACTCTTTAGACCCTCTAGAGTTTCTAGTTTATAAGGAAAACATTATGTCTATGTCCTTGTATATGACTTCTCTAGATACACTTGGGTATTATTTCTAGCTCACAAAAGTTAATCTTGTTCTTACTTTATTAAATATTCCAAATATATAGAAAATATTATTGGACATAGCATTAAGACCTTAAGAAGTGATCATGGTTGATAGTTTGAAAATCAAGACATTGAATAATTTTGTTCTCAAAATGGTTATAATCGTATCTTTTCTGCTCCTAGGAAACCCCAAAAAAATGGTGTGGTAGAAAGAAGAAATAGAACTCTTCAGGAGATAGCCCATACTATGATGAACGAGTAAAACATTTCTATCTACTTTTGGGAATAGGTTGTAAACATATCCTGTTATACTATAAATAGAGTCTTAATTATACCTCTCATAAAAATAACACCTTATGAGTTTTGGAATAATATTAAAAGCTTGGGTTAATAACTTTAGAGTTCTGGGATGAAAAGTTTTTAATCTAAATACAGAAGATAATATAGAAAAATATGCTTCCAAGAGTGGTGAATGAATTTTTCTTGGATATTAAACTTCAGAAAAATATTATAGATTATTTAATAAGAGAACCAGAATAGTGTAAGAGTCTATTCATATTGAATTTTATGAAACCTACCCCAATGAAACTAATACCATTTTAGAGAACCTTGAGGATGATATTTTGACTCTAAATATCAATCCTAAACCTTATAAAAGTTTTGTGAAATAAGAATATAGTTCACCCAGTGAGTGTCCGGATCCCAAACCTAAAAATATATTGAAACAACAAGCCCCTCTTTTCAATGATCTGTCAGGACTCATGGAAACCACCCTTTACATAATGTAATAGGAAACCTAGATAGAGGTATACAAACTAGATTTTCACTTAGAAATAAAATTAAACAACAAGCCTCATTTGAATAGCTTGAACCTTAGAAAATTAATGATGCCATCAATGATGAATTCTGTGTAATAGCTATGCAATAAGAACTTAATCAATTTAAGATAAAAAATATTTGGAAACTTTATGATAGATCTAAAGACACCTTAGCTATTGGAAATAAGTGGGTGTTTAGAAAGATGGTTGATGAGTCAGGAAATATTGTAAGAAAGAAGCCAAGATTAGTTGTATAGGGTTATAATCAAGAATAAGGTACTGCTTATGAAGAACTGTTTTCACTTGTAATATGACTTTAATTCATTAGGATTCTACTTTTATATGAAACACATTTGGATTTCAAACTATATAAAATGGATTTTAAAAGTACATTCTTAAATTGATTTATAATTAAGAATTTTTTTCTTTAACAACCTCCTAAATTTCAAAATCCACATTTTCTAAATGACGCTTTTAAACTAAAAAAATATTTATATGGTTTAAAAAAAGCTCCAAGAGCATGGTATGATAAGCTTACCTCTTTTCTTATTTCAAAAAGTTTTTCAAAAGGTATTTGCTGATCCAAATCTTTCTTAAAAAAAGTAATTTCAAATGCTGTTTTAATAGTAAAAATATATGTATTTGATATTATTTTTGGATCTACTAAAGACACCCTATGTACTGATTATTCAAAAATAATGAAAAATATATTTAAATGAGTTTAATGGGTGAACTCAAATTCTTTCTTGGTTTTCATATTTTACAAAATAAAGGAATTATCATAAATCAATTTAAATATATTAATGACCTTTGAAATCATTTTGGCTTAGATAGAACAAACATTAGTGATAATCCTCTGACTACCACCTATAAACTAGATCTTGATGAATTTGGGAAATCAATAAATCAATCTTATTACAATGACATAATTGAATGTATCTTATATTTAACTGATAGTCAACCTGTTATTATGTTTATTGTGTGTATGTGTTCTCCTTTTCAAGAAAATATATATGATTCACACTTATTAATTATCAAATGAATTTTTATATACCTAAAATATAAAACAAAGTAAGTATTTTTTTATCCAATAGGACATGATTCTGATTTAGTAAGTTATTCAAATGCTAATTTTAGTGGTTCTAATTTAGTTAGAAAAATAACATCATGAACATGTAGTATTTTAGAAAAATCCTTAGTATCATGGTGTAGTAAGAAGAATAATTATATTTTCTTATCCATAGCTAAAGCTAAATACATAGCTATAGGTAGTTTCTATGAAAATATATTTTGGATGAATTAAACTTTACTAGTCTTTGGATATCAATTTAAACATGTGCATATAAATTGTGATAAAAAATGTATGATAAAAATTTCCAAAAATTAAGTATCTCATTCTAAAATAAAACACATTGATGTAAGACATCACTTTTGGAGATATCATTATCAAAAATTTAATGTAACATTAGAATTTATTTGTATTGAACATCAGTTTTCTAATTTCATCACAAACCATTTGAATTCTGAAAGATTAAACTACATCAGACATGAACTAGGAATGATATATTTCGGAAGATAGAGTCACCATTGGAAAGTCACTATTCAAAAGTCACCATTGATTAGTCATCATGGACAAGTCACCGTTAATGATTCACTATTGATGATTCACTACTGATGAGTAATCGTTGGATAAGTCACCGTTCTTTTTTGTTACCATTGTTTTATTATCATTGCTATTGTTTTCCCAATTAATTATTTATTGTCATAAATTTATTATTTATTAATTATAATTCCTAAGTGATAATTCCCTCTTGCTAAATCAAATTTATTCACTACCTCTTAAACCCTTGAACTCCCCGAACCTTTATATTCCACTTAGATCGATCATCCTTCCTTCCTGACTTAAACCATCAACTAATCTGAATGGCCCATGTGAAGTGAGTATCATAGTTGAATATGGATGATATGAGGCAATCCAGGAAACAAAAAGCATCTTCCGTCAGTTTGGATATTGTTTCATAGAACCCACAACTAGAAAAATGGGTAGTCAAAGTAGAAAATGAAATTGATGCATAATGGATTGCATCTATCAATTCAATAGTATTAAAAGTTATAGAAGAATAAATGTAGATGAACTGGTTCACATCAATTCATTGAGTGAATCATCGAAGTTTATCCTATGATTTATATTAGAATACTGAGTTTATTTTTGAAAATAAATTGGATGTGATAAAAAGTCACATTGATAGAGAAAATATTTATTTCTCATCAAAGGAATGGGAAAAGTGGTTAAAAGTACCTCATAAAGTTATATATGAGTATTTTCAAGGAATTATTCCAAGTGACACTGAAAGGTTCAAATATAAAGAGGCTCTTATATAGTTTATTGGAGATAATACCCTGAGAAAACCTATATATTCTTAACTCCATAGCAAAAGTGAGTTTTTATTCAAGTTTTTACAATATGTTTTGTGTCACATAAAGGTAGATTTCAATAACATGTGATATCATGATATTTACTTCCTATTTATGATGAAACAAGGGGAAAAGATCAATCTGTGTAGATTTTTTATGAATCATATATATGAGATGTTCAAGAATATCTCAAGATGGATATCCTTTATATATCCTATGATTATTTCTTCCATATTAGATTCTAGGGGATTTTTCAAATAATGAGAAGAAGATGAAGATGAGTTTGGTGGATTTTCTTATCAAATACAATTTGTAAAAGGGTTAAATCAAGATGTAATTAGTATATTAAATTATGGTTAAGTGAAAATGAAAATTTATATGACGAATTCAACCCTTTTGATCATCCAAACAAACCCTAGTATATGGTGGATCCTATTCTTAAACCTAATGAGTTAGTTGATTACTTTGAGGATGTTGATAGTGAATATTTTGAAAAAATAATGGAATAATAATAAAATTATTTTTTAGTGGAAGTGGGCAGTGATCTGAATATTCCTAAATCTCCTCCTAAAGTTTCTGTTAGACCAATTAGTCCACTAGGTTATCTACCTACACAAGAATCTATTTTAGATGAAAATAGTTATGAGAAAACTAAAGTATCTAGAGTTGATCATTTTATGACTTATTCCTTCAAAACGTAAAGTGACTAGAATGTTAATGAGAATAGAAGTGATGAAAATTCTTCTAAGGAAGAAAATGGTGATGAAGATCATGAAAAATCAAATGGAAATTATAGTTGAAATGATGAAGGAGGCGATTATCATGAATATGATCATGGAAATGATCATAAGTGAAGATGATATGATTGATAATGATCATGAGGTGGTTCAGACTCATCCTTCATCACCATTGGTATCAAGTACCTGTCATATATGAGAATCAATCTAAAGACACTGAGATGGTTAATTTACCACTAATTACTATAGAAGATGTGGAAGTTGATACTAAGGGGGGGAATACTCCCAATACTATTAATCAGTTAGAACAAATGGATCAATAAAAACCAATAGATAATTTATAGACAGCTCATACACCATCCCCTTCTATACCTGAATTTGGTCAATCCTCTCATGTACCCAGAGAATCTACAATTCTTCCTTATAAAAGACCGAAAGTTATTTCATTTTGAAGATTGGGAAATTATCCTTGTTTAGTTAGACATGTTTTTTATTATATTGATTTGGGTGATGAGCATGAAAATATTATTGGATAACAAGGATCCATAGTGGATCAAATTGATCAAGCTGGGGAGTTTCAATATTTACTCCCATGGTGATAGATAGATGAACTGAGGCTGAAGTACCTCATGAGAAAAGAGTTCATATTTATACTCAATATTTTATACCTCATGATGTTTTTACATAAGTCGATTTAGAATCTTTTTAAAGGAATTTGAATTAGGATTCGGACTTCTTGAGAAGAATTTATGTTTCAGATTTTAAAAATGTCTTGACCTCTCAAACATCTCCAATTCTCAAGCCCAGTGAAGAAAGAACTCGATATTTGGTTGAGTAGATTATATCACATTTAAAACCAAGATTTATCTTACATATTCAATAATAGAAGTGAAGAATATAATAATTTAATCATAATTAGAAATCTTGAAAGCTTCGGTAGAGGGTTAGTCATCTTCTTTTTTAGAATGTTTAAATTTTGTCTTTCAGAAACTAGAAAGCATGTCTGTTGTTGCCTCTACATCATATGCACCTCCTCCTACTCCAATAAAAATCGATAGAGATATTATAAATCATATTATTATAGAAGATATAATTAATGAGTTTTGTGATTGGACCACTCATGAGGAAAAAAATAATTAAAATACATCATCATGGAGAGCATTTCTAAAAGATGATAAGAGAGTATACCATTGATATCTAAATAGATAAGAACATCGTCAAGAAAGAAATAATTCAATATTTTTTAAGTATTTATAAAAATAATGTTATTTATAATAAATTAAAATTTCTGACAGAGAATTGGATGTTTCTACAAATGACAAGGGCTTTTGAAGACAAGTGAGCCAACTAAAGGTTCTCATAGCAACTCTGTAGAGATTTATGGAAGATAAAAATGATTTCTTCAGTACCATGTAAAGGGAATATGATAAAATTATGTCTCCTATCAGCCTCATGAAACCCTTTATACATCTTCAAAGTTTAAATATTATTGAAAGAGGGAAAATTATTGAGGAAAAAGTTTATTTAACCACAACCATAGATCCATTTTGATATAGCTCAACTGTGATTACTCAATCAGATGGTGTTCTGTATCCCCCATTTCACCCTATGAGTTTATCATAAGTTGATTCAATAACACACCTGTGGCTAGTTATTGTTCATAAAAATCTTCCTAGAGTCACAACAACAACTTCCATTACCACATATGCTCCAACATTCACTACCACTATCTCTTCTCAGGAAGGAGAAAATGAAAAATTGAAAGAAGAAGTTGGTCAACCACCAACATCTAAATTTTGAATCTGATTAGATTCAATATTTTGATAGGGGCCATGTCCTTTTACTTTTTATCTATATATTATTGTACTCAACATGTTTTTGGATACTATTAAATTCAATATCTTAGTGTTATTATAGTTTACCATTTTCTTTTTTTTATTATTGTTTTATTTTTGATAATCTCAAAAGGGGAGATAAAATGATCTTTTAATTTTATACATGAATATTATGATATTTAGGATATTTATCAACATTTTTTATATCACATATATCTTACATAAATCTATTATTATCTATTTTTACATGATTAGTACATGTCTTGTAAAATTCCATGTTTTGTGATCATCAAAATACGGATAATGTTGGAACCTCCTTCTGTGGACTCTGTTTGACACACTATTATATTAATGATCACAAACCATGATTGTCACACATTGAACCAAACTGTGCGCTTCCAAGTCCTTTTTAAAAATATATATTAATTAAATTAAAACTAAAATTAAAATAAAATAAATAAACACATAATTCTAACCCTCTCCCCTACCTCAATCGATGTAGCCCCTCCCTCTACCCTTACCATGCTCGACACCCCCCTCCAAGCCCGTGCATGACTATTCTTTACCAGATTACTCCAGAACACCACCTCCCCTCCATCATTAATTCCTCCACCCTCTCCTTGTGTGGCACCCCTCCTTTCTCTGGTTGCACGACACAACCCCCCCCCCCCCCCCATAGATCTCTCAACTTTGAGTGCTCCCCCCTTCTGGAGAGCCTCCCCTCTCCTCAATTTCCACCATTTCTTCATGTTTTTGGCTCTAATCACCTAATTAAGGTGGTCGATCCTCTATCCTTGTGTTTTTTTGGAGATTTCCACCCTCCCTATTTCCCCTCTTATCTCATCTGAAACCCGTGTCCATGGTTGATTGGATTTTTTTTCCTTCTTCCATTTTTAGTGGGTGTGGTGGGTCTCTCGGGTCATCCTTGTGCGGGTTTCTGCATCCTCTACCGAAGGCGAGGCACTTTGGTATATTCTGGTTCATCCCCCTTCATTGGAGGTTAATTTACTTTACCCTCTTTTTTAGGTAATTTTCATGTGTTCTAAATTTTATTTGGGTAGTGATAAGTGTGATTTGGTTGGTTTAAATTGGTTGTTTTTCTTGTGGTTTTAAACAAGTAATTTATAAATTGGTTAAATGATGGTAAACTTATTTTAAATGGGTTTTTGGTGTGAGTAAAATGGAAAATGGATTAGTACTGGAATGTTGGCCATTTGTGAACTTTTATTATGAGTTGTAAATTCTTTAAATAAAAGGATTCTTTTTTTGGAAATGAAATTATTTTATTTGTTTGTTCTCTATAGGTTAATTAAATTGTTTTGTGGCAGCTTGAAGGGTTGTACGCACATACATAGGTATGTATATATATTTATATATATCCTTTCTACACATATTCCCTCATGGATCATGGAATATGAGTATTGGATTAAGGGGTATATATATATGAGTGAATTTGTGTGAAATCATTGGTCGATATTTGTTAATGGTTATTAGTGCTGAATTGTTTATCTTGGTCTGCTCCTATTTTGAGGTAAGATCGCTTTCAATTGTACTTTAAATTAATGAATTATTGATTTATTACATTCCTTTCCTTTATTTAATGTAAATTAGTATTGTAAAGATTTTTGAATAAATGTTTGTTGTGAAATAGAATGATTTTTTTAATGTATTTGAATTGCATGTAATGGTTTGTTAAATGTTCTTGGTAAGGGTTAGATGGAATGCCCCTTTGGCCCTTATAAATGTGATTCAAATTTAAAGTGGAGAATTTTGTTTCTGAAATGGGTTTCCAAGAGCATTTCTGTTTTTCAAACTAATTTTCATGTGATTATTTAAGAAATGGTTAGTCATGTACGTTGAATTGTGTCCCGGTTGGCATTTTTGGAAAAGGTTGGTTTTGGGAAATTTTTAAGGACTCGTTTGGACACTTTGTAAAAATAACGAAAAAGGTTTATTATGAAAACCTCTATTGGATGTTCTCATGCCTTATCTCAAATAATGGATGGTATTTCCTCATAGTGGAATCATCATAATCCATTATCAGATATCCTCAGCAAGAACCCTTTGCGTTCTATTTGTTTTAAGTCATTAGTTTAGTCATTGGATAGACTCAGCGTGAGACTCGTTGTGAATTGTTATTATACACACACACACACATATATATATATATATATATATATATATTGTGATTGGATTCTCAACTGGTATCAGTTATCTCACCCCCATTATATACATGATACGTGGGATCCTACCATATTAAAAAAAATTGGTGCATTATTTTTTCTCTGGTAGTTTACATACTAACTAGTGGCCCATAATAGGTCGATATATTTGGGTTTATTGCTATGGGATTGGGCCCCTCAATCTCACCTAATTTAGGGTGGCTAGGAAATTATGGAATTTTCAATTTCATCATGTGTGGAATGCTATTGGGGATGGGGTCTCATGTATTAGTACATTCTAGATTATTCTTTATCTCCTAGGTTCTAGTATATCTATTGGGTCTTACTTTCTTTCAGTGGTGGATGAGATACATGTATGATTATTTTCATTTCCCTTACTATGTGATTTCTGGAGTGCCTTCTTCTGTAGTATTTTTCTTGGAAAGTGATGTGTTGGTTTTAGAATGTTTTATGAAAACTATTTTAAAAGAAAATAGTATTTCTTTCTCTTTGAAAAAATTGAATATATGGGAAACACTTACCCCATGAAAAGGTTTTTGTATCACTAATGGAATGAACCTGGTTTAGAAATGAATAAGGGAAGTGTTCCATACTTTGTGTTTGAGTAAAATGTATTGAAAATCATACTTTTATATGTTTTACTTCAAACCTGAAATTAATGTTTCTTATGTTTAAAGGAAATGCATTTGTAAATAGATTACTTGGGAACACCTACTGAGTTTTAATACTCACACATATACTTCATTCTTGTTTTTAGTCTCAATTATGGGTTTCAATTTGATCTTGATCACCATGGGAGATGTTTATTCTTGGGATAAAAGAGTGACCCATGGGGTCATATGGAGTTTAGTGGTCATCAAGTTTTGTTAGTTTTATTTTTAAGTTCTTGTTTAGTCATTTTGTTTGGTTCCTTTATTTTGGGACTTTATTTTATTATTACACTTCTTTATATTTATATATATTGGGTAGAGTCATTCCCATCATCACTCTGTTTATTCCCTCGGTGCTTTTTATAATCTTGGGAGGATCGAGAATGCCTCTTAGACCTTGTCGCTGGTCGGCTCGGGTGATCGGTTCAGGTTCAACCTTGGTTAGTTCTTGATAATGATTATTTCAGTACTAATGATCTACATGTTGAATAATATAATTGTATATGTTAAGACTAATTTTATGAAAATTATACTAAATGTCATGGTGACATACCATTAGCCAAGAGTCATTGTCAGGACTTGTCACCGTCAACCATGAGTTACTGTTGAGGCAGGTCACCGCTAACGATGAGCTACTACCGGTGGACACAATATGAGGATGAGCTACTGTCAAGATTGTTTCCGTCAGTATTTGATTCAGTTACAGAATCTAATTCACCATCAGAATGAGGTACCACTAGTCTAAGATACTACAAGATGATGAGTCACTACTGGCCTTTTGCTATTGTTGTTGTCTGAGGACTTGTTTGTGAATGAATCATTACTTATTTCATTTCAAAGAAAATTTGACCAAGTCCTCCTGAAATAGTAAAATCTTATTTAAGGATTTTTGATCTCCTTCAACTGATGATGTTATATATTTGCGAAGGGCATCTCTCCATATACTCAATAGGTATAATATATACAGTGATTACTGACTGAAAACCTGTCATGACCCGTCCTCGGGGCCCATGTCGTGACTACCCCAAGCCCACCTTCCATAGGTCAGGGGATGGAGACTAGCACCAAAGGCATAAATCCCGAAAAAGTGAAGGAATTTCCATTATAATGTAAACAAACACAATAGAGTATGCAAGTGAAGTAATCACTAATTAAAACTGAGTACAAAAGTAAGTGCTAAGAAGTAAATGGGCCAGTATAAAAACCCAACTGAAAGGAAAGTATAACAGCAGTTGGTAAAAGAGCAGCACCAAGTCGTCCTCCAAAAACCCCACCTAATGTGTTGGTAAAAATAGTCTCCTCATCTCCTCGGGTCTGGCCGTCCACTCCGTGTACGTCCCACCAAGTGGTCCACCTCCGGGTACCATCCATCTCCACAAGCCTCCACCTCGATCATTGATGTCTGTCATCTATATCCAATACAATGTAGTGTGGGCATAGCTCATGCAGGGGTGATTATACGATACTCAGTAGGGACCCCAAGACCCCTGAAGGTCTCTTAGAATCCACGGAGGATAAACCACAAAGGAAATATATAATCACAAAGTATCAACCAACTTTACTTAGGTATATTCCCATACATATACCTAAGTCATAAATTACAAAACGGATCCAACTCTCAAGCCAAGCACAACCCAGTCCACACAGGAAAACCCAACCCAGTCCACACAGGAAAGCACAACCCGGTCCAGACAGGAAAGCAAGTCAATAACATCGATGATAATGATTGAAATTCAACACTCATCTCACACAGGTATACATCTATCGTATAGAAATAGAGATGATAAGATTTATCCACTGAATCATCTAATCTATCAAACCCACATAGGATACAATACCAGCTAAGTTGTCGGGCCCACATAGGATACATGACCAGCTACTCTGCCAGACCCACTCAGGATACAAGTACAGAGGTCAATACTGTCGGACCCACGTAGGATACAAGAATAGTAGTCATCGTCGTCGGACCCATATAGGATCCTAGTATGATCATCATCACTTCCAAACCCATGGAGGATCCAAGTACAGTCTTCCTCACTGCCGAAACCACGGAGGATCCAAGTGCAGTCGTCATAGTCACATCGCAGCCAGATCTAGGGCTCCCGCACACAGCATGCTCGATTCCAGGAGGGTCCGGTACTTGAGCAAGAGAGTCAATACATCAACTGTCACGAAGCCCTAATTTAATGTATCCCAAAGTTCCATCTCATCAAAGAAACCCAACACGACAGACGGTGCGTCAATCGGACGCTCGGTCTAAGAGTTATTGGGTTTCCGTTCCAAGGGCCCAGTTGGTTTTTAAGCTAAAACCGACCCGACCGTAATCTAGCTGCATCCAAACCTCAAGTGTAGTAAGAAAAAAGAACCATATCAACCATATTATTTCAACTCAATTGGCGGCACGTCAATCGGACGTTTGGTCCTTAAGTTATAAGTGTTTCCGCTCCGAGGGCCCGGTTGGTTTTGGGTTCGAACCAACCTGGCCATACCCAAAATTTTCCAAAACCTCAAGTGTAACATAATGAAATGACCGTCTCGATCCAGGGATTCCTACGCAACTTATGGTTCATCGATCGGAGGTTCGTAGCTCATTTTATGTGCTAAAGAACGAAAAATGGTCTGAAGTGGGGGGTTTGGGCCCGGTCTGACCCGGCCCAACCCCCCTGGGTCGGCCCGAACCGGGTTGACCCGACCCGGGTCTAGGTCCGGCCTAGTAGGGATCGGCCCGGCCCGGCCGGCGTGGCCCGGTCCGCGTGACCCGCCCCGGCCCGGCTAGGGGGTACGATGGCTCAGCTAGCAAGCAGAGCGGGGTGGGGGGGCGTGGGCCCCCTCTGTTCCGCGGTCGCAGAGCCAGGCTGGCGCAGAGTCCCCCCTGGATCCCACATAGCCGCGGGATCCCCCATCGTGACAGTGGATGATGTCGCGGTGGGCCTCTGCCGGAGGCGCGCTGGGGCGCCGCCGCCTCCCAGCGACGCGCTGGGGCACTGCCGCCTCCCGGTGGCCAGCCGGTGCTGGCTGCAGCCTCCGATCTCCCGTGCTGCTGCGGTACTCCGTGGGCCACCGAAGTCAATCCGGTGGTCCATTTTTTCTCCGGTATGCACCAACGATCGTCTCGGGACCCAAGCTCCACTTCAGAGGCTCCTATTTGCCATTTCGGTCTCATTTTTTCATCTCCAATCACCCCACACATCAAAAACAAAATATCGATGGGTCCGGGCTTGTTCGTTAACCCGCACCCACCGCGTTAGAGGTTTAATTCGTCACCCAACAATTTAAATGCCAATCCGAGGGTATAAATCACATAATGAAATATAAAAATTCCCCTACCTCAAAAATTGATGTCGAACGTCAGCATCCTGGTAGACGGCGTCGCGGGGAAAGGGTTCATAGGTGTCGTCGGAGTGTGCCGAAGAGGAAGCGGTGTCTCCTTCTCCTGTCGTAGAGAAGAGAATTGGTGGTGCGTCATTGTTCTTCATGCAACCGACTTTCTTCATCGTTCTTCATTGGAGGTCGGCGTTCTTCCAAAACCTCAAGAGTTCTCTTGATCTTCCTTCACACAACGAAGGCTCTCCCAAAAATAAAATAATAGGCTCCTCCTATTATTTTATTTAACATGCACAGTAACTTCCAAAAAATTCATATCACCACATTAAAAAAACGTGTTGACAATCAATTAAGGAAGGGAGAGGAAAGATCCTCATTTATTAATTGCGTTGGAAATAAAATAAAAATGGGGGGAAAGAAGAAATATCCTCATTAAATTGTGGGTTGACATAAATTAATGGAGTGAGGTGGAGAGATTGGCATTTAATGGGGGTTTCCATTTTAATGAGGGGTTTTAATGAGTTTAGAGGAAATTAAATGGATAGGGCTCGTGTGGGACCCACCTCTCTAACATCAACACATGGGTAGTTAGGTGGCTATGCGACCCACCCTTTACTACCCATGGGAGGGAATAGCCTCCTTATAAAAAAATTATCCTGAAAATTTTTATATACTTCTTAAATAAACCCTCAATAAATATATTCTCCTCCATTGTGAACGCAACTATGGTAAGGATCACGTTAAGCAATTATCGGCGTTGTGAGTTCATTGGTGCCCTCGGATGTAAATTCCGGGCACCGGTTCAAAAGATAGAAAAACCATCTCGTTTGTTCACTGAGCGTACCCGAGCTAAATTTTAGAAATTGATTCTGGGCACACGGGGACTTGGAATCAAGTGTTGTTAGAAGCTACTGACTCGTAAAATTCCAAAGTATTTTCAAAAAAAATTCCTTGAAATTTATGGGTCTTTAAATTACTCCCATATTAGGGATTTGTGTCCCTCTAAATCTATAACGTAAACTATGGGAACAAATGAGGGTACTGAGCATGCATCTGAGCCTCCCGCTCCCATGTGCTCTCTTGGAGGTTCCATACTGCCAACAAATGCGCACCAGAGGAATCGATCGTCCACATAGGACCCACTCCTGTCGATCCCCGATCTCCACCGGGGCCTCCGCAAATGTCACCCTGTCATCAATTTTCATCTACCCATGGTCGATGATATGTGTCGGGTCATGCACATATCTCCTCAGCTGAGATACGTGGAAGACGTCATGCACCCGGTGCAACTGAGGTGGAAGGGTCAGGTGGTAAGCCACCTCGCCTACTCTACTGAGGACCTGAAAAGGCCCGATGAAGCGCGGAGATAACTTTCCGCCCCGGACAAACCTCCATAATCTACATCGAGGTGAGACCCGTAAGAAAACGTGGTCGCCATCCTCGAACTCTAGTGGTCTCAACCTCTTATCCACATAGGACTTTTGTCTGCTCTGTGCAGTCCTCATCCGCTCTTGGATGATCTACACCTTCTCTGTCGTAGCAAGAACCATCTCGGGTCCTATGAGTGCTGACTCCCCAGGGTCAGTCCAGCACAGAGGTGATCTATAAGGTCGGTCGTACAGTGCCTCGTATGGTGCCATCCCGATGGTGGAGTGGTAGTTGTTGTTGTATGCAAACTCCACTAAGGTTAGGTGATCCTCCCAGCTACGACCAAAGTCAATGACACATGCACGGAGCATGTCCTCGAGTGTCTGAATGGTCCTCTCTTTCTAGCCATCCATCTGCAGGTGAAAGGTAGTGCTCAGGCGTAGCTACCTCCCAAAAGCCTCCTGTATCCCCTTCAAATTCCAGGAAGTAAAGAGAGCGTCTCGATCAGAGATGATAGATGAAGACACACCATGGAGTCGTACGATATCCTGGGTGTAGAGGTGTCCTAGGCTCTATACTGATCCCTGCTCCCAGATCAGTAGGAAGTGGGACGACTTGGTGAGTCGGTCGACAATCACCCATATAGAGTCGTGCCCTCTGGAAGTACGTGGAATCCCCATCACGAAATCCATGGATATCATGTCCCACTTCCACTCTGGGACCTCTAAGGGATATACCAAGCCTGCAGGTACCTGGTGCTCTGCCTTCACTTGATGACAAGTGAGGCATCAAGAAACGAACTCCTCTACAGCCTTCTTCATACCTGGCCACCAGTGCTGTCATCTGAGGTCCTGATACATGTTCACTACTCTTGGATGTACCGCTAGATGGGAAGTGTGGAACTCCCTCAGCACCTCCTCTAGTAGTGAACCTAGTACCTTGATATGTCCCCTGAAGAGGATGACGTGCTCCCCACCTTCAGAAAATCCATTAGGTGCCAGCCCTGAGGATATCTGAGCACATCGCGCCTCATAGTCAACGTCCCCACACTGTGCATCCCTGACCCACTGAAGTAGTGGAGGAGTGACTGTGAGGGAATGTATATAGGCTTCCCCATCTCTATCCATGAAGGATATCTGCAATGTGGATAACTACCATGCTGCCTCTCCAAGTAGCTGAATGCCTGATATTCTGCTGATAGCATCAGCCACAACGTTCCCCTTCCCAGGAGAATAGACAATCTCAAACTCATAATCCTAGAGGAACTCGAGCCAGCGCCTCTGTCTCAGGTTCAGGTCCTTCTACGAGAAAATTTACCTATGACTCTGTTGGTTAGAGTAAACTTTAAAGCGCTCACCCATTAGATAGTGTTGCCACATCTTCAGGGAAAATACCACTGCTGCTAACTCCAGGTTATGGGTTGCATAGTTCTGCTCGTGTTGTCTCAACTGCTGTGAACCGTAAGCGATAACTGTTCGATCCTACATCAGGACGCACCCGATTCTGGCCCCTGATGCATCGCAGTAAACTACGTACCCTATTCCCTCCTCCGAAAACCTCAAGATGGGTGCATTGGTCAATATTTGCCTCATCTCTTGAAAGCTCTGCTGACATCTGTCTGACCACACGAAGGGTTTCCCATTCTTTTTCAAACCTGTAAGTGGTGCTACAACTCTGGAGAAGTCTGGCACAAATCTCTGATAGTACCCAGCAAGACCTAGGAAACTCTGCACCTCCATCACGCTCTTGGGTGGATCCCAAGAAAGTAATCCCTCGATCTTCGCGGAATCCGCTGCAAATCCCACCTCTGAGATGACTTGCCCCAAGAAGTGAACCTCTCTAATCCAGAAATGGCACTTCGAGAGATTACCATAAAGCCGGTGCTCTAGGAGTGTATCCAGTATAACCCGTAAGTGATAATAATTCTCCTCCTTTGTGGTTGATTAAATCAATATTTTGTCAATGAAGACTATGAAAAAACGATCAAGGTAAGGCTGGAAGATCCTGTTCATGAGACTCATGAACACAGTTGGAGAATTGGTCATGCCGAAGGGAATAACCAAGAACTCATAGTGGCCATACCGACACCTGAAGGCTGTCTTCTACACATCCTCGTCCCAAACTCTGAGCTGATGATAGCCTGACCTGAGGTCTATCTTCGAGAACCATCGTGCTCCCTTGAGCTGATCAAAGAGATCTTCAATCCTCGGAAGAGGGTACATGTTCCTCACGGTCACCTGGTTCAGGCGAAGATAGTCGACACACAGTCACAAGCTCCCATTCTCCTTCTTGGAGAACAGGATCGGAGAAGCCCAGGATAAAACACTGGGTCGGATGAAACCTTTCCCCTGTAAGTCCTCTAGATATACCCGCATCACACGAAGCTCGGCGGGAGACATCCAATATTCTGGAGTAGATATCGGGGATGTCCCATGGTACAAGTCTATATAGAAATCTACCTCCCTGTGAGGAGGTAATCCTGGAACGTCGTCAGGGAAAAGGTTCTCATACTGATCCACTACAACAGGAAAACTCGGACTCCGCACATCAACTACTCCGAGGATGAGACTAGCCAACTGATGTGTGATCGGTTTCCCTCTCCTCTGCGTAAGTCTATCTTGTGCTGCGAAGGTTCCCTTATCACCGGTGAAGGTGAACCTGGTCACATCCGTGCAGACACACCGCACCTTGTGCCTAATACATTAGATCTGAGCATGGACTATAGATTTCCAATCCATACCCACGATGACGTTGTAAGGCCTCGACGCCACTAATAGATGATCCGAGCTGAAGCTCTTGTCTCCTAGAGTAAGCTCACACTGCCGGCACCAGTGTGTAATCGTCGAGTCTACTCCTGTGGGAGTCTCAGTCCATAAGGATCAAAACAACGGCTCTGTCGGAATCTTCGAGCTCCAAACAAGGGCAGCGGAAATTAAATAATGACTCACACCTATGTCTATAATAACTACAGCAAGGGTGGAGTAGACATAGATAGTACCTCGAATCATCTCAGGTGCTCCGTGGTCATAAGCCTCTGCTGCCTGGAGCTGAGCCTACCTCTGCCCGCCAGCTCCCTGTGATCGGGGTGGACCTCTTGGGGGTGGTGGTGGTAGATCCATGAAATGTCATCCACCACCCACTGCATGGCCAGCTCCTCTGCCTCATCTGCCTGCTCCCTGCGGACCGCCATGGTCAAACCTCTGCCTCTTCATGGGAGGTCCCTCCACTGTATGTTGCTCGTTTGCATGACGGGTCGGGAAATCACGAGCCATGTGGCTCTGGCTGCCGCATACATAGCATTGTCTGCTCATCATAGGCTGGCTCTGTGCTGTGTGCCCCGCAAAGCCGAACTTGTATCCGGAGGTCGCCCACCTGATGACCTAGTCTGCTTAGACCCCAGTGACATCTTTCGACTTCCTGCTGCAGAAGACTCCACTCTGTGCCATCCTGCGGTGGTTCCCACTGCTGATGGTTTCTCGGTGAGAAATCTCTCCACTAAAAGGGCTCGCTCCAGAACCCCCCATGTGTCGGGATGTTGAGGGGAATCGTCGAAGCTCTGATCTCATGCCTCAGTCCCTACTCAAAGGTTTGGGGCCGGAAGAATGGGTCTCGTACCATGTTCGTAGAGTAGCATGAGAGGTCGGTAAATCTCACCGAGTACTAGGATACTGTCATGTTGCCTTGTCGCAGCTGCAGTAACTCCTGGATGCGCACCGCATGGAGGGTGGCTGGGACGAACTCCGAGAAGAAAAGGCTCTCGATGTCCATCCAATTTAGTGATGCCTCGTCATGCACCTGGAGCATCAGGCTCCACCATCTACCTGCTGCCGCGTGAAGGAGACTCGCGACAAGGATCACCATAAGGTCTGCTAGTTTCCCTACCAATCTGAAGACTCTAACGATATCCTCCAGCCAATCCTCGGGTGCCTAAGGATCCATCTCTCCATGGAACCTTGGTGGCCTCTGTCGCTAAAACTCATGAAACGTGCTCAGGCGGCATGAACTCTCTGCTGTAGAGGCTGGTAGCACTGGTGGATCAGCGGGTAGTGGTACTGCTGGTGCCTCTTCTGTAATGGGGCCCTGCACCAAGGCGTCATTGCTCGGTGGGCTTTCATCCCGCATGTAACTAGGAAACCTGGATGGCTAACTTTGTGGAGCCATCCTGAAAAGAAACAGGTGTTCCACGGTCAAACAATATACCTGGTGAGCTGACACAAAGTAATCACAAAGAAAACTTTGAAAGGAAACACACATGCAATCAGTGTTTTCGTGCACTGAGTCAGAAATCAGAGGTTAGGGTCCTGGTGTATGGATACATCAGTCGCCACACAAACACTGGACTCCCTGGACTGAAAAACACACTCAATACTATTAACACTATTGCTTCACAGAAAGTAAAGATCAGAGTCCTGAGTTTTGTGGTAGAAAAGACTCCTCTGATACCAATTTTTCACGACCCTTCCTCGGGGCCCATGCTGTGAATACCCCAAGCCTGCCATCCATAGTCCAGGGGCTGGCGACTAGCACCAAAGGCATAAATCCAGAAATAGGGAAGGAATTTCCTTTATAAAGTAAACAAACACAACAGAGTATGCAAGTGAAGTAAGCAATAAGTAAAACTGAGTACAAAAGTAAGTGTTGAGAAGTAAATGGACCAGTATTCAAACCCAACTTAAAGTACAGTACAACTGAAAGGAAAGTATAACAGTAGTAGGTAAAATAGCAGCACTGAGTCATCCTCTAGAAACCCCTCCTGAAGGGTGGGTACATATAGTCTCCTCAGCTCTCCGGGTCCGGCCGTCCGCTCCGTGTACGTCCCGCCAAGTGGTCCTCCTACAGGTATCATCCATCTCCACAAGCCTCTACCTCGATTAGTGATTTCCTTCATCTGCATCCAACAAAACGTAGTGCAGGCATAGCCCGTGCAGGGTTGAGTATATGATACTCAGTAGGGACCTCGAGACCCCCGAAGGTATATTAGAATCCACGGCGGATAAAAAACAATGGAAAGATACAGTCACGAAGTATCAGCCGGCTTTACTTAGGTATATGCCCATACATATACCTAAGTCGTTAATTACAAAATGGCTCCAACTCTCAAGCCAAGAAAAACCCATTCCAAAAAGGAAAACACAACCCATTCCACACAGGAAATCACAAGCCAGTCCACACAGAAAAGCAAGTCAATCACATCGATGATAATGATTGAAATTCAAGACTCATTTCACACAGGTATACATCTTTCGTATAGAAATAGATATTATCAGATGTAGCCACTAAATCATCTAAGATGTCAGACCCACATAGGATACAAGACCAGCTAAGCTGTCGAACCAACATAGGATACAAGACCATCTACTTTGCCGGACCCACTCAGGATACAAGTACAGAGGTCAATACTGCCAGACCCACGTAGGATACAAGAATAGTAGTCATCACAGTCGAACCCACAGAGGATCCCAGTATGTTCATCATCGCTGCCAAACCCCTGGAGGATTTAAGTAAATTAGTCCTCACTACCGAACCCACGATGGATTCAAGTGCAATCGCTATCGTCTCATCACAACCAGCTCTAGGGTTCCCGCACATAGCACGCTCGATTCTGGGAGGGTCCACTCCTCGAGCAAGAGATTTGATACATGAACTGTCACGAATCACGGAGTTGATGTATCCCAAAGTTCCGTCTCGTCAGAGAAACCCAACGCGACAGACGGTGTGTCAATCGAATGCCCAGTCTGAGAGTTATTGTCTTTTCCATTCCCGGGGCCCAGTTCATTTTTAAGATAAAACCAACTTGACTGTACTCCAGCTGCATCCAAACCTCGAGTGTATTAATCCAAAATAACAGTCTCAAAAAAATCATTCCAATGCAATTGACGGCACGTCAATCAGACGTCTGGCCCATAAGTTATAAGCGTTTCCGCTCCAAGGGCCCGATTGGTTTCGGGTTTGAACCAACCCGGACGCACCCAAAATTTGCCTAAACCTCGAGTTTAATATACCAAAATTACCTTCTCAATCCAAGTATTCCTACGCAACTGACGGTGTGTTGATCAAAGGTACATAGCTCAAGTTATAGGCAAAAGACCAAAAAACGGTCCGAAGTGGGGGGTCTGGGCTCGGTCCGACCCAGCCCAACCCCCCATGGGTCGGCCCGAACCGGGTCGACCCGGACCGGGTCTTGGTCTGGCCAGGTAGGGAGCAGTCAGGCCCGGCTGGGCGTAGCTCGGCCCATCCAGCGCGCGGCCCGGTCCGCGTGACCCGCCCCGGCCCGGCCGGGGGGGGGGGGGGGGGTACGCTGGCTCGGCCAGCGAGCCGAGCGAGGGGGGGGGGGGGTGGGGGCTTCTCTGTTCTGCGGATGCGGCGCCAGGTTGGTTCCGCATCTCCCCTGAATCCTGCGTGGCTATGGGATCCCGTTCGCCATTGCGGCTTCAGCCGGGGCGCCGCCGCCTCCGGCCTCCGTGCCGGCGACCCGCGCCGCCGTTGTACTCCGAAGGCCACCAGAGTCATTCTGGTGGTCCATTTTTTCTCCAGTCTGTGGCTGCAGTTGTCTCAAGACCCAAGATCCACTACGAAGGCTTCGATTTTCCATTTCGGTATCGTTTCGTCATCGCCAATAACCTCGCGCATCATGAAAAAAATAGTGGTGGGTTAGGCCATGTTCGTTAACCCGCACCCACCACATTAGAGGTTTAATTCGTCACCCAACAATTTAAACGCCATGCCGAGGGTATAAATCACATAATGAAATATAAAAAATACCCTACCTCAACAATTAATGTTGAACGTCGGCGTCACGGTATACGGCGTCGTAGGGAAAGGGTTCATAGGCATCGTCGGAGTGCGCCGAGGAGGAAGCAGTGTCTCCTTATCTTGTAATGGAGAAGAGAATTGGTGATGTTTCGTTGTTCTTGGAGGAATCGGTGTTCTTCATCTTTCTTCTTCGGAGGCTGGCATTCTTCAAAAACCTCAAGAGTTCTCTTAATCTTCCTTTTCACAATGAAGTCTCTCCCAAAAATAAAATAATACGCTCCTCCTATTATTTTATTTCACACACAAAGTAACTTCCAAGAAATTCAAATCACCACATTAAAAAAACGTGTTGAAAATCAATTAAGGAAGGGAGAGGGAAGGTCCTCATTTATTAAATGCATTGATAATTAAATAAACGGGGGGAAGAGGAAATATCCTCATTAAATTGTGGGATGACATGAATTAATGGAGTGAGGTGGAGAGATTGGCATTTAATGGGGGGTTGCCAATTTAATGAGGGTTTTTTAGTGAGTTTAGAAGAAATTAAATGGTTGGGGATCGTGTGGGCCCCAACTATCTAACATCCACACATGGGTAGTTAGGTGGATGTGGGCCCCACCCTTAACTACCCATGAAAGGGATTAACCTCCTTATAAAATAAAAATTGTTCCAACAATTTTTATTTACTTCTTAAATAAACCCCCAATAAATATCTTCTCCTCCATTGCGAATGCAAATACGGTAAGGATAGCGTTAAGAAATTATCGGTGTTGCGATTTCATCAGTGCCCTCATATGTCAATTCTGGGCACCAGTTCAAAAGATAGAAAAACCCTGCTTGTTTGTTCACTGAACATACCTGAGCTAAACATCAGAAATTGATTCTGGGCACACCAGGCCTCGAAATCAAGTGCCTTCAAAAGCTACAGACTCGTAAAATTCCAAAAATATTTTTAAAAAAATTCTTTGAAATTTCTGGTTCTTTACAAAAACTTATAGAAATTTATGGAATAAAAAATGTGAATCTATACAATATCACTCATTCATCAACTATGATGATCAATGAAAAAGAATCATAGAATCCATTATAGATATTGATTGAGACACAGACAGATATCCATAGGAACCTTCTTGTAGATTACTACAACCCTCTATTCGGCTAAAATCTTCAAGAATGAAGCTCAAACTTCTTACCAACACTGATCTGGGGATTTTGAACATTCTGAGTATACTTGGCTAAGAATTACTATATTCTTTATTCCTCTTGTTGTTTATTGTTTTTATTTTGAGCAGTGTGTTATTACTCTATTATCAAACACACATTGTCTCCTACACCTAACTGGAGAATACATGATATTTTCTACTTCATTTAAATATGTTTTCCCATTTTGTTTGTGGAAGAGGTCCTTGTGTGGTCTGTTCTATTTTTAATTCCCATGTATAACTGTTGAAGAGGCTCTTTAGCATGCACATCTTGCTGTTTTTGTATTTTTTACCTAATTAAGGTTGTGGATTTTATTATTATTATTATTATCATCATCTTGGTATCATGTGATTGCCAAGTGGATGGGATTAAGTGTCATCTTGATACCAAAAAATTTGTTTATTCCAATGTGTTATTGTGTTTTATTTTATTATCATGTCCTATATTGTTTTTAATCTATAAATAAAACTATTTATTCAATAATTAATCTTAACTAATGTTTATATTTTTTCTATGTAAATTTATTTGTAATGATAATGTAATCCCGAACATTATTTTAGCTGATATGTAATCACTCGTTGAGAAATCTTTTAAAATTAAAGATCTAATATCAATATTCTATTTTGATTTATTGGCCAATTTTTTTTATTAAATGTATTTTATTTTAGAATAATCCTTAAATAGAAATTTTTATTTGGAACTCAATTCAACCCTCTTTTGAGTTACTCACTCCAACTAACATATGGGAATCAGATTATGTGCCATTTTAGGTGACCATTATATTTCCATTCTCCTAATTTCAAAAGTATTGTTTATTATCCATTTTTACAATGGGATTTCAAAAAAAAAATTATAAAAAAAATTCCTTTCATGATTTTATATTTTAAATTTTACTCTCTAAGATTTATTTAATTTTAAAATAATGATTTAAAAACTTTTATTATCAAACACAAGATAAAATTGAGAGGACTAAATATATTAATCGGGGTAGAATGTAACACCCCATTATTTTAGATTTTTTTCATTAAATAAATTATTTATATTTTAGGGTGTATAAAACATCGACCCTAATCAAACTATGATATAGTATCAAAATATTATTATTTAAATATGACAGCAATAACACAGTTGTTGGTTTGTTAGGTATGAATTAGAATAATAATATTATGAAATATATATTTAATGTTTTTACTTAATAAAATTAAAAATAAATAGTACATATATTATTAATTGGTTATAAATGAAGATAAAATCTTTTAATAGTACTTCAGATATTTTTCATAAAACTGTTTTTATGTTTGCAATATATTTTGATTTAAATAAATTGAATTAATAAATATTTATAAATGATAGTAATGAAATAATTTTATTAAATATATATATATAATTTAATTTATTATCATTCATTAAATTATAAGAATAGTGACATTTTATGCTTTATAAAAACATTTTCATCAAAAATGAGTTTATTTTATATTATACACAAATAATATAACAAATTTGAACCACTTTTAGAAATTATATTTTGAAAAATGGATATAATTTTTGAAATATTCATCTCATAATAGGCACAGTATTTTTTTTTATTTTTTTGAAAATATTGATTTTTTGAGTGAACAGTGAAAATTGTCATTTTTTTCAAAATATTCATTTATTTTCTTCAAATATAGTGATTTTAGAGTCTCATTATATTTTGGATTTAATTTTAAAGTAAAATAATATTTTTTTATTTAAAAAAATTAATTAATTCCATATGAATTATCATTATAATTTATTTGGTGTAAAATCATTTTTACGGTTAAAAACACATTTTTCTAAAAAAAAAATTTTATTTCGGTTTGGGTACTTGTATTAAAATTTATATCTAACGAATATAAAAATATAATCTTTATTTTTTCATATTTAAAATAAAGAGACTCAAATATGGTAAATATATCAATTTTATTTTTAGTCATAATGAATAGTAACCATGGTTAAAGTTTATCACCACAGTAATGGGTAAAATAGGTTAATTAACATTAAGACTATGATATATTGTCTCAAAATCAAACCAAAAAATTTATTTTATTTTATTTTATCATTTTAATTTTTCCATAAAAAACATACCCTCAAAATATATTTTTTTGGGCCACTTTCCTTTGTTTTTAACCTTTATTCTATTTTTGTAAAGGATAATTACAAAAAATGTCAGTCTCTTTATTTTAATTTATTTTAAATGATTTTAACGAGATAAAAATATTTTCTAAATTAGTTTAAATGTTTATTTTAAATATTTATTTTTATGATGTATACAGTTTTTTTAATGATATAATGACCATAAATGATTATGCAACATTGACACAATGTTTGTGCAAGCTGTAGTCAAATCAACATGAATGAGTTTAACAACAATAAACATAATACTTTTCTATGAATAATGAAGTTTCTTCGATTTTATTTTTAATAATAATTTATAACTTATTTTTGAAGAGTTTATATTCTATATCTATAGTAATATTGATTTTTTTTAAGTTAATTTATTTGAACAGTCATGAAAATGAATCTATGTATATTTAATGTTTACACATATTTAATTAATTATTTGAAAAATAATAAAAAACATAATTTCTTTAAAATTCAATTGGAAATTTCAGACCATATCAACCAATTTACACTTTTTACCCACTTACCCTTTTATAATTACATTATTATCCCTAAATACATAGTATTTTGGTACCGTGATTAAGCATAAAATAATTAATAACGGGATTGAACTAATAAAAAAGGTTCAAGATGACATTTAAAATTGTATAAATATTATTGGTTTAATTTATCTTCACTTTATACACATTTGGTTAAAATATATGGACCTTTGGGTCTATTTTACATGAGTCAAACACAAATAATATATTAATATTTCATGTATTTACAATATTTTTATCCACCTCACTTATAAAATGAAACCTCCTCTCCTCTCTTCTACACACCATCTTGAGCCACTTAACATGAAAAAAACCCTAAAAACAAGATCTTAGAAAATTCTATACCCATGTTTTATTACTACTGGTATTCATAAAAACTCATCCTAGGGTCCTTAAGAATAGATCTAAAGTAGGTTTCTCAAAGTTGAGGTTATCATATTTATTGAATACTTTTAAGTATATTTCTTCTACTAACTCCTCCACAAATTCTTTAACTATATTAAAATGGTAGCATAATTATCATTATCTGATATAAATGTTATTATGTTAATTTAATAACCATTATTAATTTTTCATCAACCCCAAATGAAAATGAAAATATCATCGTGCATACGTATGGACTACCATCACTATGACTGACATATTGTATTTTTCATCCCTACCTGTCATGGTTAATTATATATTAATATTTAATGATTAAATAATATTTCTATAAAATTATTATGATTATAAAAAGTTAAAGTATTATCTAACTTCTAACCCTCCCATATTTTTTATGATAATAACATCATGTGTGCGTATGTGCGGGTTACCACATCCACAAAGAGATGTAATTCATTTTTCATTTCTGATTTATATAGATTGTCATAAGGATATATTCAATATAAATATATATATATATAATATATTATATAATTATGATTCTGGAGAAATGTGGAAACATCACTCATGCGTACATATGGACTACAGTCTCCATGAAGTGATGTTATTCATTTCTCATCACTATCTATCTTGTATGAATGTATATAAAAGTGCATATAATGAATAAATATTATACTAATGACATGATTAGTAATCTTTCTATGATGAAACCCTGAACAAGGTGTAAGGATCCAGACAACCATACTAAAAATGCATGAGAAATTGAAAAAAGTTAACAATCATATCAATGATTCTAATAAATAACTTTTAATTAACATGGGACACCATACATGGAGCTATATGTTATTCCATGTATATCTCCCTTATATTATAAGGATGTAGGTGAATTAGAGTTTTTAGGAACATTTCTCGTAGAGGAGATGTCAAGGAATGTTCAGTTTATTCAGAAGCGTATAATAAATCCCAGAGTAGATAAAAGTCAAACAAATATCAATATCAGAAAAATATGGATTATAATGTGGATGGCCATGTGTTCCATTAGGTATCTCTAAGATTGTGTCACCATCTGATTCATAAAATATGAAAGTGGGGTCATTAGGGATTGCGAGGAGGATTAGACTAGTGGTTTAACAATTAGATCTTCGACAGTGTTACAGTGTTACACATGAAAATTTACATGTTACAAATCTGCAATAGTATGTCCCCTACCCATCTCATGTGATTGATATTGATGAAATTTACATTTAGGAAGATGTGTTCTTTGAGGAGAATATGGTTCGTATTGTAGACCACTTTGAGAATGTTTTGCAGGGTAAGATTATGCATTTAGTCCAAGTGTTATGGAATCATGGTAATTTTTAGGTGGAAACTTAGAACAAGAAGTAGATATATGGGCCTAGTGGAATGGACTTTTTAACTTTGAGGCTAAGAGATGCTTGGAAGAGTATCTCTAGGAGGATCTTCTATAAGCTGAGGAGGTTATAAGATATGAACCATTAGAGAAGGAATGTTCTAGGTTAAAAAATTACTACATTTAAAATGGTGAATGATATGATTTCCAATAGTATGAGGGGTATTGGGGATGTTTGGAGTGTTTGGGATGTGAAAATGGTGGGAAAGTGGCTATACAATGAAGATCACACAATTAGGGATTAGTTAGTAATTACTATGCACATTAACCATGCATCTTATTAGGGGATAGTGCATGGTTGAAAAACCATGAAATGGATATCTTGTAAGCCATATAAACTTCAATAAATCCAAACAAATAGCCTCCATATAGTTTTCCAAACCATGTGGGATCCCTAGAAAACTATGCGACTCATGCCTCTATTTAAATAGATGAGGATACACGGTGAGCTCATGGATTGGACAACCATGCTACAAGACCATGCACCTCATTAAAAAGAGGGGGATTTTACCATTTTTTTACCTTGATATTTAAGAGTTATTAGACAATTTTTCTCCCATTTACTCCTCTATCATTAAGAGTTACAAACCAAAATATCTACCCTCTTCCAAGGTTCATTATCCATTAATTATTTGTAATTTTAGGTGTTTTTGGTTGTGAATCGAAGATCCAAGTGATTCTTCAACTCATATTAATTATATTTTCTAGTAGAATAAATGTTGGTTGTTTCCCTCCTTCCAAATTCCTAAATATTTCTTTTTCTAGAAAAATATATTATTGGGCATTTAGGGTTGTTTGGTCTCGAAACAATGGTCATGTTTAAGAGAATGGTGGTCTAGGATCTTAATGTAGATGGTCTTCAATTTATATTCCATAGTCATGGTGTTTATTCTTGTGTATGTGGTTTTGTTTTTATTTTTTTACCACATATTTCATTACTAAGAAGGAAATGATGAATCAAGTGTTCAAATGATCTATTAGACCACACACGACCCCTTCTGGATCCGTTGAGGATTATCAGAGTGGGCATATGGTCACCTTTGGGGTGTTCTATTCCCTTGTACATGGAAATTGAGTTTATAAATGATGAATTTAAGTGTTTGTGAGACTAAACCAATTTTAAAATTTCTTAGAATAATCACTTTTAATAAAAGGGTTTTTGGCTTAACTTTTTAAAGTCAAATGAGTTATGGCTTGTAAATGGGTAAATTTGATAAATAGTAAAAGAGGATTTTTTTGAGATTAAATTTATTTAAAGGGGTGACAAATTATTTTATTAAACTTAAATGATAATATAAGATTGATAAGTTATTGGAATAAATGTATTGAAATCAATGAACCATGGTATTTTTTTATAAAATTTAATGGTTCACCCTTGTTTTTATTTTGTGATAATAGTTCACTGATATTGACCTTCATAAATGTGACTAATGGTTAGTGGTATGATGGAATGATTATCTTCTACCATGGGTGGGCTAAAAATGATCTATTCTCCCGGATACATCATACTTTTAGATGATGGAATGATTATATTAAATCCAAGGGTATGTACATGGCATTTCATATCATGGATTGGGATTATGAACATGATGTTACACATCATTGGTTGGGATGGATGAACATAGAATTCTAAATCCTAGTTGGATACTTTGATTAATGATCCTTTTATATCGATCTGTGACCCTTATGAAATATGGTTAAGATAAATCACACGGGCCACAATAGGTTAGATGGGTATGGGTGTCACTTTGAATTGATAATAAATGTGATTAATTTAAATATTGTTAAATAATGAAACCTGGGTTTTCTTCTCTTTATTGTACTTCATCTTACATTTTTGTCATACTAGATATGTTTTTAGACACTATTAGGGGTAGTGGCCTATATATTTATACTCATACCTTGATTGAGTCGATGTTGGGTACCTTATTAGACTTCATGGCTTCATGTCAGGATACGATAAATAGACCAATGTTAGATGAAATATATGGGTCTTGGGATGAAGAATGGATTAGGGGACTGAACATGACAATGGGATTGATTTTATAGATTTTATTTAGTGTATTATTTTGTGTCTTTTGAAACCTAATACTACTATGACATGGAATGTTTATTTGTATAGTTTTGGGAATTTACCCATTTTAGTCAATTGAGTATACAATGAATGATTATTAATCATTGTTACATGGTTATAATTTATCTAGTTTTTTTGTTGTCTTACTCCGAGGGAATACTCTCCCCACACATCTCATTAGACTCTTACCTCTAGTTGGAAGCCTCTGATGTATAGGGAGGTGTGCTTGAGGTCATGTGGAACACCAGCTCAAGGCACTAGTTTAGTGGAACCTAGGATGGGATTCTACAGAACCACACATCATATAATCATAATTCATTCATATTTATTCCAAAAGAACATGAAAACATTTATCATTTAATTTTTTTAATTAATTGAAAATAAAATGATTTACATCCAGATTTCATCATTATAATAAATAATCATAAAGAGAAATAATAAAAATGGAAACATTATATTATATCATAATTAAATCATATGACACATCACATTATTTTTGGATAGATGAAAATACCTTTTAAAGATCAATATAATATTTCTTATGAAAAATACCCTTTTAACTTAGAAATAAATTATTTATAATCAAAAAAATCAAAGATATTATGAAAACCAATTTATTTGAAATGATCCATTTTAACATTTAAAGTAATATCCAAAGAAAAGTAGTAGTCATGATGGTGAAAAAAATTCATCTTGTGGTATATGTCAAAAAAATTATTTCATCCACACCTTTGGTGAACAGGACATCTTTTGGAAAATTTTAATAATATTTATTTTAATTTTTTTTATAGAAAGTCAAATATGGTTAAAAATGACTTTAATAAATTAATTTATAGTACTAAAAACGTTTATGAAAATATTTTAAAGAAAAATATGAACCTAAAAAAATATTTCTAAGAGAGAAATAAAGTAGATTTTCTATAAAAAATCCTTTAGAATTAAGAGTACTTAGAGTGTGTAAAATTAATGGAAAACTTGTAGTCTCTATAAATCAAAAGAGGATAATAAAATACATTTGATTTTTTAAATGGATCATAACATTTAGTTATTAGATGTTTAAGCATAAATAAACTTGGTAAAATGTGAGATTGTAACATAAAACCCTTTTCGCATTGGTAACTTTAGAATCATAACCCCCTTGAAATAAATAACATAAAATAAAACTTTAAATACCATATATATTAGGTTTTTAGGGGTGAAATTACACTAAAATACACTCACACACACATCACACACACAAAGGAGAAAAAGGAAGCTCATATACCCCCAAAGGGATAACCTACCCAGGTGTCCCAATTTTTTCATATGTTAAAGGATACTAGGACCAAAATTGTGTTGACCAAAGGCCACTTCATTTTTATAGACCAAATGTTGTGAATGCATTAGAATTATAATGGGTCTATAACCCTTGCCTGCAATAATCCCTCGTCACCACCTACCTGCATAATGAATGTGTCACTGCCACTTATGTTAGCTCCTACATAATAAATACCCAAATGGGATTTCTATGATTAAAACCCTTGTCTTTTTGAGTTGTAAAACTCAGTAACCACTCCAACTACGAAGGATATCAGGTAATGAGGTATTTTCATGTGACACACAATGCCTTTCCTAGGCCCAACCCAGAACTTGTGCACCGTCATTCCACAAATAAATTTGATTGTGACATGACTCCAACCTGATCTAATTCAATTTCCAAGGAGTGCCTACCCTAATTGCTACCTCATGAGAGACCCTAGGTCAAAAATAGAATATCATGCAATGAGGTATTTCTGGACGCTACACCATGCCTTCCCTCGTCTCAACCCAACACCTACGCGCCATCCTTCCCTATATAAATTGGACTATAGTAGGACTCAAACCTAAGCTATTTATATCCCCATCTAAATAGATTACTTATATTACATATCAGATGGGAAGTATATACACCACATAAAAGGAAAAATTATTAAATATGTCATATTTATCACATAAATAATTGTGATACAAGAAACCATTACCTTATATCCTACTTGATTTATAAGCACTCTAACCTCATGTATAATAAATTTAGATTTATTATACACATATAAAAAAACTATATACATACTTACAATATCATATATGATTCACTTATAACATATCCATCAAAATATTTTAATGATAAATTTGTTTATAGTCAAACTCCATGGGCGCTAAGTGATTCTCCATAGACCCATAAAAGATTTGGATGCTTTCCATCAACATGTCCTCTAATTCTTAAATAGTGTATTATAAATTACCACCCTTCTCTCAATTAGAATTCATAATTAGAAACACCTAAGTGACTAGAAACTTGTTCAACCCTTTCTATAAGTGCAATGTAAAATGCCAATATTGGTCTTGAGTAATAATATTAATCACCTCATGAAAATATACTATTTTAGAACAGATTAGTCACCCAACTGGTTAATAGTGAAGGTTACCCAAATCTGAAATAAGTGATATAATTTTTCAACTGAACCATAATCACATATATTGTGTCATTCTATTAAGTAATCCTCAAAAGTCCTACCAAAAAAATCCATTTTAACATCCTCCCACATCTATTATAGAATGGGAAACACCTGTAAAATACTAGCGTGTTATTTATTCTTGGCCTTCACCAATGGGTCGATGTATCCTCATTTCATGAAACCTGTATTCTCATTTTCATTCCAGAACACCAATACATTCAACAAAGATCACAGTGATTTTTTTTCAAACCAGTGTGCACCACCCACTTTGATGCATGAAACTCATGTATCAACTCTTCTTGTATACATTTAGGCACAATAAAATGGACAGAAACATGAATAATCTCATTCTCATCAATTGTCTAATTAGAATGTGGCTACCCACCTTCAAAACAATATCTAAAAACCAAAAATTTTGAATCCTCATACTCCTAAACTAAATATAGTTCAAAAGAGATGGATCAACAGATAAGGACATGAGTTTCATAAAATCATGCTCCTCTTGAACACCTATATGAATCATAGTGAACAAATACATCATATTCCACTAGGAACTGGACTCCTCAACTGCTTAATTCTATATCTTCTGACTTAATGCATCTGGAAAATTATTTACTTTCCCCAGTGTATGAGCTAGCTCAAGGTCAAAGGATTTCTCTTAATCAACCCATATCTAGTGTATAATATTCAAATCATATTGGGAAAATATATATTAGTGGATCTTATTATTTTTATAAGCAATATAATTTTCACCTAGAAGATAATGTCACGTAAATTTCAAGGCATAAACCACAGAAGCCAACTCCAGATCATTTGAAGGATAGTTCGGTTCATGTGTAATCAACTACCATGATATGTACACTAAGAATTGATCTCTCTGCATCAACAATTAATAAATTATGATCCCAAATTCATCACAAAAAATGCCTATTACTTCCCTCTCTCAAGTATGTTCAAAATTAGTGTAGTGGTAAAATGTCTTGTCAATTCATAGAAGGAATTATCACATGACATAGTTTACTCAAACTTGACACCCTTCTTGGATAGGCTTAAATTAGAATTAGTAATGAATAAAATTATTTGATGAACCTTTGATAATAATCCGGTAAACCCAAAATATTATAATACAAAAAAATATTCATTGGATATGCCCCAGAAATAATGGCTTGAACATTATCTGGGCCTACTAACACACCTTACTCTAAGATTATATAACCCAATAAATTCACCTTTTCAATCCATAAATGACATTTATATAGCTTGTTGTAAAGTCGATGATCTCTCAGTGTACTCAAGACAATATCTAGATGTTTGGGTTGATCATCATGATTCTGGGATTACACTATTTTTTCATCCACAAAAACAACTATAAGATGATCTAGTAATATGTGAAATATTTGGTTCATCAAAGATAGAAACATATAGAAAGAATTTATTATCCTAAAAATAGTAGAAAAAACTAATCTAAAATAATACTACTTCTAAAATAATTCCACAATATAACATAAGGTATTACCCTCATATGATGATTCCATAATCTCAAATTGATCATGGAGAATACACTAGAACCCCTCATCTATTCATAGAGATCATCAATACATGGAAGAGGATATCGGTTCACATCCACCATTTGATTAATTTTCGGTATGTGACACACAACCACAACATTATGTTATCCATATTATCAAGAAATACCAGATAACCCTAAGGTGATGTATTTGAATGGATTAATCCTTTATCTTCTAAATCCTCCTACTTTGTATTAGACTCCTAACGTTCTTTTGGTTCTATTCTCTATAGTGTAATAGAAATGGGCTCAGATCTAGTAATTAGCTTAATCATGACTCAACCTCTCTCTATTTGAAACCCTAATAAATCCCTAGGAAACAAATCATGGAACTAATCTACTACTAGGGTAAATATTTCATGCTCTACTCTCTCATCATCAAATAGAACACATGAAACTTATGTCATCATCTCACCCAGTCATGGAAGAACTGTCTCTACATAGCCTGCTTAGATATTCCACTCCCCATAATGGAGATAAGTGTCACCCATAAGAGATGTAAATCACACTCTCCTAGGCATTAATCTATGTGATCCTGGTATGTAACCAATTATTTCATCCCCAGTATCAGGTAAAAACCTATCATCTAAAGCATGTACAAGTCCCAATGGAGACGGTACCCACCATCCTTGAGGGAACAATCCTTTAATTGATGGATACCCTTTGATCTGACCCAAAAAACATGTCAATCGACATAACCCAAAACATATACTCTAATTACATACCCAAAAATCATACAAACCTAGTATATATAAATAAATTTTAGGCTCTTGTGTTGAATAAAGCTATAGCAATAATGAAAGTGACAATAATCATACCTCTAATGGTAGACGATCTAACCTCACAACCAACTGAAGCAAGCTTAATAGCATGAAACTGTCATGTTCCCCTACCTTGGGATCCGATATGAGTACCCTAAAATTAACTACTCTATTTAAATAGGTTCTCTTGTCCTAAAGTACTATGTCCCCCACCATAACCAGTACGACTGGTGGAAACCCAACTACCTAACTGATATGATGTAGATAATACCCTACTAGTTCTCTTTATAAACCTAGGTCCTCTATCACTACCCATCTGTTGTGGGTTCCTAAAAACCCTTGGTACGTGACCCAAAATACCACAATCTTAGTATTCCACTACCGGTGACCCTAACCATGCACACTATCCAGAATTCCAAATTGATAGTAGAGTACTTGATCACTGCTCTGGGGGACAGATCCTCTTTCCTGGATACTTTATCATCTATCTCCCTTGTGGAATTTATCATAATGATTCTTCCAAACTTATGAAGATATAACACTAGATCTTCCAACTTAGAAAATTAAACCCACCACTAGAATCCTCCTCGAGGTTCCATTAAGAAATTAAAGCCTGATCCACTACCTCCCAAAATATCTTCCAAACAAATAAGTTCACTTGGGACTTGATCTTAAATCAACGTTTGTCTTGAAATTTCAATCCATAGCTACCTCATATCCTATCAACATCAGAGAAAACACTGCAATTTAGTGAAGTGGATAGCATAATCTATCACTATCATAATTCCCTATGTTAAATAAATAAACTCTTCAGTTTTCCATTACCTTAGGGTCTTGGGGTAAATATTCTCCAATATTGTATCTTTTAATTCTTTCCATGTCATACCCTCAAATTTCTCATCTTGAGCTTGAATATCCAACTAGTGATTCACTGGTCCTTATTATATATAAGCTACCAAATTGAATCTCTTCTTAGGAGGATGGGGTAGTTGAAACTCTCTTTATATATCAAACATACTCAGTGCATCCCACCCAATATCACACTCCCCAAAATGAAAAAATGAGCAATGTTATCATAGAATTCATCTTCCATCCTATTACCCAGAACCAATGGGGGATATTTTCCCACTACTAGAGGAGAATTCTTGGTGATGTCTTCCTATTTCCCAACTCGTACAAATCATCATGGTGTAATATCTCTATAATTCCAAATTCACATCTCAAATCACAAAATAGTTAGTTCCCACATTTTACAAAAAAGAGGGCTTCCAACTAGCCATAAACAACCCACTCTATATACTATATTCCAATAGATATAATTGAATCTATGCCACTAACCTCAACCACACCTATCAATGTACATTGATAACACATATTAAAGAAAACTTATATAATCACAAGACATTCAATAGACTCTATTTTTAACCATTTCACATTCTAAATACTTAAATCGATTTCATTTATACACCATTTTTATTGAAAAAAATTTAACTTTATTTTTTTAACTTCCTTATTAAAAAATATATTCATTAAACCCTAATAAAACGAATAATGAATTTTCATATCCCATAACCCATCATAAAATGATTTTATGTGAGTTCCTAAGATGATACAAGCCCAATAAGACCATATTTAATACATAATGATTTCATATAAAAACCTAATTCCATATTGGTACATAAATAAAATCTCATAAGACAATAACATCACACAAAAATTGTATCACCTAAAGTGAAATAGTATCTAAATATAATATAAAACATAAAGAACAATAATCCCACCATGGGAACTTGGGTATTCCCCCACACTTGGGTTATATACTCTCATTCATGAGATCATCTTCAAGGCCCCACACATCCTAATTTCTTATCTACCTTTCCCAAATATTAAATAAACATAAAAGAAAAGGATTTGATACCACTTTGTAATGTCCCGAACTAGGTTCCACAAAACCAGTGCCCCAAGATAGTGATCCACGTGACCTCAAATACACGTCCCTGTTTTCTAGAGGTTGTCAACTAGTATTGTGGGGATAATGAGATAAATGGTGAGATTATACCCTCTTTATTATAGTAATATAATAGTGGAAAACTAGATAAATAATAACCATGTAATAATGATCAAAAACCATACATCATATAATGAATTCCCCAAAACAGATAATTTCTAATAATATTATATATAAACATTCCATGTCATAGTAGTTTCAGGTGCCAAAATAATCTAAAATAACACACTAAATAAAATCCCCAAAATGGGTCTTGACTTGATGTCTGGTATCCTTATCCATGATTCATCCAAATTCCCATATCATCTATCGAACATAGTGCCTTTTACCTTATCTTGGATTCCAACTATGAATTCCACTTGGGAACCCAAAGATAGACTGAGTAGGGTGTGAGTATAACTTAGTAGGATATCACCAATGGTGTCTAGAATAATATCAATTCTAATAAGGATTTATGAATAATTAGAGTAAATAGTATAAATGTTATTGATAAACTGGGTTTAATTATTTAAAAATATTTAAATTAATTATGTTTATTCTCAATTCCATGTGATACGCATACCCAATAAACCCGGTTCACCCCATGATGGTCATCTAAACCATATGTCATAGGGGAAACATGTTAACATAAAAGGAGAATCAGTCCTTGTATCCAACTGAGATTTAGAAATCCATGTATGACCATCCCAACCAATCATTTGAAAGATCATGTCCCTCATCCAAAACCGTGATATGGAATGAAATTTCTATACTCTTGGAGTCAAGAGAATCATCCCATCCTCAGAAACTAAAATTCATCGATACACCTAGAACATCATTCTATCCCACTTGATGGAGAGGATAATAATTCCAACATCCTACCAACCATTATTCTCATTTTCGAAGGTAAATATCAGTGTCCTCTTATCATAAAATAACAACAGGAGTGTACATTTTCATTTTATCAATAATTCTATGGTTAATTGATTTCAATACATTTAACCAATTTCTATATCAATACCATATTATCATATAATCATATTATAACCATTTTTTACCGCTTTCAATCCATTTAATCACAAATACTTTCCTCATTATCCATTTATCACATTTACCCATTTACAATCCATAACTCATGAAACTTATTCAATTTAATCCAAACACGCCTTTATTACAATTGAACATGATAAATACATTTAAAATTGGTTAAATCTCATAAACTTTTCATTTATTCATTTAAAACTCGATTTCCTTGTTCAAGGGAGTGGCATACCTCATTGGTGACCATAGGCCTAATCTAATCATAATCAATGGATCTAACAGGGATCATGAGTGGTCCAACGCATCATTTAAACACCCAATTTATCATTTTTACAAATGAATCAAATGAAAAACAAAAAAAATCAAAATAATAAAAACATACACATGAATAAAAACCATGATTGTGGGATATTAATTGTAGACTAACAACCTCAAGTTCATAGACAACCACTCACTAAAATACGACCCTTCATTAAATCCCAAACTACCCTCATTTCCTAATCTAAAAATCTTATAGAGAAAACAAGGTTTTCTGTATTTAGATAGAGATAAAACATTACACCATTATTAAAACATAAAAGAGAAAAAAAATAGGAGTGGTAGACATATGCATAGATTCGATTCACAACCAATGACACTTTTATGAATTGAAGGAAAATGATCATAGGAAGAGGGGAGAGATTATGGTTTCTAACCATTGATGTTGGAGGAGGAAATGTGAGGAAAATAATGTAATAATTTATTAATCCTGAGGGGAAAATGGTATAATCCCATACTTTTAATAAGGCACATAGTTTGGCCACATGATTTACCGAACCATGTGCCAACCGTGCATCCTCATTTTTCCAACCTGAGGTATGGGTTGCATTGTTTTCTAAGGATCTTACATGGTTTAGAAAACCATATAGAGGACATGATCATGGATATATCTAAGTCCACATGGTTTCTAGGCTCCCCCTTTCATGGTTTTTCAACCATGCAGCATCGCCCTGTAGAATGTAAGGTTAATGCACATGGTTAGTAATAACTATACACCAACCATGTTTCATGGACAATATTTCCACTTTTCCACCATTTTTGTGTTCCAAATTCAAATAACACCCACCAATTCCGCTTATGATCTCAAGAATCATTTAATTCACCATGTTAAATGGATTGAAAATAATTTTTAACCAAGATCCCACCTCCTCAAAGGGTCGAGATCTTATAGGGTTATTTATTCCCTACAATGCATTGGTTATCATTTAATATTTTTGATCTTAAAGGGTATATTCAAGGTTATACCATGATTGAAATAGGTGAAAAAATATTTTATACCAATACTAAAGGGGATACATAGGTGGTTATCCCCAGAACAACATTTGATAAATTTTTTTGTAGATTTCCTTGAAAAATAATTTATTTTATTATGATTATTCCACACTTTATACCACTCTATTATGACATGTGGTTATGCCAAAGATATATTCTCATGTGTTATGATCTTTAATTCTCATCCAATTCATTTCTTGTGAACTAATAAAACATTAATCCATGATTTATTATTATGATCTATATATTTTGGTGTATGATTTTCTAATGTTAAGTTGATTATCTATTAGTCGAATTTTTATCTTATTCTCGCTTATGATTATAAAATTTTATCTATTATGTTTACCCATATTGAGAATTTGTGTTTCCATCTTCATATGCTTCAATTTCACAAGATTATGAAGAAAGATTTTAAGTAAGTTTTATGAAGATAATTTTATGGGATATGATGAATAATTTTCATGAAATTAGAAAAAAATTGTATTATTAGAAAAATGTTCACTTTAGGACATGGGTTTTAATATGGAAGTGTTTCCCATAATTTTTTTAAATTGTAAAAATAAAAAATTTATTCTATTTTAAGTTACCAACATCCCCTTTGATGTTTTAATAGAAAAAAAATTTATTATGTTCATTGGTATCAAATACAATATGTAACGAATATATGTTTTAGTACCGAATCTAGGTGTATATATTTTGGACTATCAAAGTTGGAATGAGTAGAAATTTTTTGATAAATTTATAGGTTAGGATGATTCTGATGAATATATTTTAAAATAGTTAGATACTATAGTGGTTTAATATTTATAATGTGGATCATAAGTTTAAATTCATAGATACCCATTTTATGGTTTTATGTGTTTGGTGTAGTTTGGGAGACATTTATTAAGTTTCCATAGATTTTTGAAGTATATATACCCTTAAGTTTAACATGACAAAAATTAATTTTAGAAAGAATGTTTTTATATTTATTGGACATAATTTTAGAAGAATTGATAACTTATATGGTTAATATAATATTTTATTTTTAGGTAATTATAGTTAATTGTGATAAATGGGTTATTAAATTTTGAGAACATGTGTTTTATATTATATATAACCATTAAATTGAAAAAAAAATTAGTGACAAAGTTATTAAGGTTATTTTTTTAGAATTTCACAATATTGGGACTATTATTTTATTAATGTAAATGGAAATATTTTTGGATAATATGGGAGTTTATTCGAGGATTAAACATTTAATTATATTTTTAAAGCATATATGATTATATTATGGATTTATAATAATTCCTTTTATTTAAAAAAATGAATACTATACTTAAGATATTATATTATTATTGAATGTTCATTTTTGGTTTTAGACATTAAGAGTGATTGATGTTATTTAGAGATAAATTTTATGTTTTTCGTGGAAGAATATTTGATGATACCATTCTAGTATTTTAGATTTAGTTTTTTTGGAATAAATTTAATATTTTTAAGGATAGTTTTTTAAGAATTGATTTTATTAGAACCTTGGGTGTTACAGTAAATAATTTAGAGATTAATGTTGTATTTATTCCTATAATTTTCTTTCATTTTGGATATTATCTTAACTTATGAGGAATTTTTTTTAATTTGATTAATTTATTAAAGTAGAAGAAATAACATGTTATACTTTTTTTAGGAAAGAAAACATCATATTGATTATTCATTTATTAGAGTAAGAGATGAAATAGAAGTGGAAATTGATCAAATCACAACCAAAGGATAATCAAGATGAAGTTTTCATTCAATCACTTTATATTATTCCATGGATGATATATTAGTGTTCTTTATCTTATTTTTATCATTATTATTCTCTTCATCACTATCTAATATTCCTTGGATAATATTTTCCTCCACCATGTTGCTATTTTTATATTTCCCTAACGGTCTTCTTGTATGGAAACCTAATTATGTGTTTTTAAATGTAACTTTCATATTTACGTTCTCTTATTTTCAAATGGACTTTTTATCATCCCATTTTATGATTTAGGTTCTTAGAAAAGTTTTTTAAAAAAAATATTCCTTTTATGATAATATGTTTTACCTTCTATTCCTTGAAATTGATTTAAAGAATCATATTAAACCCTATTTTTAGAAAAGATATAAATTTGCGAGGATAGAATTTCATTAATAGAGACATAATGTGACAACTTATGACTTTTAAATTTATTTTATTTAAATAATAGATTTTATATCATGTGGTATACGCAACAAAAAACCCAAACGAACTGTGATATACTATCAGAATATATATATATATATACATATAACAGCTATGAAAAAAACATTTTTATGATAGGTATGAAAAGGAATAACATTATTATGAAATAAAAATATAAATTTTTTATTTAATAAAATTAAAAAATAATAATAAATTTATTTTTAACTGGTTGGAAATGAAAATAAAATCTTTTAAAGGTAAAAGTGATATTTTTCATAAATTTTTTTTATATGTGTAATGTATTATGATTTTAATATATTAAATTAATTACTATTGAAAAATGAATCAAAGTAAATAATTAGAATATATTAATATATGTAGTGTAAATAATTAACTTTCATATAGTTATTTTTATTAGATAAGCTATGAGAATAAAGTCATTTATGCATCAAGAACGCCATTTTCTTCAAAAATGGGGTTTTATTACATTTTGTGCACAAATATTATAATTAATTCCTTACAATTTTATATAATTTATTTTAAAAAACTGGTTATAATTTTTAAAATAATTCATTCATAATAGTCATAGAATGAATTTTTTTTATTTTCTGAAAAAATTGTCTTTGAGTGAATAGTTGAAAATATCAATTTCTAAAAGCATTGTCATCTCGTTTCTACAATTATAGTTTTTAAAGACTGATTTTCTTTTGGATTTTTTATTAAAGTAACCAATTTATATTTTATTTATCATAGTGTAATTATTTCTATATGATTCATCATTCTACTTGATTTAACAACCTAGGTACTTATAAAATAATTTTCTTTAAATCTAAAATTAAATAGTAAAATTTATTATAAATCTATAATAAAATAAGTGGTATTTATATAAAGAAAGAAATATATACTAATATAATATTAAAATAACCTGTGAAATTTTAAATAAAATTAATGTATATTAAAATTAGAAATATGATATATTTGTATCATAGAATAAGTAAATATATGTTTTGAAAGTGATAAATTAAGTGTTGGTATTTTTGTGAAACATAAATGTTTATTTATAATTTTATAATTTATTTAATAATTTAAATGAAAATTTATTTTCATAAAATATATTCATAAAATATTATTTTATTGTATTATGATTATAATATAATTTCATGAGACCTTAATTAAATTTTCAAAGTGCTATAAAATCAGATATAGTTTTAAAATTTGATTTTTTTTAATAAATTGTGATTTTAATTAATGATTAAATTTATAATATTTATATAATTATTTTCATAAAATGGGGTTCATTTTTTAACTCTACATTTAAAAAAAATGTTTAGGTTTTTTTTCTAAAATAGTTGAATTTTTTGTCAATATTGAAATGTGGTAATTTATGGCATTTAAATAATAATCCATATACATGAATTAAACACATCATGCATGAGTTAAGAACCATAATATAAAACTATCCTTAATTATTTTAATATATTTAGTGATAATTCTAAAACTATTCATAGTCTTGGTCCAAAATAATAAACTAACGAATAAAATAATTTAAATACACTTCTCTCCTCCACTATAAATACCACCCCTCACCACATCTTCTCCTCACACCTGAAATCCTTGTTTCTTGTTTATTTTATATCCAATTACCTTCACAAGCCTCTTCCCCATGTCCATTACCTTCTGGTCGCACCAAAAGGGTAAAACCAATGGCCTTAAAGAAGTTCTCAACAAGAATAATTCAATAGGTAAAATCCTCTTTCATTTTCTTTTATTTTCCTTTTAATTCCTTTTATTTTATTTTTATCTCTTCACCTACCCCTATCCAAGTTGATTGAAAACTCTATTATCTTATATATAATGAAATTTTATCGTCTTTATGGAAAAATTCATCATAAAAATCCTTATAGTCTACCATTTATTAAAAAAATGAGAACATCATCTCTGATGTGTCGATTTACCACCATCGTTGAGTATACACTTTCATTTTACATTACCACCTTCAATAATTGTCATAAAACCATTATTATAGTTAAAAATAATTATAATAAAAATTATAATTTATATAATTTTATGGATCCAATATGTAAACATGATATTAAATAACATGATATAATTTCATGATGGTTGTAAAAACTGCAAAAATAAACTAAATAAATCACATTATCGTTTTACCTAATAAATCATCCTCATATAAAAAAATGATATAAGGAATTATTTAAAATCATTGAAACATATTATTACCATTTAATTCCACTTCTAGTGTTTTTATTTCGTTCGACAAGACAATTTATAATGAACCAACCATGGAAAACCATGAAATAAATGCACCTAAAACAATGAAAATAACAAAATATTTTCAAAAAATGGGTGGAAAGAATTTATAAGAAGCTCATACAATAAATTATAAATATAAAAATGGTTTTTTAATAAATTTATAAAAATATTTAACCATTATATATGAGTTTTGATCATTTTTTTATTAATACAAATCTGAGGTCAATGTCTTTTCTTTAAAAATACTCTTTTTCTATTTTTATAAAATTGAAAATGTATGTTTTTATGATTCAAGTATTACTGTTTTATGATTATGTTATAGTTTTTAGGAATTTTAATGATTAATGGTGGGGAATATGTCTCCCTCCAATGAATTGGGTATTTTTATGTTGGAATTTGACCATAATCGTTATTCCATGTGTAACTATGATGGTTAGATCATAAGGTAGCTATGAGGGTTACATTGTAAGGTATTCGTGAGGGTTATAAATCATATGGTAGATATAGGGTTTAAAATATTAAGTAATCAATTCCCCAATATAACTATTTGGTTTTTTATGTTTTTTATGATTTATAGGAATCTCATAGTTTCACAAAGTAACTATATGATACTTTATAGCTGAGAAGTTTGTCTTTGTGAAAATGGTTATATATGTTTATATGTACTCATAGACTAACGTTTTCTCAATTTATTTTTATATACCTCATTTATATGTTTGTTCTCATAGAAAATTTTAAATTTTTTTCATAGGATTAAATTAGGGGTTATAGAAAATAAGAATTCAACCTAAATATTGTGATGATTTTTCATGAAATAAATTCATGTTTTATTAAAAAAAATCTATCATAGAAGAAATAGAAACTATTTTATTAGTATCCACTTTGTATTATATGTGTTTACATGTATGGGTTTTATCCTAATTATCTATAACTATAAATTGAAAAGTTATTTGGGAATGCAATAAGTGTTTTCTAGTTGAATTAACTAGATTATGTAATATTAAAGCCCCAGTACTTATAATTAGTATTAGAGAATGATTTAGATAACTTTAGGGGTTAGTATGATGTAAATACCATAAATTATTTTTACCTTGTGGATATATTGAAATGATATATCATTTAAATATTATCATATTGATTCAGATAAGATATGTATATTCAGAATTTGTTTTAGTAGAAAAAATTGGGAAGCTGAAGGAAGAAGGTACCGAGAGGCTAATATCTTTTAGAATTATCAACATGGAATGGTGGGGATGGAACTGATCAGCTTATTATAGTTATGTATCAATTTAAATAGGCTATAAATAGAGGCTTTATCCATGTAAATTAAAAACTATAGCTACCACAAATGATCCTGATGATAGTGGAAAATTTTATGAGGCAACACCGTCCAAATTTCAGGGGATCTTTTTGCTCAATGGTGTTTATTGGGTGAATTAAATATCTTGGAATGATATTCAATGTCATGGGGTGTCTAGATAATTAAATGGTTAGTCTTATTTTTTTAAGGTGATGTTGACCAGTGGTGGTAAATGGTCAAGAATATTAGGGATAGTGATGATATTGATGCCTTCAAATGAGATAAATTTAAGAATATTTTCATCAAGAAACATTTTCCAAAGGTGGTTAGACTTAGGAAGGAAATTAAATTCCTTGAATTGAAAAAAAAGGAATAATTTTATTTGTAATTTATGAAGAAAACATCACTCAATTATAAAGTTGTGCTACAAATCTTATTCGATATCTTGATCGTAAAATAAATCACTTTTACTCAGGATTGAAACCAAGATACCGAAGGTCTTTGGCCTCTCAAAAATTTAAAGTATATGAGAAATTTTTTTGATGTGTTGAGAGGGTATAAATGGAGTTTTATGATGATCATGTGTACTTTCAAAAAAAATAATAAGAAAAGGCCTAGATAGAATGATATGGCTATGAATCAAAAAAACAAATCAGAAGATAAGAAAATACAGTTACTAGATTATGGAATGTCTGGAAAAAATCACCATGGTGAATACCATATAGAATCCAAGAAGTGTTTATGATGTGGTATGTTTGGAAATATGTCCCAATATTATAATGAAAAAGATCTTAGTGTAGATATGATTAATTATGATAAGTAGACTGCAAAGTGTTTCAAATATGGTGAGATGAGTCATTATGCAAATACTTTCCCAATGAAAGATCTGAATTTTGAAATGTAGTCAGATTATAAGTTTAAAGTTGTAGGTAAATCCTTTAAAACTACTTCAATAAATGTTGGGATATCTATTGAAGTGGTATCATGTACATTTTCTGATTACTCAGGTTTTTATAATGTCTTATTTGATACAGGTTCTACGCATTCCTTTAAATCTGAAGAATTTTATTGTAAATTGGAAATTTCACCTCAAGAAATAAAATCATAACTTATGGTTAAAACACCTGGGGGAAATATTAAATAAAAAAATAATTATAATAATCTTATTGTTACTGTATGTGGAAAGACATTACCTGCAAACTTTTTTGTTTTTACCTTAGTAGAGTATGATGTTATTCTAGGTTTGGATTGGATATCTATTTACCATGATAAGATTGATTATAGAGTAAAAGATATTTTTTTCATAAGAATTTTATGATTTTATACAAGAATAAACCATACCATTGATAACATATCCTGATGATGAGAAACTATTGATTGATGAAAATGAATGTTATCATACACATATTTCGGAAAAAAATAGAAATTTTCAGATTAAAGATATTGTGGTGGTATCTAAACACCTAGATGTTTTCATGATGATTTTAATAGTGTAATACTTGATCAGGATGTTGAATTTACTATTGAGTTAGTTTCTATTGCTAAGACAATTTATAAAGCCCTTATCAAATGGCTCAAGAGGAAATTATTGTATTGAAAAAGAAGTTGGAGGAGTTTCTTTATAAAGATTTAATTCATCCAAACACTTCACCATGGGTGGTCTTATTATTTTCATTAAAAGGAAAAAAAATTCCATGAGACTTTAATTGATTATATAGATTTGAATAACATTATAGTTAAGAATATTTATATATTTCCTCATATCAATGACTTGTTTAATTAGCTACAGGTTGCTCAGTATTTTTTCAAGATTAGATTGAGATCCAGGTACCACCAGCTAAATGTGAATAGGGATGTCATTCCAAAAACAATATTATATACTAGATATAGGCATTAAAAAATTTTTGTTACATGCTTTCATTTGAAAATTTTCGATGATTTATTTATGGATGTTATGAGTAGAATATTCCATGAATATTTGGATAAGTTTATTTTTATTTTTATTGATAATATTATTGTTTATTAAAAAATTTATGAGGATCATGAAAAACATATATGGATTGTTCTAAAATCACTTGAAGAAAAGAATTTATATGGGAAATTTAGCAAATGTAATTTTTTTTGCAGTAGATTTATTTTCTTGGGAACATTTTAAATAAGGTTAAAATAATAGTTGATCCCACAAATTTGTTTTATGAATGTACAAGACCTAAATATTTTATAGATATTTTTAGTTTTTTTTATAATATAGATATTTCTGATATTTTGTTAAAACATTACATGGTTATCTATCCAGCTAAAAAAGATAACATGAAAAGGGGTTAAATTTAATTTTGACAAAAAACAGTGATGTTTTTTTTTGAAACTGAAAAGAAGACTGGTAAATTCTCTAGTTTTAGACCTGGCTTCTGGAAATGGTGATTCTAATATCTATAATTATTCTTCATTGAAAGGACTTGGTTTCATTCTAATGAGGAATGATCATGTAATTACTTATGCTTCAAGAAAACAAAAACCTCTTGAACTAAATTATCTCACATAGGATTTGGAATTAGTATCTATGATTTTGTTCTTTAAATATCTGGAGGAATAATTTATATGGATCCAAATATTAAATATATACTAACCATAAAAGTTTTAAGTTTATATTTACTCAGAAATAATTGAACATGAGGCAGTGAAGATGGTTGGAACTGATAAAATATTATGATTTAATGATCAATTACTATCCAGGAAAAGAAAACAAAGAGGTGGATTCCTTGAAATGAAAAAATAACCCAACATTAACCATGATACATTTGTAAAATGACCCCTTGGTTAATTATTTGATGAATTTTCTCTTGGAAGTTGTTAGTGTATGAGATGAATTTTTTTGTTTTAGGTGTTAGTGTCGTCGTCTCTCTTAGACAGCACTAAGAAAGCACAAAAGGAAGAGTGAGAGTTACAAAAAAATGTAGAATTTGTTAATAAAGGTAAATTGTCTAAATTTAATGTTTAAAATAATTGTGTCTTGATATTTGGAAAGAGATTGTGTGTGCCTTGTGATTCCTAACTGAAGAAATAATTGTTATGTGAGCTCATAGTTCATCATTTTCAGTTCATCCTAGAATCACTAAGATGTATATAGACCTTTGGGAATATTACTGGTGGGGTGGAATAAAATGAGATGCTACATATTTTAACATGAAATGTTTGATATTTCAATAGGCTAAATCAGAATAGAAAATATCAAAGGGGATACTTTAGCCTTTTTCAGTGTGAGGGTAGAAATGGAAAAATGTATCCACGGACATTTTGGTGGGACTACAAAATACTTCTTAAGGTAACAATGCAATATGGGTTATTGCTGATCGGCTGACCAAATATAAACGTTTTCATTAAATTTGAGATACTACTTCTCTAGATCAGATTTCTTAACTGTACCTCAAAGAGACTGTCTAGTTACATGGAGTTACTCACCCTATTTTATCTGACCGTGATCCCATGTTCACTTATAACTTTTGAAAAGGCCTTCAGAAATCATTAGTAACTGAATTAAATTTCATCACTTATTTTTAAATTCAATATAATGGATAGTTAAATAGAATAATTTAGACATTGGATTATATTCTTTGTGCTTGTTAAATAGATTACTAGGGAATTTGGGATCAACATATTTCTTTAGTTGATTTTTTTTATAATAATGGTTTTCATTCTAGTATACAAATGGGACCTTTTGAGGTGTCATATGGAACATGGGGTTGAAGCCCATCATTTTGGTATGGAGTTGTGGAATGGAATTTTATGGTATAATAATAAGTATAGAATGTGGTAGAGAAAGTGAAGATGATCCAGAAACACATGAGGATAGCTCATAGTAGGCAAAAAATTCATGTATATGACAGGACAAATGACCTTTCATTAAAGGTTGGTGATCATTTTTTCCTTAAAATATCTTATTGGAAAAGTGTCATGTGTATTGGTAAGAAAGAAAATCTATTTCTATGGTTCAATGGACCTTTTTAAATCCTGGAGGAAGTTTGACCAGCCACCAACCTAGTAGCCTTTCCTTCGAGATTATCTCTGGTACATAATGTTTTTCTTGTTTCGATGTTCGAAATTATGTGCTAGATTAATATCACATTTTAATCACAAAATTAGTTCAGATGGAAGAGAACATCTCATATAAAGAGAAACATATTCAGATTCTTGATCATAGAGAACAAATATTTGGAAATAAGTTAATTTTCCAGGTCAAGGTTTTATGGAGAAAGAGTATGGTTAAAGAAGAAACATGTCAATATGAAAATTATATGAGGGAAAGGTACCATCAATTGTTTAATATGTGAATAAAAATTCTAACGACCAAATTTCCAGAAGAGGTAGAATGTAATAACCTAGGTACTTATAAAATAAGTATTTTTCATTGTAAAATTAAATATAAAAAATCATTTTCAATGTATAAATAAATAATTCATCTTTATAGAAATTAAGAAATCTATAATAATATAAACCTCACTGATGAAATTATAAATAAAACTCATATCTCTTAAAATTTAAAATACAATACATTTTTATCATGGAATATGTAAATAAATGTTTTGAAACTGATGAACTAAGTGTTGGAATTTTTGTGAAACATAAATGTTTTTTATAATGTTATAATTAATTTAATTATTTGAAATAAAATTTATTTTCAAAAAATATACTCATAAATTAATATTTTCTTTTCATATGATTATAACAAAATTTTATGAGACCCTAATTAATTTCTTAAAGTTTTATAAAAGAAGTTATACTTTTAAAATTTGTATTTTTTGAATAAATTATAATTTTAATTAAAAATTTAATTCCATATATTTAAAAAAATATTTTCATAAAATGGAGTTCATTTTTTAATTCTACACATTAGAAAATGGTTAGAGTTAATTTTTAGGACTTTTTTTAAATAGTTGAATTTTTGTGAATAGTGAAATACAATAATTTGCAGTATTTAATTAATAATCCAAATACATGAAGTAAAAACATCATTCATAATTTAAAAAACTTAATCTCAAAATATCCTAAATTATTTTAATATATATTTTGATAATTCTAAAACTATTCATAGTCTTGAGCCAAAATAATAAACTAATGAATAAAATAATAAATAAACACTCCTCTCCTCCACTATAAATACCTCCCTCACAAACTTTTCTCCTCACACCTCTAATCCTTGTAGCTTGTTTAATTTCTACTGAATTACCTTCCCAAGCCTCTTACACACATAAAAGGATTGATGGTCTCACCAAAAGGCCAAAACAATGGGCCTTAATGAGGTTCTCAACATGAAGAATTCAAGAGGTAAAATCATCATTCATTTTCTTTTATTTTTCTCTTAATATCTTTAATTTTATTATTCTCTACTCACCTCCCCTTATCCAAGTTGTATTAAAACTCCTATTTATTCTATATATTATAATTTTATCATGTTTATGGAAAATTTTATCATTAAACGCCTCATCATCTCGCTTCAAAAAATGATAACATCATCCGTGAAGTGTTGATTTACATGCATCGTGGACGATACACTTTCATTTTCAATTATCGTATTAAATACTGGTCATAAAAAAATTATTATAGTAAAATTTTCAATTATTATACATTTTATAATTTATAAAATTTTATAGATCCAATATTTAAAGATGATATTATATAAAATTATATAAGTTTGTAATGATTATATACACTGTGAAAATAAACTAAATCATTTTCATTAATGATTTAACAAATTAATCATCCTCATATCAGAAAAAAAATTATATATGGTATTATTTAAAATTATAGAAACATATTAACACCATTTCATTCCAATTTTTTAATTTTTCTTTCATTCAACAAGAAAATCCATAATGAACCAACCATGGAAACCATGAAGTAAATGCACTCGAAACAATGAAAATAAAAATATATTATCAATAAAGGGATGGAAATATGTTATAATATGATAATATAAGGAATTATAAATTTTAATAAGTTTCTTTAATATATTAATACAACTATTTAAACAATTATATGGGAGTTTTGAACATGTTTTAAGTAAGGCAAACCAGAGGTAAGTAAATTTTCTTTAAAATTATTATTATTCTATTTTTACAAAAATTAAAAGGAATGTTTTTATGATGTAAGTTTTCTTGTTTTTTTATTATTCTCTAGATCATTGTAATTTTTTATGATTAATAGTGGGACCTATATATCACTCCAATTTATTAGGTATGTTTATGTTAGAAGTTGACCATAATTTTTATTCAAAGTGTAACTCCGGTGGTAACACCATAAGGAAGTTGTAACGGTTACAGTATAAGGTAACCTTGATGGTTATGAATCATATGGTAGATGTGATGGTTAAAATATTAAGTATGTAATTTCCCATGTTACCAATTTGGTTTTATTTATGTTTTCTATGTTTTATTAGAACCTCGGGTTTTCAAAAAGTAACTATATGATACTTTATTGGTGATAAGTATGTGTTTATGAAAATAATTTCATATGTTTGTTATTATTCATGGACTAATGATTTATATCTTTCTTTTTATGTTCCTTGTTGAAATATTGGTTCCCATACCAAGTTTTAAAATTTTCTCCCAGGTTTTAAGGAGGGGTTAGAGAAAAGAAGAGGCCAAGCTGAATATTGTGAATATTTTTCATGACATAATTTCAAGTTTTCTAAAAAACTTTTGTATTATGGGAGAAATGGATACTATTATTATGGTATAAACTTTTTATATTATGGGTTTTAATGTATGGTTTATAACCTAATTCTATAAAACACTAAATCGGAAGTATATTTGGGAATATAATAAGTGTTTTAGAGTTGAATTGACTAGATTATGTAATGTTTAAGGCTCGGTCCTTATACTTGATTTGGTATAAAATCAATATTATGCTTAAAAATTCATTTTTATAAAAACTTATTTTTCATTATTCTTTCTTACTAATATTAAAATTTTTCCATATCCAATATAAACCTTGAATCATTAAAAATTAATTTCATATTTTTAATCCTTAAGTTTAAATTATATAATTTGGTCAATTTCAATATATGTCGTAATGAGTAGTAACCGTAGTAAATTTTTATCACCATAGAAATGGGTAACATAGGTTAATTAAGGATAAAAATATATGAAAAGGTCTCAAAAATCAACCCAACACCTACCTTTATTTAATTTTTTGGTTTTAATTCAACCATAACCATCATAAGTTCTAAAATATGTCATTTTTTTCACTCTCCATTGATTATAAAATTTATATTAATTTAAGTAAGGATAATTAAAAAAATATGATTGCTTTTCTTTAAATTTATCTTATATGTTTTCATTAAGATAAAAGGATGTTATGAATGAATATAAAATAATATTTTGAATAGAAATAAGTTATTATTATAATGGAATTTTAATTTTAATTTTTAGTGATGGTATAATTATCTCAAATTCTTACAAAAAACTGACATAGTGATTTTGAAAGAAGTATTAAAATAAACTTCAATGAGTTTAAAGACATTAAAAGTAATATTATTTGGATAAATTATGGTTTTAATTAAATTTTATAGTTAATAATAATTTATAATTTAAGGTTAATGAGTTTATATTTGAAATCTATTAAAATCATGATGTTTTTTAAGTCAAATTATGTGAATAGTCTTGTCAACTAATTAAAAGATATTTTATATTAAATAATAATTAATTAATTATTATAAAAATCGTAAAAAATCCCCTTTTTAAATTAAATTTGAATTAGTCTATAATATCAACCAATTTCCACTTATTATCCACTTAACCCTTTAGAATTACATCATTTACCACTAATGTCTATGTATTTTGTATAAGTATTATTGGATTAATTTATTTGAACCTTATCCACATTATATTTGAATATATGGAACTTTGGATCCATTTGAAGAGAGTTAGACTCAAATTATATATTAATATTTCATGTATTTAAAAGATTTCTACCCACTTCAAATATAAAAGGGCACCTTATATCCTCTCTTATGTAATGCTTCATGAGACACATAGACCAATAAAACCCTACCAAAAACACATATAAATTTCTTCATCCACATTATAGAGTTTATGATATAATTAAAGTACAAACCAAAGGGTCATTAAAAATTAATCTAAAGGAGGTTTTTCAAAGAAGAGGTAAGTTATCTTCATTGAGTCCATTTATGTTTATTTATTGTTATACCTCCTAGAAATATAATTTAATCCTATTAACCTAGTTACATTAGTATCATTATATTAATAAAATATTATTATGTTAATTAATAAAAATTATCTATTTATCATCCATCCCAATGGAAAATGAAAATATTTTTATGCATACGTATAAACTATTATCTCTATGATCAGCGTATTTTATTTTCCAGTACTTCCACTCATGGTTGAATATATTGATTTATTTAATTATTATAGTTAATTCTTACAAGATTATTATTATTCTATAAAGATAAAATATTTTCTACCTAATAACCTTCCCATCTGTTGTAAGACGATAACATCCCTCGTGCATACGTGTGGATTATCACCACCACGTAGAGATGTGATTAATTTTACATTTATGATTGATAATGATAGAAATGAGGATATATTTAATATATATATATATATAATAGGGTATAATTAATATTCTATAAAGTTTAATTTCTATTTACCTTTCTTTTGTTTCATCCATCAAAAAGTGAAAACATAACTCATGCATATGTAAGAACTACCATCTACATGATGTTATGTACTTAATTTTCCATCACCACCTTATATGAATGGATATGAAAGTGTATATAATGAATAAATATTTCAATTATTTCATTATTAAGATTCTATATATGATAAAACCCTAGTGATTGTGTAAGGACTAGATTCATTATACCAAATCATGCATGAAAAATGGTACAACTAACACTAAGAACAATGATTCCAATGAAGTACTATTGATAAAAGGGTGATAATATGATATTAGTGAATCGTATATGGTATTATAATTATGGATGATAATATTTAATTGAAATATGATAGATATAAATTTATTATATATGAGGTTAGATCACTTAGGAATCAAGAAAGACTTAAGTTAATAGTTTCTCATATCACTTCTGTTTCTTTGAAAAATATGTCATATTAACCACTTTTATATTTTATATGGTTTGTATACTACCCCTTGGATATTTTATATCATAAATATATTTATATTAATAGTATTTAAAGTATCATTTTAATTTTTTATTCCAAGTGGGTTATGATTTAAATGCTACCAAAGTGGTGACGGTTTTATGTTACAACACCACTTTTTTACTATGATTGTTTGTGGTTAAATTTAAGATGAATAAATTAAATTTTATATCTCCAAATAATATCATAAATTTTATTCACCTATATTTATTTCTATATATTTTATATTTTCCTTTTTTTTTCTCTCACTATGTACTCAAACGTCACAAATAATTATTTTAAAGAAAATCGACTTTATTTCTCTCTTCGGATGAGAATTGTTTTTCTTTCATGTACATATTTTAATTTAAAAAAAGTTCATGAATTTTTTTAATATTCATAGATTATTTATTAAACGAATTTTTAAACATATTTTACTTTCTATAAAAAAAATTTAATATTATCTTCTTATCATTTTCGGAATGAGGTACATTTTACCAAAGTTTTGAATGAAATATCTATTTTAATTTTTATTAAAGGTTGGGGAAAAATCCACATTTATTATTAAAGAAAATAAAATAACTCTTTTAACCGGGTAGAGTGAGACCCATTACATAGACTGAAGGCCTAGTGGGCGTTTAGCCCAATACATGGCCCGTAGGCCCAATTTTTTTGGCCCAAAGCCCATTCTGTGAATAGTACTACTACAGTACCCACCTACTATAGCATGACACGTTACCCGCCACTGCTACATTACTCTGTCGCCACTACAGTGCCCACCATTGCTATAATATGCTATAGTACCTATGCCCAATGGGTTTTGAACCCCCATTTTTCATGTAGGATTATGGGGTGCTTACCACTAAGCCAAAACCCAACTAAATTATTTTAATGTATACTACCCGAATTAATTTTATTACCATCATGAATACTATTTTATTTGAATCATCCATTATATGTTACATGGTTTTTTTTCAAATATAATTATGTTCCTAATATTCTGGAATTTTTAAAATTATAAATATGTGATTTCAAAATGAAAAAGGGTATTTTCATTATGAAATGTTTCAAAAATAATTTAATGGTATTATTATCTATAAAAAATTCCATTGATGTAACAAATTATTTACTAAGTATATGATTCAATGTAAGAATATTAATTCTTTCATCCTATGGTTATTGATTATAATGAATAAATCTTGATAAAACCTATTTTATTGTCCATGGGTTGACGTTTGATGAAATGATAAATGTTTTTATGATCTTGTGGAATTAATAGAAAGTATTATGATTATTTGATGTGTGGTTCCCTTATATCCCACCAATTAATTGGGTAATGTTAAATTTTTATTTGCTCAAATGGTGTTAAATAGGTTATCATGATCCCAAAATAGAGTACTTGGGAGGTTATCCCAAGCCCAAAAAGGTTACACATGTGGTCGTCCCAAGACCAAAATGTGATGAATATCATGGTAAATGCACATGAAAAAATATTCATATGATTATTATTATTATTCCACAATTATTTCCACTCTCTTATGACATGTTCTGATGCCAAATTTATATTCTCAAGTCTCATGATCTTGTTTTTTCTTATGATTCATGTCTTATAAACTACCAAATATTTATATCATGATTCATTCCTATTATCTATGAATTGTGGGGTATGATTTTCTAATGTTAATATCATTCTCTAAAACCATTATTCTTATATTATAATCAATTATGATTATTAACTATCGTCACCCATTTTTTCCTTTACTGAGCATTTGATATCACTTATTTTTTATGTTGTCATTTCCCTAGGTTATGAAGAATGATGTTAATTAAGTTATGTGTGGATAATTGTACAGGATATGTCAAATAATTTTCATGGAATAAAAAAATATGATTATTATGAGAAAAATAATCACTTTAAGATATGGGTATTATTATGACAGAGTTTTTCCAAATTCAATAAAACTCTAAACTTCAAATAGGAATTTGGGGTGCATGTGACTCAATATTCCATTTTATGTTGTAATGGAAAAATAGTTCCACGTTTATTGGTATCAAGGCCAATAGTTAAAAATATATGTTTTAGCATTGAATCCATATGTATAGATTTGAGTATTTTATATTAGCTTTAGATTCCAATGTCAACCAGTGGTGCACAATTCTATCAATAAACAAGAAATATTTTCTCTCAAAAGGATGAAGAACCCAAAGTGGGGAGAACATGTGTTAACATAACGACCAAGGGAGAGATATGTTTCTAATTTAAAACACCAAACCCTTAAATAAAATAAAATAAAACCATTAAAATCTAGTTTTGGGGGGTTTCAAAATGTGACCATAAGTGACACACAATGAGTTTTTAGGGGAAGGAGGATACTCCCCTCTATCTAGCCCATTCCATGTGTAAAGCAACCATTCACACTATGAATGGATCCAGGCTATATTTCTTCAACTGGAGGCCCATTTGGTCTTCCTAAAGATATTATGCTCCAATTTGAACCACCTAAACCTCCAATACCCACGAAATACACATGATCAACAAAAAATAATATTTTCAATACCTCATAATGGATTAGGGTTTTAAACTAATCACAAATATAATCATATTAATAAGTTTCTTTCATTAATCAATAAATAAGTTGTCAGATACATAAACCTAACCCCTTAGGTTCATTAAGAAAACATATGTACAAAGTGATAGTATCATCATAATAAGAAAATAACACACAAAAACCACTATTAATATTATTAGTTAATTAATTAAACCCTAATAGGTTATTCAAGAAGACACATGGTAAAATATTATCAATGTTTTGATAAACAAAAAACATTTCCAAAAAAAATTCTAAAAATTTTCTTTTTATTTTTGAATATCATTTTCCAAAACCATTTTAATTCCAATACAGTTTTTGATAACAAGTCAACTAAAAGATATAGATATATTTTAAAATTTTATTATGATACTAAATTGAAAAAATATTGCTACCATGATGTAAGAGAAAATAATAAAATGTTCATAACATCACACCTAAAATGAATCTCAACTATGATAGTGTAAAACAAAACAATTATCCCACCAACTTGGTAATATGTGCCTTCATAAAATAAGAGATTATTAAGTAAAATCTATGTTTCTATCACAAGTTTCCATTAATCATATATCTATCTTCAAGTCCAAAATATAAATTCATATGAAACAATTATTTAATACCATTTGTATTTCTTTGACCCGGTCAGCTCGAATAGTTTCAATATGGGTGATTCTATTATAAAAAGAGAACTCAACCCTATATACATGAGAATTATAACTAGAATTAAGAGTCTATGGAAAATTATAAGTGTATTATACTCCAATAATCACAGGTAATAAATGTCAAATAAATGCTCAAACCACTGTAATAGTAATAATTAGAGTACACATATATGGAATTTTAATAATAGGCTAATCATAATCTGATAGAATACACCCAATTGATATAAAATAATCTATATAGGTCATGAAACTTATAAAACAAAAATATTTTTTCCAATAAAATGATCATATTTTAAAAACTGAAAGAGAAAATAAAATACACTAAGTGTAAGATCCCAACCATTTTATGGAGATATTTAGATCTTGATTCAATTACTCTATTGTCATGTTTTGAGTAATTTTTGAAAGGGTTTTAACTTGGTGTGTATTTGGGTTAAAATTTTAGAATTTTGAAAGGAATTCAGGCATTACACGGTTGGTGAATGGTTTTCCCAAACCGTATGCCCAAGCTATCAAACCATGTAGATCCAAAAAGAGGGGATTCACATGGCTGGAACATGATTTGTCAAATCATTCTCCCTTATAGTTATAAACATGTGATCCTTAGTAGGAGACACATGGTTAGGAACATGGTTAGGGGAAATCAATCACCCCATATAGGAAACCGTAAATACATGATTTTAAATCCCCGAGAATTTTTAAAAATATTTCCAAACCCTCATCTTATACCACCAAACACCCTAGCTCAACCCATAATATTTTTAACTCAGTTTTTGATACTCTTGGATATATTACAAGCCCATTTAACCACTTTTCAGGGAGTATAGAATCTCATACAGAATATTCACACAGCTTCTGATGAGATAATATCATTCCGTGTAGTTTCCTTCCACTCTCCCATTATGCTTCCATCCTTTGAAGGGTTTTTTCTCATATTGGTATAAGATCTAGATCTAGGGTTGATGGATCTTGACCTATTTTAACTTTATTATTGATTTTTATTAAAGGTATCATTATTTTTCAGGTGTTTTACCTTTTAATTTCAATTTTGTGAATTTCCATTGTGCGATTACTCATCAATAATTTGAGTTATGTGGTATTTTATTCAAATCCCAAGGTCTTGGTTTCAATTATGTGTATTTAATTATAGAATTTTTATTGAATATTTATAAATTGAATTAATTAATTATTTAATTAATTAATGATATATTGGTATTATGGAATTTGTATTAATTAATTATTGAATTAATTAATGGGATATTGGGATTGATGAATTTTGATTAATTAGTTATTGAATTAATTAATGGGATATTGGGATTGTGAGATTTAGTTTAATGTATTGGTGAATTAATCAATGGTACATTGATAATATGGAATTTGTAGTAACTAATGGTTGGATTAATTATCAGGATATTATGATTGTGGAATTGGATTTATTAATTATTGAATTAATTAATGGAAACTATTTTGATTATTCAACTGGTTGAATTGAATAAATTAATCAGTGGATTAATTAAAGGAAATTTTTGTGATTGTGAAATTGATTTAATTGGATTAATTAATTGTTTGATTAATTAATTGATGATGTGATTCTGAAATGTGATAAGAAGGATAATGTTGATTAACATTGATTAATATAAAATATGTGATATTTTGATTGAGTGATATTCATGTGTGGGACATGGTTTGTGGAATCAAAATCCCATAGTGATAAATTGACTGATAATCGTGTGAGGGAAATGTTCTACTACATCAAAATTCTGTACTGATAAATGATTGTTGGACACAGAATGCTACTTCAAAATCCCATGGGGCCCTAGGCATGGTGACCTAGACCCAAAATGTTGGAATTGGACCATGTTTTTAATTTCTCATCATAATGAATTTAGATAAAATGGATAATGAAATACCATTTTTTATAATGAATCATGAATTGAATGTGTGTTATGGTTTAGACTCTGGCACAAGGTGAAGAAGGTATTGAGGTTTGGGTGTCCTTGGAAACATGGGGGTTTCTATGGTTACATAAAGAATAATTGAATATACATAAACTATTTAATTTATTTCTAGTCTGTTATTCTTTATACAACTTCATACATTGTTATTGATTGGATTTTTTTAGATTACATTGTTGGTGGCCTACTGAGTGGTACTCACAGCCTACTCAAGCTACCTGATCATTACCCAAATATACATCCTATTTGGAAGACATGATGATGGAAAATTTCTAGTGTTAGATGGCTAAGTCGGGATGGAGCATGGATGAGGGGACCGAATGTGGTTCAGGGCCCTCATGGAAGCTTTTAGTCTCATTATTTATTTTGGGTCTTTCATATTATCATTTGGCATGAATTTGGAAAGACATATCTACTATTTTGTTTGGTTGTTGTATTTCCTATTTTGGTCATCATGTGATGCTAGTTTGGTCTGATTATTAGTTACATAATTTGGTTTTCATTTATCTATTTATGTTATTGAGATAATTTTATAAAAACTTTATAGTATACCCCTGACTAATATTATACCCTTTATACTTTTTGACATTATATGATGTATGAGGATGTTCACCTGAGGTCATGTACTGAATTGGCTTAGGTCACCAGAATGTGGCACCTGGGTTGAGATGTTACAAAGTAGTATCAGAGGTTGGTTATTTTATTTTATTGTGTATTACTATTTAGGAAAGTTATACCTGAGAATAGGATGTTCCGGTCCTTGGTTAAGAGCTCATGCATGCAAGTATCTAACCTATGTATGAGGTTAATGGCTAAGTACCGATGGTGGGAATGTTGTTTTCGTTGTGTGTTGTTAAAGTTGATAATATTTATCCTTGAGTGATGCACTTGTTGTGTGAAGTGATTATTGTTTCTATGTATTTATGAGATTTGTCTCATGGACCAAAACGACATGATAGTTATGTATACATTCATCATTCTTCCCCCTCATGATTATTTTTTTGACATGCATTATTTTAGGCATGCATGGGAAAATGGGTGTTCTATAAGTTGTTTATATTGAATTTGTTTTCCTTTCTTGTGAAATTAAAATGAAAAAACATAAGTAATGAGAAATTGAAATTGAAAAATAATTTGATATGTGAATAAATGGGTCTCTAATGAGAAACATGAATAATGATAATGAGTTTACCCTTTTTTAACCATGACTAAGATGTTGTATTGTTAAGGGTAGTGATAGGACCTCGGTTTTGACCATGTGGTGGGGTTTGGGGGGAATGAATTATTCTGGATTTATGTGAATCACCATAAAGGTGTTACAATTATCTTATGTGTCCTAGGAAATGTGTTTGGAATTTAGAGTTATACCTCCATGATGAAATGTGTTGATAGAATGGTAGGAGGACATGGATAGTAATGGGCCCCTAATGGCGAAACTGAGGCACCGATAGTGTCGGATGAGAAAGTCGAAGAGAATTTCTAGGATAATTTTTATGCTTCATAGACTTTGTGGAAAGATACCCATGGTAGGTTATGAAAATCATGACTAACTTGACAAGGGAGTTACTATTGTAGAACCCTGCATCATTTACCTGAGAGGGTAGACCTAAGGTGGTTGAGTTATAGATTGAGTCTATATAGACTATAATTGACCACTGTGGGACTCCTACTGATAAGAGAATAAAATCATATTATTAAATGTTATGTGCTCAAGAGGATTAATGGAGATACATCCAAAACCAGTATAAATATGTGGGGAGTAGAAGGAATTTCAAGAGATGTTCATGAACCACTTTTAACCTGAGATGCTCAGGTAGGAGAGAGAAGTTGAGTTCATTTAGTTGACTCAGGGGAGCATGTCTATGATTGAATATGCTGGACACTATATAGATTTGCATCACATTGTTCCAACATTGGTGAGGGATGAGTCTACTTCAACAAAATGGTTTTAGGATGGGATTTAATGTTAAATTAATCCCCATGAGAAAATATTTATGTAGAATATGTTTTTAGAAGTGTTGAATCTGGTGCTCATATCTACGGGGAACCTAAATGAGGTTTCAAATTGTGGGTAGGTGGTTTCTAATGGATGGTCAAAAGGTACTACTTGAAAAATATATAAGTTTCATTATGGAAATTTTATCTAGAGTAGTGTAAATAAGAGTGACCATATAGAGGGGTCAGTTACATAGGACCTTACTCAGGTGATCTTTCTCTAGTGTGGTAGGTTAGGACACTTTTCTATACAATGCCCCTAACCATTTTTAGAGTGTCAATCCTATGAAAGGATGAGTCATCTAAAGAGGTTCTATAGGAACCGAGGATAGATGGGTAGTGATGGAGCATCTTGGATAAACCACAGTATTGGAAGTGGATCTTCTACACCATACTAATATGGAAGTTCTAGTTCTACTAGTCATGGCAGTAGAGGTAGTGGAAGTGATAATTCTTTCTATGAATTCCCATATAATCATATTGGTGTAGCTCGGCTGACTCATATTGCATCACAAGGAATAGGAGTATGACATTTTCATGCATTTCAGCCTATATTGGTTAATATTGAAGTTGAATGGTCTATAGTTAGATGTAATATTCTTTTCGATTGTATTCTAGATAGTGCCTTATTTGATAAGAGTGCCTCCATTTCTTTTATATGTTCAAAACTTGTGAATGGTCTGAGCCTTGTGATGGAGTTCATAAGTGGGGTGATGATGATAGAAACACCTGTTAGGAGTATGGTTTTGGGGCATCTCCCTATGCAAGGGGTCTTCTCTTGAGGCTGGGGAGTATCATTTTCTACGGAATCTTTACATCCTTGATATGTCAGGATTTGACCTACTTTTGGGAATGGACTAGTTTCTAGTGTACCGAGACCATGTTGATTGTTACCATAGGATAGTGGATTTTCATTCTATTGAGGGTGAAAAATATATTCACCATGAAGAGTGGGATATCCAAGCGGGATGTATAGGGCCAGTTCACTAGAAACATGGGGATATTACCACCTAGGTTTCTAGTTTCTAAAGGATTATGGAGGGGAAAATCATGATGTCTTTCCACTTGTAGTGGACAGTTTTCAGGATGTGTTTCTTGAGGACTTCTTAGGGATGATACCTAAGAGATATTTGAAGTTTACATTTGAGCTCATGTTGGAAGCTGGTCCATTTTCTATTCCACCATAAATAATGGCACCAGTATAGCTTAAAGAGCTCAAGAATCAGCTGAAAGAGTTGGAGGATAATTTATTTATCCGTCCGAGTGCGTATCCTTGGGGTTCTATAGTCTTGTTTGCAAAGAAATATGATGAGACTTTTCACTTGTATTTTGATTAAAAAAATTTAAACGAGATAACTATGAAAAACTGGTATCCTCGTCCATGAATTGAAGATCTATTTGACTAGTTTAGGGAAACATGTGTCTTCTCCAAGATTGAATTTAGGTTAGGGTATCATCAGTTGAGGTTTCAAACATTTGATACACCAAGACTACTTTCAAAAGCATGTATGGACTTGACAAGTTCATCATGATGTTGTTAGGGATGACAAGCACACCAGCATTGTTTATGGACGTGATAAACTAAATCTTCAATCTGTACCTAGATTAGATTTGTTTGTATTTATGGATAAAATCTTTATGTACTATAAGACTCATGACAATAATGACCAACATTTTTACATCATCCTGAGTATACTAAGAAAGATCTATCTATTCACCAAGCTATCTAAGTGTAAATTTTGGATTGATCTAGAACAATTCATGGGTCATGTTATATTAGAGGAAGGTGTGTTAGGGAACCAAAAAAGTTCCAAAGAAGTTGTGTATTGGGAGAAACCCAATAATGTTTTTGAAATATGCAGTTTTCAATGAATGGGGGGGGTTATTGTCATATATTTATCCAAGAAATTTTCCAACTAGCTATACTTATTTTAGGATTGAAAAAGAAGGGAGTAAAGTTTGAATGAGAAAAATCATGTGAGAATTCTTTCTAGGAGATGAAGAAGCATACGAAAACATCACCAATCTTGATCCTACCTAATCCAGGTGAAGAGTATATAGTGTTCTATGACACTTATGGGATAGATCATGGAGCATTGAAGATACAGGAAGATAGGGTTATGTAGTATGGGTCACATCAGTTGAGTCCACATGAATGGAACTACTCTACACACGAATTCAAGTTGGTTATAGTGGTTTTTTTATTTTAAGTGTTTGTGGAATTATCTTCTGGGAAAAAAATTTACAATGTGTATGGATCACAAGAGCATAAATTATATCTTTTTTATAAGATATTTGAATCTCTAGTAGTAGAGGTGGGTTGAGTGTATATAGTCATTAGATTTTGAGTTAGCATATACACTCAGTAAGGGAAAGATATTTTCTATTTTAAATAAGCATGAAAACTCATACTCAGGATGTTTATTAGTCCAGTGTTGAGTGGAGGATGATTAATTTACTGGCTAAGATGAAAATTACAGTCTAGTAGATCTTGGATAAGATGACTCTTGTATCAGTTTTAGTGGATTCTACACTTTTTAGGTGGATTGAAGAAAAATAGTATAAGGATCAGGAATGTTTGGAATTGAGGGAAAGCCATGAAGGTGGGGATTCACCTTTTGATTGGATCATAGATGATTATGAGATCATCTATCTCAATAATCAGGTTATTATGCCTATGAGCATGCATGGGGATCTAATGCGTGAATTTCATACCTCAAAGTGGTTTGTGCATCCACGTGTGACCAAAATGTATTATGACCTATGATGATAGTTTTTGTGTCCATGCATGAAAAAGTAGATAGAAGGGTTCATGACACGATGCTACACCTATCAATAGGTGAATGATGAGCATCAACGACCAAGTGGATTACTACAGTTGTTCCCCATTTTGAAATGGAAGTGGGATGACGTTACCCTAGATTTCTTAGTAGGTATTATAAGGAATCCATGAAAGAATGAAAATATTTGGGTGGTTGTGGACCATTTGAAAAATTTATCACATTTCATTCCAATATGGGGGGGACTTTTATTAGTGTAGAAGTTGGAAGATTTATACATTCATGGTCAATTGCATATTCATATGGATCCATAGACTATAGAATTATATTGTGACTCACATTTTACTTTATTATTCTAATAGGAGTTATAGGAGGTGATAGGTACACAAGTTATACTAAGTATGGTATTTCACCCAAATAATGATGGGTTGTCGAAGCATACTATACATGTTAATGTGGAGGTTGTTTGAATGTGTGTACATGTATTTAGTGGGAATTGGTAAAAGCACCTATATTTGGTGGAGTATTCATTTACAAGAGTTATCAATAAACTATACAAATGGAACCATATAAGGAACTTTATTGTAGGAATTTAAGATCACTTCTATGCTGGATGGAGGTAGGTGAGTCAGAGATATTAGAACTAAGTCTCATGTAGGAGACATCAGAGTAGGTTCATTTGATTTAAAAACATATGTAAACGACTCATATTAGATAGAATTTGTGTACCGATAGACCTTAATGACCCCTATAGTTTTTATAGGGTGATCATGTATTTATTTTACTATTTCCTATATTGGGTCACCATAGGATATGAAGATAGGGAAAGTTGGCACCCATGTTTGTTGGGCTATTTGAGGTTGTGGAGAGAATCAGGTCAGTGGATTACTGGTTTGATCTTCCATAGAGATACAGTGATATGTAAGATGTTTTTCATGTGTCATGTATTTGGTGGTATCACCCCAAACCATCTCATGTGATTTATGTGGATGATTTTGATTTTGAGACTGATGTGTCCTTTGATGAGAATATGATACGTGTGTTAGATTATAGTGAGAAAGTGTGTGGGAAAATCCCATTTCATTAGTTCATGTAATGTAGAAGCATGGAAATTTGTAGGGGTAACATGGGAGAGAAAATCAAACATATAGGATCAATGGACCAATATTTTTGTCTCTTGATCCATTAGATTCTTATGAGTAGGGCTCTGGGATGATCTATTATAAGGTGGGGATATTGTAAGATCCCAAACATTTTATGGAGAGATCTCAAGCTTGTTTCAGGTACTCTTTTCCCTTTTTTAGTAATTGTTTTTGTTTTACCTTGGGCTATGTTTGGGTGATATTTAATAATTTTGTAAGGAATTAGGGTATTACAAAATTGGCACACAGTTTTCCCAAATAGTGTTCCCATGCTAGAAAACTATGCAAACCCAAAGAGAGGTAACTCACACGTGCACGATTTGTCAAACCATTCACCCTTCTAGTAGTAACCATGAAACTCTCTAGGAGTATACACATATTTTGGCACACATTTAGGGTAAACTATGCACCCCTTACAAAAATTCGTGCGTACAGGAGTTTAAACCCCCTTAAATTAATAAAACTTCCCAAACCCCCCATCTTATACACCCAAACACCCTCTCTTGAATCATAATCATTTTATCTCATTTTTGGAGGCTCTTGGATGGATTCTAAGCACTTCCAACCACTTTACTTGGAAAATTAAAGACTGGATTGAATATTTACACCTCTCCTGGTAATAGAATCTCATCTCATGTAGTTTTCTTCTACTCTATCATTCTTCATCAATTATTTAAAGGGGAGTTTCTTCTATGAGTATAATATATATATCTAGGGTTGATGGATCTTGATTCATTTGATCTTTTTTCAAGTATTTGACTCATGATATCTTTCTTCATTTTATGTTTCACATTTCTATTTCAATTTGGGTTATTCTAATTGGGTGATCTCTCCTTAACAATTTGAGGTAGATGGTATATTATTAACATCCCAAGGTCTTGTTTTCAATTATGAGTAGTTAATTGTATAATTTATATTGAGTTTTTAGAAAACTAATTTTCTAAATTTAATTAATCATGTGTGTATTGTGGGTGTGGAATTTAGATTAATTAATTATTGAATTAATTAATGGGATATTGGGATAGTGAAATTTGGTTTAATTAATTATTGAATTAATCAATGGGATGTTTAGATTATGGAATTTGGATTAATTAATGGTTGAATTAATTAATGGTATATTGAGACTGTGGAATTTGGAATAATTAGTTATTGTGATAATTATTATGATATTGACATTTTTGAAGTGGATTAATTAATTGAAACTATTGTGATTATTAAATTGATTGAATTAGATGAATTAATAAGTGGGTTAATTAATGGTAATTGTTGTCATTATTAAATTTAATTAATTGGCTTAATTAATTTTTGAATTAATTAATATATGATTGATTTTGAAATTTTATAAGAGGGTTAATGTCGATTAACCTTGATTGATGTGATATGTGTGATATTGTGATTGATTGGTATTATAGTATGGCACATGGTCTATTACAACAAAATACTGTAAGGATAATTTGATTGATATTTATAGAAACCATATCCCTTTTACATATAACATTACATGATTTTAATCATAATTATACATCAGAGTACAAACTGAGGATCGTGAAATCTGACGTCTTTTAAGAATAGGTGCATTAAACAAAAACATGGGGCTAAAAACACTTATTTATTTAATATCCATAAAGAGATCCTACTTTATTTGAGCCCTTACATCTGCATAGGGTACCCTGGGGAACACAAGAACAAAAGGATGAACTAAAAATCCTAGTAAGGAAATGAACATAATAATAAATCTTAAGCACATGAGTTGTGAGGCATGACATAATTATATCAAAAGCATGGAACATATAGAATCATAACATATAAACATGGGATCATGTAAACATGTAATCATATATATGGTTTATAAACATAAAAAATGTCTTTATTATGATTCAAGGATAACTGAAAATCTTTTTTCCCATAGTAGTATGGTTCAAGGCTAACCGCCAATCCCGTTTCCCACAGTAGTATGGGTAAAGGCTAACCGCCAATCCCGTTTCACATAGCATCTCATGAGACATAAATTTACCCACTACAATAGAGTGATATGTTGGAGCACCCATATTACATTTCATGAATATTTTTTCCACATAAATAATCATACATAATCAATCTTACATAAACATAAGGGTTACCCATGGAAAGAATTGGGTACCACAGTCGTGACATATAGTACTACCAATGGGTGTATCATGAAAGTGTTCATAAAAAAAAGGGATTATAACATACATGGACGTTCATAAGGTGAAATGGGAATATAACATGTTAAGTTATGTCAAAAATTATTGAAAACATATAATAAATGTATTTGAGATACATTATCATTAAAACATTTTTGTGCGGTTTTATGGAAAATACTACAGAGATTTCAAAACAGAAAAGGGAAAAAACTTCTATATAAAACTATAAGTGAAAAAAAAAGGTTTTCATAATAAAAAGACTAATTTTATAAATAAAATGGTGGCTTAAAATAGAGGATAAAGTGTACTTGAAATCAGGTAAGAATTCAAAAAGTTCCCTTAAAATAGGTTTGCATTTTGGAAATTACTAAGGATGGAATATTTTAAAAACATATATATCCCCAAAAGAGAGTAAAGAAAGGGTAATGATAAATGATTTTTTTCAAACTAAATAGAATTAAGAATATTAAAATAAATAGATAATATAATTCTCATTTGGTATAATGAAAGATAAGGCAACCTGAAAGAACAAAGGATGTTTGGGCAGAATTCGTTACGGATTATCGACACGGTGTCGGGAATACCTAAGAGGGATTGATGATAAGGAAATGGGGTTTATCATCACTTATAGATCATTTGGGAAGTATGTGGGAGGTTATAAATTATACCCCATCCTTTCTTTTTACACATAAAATGGCATGGCATAAAGGACATTCTTGAATAAAAGTAAAATGGAGAGGATCCCTCACCTTAAGTTCGTTGGTGTTCTCCACTTGATATCAATGAACTGAAAAGTAAAATTAGGTTAATTAATTAATAATTAAATAACCTATTCCATGTTTATAATATTTAGTATAATCATTTTAAGTTCATTTATAACCATTTTTACTGGTTATGAGGTTCAATTTCATTATTCGGGTCTATTTGCTTACTTGGTTTTAATGATCGGTTCACTTATATTCATGTTCAGATAAGCATGTAAGATGAAGATGGTTATCCATAATTAAAGTTATATTTTATTACATAAAATCCTGAAGGATAATTTTTTGAAATTTAATTTGGTTACTTGGAGTTAAGTTGAGTCATTGTGTAAAACTTTAGTGACATCCTTTTGGGTTAATTGGCGGTTTTGGCCACAATTAACATGTTTTGTTTTATAAACCAAAACCATGTGTAAAAAAAGATTATAGAACAATAGATGATGCATAATAAATATATTATGGTCTATTTCAACCATGAAAATGGTTTCATTACCAGACTTAAAGATGGTAACCAAAGTTGAAAACCCATTGTCCTTGAATGTGGTAAATTAACACATTTTAGATGGTTTCTTTACTATAAAAATAAAAGAAGAGTAAAGGAGAGATGATAATAAAATAATGAATTATCATAATAACATTCTAGAACATTTAAGGTACTTGATTTTTCATAACATTTGGATGATAATAGGTAAGTATAGAAAATAAAACAAATGAACTTGAAAAGAAAAATAATGAAAAGAAAAAGATGAAATTACCTCTTGATAAAATCCTTCTTGAGGGCCTCTTAAGGGGAGAGGATTTGGTATTTTGAGGAGACCAAGGGATTTTGAAAATGGGGGAGGATATTGAGTAGAGGTTTTTGAAGAATATTATCAAGGAACAAGTCTTGAGAGGAGTGATGAAAAGAGGTAAGTATTGGTGGTATTTATAGTGGGGGAGGGTTTTCATAATATTATAATCATTAATTTATTATTTGTCTACAGGATCAAAAATAGTGTGTATTCCATGACCTAGAATAGTAATAAATGAATGGAGTTCAAGATTTGGGTTATTACATCACTTGTGATGTGTGGAATAGTGGATTTGTATTATAATGTTTTTATATGGTAAATTATTGTATTTTACTACAAACCAAAAATTCATGTATTTCAAAAAAATCCCAAAAAATCACCCTAAACATTTTTCAAAGTTAAGAATCCAAAAAATTAAATCCATTTTTCAAAAATAATTTTCTCAATATGATAAATTTAATATTTAATTAAAATCATAATTTATTCTAAAAACGGTTTTAAAACATTTATTTACTTATTCAAAAAAATATAGGTGCGTCATATTTCACTGGAAAATTATTTATATACTATAATAGGTAAGGTTACTATTCATAAGGATATGTAAGTATTAATAAGGGTAATGTTTTTATTCCTAAGGGTATGTTACTATTCACAAAAAATTAATTTGATCATATGAGACTCCAAATAACTTATTGATCACAACCGTGTATGTCAGATTTTCGAAATTCAAATCATAGGAGTGACAAACATAAGTTTAAAGGTCACATAAAACTTATTAGTTCATTGTGTAGTAATTTCAAGTGATTATATGACATATTTATAAGAATGAAATTTTTGTTGATAAAACATTGGGTTGTTACATTATCCCCCCCCCCCACACCTTATGAAATTTCTCCCCCAAAATTTCATTTTACATTCTAAGCTATAAACAGGTGCATGTATTTTTCCTCCATTGCCTCCTCGAGTTCCTATGTTTTCTTTACACGCTTATGGTTTCTCCATAGTACCTTGACCTGGTGAGTAGTCTTGTTACGTAGAACATTATCTCTACAATCTAAGATCTTCATTGGCTGCTCCTCGTAAGTAAGATCATCCTCCAAATGTACCACCTCTAAAGAGAGTACATGTGAATGATCTGGTATGTACTTCCTTAAGAGGGATACATGGAAGACATTGTGTACTTTTTCCACGGTAGGTGGAAGTGATAGTCTGTAGTCCATAGCCCCGACACGATCAAGTATCTCTAAGGGGTTGATGTACCTAGGACTTAACTTCCCTTTCTTCCCAAACCTCACGACCTTCTTCCGTGGTGTATGCGTATAAACACCATGTCTTCAACTTTGAACCCAAGGTCTCATCAACAATTATATACATAAATCTTCTATCAACTTTTGGATACCTTGATATGATATTAATTGGTTTTCACCTTCCCCACCATTTCATCTACCATTTCAGGTCCTAGCAGCTTACGCTCACTGACTTCATCCCAACATGTCGGGGTTCTGCACTTTTTCCCATAAGGGGATTAATATGGTGCCATTCGGATGCTTGAGTGAAAACTTTTGTTATATGAGAATTCAACAAGTGTAAGATGTTGCTACCATCTTCATTTGAAGTCTATAAAACATGCTCTCAAAATATTGTCCAGTGTATTAATAGTTCTCTTAGATTGGCTATCAATTTGAAGATGATAGGTCGTACCAAAGTTCAGTTCTATGCTTAGAGATTGTCAAAGACTTTTCTAGAAAATCGAGGTGAATCTTGGATCATGATCAGATACAATTGAAAGTGCCACTCCATGATTTCTTACCACCTCTTTGATATATATCTGTGCAAGTTGATCCAATGATAAGTCCTCTTGAATCACAATAAAGTGAGTTGTCTTTGTAAGATAGTCCACAATAACCCTTATATCATTGTTTCCTCAATATGTCCTTGGAATTCTAGTGACAAAGTCCATGGTGATGTTCTCCCACTTTTATGTTTGGTATGGGTTGTGTTTTGATCATCCCCTTAGACCTTTGTCTTTCATTCTTTACTTGTGGTCATACCAGGCATTTTGATGTATATTCAGCAATATCCCTTTTCATATTGTCCCACCAAAATTTTTCTCACAGATCATGATACATCTTTGTGCTCCATGGGTGTATAGAGAAGTTTGAGCTATGTGCATCCTTCAAAATCTCCTTCATTATGTCTATACAGGACGATACACATAATTGTGTCCCAAATCAAAAAACATCATCCTTTTCAAACATGAACTCTAAGGATTTCCCATTTCTAATATGTTCCACCCTTTTACGAATTTCCACATATTTTCTTTGAGCATCCTTCATTTTCACCATGAGGGATGGTTGAGTAATCATTTGAGAAAGGATTGATGGCATTCCTCCTTTAATTATTCCCATGTCCATCCTATGAAAATATAAGAAGATCAGATCCTTTAAAATTCTCATCATTGATAATGATGCAGGATCCTTTCTATTTAGAGAATATGCCACCTTATTTTCCTTATCAGGTTGGTAGTGTATTGAGTTTTCATAATCCTTGATGAGCTCTATCCATATTATTTGATGCATGTTAAGCTCTTTTTATGTGAATGTCTCTTTGAGACTCTTGTGATTATTATATACCTCACACTTCTCCCCATAGAGATAATGTCGCCATATTTTAACACAAAGATCACTGGCACCAACTGCAGATCATTCATCGGATAGTTTTTCTCATGGATTTTCAGATTTCTTGAGGTGTAGGCTATCACTCTGTCATTTTTCATCATATTCCACCAAAGGGAGACTTATAATATTCCCAAGAAGAACATTCCCATAAACCTCAACATTTGATACCATACTCATATAAGATTTCCATAATGATATAATATCATTTCAGGTGGGGACTCAATGTTCTAAGAAAACATGAATGATATACTAATAGAACATTAATTAAAATACTTTATGGAATAAACTACTTTGAAGTAGTGGTTACATTTAATTTATTCATCATCATCCACCTTACATTGGACCTCCAGCGCTCCTTTGATCATGGAGATTATTGATGCTCAGCATGCTTCTCTGCCCTTGCAATAGAGCATCGTGTTGGATAGTGTCCATATTCTCCACATTTTTGAAATAGAACTATATATGATGCCTTAGATGGAACTTTGATTCCATTCACCACAATATTCATTTTTTCATGAAAATTGGATACTTTGTGCCCAATCTATACTAAGTTAAAACATCTCTCAGTCCCTTTGTGACATTCCCCTTGGTGAATATTTCCACACTTGTTGCACAAAGTAAATTGGGCCTTCTTTCCCTTATCACATTTATCATATGAACCTTTATGAGATTTTATATTCCTCTTCCTTGACTCCATTGGGTATTCAACCATGTACCAATTTTTTATCATGATTTTTGATAACTGGTTTTTCATAATCACAATATGTCCTTATTGATCTCCCATTTGATGAGGGATCTCATTTTGGTAGTCATCACATTTTCCTTCGTATCATTTGTTAACCTGATTTATCCTATTACCAGCCATTTTCTAGAATAAAAAGAAAAATTTGGGGATGAGTATGACATAAGTGGAAAACCAATGAAATTAAAGGGATTACTTACAAATTACAATTATCTCCTTAACTTATGTGTTTCTAGGCCTCATTCAATGTTATTAATGATCTATCACATAATATATATTATTATTGGATCCTTTTTGTTCCCTTAATAATGGTTCATACCAAGCTTATGAATTTACCAATGCATATCCCCCAAGAGTGTCAATACTAAGAGTGCTTCAAGGCCAATGGTCATGTACCAGGATACCATGGTTCAAGCTCGAAACACCTTGTCTGATTTTTTAGTCCTAGGTACATATTTTCTGGAGCCACCTCTACTTGTTTATATCTAGATAGGTACATATTTTCTTGATAAACCACTTACTTTATACTTACCAAAATTTAGGGATGTTTTCTTATACTTTGTCTCATATATAAGGTTCCACTAAGGTTCTCTATTCCTAATCTCCAAAAATAACTAGATCATCCTTTGAAACCAACTATAGCAACCCTATCCTTTTATATATAACATTACATGATATTAATCATAATTATACATCAGAGTACAAGTTGAGGATCATGATGTCTATAATCTTTGAAGACTAGGTACATAAAACATAAAACTAAGGGCTAAAAACACTTCTTTATTTAATATCCATAAAGAGATCCTACTTCCTTTGAGCCCTTATATCTACATAGGGTACCCTAGGGAACACATGAACAAAGGGATGGGTTAAAAACCCAGTAAGGTAATTAACATTAGAATAAAGCTTAAGCACATGAGGTAGGCAGCATGACATAATGATTTAAAAATCTTGGAACATATGAAATCATAACATATAAAAATGAGATCATATTATCATGGAATCATATGAATTTGGAAGAAACATAAAACATGATTTTAGTTCGAGTCAAGGCTAACATCCAATCCCATTTCCCATAGTAGTACGGGTCAAGGCTAACCACCAATCCTGTTTCCCATAGCAGTACGAGTTAAGGCTAATAGCCAATCATGTTTCACATAGCATCTAATGAGACTTAACATTACCCAATGAATTGGAGTCATATTTGGGTGCACCCATCTTACATTTCATGAATATTTTTTCCACATAAAGAATCATACACAATCAATCTTATATAAATATAAGGGTTACCTGTGGAATGAATTGGGTGCCACAATCATGGCATAATGTATAACCAATGGGAGTATTATTAAAGTGTCCATGACAGAAAGGGATTATAACATACCTGGAAGTTCATAAGGTAAAATAAAAATATAACATGGTAAGTGATTTCAAACATAAGTGACAACATATAAAAAACTTATTTGAGATACATTAGTATTAAAACAATTTTGTGAGGTTTTAAGGAAAATAATATAGAACATTTAAAATAGAAAAGGGAAAGAACTTTTATATAAAACCATTAGTGAACCAATAAGGTTTTGATAATAAAAACAATTATTTTATAAAGACAATGGTGGATTAAAGTAGAGGATCTAGTGTACTTTAAATCGGTTAAGAATTCAAGAATTTCCCTTAAAACAGGTTTTCTTATCAACAAATAGTAAAGGGGGAATATTTTACAAACATGCATATCCTCGAAAGAGAGTGATGAAATATTCATGATAAATGAATTTCATACAAACACACATAATTTATAATATGAACATAAACAGATAAGATAACTCCATTTTGATATAAATAAAGATTAGGCAACCTGAAAGAACAAATGAGGTTCTGGTAGAATTCATTACGGATTATTGGCATGGTGTCGGGTGTACATAAGAGGGATTGATGAGATAAAAAGGGGTTTATCATCACTTATACTGCATGAGGGTGGTATGGGGAGGTTCTAAATCATACCCCATCCTTAGGGGTTACACATAAAATGTCATAACATAGAGGAAATTCTTGAATAAAAGTTAAATGGAGAGGATCCCTTACCTTAAGTCTGTTGGTGTTCTCCACTTGATATCAATGACCCGAATAGTAAAATTAGGTTCATTAATTAATAATTCAAGAACCTATTCCATATGTAGAATATTTACTATAATCATTTTAAGTTCATTTATAACCATCGGATAAACATGTAAGATGAAGGTGGTTATCCAGAATTGAAGTTATATTTTATTACAGAACATACATAACATTACATGGTTGAATATATAATTTGGTTACTTCGAGTGATGTTAAATCATTATGTAAAACTTTAGTGGCATAATTTTGGGTTAATTGGCATTTTTTTCACAATGAACATGTTTTTTTTATAAACCGAAACCATGTGTACAAAAAAATTTAAGAACAATAGATGAGACATAATATATATATTATGGTCTAGTTCAACCATGAAAATTGTTTCATGGCTAGAATTGAAGATAGAAATGGAATTTTAAAACCCATTGTCCCTGAATTTAGTGAATTAACACATCTCAGATGGTGTCTTTACTACTGAAATAAACAAAGGGTAAAGGAGAGATGATAATAACATATTCCAATATTATAGAAACATTCTAGTACGTGTAAGGTAATTGAGTTTTCATAACATTTGGATGAGAAGAGGTAATTATAGAAAAGAAAACAAATGAACTTGAAAAGAAAAATAATGAAAAGAAAATATGAATTTACCTCTTGATTCAATCCTTCTTGAGAGCCTTTTAAGGGGAGAGTATTTGGTATTTTGAAGATACCAAGAGCTTTTAGACGTGGGGGAGGAGATTTAAGGGAGATTTGGGAAGAATATTGGCAAGGAACAAAGCTTGAGAGGAGTTGAGAGAAGAGGTAAGGATTGGTGGTATTTATAGTAGAGGGGAGGAGGGTTTTCATAATATTATAATCATTAATTTATTATTTTTTCAAAAGAAAAGAAAGAGTGAGTATTCTATGAACTAGTATAGTAATAAATGCATGTGAGTTCGATATTTAGGTTCTTATATCACTTGTGATGTCATGAATAGTGGATTTTTATTATAATGTTTTTATACGGTAAATTAATGTATTTTACTATTCATAAAAAATTCAAGTATTTCAGAAAAATCCCAACAAATCACCTTTACTATTATTCAATGTGTAAAATTGAAAAATGAAATCCATTTTTCAAAAATAATTTTCTAATTAAAATTAATTCAATATTTAATTAAAATCATAAATTATTATGAAAAATAGTTTTAAAACATTTATTTAGTTATTCAAAAAAATATAGGTACATAATACTTTCACTTGAATATATTTTATATACTATCATAGGTAAGGTTAATATTCATTAGGGTATGTAAATATTCATAAGTGTAACCAAAAATTATGTTTGTCATATTAGACTCTAAATAACATTCAAATTGCAACTCTGTATGTCTAATTTTTGAAATTTAAATCACTGAAGTGACAAAATTAAGTTTAAAGGTCACATAAAACTTAGTAGTTCATTGTGCTGTGATTTCATGTGATTATATAAAATATTTATAATAAAGGATTTCCCATTGATAAAAAACTGGGTCTTTACAATATCTGTGTGTGGGACATGGTATGTTATATCAAAATCCCATATTGGTAAATGAGAGTGGGACACTAACTGCTACTTCAAAAGCTTATAAGGTCCTAGGCATTGCGACCTCGACCAAAAATGTTGGCATTAGACCACATATCCATTTTAATATGATAATTATTAGAGAAGAAATAGAAAATTAAATACCGATTGTTGTAAGTAATTGTGAATTCAATAGGTGATATGGTTCAGACTCTGACATGGGATGAAGCAGGTATGGAGGTATATGTGTCCTCAGGAACCCAAGGGTTTATGTGGTTAAAAAAGTATAATTGAATATATATATATATTTTACTTTATTTATAATATTTTATTCTTTATACAACTGTATACACTTTTATTGAATGAATATTGTATTAGATATTGGTGGTTGTGTCCAACTTAGTTGCACTCACCCCCAACTCGGGCTACCTGATCAGTAATCGAATATACATCATGGATGCAAGAAAAGATATGGGAAAAGTCCCTATGTCATATGGTTGAGTTGAGAAAGAGCATGGATGATGAAATTAGACCTGGTTCAGGACCTACTTGGGAGTTTTTAGTGTCTATTTATTTTTAATTTCCCAAATTGACACTCGAAATGAATTTGGCATGAAATATCTATAGTTTAGTTTGGATATTATATTTCCTATATTTTTAATCATGTGATAATGGTTTGGTTTCATTATTATTTATATAATTTGGTTTTCATTTATCTATCTCCACTATTGATCTACTTTGATAAAAAGGGTATAGTCTACCCATGATCGATATTAGGCCCTCTCTACTAGTCGATTGCCTCTAGTGTAATGTCCTGGAAATTCTATGTAATTTTTTTTAAATTTTATGGAATTATTTTGAGACATGGTGCTGAGATGTAATGTGATTTTGAGACCTAGTGAGCCTAAAATAAATGTTTGAACTTTTTTTGAAGGTAATTTAAAATAGCATGCATGCATTGTTTTGGAAGTTTCTAAAAGGGTTCCTGGAATAAAAATCCCAAGGAATCTTTTCTTCCTAAATAATGACATTACCTATGAAAAGGACCTAACTTTGACCGGTGACGGTTGAGGGTTAATGTTAATTTTTGAGCGTTTTAAAAGAAAAATGAAATAAACTTAAGAAAGTTTATTTTATTCAAATTTGTTTTGTTGAGATGCAACGTCGAGCCGACTTTTTCAATTAACAAATGAAATAAGGTAGCATCACTGAAACTGAAGTGTAACAAGAACATTGTTTCATTTTAGAAATGAAACAAAATAATGACATAGAGACTCAGTGTAACTAAAAAATCTGAAATGTGTTTCCCCCATTTAATTGTTTAACAGAGATATAGGATCCTTGGCATGATCCTAGAACTGCTCGGAAAATTTGGAGGATTTGCATTGGTGAGTGATGAATTTTAAATCACCACCAATGATGGATTGAGGATTGAAGAACAAAAAAAAATTATGATGTGATTCTGATATTCACCATCAAATAATTCAACCTTAAGGTAGGGGTTTAGTTTTTATGAGATTTCATTTTCCCCATTATGTCTTTCTAAACGATGAACATGGATCAACCCATGAACAAGTTGATCCACGGGTCATTAATTCATGTGGGATAGGTTTTCTATGATAGATATTGAAGTGTTAAAAACTTAGTGTTTGTCCCATTATTCTATTCCCCTTTTTCTAACGGGATGAATGAAGGATGAATGAAGAAGGTTGATGTTTGTCCCTCAGGTGTTCCAAGTGCATTTCCTCCATCTAAAGATCACGCGTTCTTCCTCGATGTACCCCCATGATCACTTCAGGCTTTTTCGAGAGGTTTTGAATGTGGCCAGACCACATAGAGATTAAATGATTCATTGGAGTATGCAGAAGTGACAACTATGACCTAAGGATCCTAGAGGTGCTCAGAGTTTGAAACACATACCACTGAAGCGAAACTGGTCGCCTGCGGAAGAACCCGCTAGCACAGTGGCCACTGCCACCACGTGCAGTAGGTGGCACGCTGGCGGTGATGGTCATGTTTGGGAGACGGCGCGCCATGGTGGTGGTGTGTAACAACATTGTTGGAGGGGAACCATGTCAGGCCGGAAGACCCGCAGATGGGCGATGGTTGTGCGATGGTATGCAGTCTGCAGGACCACATACGGGAGGGAGGCGGTCGGATAGCTGTCATCCGCTTTATGCAGAGCAGATGTGGCGCCTGCAACATCCTGGATAGAATGAACCAGCCCACCAGGGTGGTCTGGGCCAGTGGGGGAATCAGGCCACTGGGCAGCTTAGTTGGATAGAAACCTACAGACCAATGCAGGACAAAGGGGACCAAGCCACTGCGCGACCTAGCAGATTGGACCCACGTCCCAATAGATCGGGTCTAGAAGGACCAATGGGCCTGGCCCGAGGGTCAAAACCGACGGTTTGGTTTGGGTCGGTCCGACCATGCCTAGAATAAACCGACCCCTTTTAACTAAAATTCTTGTAACATCCAAACTGTATGTCTGATTGACAAGCTATTTGTGGTTCTGGGAAACTCACGAACATGTGGCCCTTTTGGTATACACTATGTGGAATTTCATAGAAGTTGAGATATTATTGATGGATTGAGTATTAGATTCTCCCTGAATCAAGCACACTACAATTGGAAATCCTACGACTATCTTAGATGTAAAGACTGAGATGAGCAGGTCTAGGTGACCCAACAGGCCAAGGTGACGATCAGGTCTAGGTGACCCAGTAGGCCAGGGAGATGAGTCGGTCTAGGTGACCCAACTGGACAAGGAGACGAGTGAGTTTAGGTGACCCTACAGGCCAAGGAGAGGAGTGAGTCTTGGTGACCAAGTAGGCCAAGGATACAAGCGGGTCTAGGTGACCCAACTAGCCTATATGATAAGTAGGTCTAGGTGACCCAACAGTCCTAAGAATTCATTAGGTATGAGTGGATCAGCAGTACAAGGTGTTAAGTGTTATGACTATTAGTCATTATTTCCTTTCATTAGATTTATACCTATTTTAGATGACTCTGTTGACTCTCTCTTGAATGTACTTCTTAAGGGCTACAGTTCATGTACCTATTTGGTAGTCTACTTTGTGCATACTTTACTTTGTGGTATTACCTTTCTGTTTTGGGGCCCTTACTATGTATTGTGTTACTCACCCCTGCATTTTTTCTTCTTGCATGTGTTGTGTCTTGTGAAGATGACAGAGGATTTGACAGAGACCTTGGTGGTCTATTACCAGGTGATTCATAGCGAGATCCAATAGACGAGGCGTACTTCTACGACATCAGGAGTCACCCCTTTCACCTAACCTTCATGTAGGGATTACCATAGGTGGACTTTAAGAAAGTGTACTTGCCTTTGGTTGGGATTGTATTTTGGCCCATTTACTTTAGTTTTGTACTGTCACTCTTAGTGGTTGTCTTAGTGGAATTCATGTTTACTTTTCAGCATTTTAGACTAGGGATGTGTGTGTACGTGTGTACAGGTACTCAGAAAAATGTCTCCCACTTGCGGGATAATGCATTTGGTACTAGTCTCAAGCCCCTGGCCTTTGGGAGGCAGGCATGGGGTAGTCACCGCATGGGCCCCAGGGGATGGGTCGTGACATCTAGAATATGGGGAGGTGCACATGAGGTCCCATAGAGAGCCTCCTTAGGGCACTAGTGTGTTTAACCTGAGTTGATACATTACTCTAAGAGGCCCTACCACCAAGCCACAAGCCATTCCCCCATCTCAGATACAAAACCTGATCCCCTGTACAACCTGTGATCTAACCTGATAATCAAATATTGAATCTATGTGTCCAATAGGTTTCACATATAGAGTATGATAAATAAATCTCAGTATATCCCCATCAAGGGGTATGTAATATTTACCATGAAATATCATTATATGTATTAAAAAGATTATATATCTAGTATTCACTGAATCATGTTGGATTATCTTGTGTTAATCATACCTCCAAGACACTTGATCATACTAGGTTTGATCATAGCTAGTGAAGAATTGATACCATATAAATACATTAAAAATGATAAGGGTACCTTGACCTAAAAATTTTCTATCCAAGATATAGGCAAGTTAGGAGTACCAGAAATGAAACCACTCTATCCAAGAAATAGGCTTGAAATCAGTCCCAACAAGATGACTGATAGCAAGGGGTCCTGGTAACCCAACTAATCTATCCAAGCCATAAATGAGAAAGGAGTCCTACTAAAAAAACTAGTATTTCCAATCTATATACTTCTACAAAGTATTGATAATCCATCCAATCTATCTAAGACACAGACCAGAAAGGTGTCCTTGTAACCCAACAAGTATGTCCTAGAAAAATTCTAATATATCTCATAGTGGTGGGATAGATCACATTCACCATAAAAGACAACACATTAAAGGGGTAGATCATGATGTACCGTACTAGTAAAAATGTGTATCAAAAGGTAGATCTCAATATATATTAAAAATAATATCATTATAGAACCATGAGTCTTCCTTCAAGGAAATTATATCTAAGTGACCACCAAAGAACAATCATAAGCTCACATTTTGCAGCATCAACAGTAATAGGATGATAAAACAAACACATAAATGATATATAAATCTTAATCCCTATCTCACTACTGTTATTATTCATAAATAGTGCTTCCCACATCATGATTCATACCCTAGGCTCTAGTCTTCTATGATATAGGCCTACTTGCCAATAAAAACCCCAAACAATTTCATTTGGTTGATTTTAAGTTCACTAAAAAATCCTAAAAATTTTAAAATTAAAATGTTTCAACTAAATCTATCATGAAATAACCAATCCTCTATAGAGTTACATGGTTCACATAAGAGGATCATGTGTAATTCAAATAAGTATGTAAATTAAATTGATACCACATTCATTTGTTCAATATCAAGGTGTGATGATCATCAATGTGATATCATAACATTGATTAATATAAATTGGGATCCCTCTTGATAACCCACATATAGTCCACAAAAGCCATTGGCCTATTATTATTTAAAATTTTAGTGAAAGAATATAGAATCAAAATTTATTATGATACACCCTTGCTTACAGGGGATAGATTTATGACTATATAGTGAAAGAACCTATATCCAATCACCCTAAAACGTAATATTCTATCTCTTGGGGATTGAGATAAGGTAGGAGAGGAGATAGGATCTGGAAATTCCCATAATTATTAGTACCCATTACAAAATGGGTTTAATCTAAATATATATTAGGTATATGTTTATAAATTTTCATTTAATCCTCTTAAGAAACTAAACCATAAGTTTTTAACCCAAAAATGGCTTAAATGACATGACTAAACTTTTAATTACTATAAAAACATCTAATCACATTATTTTAGTATAAAAATATTCAAGTTAATTAAAATATTATTAATTAACTAGACTCATCACTCCCATAATTTTAATAGATTTTGAATAAAATAATTTCAACTGTGAAAAATAGTTTCTCATTTTCACTTGTTTATACATAATTAATCATTGTGAATAAATTGATAAATTTATTCAACATTAAATAAATAAATTATCATATTATTCTAAAATAAAATAATATGCATGACTTTATTTATTTAATTATTTATTTATTATCATTTATTTGAAAATCATATTCATCCCATTTTTACATAAATAATTTGAGCATACAATGAGATAATAAAATAAGTTACCATTATTATAAAATAGAATAACATATTATTAAATTTATTTATTTTAATTAATCATTTAAACGTGAATGTGTATCAGTCCAGTGTAATAGAACCTACATCATGAAAAAGTATGGTTCATCTAAATCACAGTAGCTTTTAGAAACACATTGTGTGTTAAACATTCGGCCCTTATCACGATAGTAGTGAAACCATCACATAAACCATGGATGGTATCTTACAAGACATCATGACCTCTAAAGAGATAAGGAATTACATAGCTATAAAACACCACATATGAATGTGCACTGTATAATATAATCCATTTTTCACATGATATTTTAAAAATAAGGATCCTTGTATCCCTATCCTTAGTTTCTAAATTTATACTTTTTATAGACTGTACTAAATAAATTTTCTTTATTATACAAAGAATGTATATTTTATCAAGTTATTTTTCAACAGAAATTGAGATATCTTTTCCTATACATGAAGTGAAAAATCTATTACTGATCATTTAATTAATTCCACTCCATAAACGATGCACCCAAAACATACTACCTTTCGATGAATAGAAATGATTTTTTCATCATGTATCAAAGTACCTGATAAGATGATAAACATTAATGATGATCTCATGTATGGATAAATTTACACAAGTTCATTGATGGGAACATCCAATGACACCTAACTATGAAATATTATTTTTGGTGGTTTAATAATTATAATTTAATAACTCCCACCCACCAAAGATACCCCTCCAAGGTTGGCAATGAAGAAAAGGAGATAATTACTGATTTCGACCTCTAATAGGCCCCGTGTTGGATAATGGCACCAAGGGTGTACAAATTTCACAATATGGAATGGATTACCCTTTATAAGGAAATCATATCAGTAGATAGGATGTATTGACCATAATCAACTCCCTAACACATATATTAAGAAAACAAAAATCTATCCTATAATGCATGTGTAAAAAATAATAATATAATTAAAAGTCTAAAAATTCAATACCCAAAAACAAATCTAGAATAGAAACACTGATGATGTCCAAGGGTGCGGCTAGTAATACCCATCATGGTCCATGTAATCGTCCAAGAAGCCTAAAAAAGTTTTTATATATGTAGGTTGATAATATAGGTATACTCAGAAAGAAAACCAAAGTCTCTCATTCATAAGTGGATAGAGCATACTAATTCAACCATGAGAAAATAGAGAAACCAAATAGCACCTAACAGGTAGACTAGCCAAAACCACAACCTCGATGAGGCTCGCTCACTAAATAACGCATACAAGTAATATAATATAATATAAATCACATTGATGATAGGGTAGCCCACACCACTTTCCCACTAATCATCTACTCTCACACCCCAAGGGAAATTTCATGGTACTTCCACCTCTTCTAATTATATCACATCACATACCGATCATAGAATCCTAGGCCACACCTCAGAACACATCTTACCCGCACACACCTGGGCCACACATCATATCACGTCACATCGCATCCTACACACACACACCAAGGCCACACATCTCATCCCATAATAAATACTCTTGGGACACAAATCATGTCTCATATTGAAGGAACATGGTACACACATCACAACTCATCTGGATGACACCTGGGACCACACATCACAACTCACCTAAAGACACCTAGGACATTTTCACATAGAAGAGGGATCAGGTAAAGGTGGGTGTCCAGCCATCCATCCTCCCACTAGGATATTGAGAAAGACACTCTCCCATGTGACAATGTGGGTGTCAGCACATAGTACTCAACAAGGGTGGGTTGTGTATATAAATCCCCTAGAATATAAAATGTATATATACATGTATATAGAGAAAATAACACAAGCCCAAACTATGGGATTACAGACAAAACACCAACCTAACCATGGCTTACCAACTTTGTTTCCAACTCTAAATGCATAACACCATATAATAAAAACACAATCCACAATTCACTTTTAGTATTTAATTAATATTAAACCATTTTCTAGATTATCCTTTACCAACATATTCCACTAAAACATGTAGTCTAATTTGTACTCAAATCACATCATCAGTTCATCAATTAATTTTTTTAAAATAATTATCATATAATAAATCTAGTTCATGATTATTACTCATTTCACCATCCATAACAATCAGGTGACTAACACATCAGAAAACACAACAAGCATCATATTGAAACAAAATCACATTAGCCAAATCCAAATCCATCTTCCACCACAACCCTGATATACAACCACACAACCATTGCAGCCTCACTGCACATCCATATCTCATCCACTATCCCCACACATGTCATATCACACACCACAACACAACAGAATTTTATATTTATCAAGGGATATTTTATTCAATTTCACTATGTTAATTAAGGGTGTTATCATAGAAACTGTGCAATCATGGGGCAACCATTTGGCTAACTGGATGTGCATGGTTAATCAATTACATAATAAGTGAGGTCAACAACCACACAATGATAATTTGTTCCATAAACCATCAACTAGTTCAAAAAAAAGGACACCCAATGACCATGATTTTCAGTGAGTGATTATCCCACACAATTACAACATCAATCAAATTCAATAAATTAGTAAGATCAAACAACATGTTACCCTATCCCTTTGAATTATATATAAGATAATTAATTATATTTCTTAGTCCAGATGAAACCCTAATAAAAAGGTATAATATTCATATTCCCATCCCACATGATACACATATGAAAATAAATAAATAAAATCCTACCTGGAAGAAAGAATACTTTCATCAACTCAGTGCACTAAAATAATGGTGCGCATATAGGATGGGACTTCTTTAGGGTGAACACAAACTAATTATAGAACCTAATTCTAGGAATCCAAGGAATAAGGATTTTGGGACCTACCATATCTAGAAAAAGACGAATTACTGAACAAAGGGGAGATCTTCACCTTAGAAGGACTAGATTCAAAACAAACAGTTTTGAAATGGATTAGTTTTCCATTAATGGTAGATATTCATTAAATACACACATATTAGACATTTTAGAGGCACTTTTAATTTTATAAACATAATATATGAGTGATAAAATTTGAAATGGCTTTTAAAATAATTAAGTATTTAATTAAACTCATTTCTCATCAAAACATATTTAAAAAGGTAAAAACTGAAAAATTATGGAAATTTGGTAAATTGTTGAAATGAGTCACCACCAGAGGATTCACTGATAGCGAGTCACCTCTAGACGAGTCACCTAAAGATGATTAACTACCATAAGAGTCACCAAAAATGAGTCACCACTAGTGAGTCACTTCCAGATGAGTCACTACCAGTGAGTCACCACCAGGGAGGCACCACTAGACAAGTCACCGCCCAGATGAGCTACCACCAGGAAAATCACCACCAGGATGAACTACCGCCATATGAGTCCCTACTAGGATGAGATACCACTAGACAAGTCAACACCATGATGAGATACCACCAATAAGATTCACTTCCAGGATGAGCTACCACCAAAAGAGTCACTACTAGAATGAGTTACAGCTGGGATGAGTCACCACCTAGATGAGTCACCATAGGAAAACTCGAAATTTGGAAAACTTTTGGAATGATTCACCTTTGGAATGACTCACATGTACAAAAAAACACCTCAAACAGCCCCTAGACACCTCAAACATCAGATTTTTGGAAAATTAACTAGCTGAAAGGTCAGGTTAATTACATCAGATACCTCTCAAACTATTCTTCCACTCAAGAATTAAAAACCATCCCAGACAAAAAGAGATGAAGGTTACAAACAACCACCCCTAGAAATACCTCTTAAGGATCTCATTACACCTAAAACACTTCCACCAACCAAACATGCTAATCCTAACTCTCATAATATCTAAACAATCATGTTATCCTGGATATAGGAACTGGGGAATCCCATCCTCCATGTCAAGATACTATCCTCTCTAGGTGGCACTTATTTACCCACATGGGTTTAATCACATCATAGTAGAATGTATCTTGATTAGGAATTAGGTATTCCCTTTTTCTCATGTCGTAACATCATCACTCATCATATAGTTCATATCACACATAACATCAAGGGGAAAACAACATATTTCATAAAACACCAAGGTTTGAATAGTATATCAAAAAGAAAAGAAAAGTGAAGGAAACTTAAAAAGCACCAAGTAATGGGCTCGTATCTATGCCTCATGCTCCCAAGTACTCTTCTTCAGGCCATTATTCCTCTATATAACCCGAACTAGGGGAATGTTTCTTCCTCACAACACCTTCTCTCAATGATCTTGAATCTCCATTGGATGTTCCATAGAGGTCATGTCCCACTCAATATCTAACTCTCCCCAGTCAATGACATGGGAGTCATCGTGAAGATATCGATGGAGATGAGTTATATGGAAAACATCATGAATCCTTCCCATTTGTGGTGGAAACACTAACCTATATTCCACCTTTCTAAATCTCCCCAACACCTCAAAAGTTCAAACAAAGTCAGGAAAGTGCTTACTCCCTTTCCCAAAACTCTATTTCCCCTGATGAGGGGAAGCCTTCCAGAACACATGGTATCTAACCTAGAACTCTAGGGTCCTCTTCCTATGATCATAATAAGACTTATTTCAGTCTTGTACTGCTTTCATCCTCACTCGAACCAACTGAACATTCTCTGTTGTGCTCTGCAGCACCTCAGGACCAAGAACTACTATCTACCAAACCTCAGTCCAACATAACGAAGAATTACATGTTCTTCCGTACAAATAATCATACAGGGCTATAACAATCGATGAGTGATAGATATTATTATAATAAAATTCAACCAAGTGGATGTGTTTTTCCCATGATCCTCTAAAGACAAAGACACCTGACCACAATATATCCTCTATTTTCTTGATAGTTTGTTTAATCTTCCAATCTATGTGAGGGTGGAAAGGAGTGCTAAAGAGAAACTGGGTTCCAAAACCATTATGAAATCCCCTTAATAATTGTGAGGTAAAAATGGGAATATCAATCAGATATAATGGACCTTGGAACTCCATGAAACTATACCACCTCATCCATGTACCTATTAGCTAATGCATCCACTATGACTTGCTCCTTGATCACTAAGAAGTGGGCCAATTTCAGTAACTGATCCACGACTATCCAGATAGCATCAAAGACTCCTTGATATTTGTGAAACCCTATGATTAATTCCATAGATATTTCATCCTATTTAAATTTGAGGATATTCAAGGCTTGAAACCAACCACCAGGAACATGATGCTTGATATTTACCTGCTGGAAATCCGATCACATTTATCCAAACTCCACCATTTCCTGGTTCATCTAGTTCCACAAAAACTGCAACCCCAATACATGGTACATCATAGAAATTTTTTTGTGTACCTACAAAGCTGAGATATGTAACTCATGAAGAACTCCCTTGCACATTGTTACCGAACAAACATACTTTCGTGAAACAACATCGTGTTTGGACTATCCTTCGATCATCACTCCAAATCATCATCATTGAAAACATGATCATGCATCACCACTACCTCTGAGTCTCCCCACTAAGACTAATCCACTTGGTGTGTGATAGAGTAATGTACCATCATTTAAAACAAAAAACCTCTGCTTCAATCAATCCTTCAATTTAAGTGTTGGGATTCTAACTCCTCCATCACTCTCCCAGCATCTGTAGATTTATGAACAACATCCTTATATGAATTTATACTCAAATAATTGGCCATAACATTCCCCTTTTCGAAGGAATAGGAGATCCCAAAATCATACTCCTAAAGATACTTCATCCACCTTCACTATTTTACATTTAGATCACACTGAGAAAAGACATACCTCAAACACTTATGATCCATGAAGACCAAAATGTTCTCCCCAATGAGGTAATGTATCCATAACTTCAATGTGGACACAACTAGTGATAACTCAAGATCATGGGTGGAATAGTTAAATTAATGAGGGCTTAATATCCTAGAATCCTAAGAGATAACCACCTTCTACTACATCAATACACATCCCAATCCCATATGAGAAGATCAACAAAACACCTCAAACATTACCCCTTCCTCTAGGAAATAGAGCACTAGAGAACTGAACAACATCCCCTTTAGGAAACCGAATGAGGCATGACATTGATAAATCCACACAAAATCATTTTCTTTCCTGTTCAATGTGGTCAATAGGGCTACAAATCAAGAGAAATTAGGTACAAACTTACAATAATAGCATGCAAGACCAAGGAAGTTATAACCTTCTTCACATTCTTGGGTTCTTCCAAAGAAAAAACTAATTAAAACTTAATTGGGTCAACTTACGCACCCTACTGAGACACCAAATGTTTGAGGAAATGGACCTCTCAAGGTAAAAACTTACACCTAGACAACCTTCTATTGAGGTGGTGGCACCAAAGAACCTATAAGTCAACTCTAAGATACTCGACATTCTTCTCTTATGAATTTGAGTAGATCAAGATATCATTGATGAAGACAATAACAAAGTGGTGTAGGAACTCATGGAACACTGAGTTTACAAGCCTCGAGAGCACAACTAGTGAATTCATTACACTGAAAGGCATGACCAAGAATTATAAGTGCTCATACCAGCATCAAAAGTTAGTCATTAGGATATCACCATCCTTTACCCTTAAATGGAGACATCCAGACCACAGATAAATCTTAGAAAATCACATTCACATCTTATTTAGTATAAAATATCATCGATCCTTGGAAGAGGATAGAGATTCTTGATCATGACTTGGTTCAATATTCAGTAGTCTATACACAATAATAGAATACCGTCAGCCTTCATAGCGAATAACATCAGAGCACCCCATGATGACACACTAGGAACAATGAATACATTCTTTATCAGACCATCTATATGAATCCTCAACTACCTCAATTTTGAGGGTTCCATTCGATAAGGATCCATTGAAATTGGAGAATCACTAGGATGCAAGTCCATCAAAAACTCAATGTCACGTTGAGGGGGTAGTCTCACAACCTCCTTGGGAAACCCATCCAAGAACCCCCCCCCCCCCCCCGAATACCCTCGGAACCTATACCATCCTAAAGTCTACTTATTTTACCAACAACTCAACCAATAATGAAATAAGGGGATCCACACACCGACTTCCCACCTGACAACTCTGCTCACCAACTAAAACCACACAATGGCCATCCACATAAAAAAAGATTATCCTACGATAATAGTAAATAATATCATACACAGAATAAAAAAATTGATGTCAAGGATGAAATTGTATGGCTGCATCTCAATCAAGAAAATATCTGAACATGACTGATGCATCCCCCATCATCAGTATACACCTCCAACACACAACAAACAAGATGATTTGGCCTATGATTGGTGTAGTTAACACCAAGGGTATGGTAAGCCTTTCTATTTCCCATCCCAACTAATGGACTAGAGTGGGTGACACAAAGGAGTGAGAAGATATTGAATCAAACAAATAACAAAAAAATATAGACGATAAACTGATCATACTTATAATGATCCCTAGCCCATCTAATGTTGCTACCTCTATTATATACAATTGGACAAGCCCAACTACCCTACCTTTTAGCTGCTAGATGCCTCCATGATCATGCTTGAGTAGAGGTCCTTGATCATGAGTAAAATACTGAGGTAAACCTCTACCTGCCTCATCTTCTATAGCTAGACCATAAGCCTGCTTCCCCTGTTGTTTGAATTTTCTCACTGGTAACTTCTATTGAGGTTCATGTTGAACATATCTTCCTTGGCCAAATTTAGCTCGAGAAGTCATTGGTAACTATTCTTGAAGATGAATTCAAACCCCATAGAAGAAACATATTATCCCCAATCCCATAGGAAAATCTCACAAACTAGAAGGTCGAAAGGGCAGTTGTCGAGGTCAACTCCAAGATAGTCAAAACCTTGACGGCCTTGACACTTGCAACTTTCCACTAACAACTTTGATCCTCATGGAACCCTGTTGGTTCCCCTCTCATAGAAAACATTGTCATGAGTGCATCTTCTTGATCACCTCTTCCTTATTATGAAACTCCAGGTATGTTTCCAATATAAAACATGTAATTGCATACTAGACTAGAGGAAAGAGTGCCTCCTCAAGACACCTCTCTTAGGATTACTCATCCAAAAAAAGACCTCGGGTGAAGCACAAAGGGTCCTTAAACATAATTCAAATCTATCACAAATATAAAACCCCCTTATGAATGGAGTATAGCTCCTGGATCTTCTCATCCTTTATTTTTTATGAGAGAAAATTTTCCCAAAACTCATTCTGGAATTCAACCCATGAAACATATGCCTCCCTTAGCTCACCAAGGCACAACATCCACCATTGATGTGCAGCTCCTTGCATCTGAATATCCACCAAAGAGACCTTGTACTATGTCAGGGCTCAGATAAAACAAAATGTGATCTCCATATCCTATATCAAACTATCTGCTTACATATCAAAAACTCTCCCACCATGCATTACCAAATCATGCTGCTAAAAAACATGCAACATCCTCTCCCACTGATCATCATCCTCATCAGGATCAACCCTCCATCTATGAATCGGGTCAACCTACAGAACCTCCACTACATAAGCTACATGTAGATGAATACCAAGAGCCATAACTAAAAGAGAAATAAGTATTTCTTGAGCTTGATAGTATGGATTTTCATTATTATATATTTTAATTAACATTAATCCATTTAGTTTATTTTATCCATTTTGACCATCCAAAAAAACCAATTCAAACAAGAACACAAGTCATCATAATTCATGTACCTCTCCTAGGTATCTACCCTATAAGTAGCCTCATCTCACTTGGTCATTAAATAAGCATAATGTTTGTGCACTAGATCATGTGAGGGCCAAAAATCCTATTTCCTAGATGGTCTCTCTGGCCTTAGTCATGCATCATCATCAACTGGAATTATTTCCATACCAAGACATGTATTACTCACTATGCCTAACTCTGAACTCAAACATATCTCTCTACCATCAGCTTTGAAACCACTCTACCATGACCCCTCCCTCCAAATATATCCCTCATGGGATGGAAATTAATAAATGAATATAATAACCCCCAAGTCCCACCTCTAGTAGGCCTCGGGTTGGTGACTAGCACTAAGGGTGTACAAATCTAATAATATAGAAGGAATTACCCTCTATAAGGAAACATGATTAAAAGATAGGATGTATCAACCATAATCAAATACATCACATATATATAAATAAAACCAAAAACTATCCCATTATTTAAGTTTAAATAAAACTAATACATGTAAAGGTATCCAAAGTAAATATCTAAAAATAGAACTAGAGCAGCAACAAATCATCTGTCCAAGGGTATGGCTAGTAATTCCCAACACAATCCTTGTAATCCTCTAGAAAACTAGAAAAAAAATTATATACATAGGGTGGGAATACATGTATACTAAATAGGAAAACCAAATTCTCTCATGCCCAAGTGTAAGGAGAATACAAATGTACCGATGAGAAAACAATGAGACCAAAAAACACCTAATAGTTATACTAGCAATAACACCAACCTCACCAAGGCTTGTTCACCCAATAATGAATCCAAGTAATATAATGTAATATAAAGCACATCGATGATAGGTTAACCCACACCACTTTACCACTAATTAGACACTCTCACACCCAAAAAAAATATCTTGGAACTCCCACCTCTTCTAAATATATCACATCGCATCCTTCCCACACAAACCTGGGTCACACCTCACAGTGCATCACACCCGCACACACCTAGGCCACACATCACATCTCATACCAAGGAAACATGGGAAACACATCACATCTCATCTCAAAGACACCCAGGACACACATCATAACTCATCCTAAAGTCACATGGTACCACACATCACAACTCGCCCGAAGACACCTGAGACACTATCGCCTAGAAGATGGATCATGGAAGAGATGGTGATCAACCATAATCCATCCACCCACCAATATGTTGGGAAAGACACCCACCCACATGACTATGCAGATTTCAGCACATAGTTATCAACAAGGGTGTGATGCATGTAGAAATGACATGGAAAATACAATTTATATGTACATCCATATAGAGAAGAACACACAATCCCAACCTATGGTTTACAAATAAAACAGAAACCCACTCACAGATTACCCACTTCATTGCCACATCTAAATTCATTAAATGATAGAATAAAAACACAATCCATATTTTTTTAGTCTTTAGTTAATATTAAATCATTTTCCATGTTATCTTTTACCAACTCATTCCACTAAAACATGTAGTTTGATTTTTACATGAAAAACATCATCAATTCATTCATTAAACATGTCATTTCAATCATTATCATGTAATTAATAAATTTAATGGTTATTAATAATTTATCTATACATAAAAACCAAGATACTAACATATCAAAAAACACAACAAGTAACATATTTAAAAAAAATCCTTACATCCAAGTCCAAATTCATCTTTTGTCACAGCCCCGATACACAATAACACAACCATCACAACCTTACTTCCTGGCTAGAAAACCATCACATCCTTGATGCACAAACATATCTCATAAAATGTCCCCACACATGTCATATCACACAACACAACACAACATACTTCCAGATTTAGCAACGTATCTATTATTCAAATTCACTTTGTTAATTAAGAGTGTTATCACAGAAACTATATGATCTTGGGGAATCCATTTTAATAACAAAATATACACGGTTAATCAATTACATAATAAGTGATGTAAAAAACAAAAAAAAAATATATAATGTGTTCTAGAAACCATAAACTAGTTCAAAAATAAAGAATCCCAATGGACAACATTTTTGTGGGTGATTAACCCATACAATTTACAACATCAATCAATTTCCAAAAAACTATTAGATCACACAAAATGCTCATTTGTCACCGTTAAAATTTATATAAGGTCACTAATTATATTTATTAGTCCAGATAAAACCATATTTATAAGGGATAATAGTTATATATCCATATTATATGATACACATAAGAACAGAAATAAAGGAAATCCTACTTGGAGAAAGATTACTTTCACTAACTTTCTTCACTGAAACCAGGGTGTGGGTACAAGAGGGGAATTCTTTAGGGTGACTAAAAATAACTACAACACCTCATTCTAGGACTCCAAGGAAGAAGGATTTCTAGACCACCAGTATCAAGAGAAAGAAGAAGGAACAAATGAAGGGAATATTTTCACCTTATAATGACTAGATTCGAAACAAATAGGATTGAAACGGCTTAATTGACCATTAAAGGTAGTTCTTTATTAAATCCACATGTCATAGACATTTTAAAGGCACCTATAATTTTTCAAAAAGCAAGATATGATTGATCCACTTTGAAATGAATTTTAAAATCATTAATTTTTCCATTAAACTCATTTCTCATAAAAATATATGTAAAAAGGAAAAAACTACAAAAAGTGGAAACTTCTAGAAATTTAGAATACTGTTTAAATGATTCACCTCTAGAAAAGTCACCTATAGAGAGTCACCACTAGATGACTCACCACCAGCATGTCACCATCAAATGGGTCACCACCAGTGAGTCACCACTAGCAAGTCACCGTCAGAAAAGTCGCTACTAGTGAGGCACTGCTAGATGAGTCACTGCATGGATGAGCTAACACCATATGAGAAACCACCAGGATGAGTTATCGCCAGAAGATTCACCACCAGGACGAGATACCACTAGACGATTCACCTCAAGGATGAGCTACCACCCGAATGAATCACCGCCAAGATGAGCTACCTCTATTTGAGTCACCTCTTGGATGAGATACTACCAGGAAGAATCACCGCAAGGATGGTTCACCATTATAAAACTGTAAATTTGGAAAATGGTTAGAGTGATTCACTATTAGAATGACTCAAATGTCCCAAAAAACCCTAGAATACTCCCAGATACCTTAAACTCCATATTTTTGGAAAATTAATGGGTTGGATGGAATTTTACATTGTATATAATCTCTATTATCAAGATTACCAAGTGCATACTTGATGGGATAAATTCCAAATCATTATGATCACAAAAAATATGATAGTTAAAGACCATATTTTTTATTTAAGGATAATGTATCTAGACAATGAGACATATCTTAAGAACATTTTTCATGATATCATATGTTTCCTAATATAGTGGGGAACAACTATTACCATTTTATATGAAAGGAAACCTAAGGACATTACCATAAATATAGTGAACATAGATGTACTTACACTATAATGGTAAGAATAAAATCATGTAAAAATATATATACATTATATGAAAATTAATTGGTTTTCGGTCACCCTTAGTCAAAAAAATATTAAATATAAGTATCTCTAATATAACCTACTACAACCCATATATTGTTAAGATGAACTGATCAACTAGTCATTCTCACTAAATGAAATCACGTCACTTGTTTCCATGGATCCCATTTTAGTTATTACATAACTATACTAACCCATACCCCTCAAAAAATAATGATTTCATAGCCCACATACTATAACCAATTAGGTCTCAAATGAGATTTCAAAAATCAGATTCCATGATTCTATACAACCAGCATGTCCATATTTTCCAAGGAAAATATTCCCAATTGAAATAAGTACTAGGAATATTAACTAACCCATTATCAAACCAACCTTCCAAATTACTCCTATTAGGTACCCAATCAAACATACCAACCTAATAAGGTACTCCCTTAATACACATGATCTAGGGAAAATAAACTTCACTATCTAAAAAGTATAACATTCCATGAAGGTTACTCTTCCCACTCACTTACTACCATTGCCAATAGAGTAGGTCCAACATTTATAACCAGCCCATTGAGAAGCTCTAAAAGAACCAACTCATCAGGAAATACCCAATTTAAAATGGAACATCCTAATAAATTTTGAACTAAAACCCCAAATTTCCCATTGAAGGGAAACTCTTGACATTACATAAGATAAATAATAATCTCAGTAGTTTGTTGTAAATCATTAACCCACTAAATCTATTGTACCTACATAAGGGGGTCTCTACCAAGACACTTTAATTTAATACAAAACCCAAAAATCCATTTATGGATTGTTGATCCAAACCTATACATGTAAACCATGATTACATAATTTATAGGCATGCTTAAAATCACCAAACCTAGTGTTGTATACCCATTCTATAACATGGTGGATCTACATAAAAACATATCATACTTCATATTTCCCTTGGTCCATATTCAAGTTACAAAAATCTGAACCCAAAAATAATATATTTCTACCTCACATATAACCATACAAAGAGTTTAATATAAATAGGACCACCTACCTAGTACTTATTGGGGTTATAATATCCAGTGCTTCCATCTAGTTTGTCTTAGTTTAAATGAAATTTAGAAATTAGACAAAAAACAATAGTTATTTTCATTAAAATGCATATAATGATAATGAAAAATCTTAAGGAATGATATTTATTACAATTAAATTTTCCATAGGATATAACATCTATAAAATAAGTTTCAATCATGCTATAGAATATGATTCAAGAGCAATAATAGTTAACAGAGAATAGAGAACCCAGAAGACGGGTCCCTATATCGGTATAGTTGGAGGAATAAAGAGGGATAAAAAAATATAAACATTTTTTTAATATTAAAATTTAATAGAAAATGTTTTATAGGCCACTGAGTTCACTGTGGATTGCCATCTAGATTCAGGTAGCCCACTATGATTCTGATAGCCTATTTGGCTCCTAGTATCCCTATGGGTTCTTGGTAGCCTATCTAGTGGTACCCATCCACTAGACCTATCACCATAAAATTAGTGGGATCCAACCATGATAATCATGGGATCAACTACATCCCATCAAGGGGTTTTAAATTACCCAAACCCTTGAATTTCAATCCAGGATCTCCTTTCCCATCAAAATCCTCTTAAATATCCACTTTAACATTTAAAACCTATCCAAATATCCCTTACTCCCATTATCATTAAAATTTAAAATTTATCACCATGTCCAATTTTATCAGAGATCAGTATAATTTTATAGAAATCCTTACTTTTCAATCATATATACTACATCTTATTATAAGAATATTATTTATATAAAATAAAAATCTACACCAGAATCATATAATTCTACTGTATTTGGAAACATGGATACATAAAAAAATTGTTTATAAGATATCTATATCATCTTCCAAAAAGTTCTTCATAAATAGGAACCTTATTATACATATCATACTAAAAGCCTTCCTTTATAACCTGTTTAAAGGGAACATAAGAAAATTGTGAGATCTGATTCTCATAAATGTTAAACAAGATAGATTTTAATGGTAACTTAAACATAACATGAGAATAAGGGTATAAGAACATGATCATAACATTTGAAAACCATACCCATCACATTAAAGATCATAATCTTGAGTCCTATCATAAAGCATAGAATTCCATAAGACATAAATCATAAAGGAATGAAATAACATGACCCATCAGAGCATAAAATTAGCATAAGGCATAAGTTTATGGCATAAAAATAAGTATACAAAATCATCTCCATAATATTCAAGTCTCACTTCCAAAACTATCATAGTGTTTTAGTTTCACACCCCAAATAATTGTATCATTATTCAATGTTCACTCCCAATGCAATAATTGTATAAACATTCCCTAACTAAATAAGATTCACTCTCCATTCCATTCCCTGTTGTCTCATGAGATATCCATATTTACCAATGCATTGGAGGGATATATTATTTCAGGCCTAACCATTACATTATGAATATCATATATATGACTACCATAGTATCATAAAACATTCTTCATATCATAACCCATGGAAAGGACATAGGTTTCATAATCCTTTCATTGTAGTGTAACCTTTGAAAAATAAATGGGGTTCAGAAACATTCCATCATTTCATTACAACATAACCCATTGAAAAGAAACGAGTATCATAAATATCTTCTGATCATAATAATAAAACATATAGAGAATGAATAAGGATATTATCCTTGGTTAATATCCTTATTTAGTCATAAGTAACATCAAATGATGTTATTATAAAATAAAATTCCTTTAAAACATCACTTGGAATATTTCTTGTGTAAAATACCTTTTTCACTTTGATGTCACATATTTAAAAGATAAAAAGTTTCCAAATATTAAGGTAAAATTTTTATTTGAAAATAACCGTAGAAACTTTTAAAATTATTTTAAAATAATTTAGTGGTCAGAATGGTGTAAATTCAATTCATGTTGTCTACACTAAAACAAATATTCTTTTCACATTTTGGGTAATAAGTCAAAAGTACCTTGTTTAGAAAACAAAAATAAGATTCATTTTAAACCATTTTATTTTGACAAAAATTTCTTTAAAAAATCATAGTAGAATATAGAAACCGTTCTTGAAAACATTTTTAGAAAACATGGACATGGAAGAAAATTGATTTTCAACCAAAGAGAGAAATAAATTCAGTTCTTTTAAAACTTTTATTAGGTATCTTGAGTTATTAAAGAAAATAAAATGAAATGAGAACATATATTCTCTAGAAATAAATATAGGATAATAAAATTAATTAGTTTTTTGAGAATTATACAATAATATTTCATGAAAGAAACTTAATAATAAACAATCTTGATAAATAACCAAGTTATACTATAAAACCCTAACCTCAAGTCCTATCTTTATTCATATGAATCAAAAATACTATATAATAAATATTTATTTACTATAAATGTATTCCAAATTCATAATAATATATTCTATACCATATATCATTTTCTTATAACATCGTATCATTTGTTTATTAACAATTATTTATTAAAATCTTCATTCTAGGGGATAACTGCTTTGTTTTTCATAAACATTTCAGTTTGATAGTCTTGATATTTAAAATTTGATCTTGGTTCCACAATCCAAATAATATTAAAAATGATATTAATATCATATATATTGATTATTTGTATATATGTAACGGTATGGACCTTCCAGCCTGTTAATTTTCCAAAAATCTAATGTTTGGGGTGTCCGAGAGTAATGTGGGGTGTTTTTGAAAAATGTGAGTAATTACAATGGTGAATAATTTCAACAGTTTACCAAATTTATAGATTTTAAATGGTGACTCATTCTGGTGGTGAATCATCTTGGAAGTGAGTCTTCTTCGCAGTAGCTCATCTGGGCAGTAACTCATCCTACTGGTGACTCGTCTAGTAGTAGCTCATACTGGCGGTGACTCATCTATTGTTGAATCACTAGAAGTGACTTGCTAGAAGTGAATAATATATAGTTTAATCACTATAGGTGAATCTTCTAGTGGTTACTCTTCTGGTGGTGACTCATTTCAATAGTTTTTCAAATTTTCATAGTTTTCCAGTTTTTCCAGTTTTACCCTTTTTACGTCTATTTTGATGATAAATGGATTTAATGGAATATTTAAGAGACTTAGAGACTAATTCAAAGTTTATCGATCAAATATTAAATTTCTACAATTTCTAGAGGCTATTAGATGTTCAAACTGTGTTGTTTTGTTGAGACCCGCCTTTAATGGTCAACAAAGCCATTTCAAACCCATTAGTTTCAAATATAATACTTTTAAGGTAGAGATATTCCCTTTGTTAATTACTTATTCTTTCCATTTATATGGGAGGTCCCAAAATCCTTCTTCCTTGGGGTCCTAGAATGAGGTTTTGTGGTTGTTTTGAGTTACCCCTGAATAATCCCGCTTCTATACGCACTCCCCTATTTTGGCACAGTAATTTAGTGAAAGGATTCTTCATTCTAGTCAAGAATTCCTTTGTTTAAATTTATTTTTATCATGTGGGATAGGATTATTATATTTATATCATGGGAATATAGTTGTATCTGACTTAACAATGAAAATAAACCATTTCAAACAAAATGGTAAAGGGCAGGGGAATGGTGTTCTAGGTTTTCTTTCTTTTTATTGGATTTTGTGATATTGAGTTTATCTATGATTATTTTATCAATTAGATTCATGGATTTTACAGTACCTTATCTTTTCTATTTTATATATTATTTGATCCCTTTCTTTTTGTGATTTTTGTAAAACTTCCTTAAATAATGGTTAACCACATATATTTGGTTAATAAAATGAAATCCCGAGGATCATACAGTTTCTGGGATAACACCCTTACTTAATAATGTGAAATTTAATAAGAGATATGATGAAATATCTAAAAGTATTTTTTTTGTGGTGTGTGATATAACATGTTTGGGGACAATTAATGTGATATGGTTGTTAAGTGGGGTCGTGATGGTCATGATGTGGTTATGTAGTGGGGCTGTTGTGGAAGATGGACTTGGACTTGGGTGTTGGGATTTTGTATCAACATGATACTTGTTATGTTTTTTGATTTTTTATTCACCTCATTATTATAGATTCTGAAATTAATAATAATCATGAAATTGAATTATTACATGATAATGATTTAAATGACATGTTTAATGGATGAAGTTATGATGGTCTTCAAGTAAAAAAACCAACTGTATGTTTTAATTGAATGGGTTGGTAACAGAGAATCTAGAAAATGGATTATAATTAATTAAAGAATAAAAACTAATTATGGATTGTGTTTTAATTTTATGGTGTTATGAATTTAGAGTTGGCAGAAAAGCGGGGAAATCATGAGTAGGTTGGTGTTTTGTATGAAAACCCATAGGTTTGGCTTGTGTTCTTTTCCCTATATAAATGTATGTATAAATTTTATTTTCCTTGTGATTTCTATATACTCTTCACCCTTGTCAAGTACTATGTACTGACACCCACATAGTAACATGGGAGAGTGTTTTCCCAAAATCATAGTGAGAGGGTGGGTAGTTGACCCCCCACTCTTCCTTACTCCCTCTTCCAAGCGATAGTGGCCTAGGTGACTTCAGGCGAGTTGTGATGTGTCATCCCAGGTGTCTTCGAGATGAGTTGTGACATGTGTCCCATATGACATTGGGATGAGACGTGATGTGTGTACCATGTTTCTTCCTGATTAAAAGTGATGTGTGGACTAGGTGTGTGTGGGTGGGATATACTATGAGGTGTGGCCGAGGCATGTGTGGGTGGTATGTGATGTTATAAACTCGTAAGAAGAGGGAGAGCCAAGATGTTTGATGTTGGGGTGTGAGATCAGATAATTAGAGGGAAAGTGTTATGGGGTACCATATCATTGATGTGAATTTTATTTTATTATATTACATGGATGTGTTATTTGGTGAGTGATCCTTGGTGAGGTTAGGCTTATAGTTAGTCTACCTTTTAGGTAGTATTTGGTTTCACTATTTTATCATGGGTGCATTAGTATGCACCTTCCACTTGTGCACAAGAGTCTTTGGTTTTCCTACTGAGTATACCTATATGCTCACCCTATATATATAAAAACTATTTTTAGGTTTCTAGGAGGATTACATGGACTGTTCTAGGTGTTACTAGTCATACCCCTAGATAGTTATAGTGTTTCTTCTCTAGTTTTGATTTTGGGTATTTTCTTTGGATACTTTTACTTTTATTATTTTTATTTACACGTGAATTGTGGGATAGTTTTTAGTTTTCATTAAATATATGTCATGGATTTGATTAGGGTAGATACAAACTATCTACTAATCTTTTTTCCTTACAAAGGGTTATACATTCCATATTGTGATATTTGTATAACCTTGGTGCTAGTCGCCAACCCATGGCCTACTGGAGGCCGGACTCATGGTTCATTATCTCGATTTCATAATTTTTATCCTAAGAGGGGTATCATTGTAGGGGGGTTCATGATATAGTGGTGTCAAGGGTGATGTTTGAGAGATAGGGTAGAGTTTAGAGTTTGGAATATTCAGGAACAAATGAGTTGGTATGAAAATAGTGTCAGTTGACCTTGGTACATTACATAGGCCAGGAAGACCAGCTTGGACATGGGATTTTAGGGCCCCCAGGATCAATCGCATGACCTTTGAGCTTATTTAATGAACAATTTAGATGGTTATACTTACAGGGTATCCCTAAGAAAAGTACATTCATCATGATGACTTTTGTTCCTGTTTGAATTGGGTTGTTTGGGGAAAGTCAAAAAAAGATAAAATGAAATAAATGGATTAAAGTTAATTAAAATATATCATAATGAAAATTCAAACTACTATTCTTAGTAAATCCTTATTTATCTTTTAATTATGGATCCTAATCATCATCCACATGTGGCTCGGTAGTGTAGGTTCAGTAGGCTGACCCGGTTGATCGACTAATGGTTAATCTAGCTGAGGATGATGATCAGTGGAAGAGGATGTTGCACAATTTTTATTGGTGGTACTTTGTATGGTATGAGTGGATCATTTCTAATATGAAAATAGGGAGTTAGATAGAGGATCTAGATATCACTTTGGGTTTGATATGATGCTTGATAGAGTACAAGGTCCCTTTGGTAGATAGTCATATGTGAGTACTTATGCATTAGTGGAGGATGTTATACCTTGGTGATTAGAGCGGGGAATATGTTTCATGGGTCAAATTCTAGAAGGAGTTTTGGGAAGAGTTATTATAATTGGCCATGAAGTCTAAGAAGAGGCCAGAGCTACTCTCCCTTCAATATGGGAGTATTTCTATGTTAGATATTGGGATTAAGTTCATGTTCATTTTATGCATTGCTCTAGATATTTTTCAAGATGAGGAGTCCCAATGGAGGTGTCTTGGGGAAGAACTCCATCCCTTGATCTAGTATATAGTTATACTTTTTACATTGCCAATATATACAGAGGTTTAGAAGAAAGAATAAGTGATCAAGAAGATGCAATCATGATGTGGTTTTCTATGATAGAGGGGAAATAAGGTTCTATGAGGAGTAGAGTTATTGGTGGAAAGCCTATGGTGTCAAGAAATTTGAGGTTTCTACCAGCTAGGAGTCGACCTCAGTAGCTTCCCATTCAAAATTTTGGTTCATGTGCCTTTCCTGTGGGCTTGGAGATGATGTGTTTCTTATATGCGGTTTGAATCCATCTTTAGGACAAGTACCCTGATTCTGTTCGAGCTTACTTTGGTCAAGGTGAATAGTTCCAACATTAACCATGGAAGCAGTTACCAGCGAGTTCATTCAAATTATAGGGGAAACATGCTTATGGTCTAGCTAGGGAAGATAAGGTAGGTAGATTCTTACCTCAAGATGTTCCTCAAGCTTATGGCCTCGACCTATTCATGTTCGTGGAGGCGGCTATTAGCAGAGAGGCAGGGGAGATGGGCATGGTCAGTTGTATGCAGTGGAGGTAGTAGTACCATATGGTCCATATATCATTAAAGGTACAATTATTTTATCATATATGATTTTATATGAATTTTTCCATTGTGGATCTTCACACTCGTTTATAGAACCCACTATAGTATGTTCTTTGGGACTAGACATGGAGAGGCTTCCCATACCCCTGGTGTTGACAACTCCAGTCAAAGACTAGAACAACTTCTTTGATGTGTTCTAGGGGTATAGACTGATGATCGAGCCACATCAGTCCCATGAGGATATTTTCATTCTTCATATACATCCATATGATGTCATCCTTAGAATTGACATGTTTTATTCTGCGTGTTCTATTATTGACTGCTCTCAATGGAGAATAATGTTTTCATATGTGGATGTCCATGGCGTGGTTTTCAATGGTGATCAATGATTTTAGGTAGGAAAAGATACACTGATTCCATTCTTTCATTGGCGGATGGGTTTCTATAGAATTAGTATACACCGGGATAGAGGATTATCCTAGGGTTGTTAGTGAATTCGTGGATGTTTTCTTCATGGATATTGTTACACTTCCTTTTTGACGTGACTTTGAGTTTGCGATAGACTTACTGCCTGATGCTTATTCGATTTTTAGGGCTCCTTATCATATGGTACCCGTTTAATTCTATGATATGAGGATTCATATTGATAGTCTGATGCAGAAAGGCTTCATTTTACCTACTGTGTTTCCAGGGGGTACTCCATTGTTATTCTTCAAGAAGGTAAATGGTAATCCAAGGTTTTTCATAGACAACCAGAGGTTGAAACAAGTGATGATCATGAAGCACAATACTATTCCAAGTATCGATGATATTTTTAACCAAGTTATAGGGGAAAGTTAGTTTTCAAAGATTGATTTATGGTCTGGATATCATGAGTTAAGGGTTAATGAGGGAGATGTCCTGAATAGCACCATTAGATGTAGCTATAGGCACTTTGAATTCATAGTCATGTATTATGGTGTTATGAATACACCATCCATGTTCATGTGTATTATAAACTTAGCGTTCCATGAGTTCTTAGACAATTTTTCTCTGTCTTCCTCGATGACAAACTGATCTACTCAAGGTTACAGGAGAAGCATGTCGAACATATCCCAACTATTTTTCAGGTGTTATGGTACCACTATATCTATATAAGGTTGTCTAAGTGCATGATTTGTACATTATAGGTCCATTTTGTTAGACATGTGGTTGACCTAATGAAGGTCGAAGCAGTTTTTTCTTGGGTAGCACACAAGAACACAACAAAAGTTCATATATTCCTTGATCCCATAGGCTATTATTAGAGTTTGGAACCTAAATTCTCTTGATCTATATATCAATTGACATCATTGACCATGAAATAACAATATTTTCTAGGGATTTATTAATTACAACCCACATTTGATTACCTAAAGGGGAAGTTGGTCAATGGTCCAGGGATTTGGTGCTAAAGGAAGGGGTAATGTTTGAGGTGTTTCATGACACTTCTTATATAGAATTGGGATACATCTTGATGTAGTAGAAGTCAGTGATCTCTTATGGGTATGGGTATTTATTCTCTCATGAATGTAACTATTCCACCTATGATATAGAACTAGCAATAGTTTTGTTCATTCTAATGTTGTGGTGACATTACCTCATTGGGGAGTTCATTGTGGTCTTCATGAATCATAATTGTTTGAGGTATATCTTTTATCAGAATAATATGAATCTATGGAATTGAAGGTTGGTAGAATTAATTTAAGACTACTATTTTGAGATATCTTACACCTTGGTAAAGGGGAATTCCATAGTTGATGCTTTGAGAAGAAATTCATAGAAGGATGTTATTCAGAAATCTACAGATTCCTAGAGATCAATGGAGGATTTGGAATCCCTACACTTAAATTCATGGGTGGATGTTAGTAGAGGATCTTTGTTTCAAATGATTGTGGTATTCTCTAATATAGAAAGTGTAGGAGTATCAGTGAGGAGACCTAGAGGTAGAGGTGATTTTTGATCATGATGACCATTGTGATGCTCCATATGGGTGGTCAAAGGATAGTTACAACCATATATTATTTCAAGGAAGGTTGTTTGTTTTGGTAAAAATTATCAAGGGATTTATTCTCGAGTTCCATGGATCATCTTTTGAGGTACACCCAAGAATTTATAAGATTTACTATGGTTGATGTTTTAGTTTTGGTGGACCATGATGAATCAGGTAGTGGAGGATTTTATGGTAATGTTCTTAGGTTGATATTAGGTAAAGGAATATCGTCATGTTCCTAGTGGTTTGTTTCAACCCTTGGATGTTTTTGAGTATTTTTTTTTTGAAATCTAGATATATTTATTCATATTTTTTTCCAGATCTTAGGGAGGTTGTGATGATATCTCGGTGATCATGGATCAGTTGAAAAAATTATCCCACTTCTTAGAAATTTGGGAGTTGAGCATAATGTATTCTTTATTTAATAGGTATCTGGATGATGTGGGGAAATTTCATAGAGTTCTAAGGTCTATTGTATCAGATCCAAATGCTCATTTTACCTCATGAGTGTAGAGGAGATTGTATCATGCTTTTGGCACCTAGTTGTGCCTCTACTCTTCTTTTCACCCTCTAACATATGGGTAGGTGGAACGGATGATCCAGATACTAGAGGTTGTGATGCAATCATGTGTCTTGAACATTGGAAGATCATGGTAACAACACCTTCCTTTCATAATGTTTTCTTACAATAATATATATCACTCATCCATTGGTATGGACTCATTTTAGGCTTTGTAAATATTGTTGTGTCATTCTCTATTGTCTTGGACTAAGGTTGTGGAGGCAGTAGTTCTTGGTTATCAAGTGGTGTAAGGAAAAATATAGAAGGTTTAGTTGGTTTGAGAGAGTTTGAATGTGTCCTGAGACTAGAATAAGTCTTATGTTGTTTGTGGGAGGAGGACTCTAGAGTTTGAGGTTGAATACCATATGTTCTTGAAGGTTTCTCCTCATTGTGAGAAATAGAGATTCAGGATGGGGAGTAAGATCTCGCCCTAGTTTTTTGGGACCTTTGAGGTTTTGGGGAAAGTAAGAAAGGTGGCATAACATTTTTCATTACCACCATGGATGGGATGGATCCATGATGTCTTCCATACCTCTCATCTCTATCGTTATCTTTCTGATGAATCCATTGTCATTGACTAGGGAGAGTTGGATATTGAGGATGATGAAAACTTTTTGGATCCTCCAGTAAATATCCAAGAACACTGAGAGAAGGTGATACGATGATGAACCAAGCCCTTTGTTTGGGTTCTATAGAGGTATGGTGGCATATAGAAGATTACTTGGAAGCATGAAATGCATATACGATCCCAATACCTAGAGTTGTTTTGATTTTTACCTTCTCTTTATTATCATTGGGGTGTGTTTTTTATACCTTGGTATTTTATGAGATATGTTATCTTCTCCATGATGTGTAATCTGCGGTGTGTGAGGTGTGATGATGTTCTGTCCTGAGAAAAAGGGAAGACCCAATTCCTAATCAAGATGCATTTTACTACGACACGATTAAACCTATGTGGTAAAGTCAGTGCCACACAAAGTGGATAGTATCTTGACCTGGATGATGGAATTCCATAGTTCCTATATCCAGTACTATATGGTTGTTTAGATATTTTGATATTTCAGGTTAGCAGGTTTGTTTAGTGGAAGTGTTTCAGGTGTAACGAGATCCTTGAGAGCTATCTCAAGGGATGGTTGTTTGGACCCTTCCTCTCTTTTATTATGGGTTGGTTTTGAATTCTTGAGGTAAATAATAGTTTTAATGTTCACTTATGTAATGGTATGGACCTTATAGAACATTACTTATCCAAAAAATCTAATATTTGAGGTGTCTGGGGGTGGTCCAGGGTGTTTTTGGGACATGCGAGTCATTCAAACGATGACTCATTTCAATAGTTTTCCAAATTTCTAGTTTTCCAATGGTGACTCATCCTAGGGGTGACTCATCCAAGTAGTAGATAATCTTGTAAGTATCTCATCCTATTAGTGACTCATCTGGTGGTAGCTCATCCTAGTAGTGACTCGTCTCGTGGTATCTCATCCTTCTGGTGACTCACTGGTGGTGACTCATTTTGTGGTGACTCACTGGTGGTGACTCACTAGCGGTGACTCGTCTAGTGGTGACTCGCTGGTGGTAACTCACTAGCGGTGACTCGTTGCTGGTGACTCCTCTGGTAGTGACTCTTTTCAATAGTTTTCCAAATTTCTATAATTTTCGAGAATTTCCAATTTTTCCCTTTTTACATATATTTTGATGTGAAATGGGTTTAATGGAATATTTAAGAGACTTTGAGAACTATTCAAAGGCTATTGATTAAATCCTAAATTTATCCAATTTCTATAGGCTTTTAACCATTCAAACCACATTTTTTTTGTTTAGATTCACCTTTAATGGCCAACTAACTTGTTTTAATCCTATTAGATTTAACTCTAGTCATTCTAAGGTGGAGTTATTCACTTTAGTCAATCCTTCTTCTTTATCATGATACAAGAGGTCCAAAAATCCTTCTTCTGTGGAGTCTTGGAATGAGGTTTTTCAGTTGTTTTGAGTTCCCCCTCAGAGGAAGTTCCCTACTTTATGCTCGCCCATGTTTTGGTGCAGCAAGTTGGTGAAAGGATTTTTTTCTTCCAAGTAGGAATTCATTTGTTTCTATTCATGTGTATCATGTAGGATATGTTTATTATTTTTTTCTCTTATGAATATAGTTTCATCTAATTTAACAAATATAATTATCTATTTCAAACAAAATGGTAAGGGGAAGGGAATGTTTCACCTTCTTTTCCATCATTTTATTTGATATTGTGATATTGAGGTTATTTATGAATGTGGTATCGATGAAATTCATAGATTTATGTATCCCTTGTTTTTTTATTCTTATATATGATGTGATACCTCTATTTGTGTGATTTTTACGACACTTCCATAAAGAAATGGTAAAACACGTATATTCGGTTAAAAAATAGATGGGCCAAGATCATATAGTCTTTGTGATATCACCCTTAATTAATAAAGTAAAATTGAATAAGATATCCCTCACTAACTATAATAGTATGTTTTTTGGTGGTGTGTTATCTGACATGTGTGGGGATAGTTGATGAGATAAGTTTGTGCACTGAGGATATGATGGTCATGATGTGGTTGTGCAGTGGGGTTATGGTTGAAGCTGGAAATATACATGGCTGTTGGGTTTTTTTTAATATACTACTTGTTGTGTTTTTTGATGTGTCAGTCACTCAGTTGGTATGGAAATAGAAATTAATAATAATCATGAACTATAATTATTACAATATAATTATTTAAACGTAATGTTTAATGGATGGATTTATTTGTATAGGTGGGATGTGATTTGATTCATTTCGAAGAGGTGGGAGCACCATGCCATTTTCCATTGGGATGTGAGAGCAGTTAATAAGATGGGAAGTGGTGATAGGTACCCTATAATAGGTGTGATTTATATTATATTATATTACTTAGATGTGTTATTTGGTGAGAGAGCCTTGGTGAGGTTTTGGTTATGGTTAGTATTCATGTTAGTAGTTGTTTGGTTTCGTTGTTTTATCATGGGTGCATTTGTAAGCTCCTTCCACTTATGCATGAGAGACTTTGGTTTTTCTACTAAGTATGCTCTTATACTAACTCTATATATATATAAACTATATTCAGGTTTCTAATATGAATATTTGGACCGTGTTGTGTGTTACTATCCATACTCTTGGATAGTTGTTGTGTTGTTATTCTATTTTTTTATTTACTTTGGATACCTTTACTTGTATTAGTTTTGTTTACACATTCATTGTGGGATAGTTTTTGGATTTATTTATATATATATACTAGATTTTATTATGGTCGATACATCCAATCCCTTGATCTTGTTTCTTATATAGGGTAATTCCTTTCATATTTTGAGATTTATACACCCTTGCAGATGGTCTCCAACCCATGGCCTATTGGAGGTGGGACTTGGGGTCATTAAACTCAATTTCTTCATTTCCATCCCATGATGGGTATATTTGGAGGGAGGGGGTCATGATAATATATATATATATATAGAGTCATCTACAAAAGGTAGAGATAGTAAAAATAATTACATCATTAATGGAGATGGTAGGTCATACGTATGCAAGAATGTTGTTTCCATTTTTTTGAAGCATGGAAAGGAAGACATGTAATTAATAATTTTACTTTACATAATCATAATAATATCCCAAATAATATATATATATATATACATTAACTCCATTATTATAACCATCCATGTAAAGTGGTGATGAAAAACATATTACACTGTCACGTGGAGAAGTTAAGTCATATATACGCGCGAATGATGCTTTCATTTTATATAAGATGGAAAGGAAGTTTATAATGATTTTCATATTATAGTAATAGAAATTTATTATAGTTACGATACTGAATTAATTTTTTTTTAATGGATACCAAGCATATAGAATAGTTTTAAGATGAAATAAAATTGAAAATGCTCAGTTAAGAGTTATACCACTTCATTGAGAACCATATTTTGACTAATATATTAATCCTTAAAGGGGTTGTATTTTAGAAATATAAAAATATCAATAATATGGTTATGAAAATTAGTATGTTGTTGTTTTAGATTTTTGGGTGAGATAAAATGTTCAAAATGTTTGAGGAAGAGAGGAGAATATGTGCCCTTTTATAAGTTGTGGGTGGGTCGCTATCATAAATACAAAGAATATTAAAATATGTCCTTATGTTAGAATAAATATAGTATAAGGTTGAAATATCACCATAAAGAGAATTTTATATAGGTTTATGTGTCAATTTAAACCATATATTTTTTATTAATTGCTTGGTTAACCAATTTTAACCTTAACAACAGTAATGTCTTTTTCAATATTAATGGGTTATAATTTTACTTATAAGGTGAAAATTGGCTCATAAATGGTCAATGGATGACATTTTAGACCATATATTTTTCATCTTATCCTATTTCAATATTTTTATGATTTTTAAATAATTTTAAAAAATATATTTTCATAAAATATCATTAAGGACATCTTTGATGTTATTCATTTAATTTGACTTTATGGACAACAAAACGGAAATGGAATTAAAATATAAAACCATAAAACAAAATAAATATGTCATATTAATCTATAAAATTAATGAAACACAATAATTCACTAAAATTGTATTAATTTTAATATTTTTATATTTTTATTTTATTTTTAAATTAATTGATTAATTATTTTTTCGGTATACCATATGAATTTAATGTAATTATTATATTAATAAAAATTATAAATTAAATACTATGATGGAAATAATTAATTTATTTTTCAATTAAACCATTTATTACGTAACTTATCAAATTTTTCTAATTATGTAAAAATTTAATAGATATTTAATTCAAGAGATATTAAATTCAAGAGAGTGACATTTTCTATTTATTCTTTTCTTAAATTAAAATAAAGGCCATAATCAAATCAATATGGAACCAAGGGACCATATATTCTATAAATGGGTGTAAATTTTTTATTTACACTCATAAATAGGTTAAACTATATTTTTATATAAATTTTAACACCTTATCCCACAACATTAAACATATTTTATCAGTTTTATCCTTACCAGGGTGAAAAATATTTACTATGGTTACTATTCATACTAATCAAAAATAAAAGGGAGAAATTTAAAACATTTTATCCTAAAGTTTACAATTATATAATCCATTTTTTAAGATTCAATGTCTATAAGTGGTAGAAATTCATTTTAAAATTAGTGTGCAAAAAGTGAAAAAATCTGTTTTTTAGGAAAATAAATTTTAACCATAAAAAATATATATACATTTTTTTCTCATGAATATAAATAAATGATATAAATGTTAAAAGAATTTATTTCATATATAATATAAAAAATTTCCTTATAATCATCCACCAATACTAGTAAATTTAATTAATTAAGATAAAAATACATTATGCACATAAATTTTCATCATTTATTTAATCCTATTAATATCCACTGGTTTAATAGCTAGGTTATAATGATATATTATATTATGGTTCATTTATACATAGGGTTTCATGTATTGTAAGTAATCTATGAAATTCTATTTAAAGAGAAATATATTATAAAATATTGGGGAGTTATATTGTAAACCATTAAAATGAATTTTTTCCATTGAAATTTCATCACTCTAATACATGAAAATTAGTATATCACTTTCTCATAACATCCATGTATTCCCATGTATCTTCATCTAATTTGTAATTCCTCAAGATAACATTAATCGGGTGAGTAGTCTTTTATATATAACACATTAACTCTATGATCCATGATTTAGACTAATTATTCTTCATATGAAGGATCAATCTCTAATGGTATATAATTTATGTTCAGTATGTGTTAAGGATTGGGTATGTACTTCCTTAGGATGGAAACATAGAACATTTTACGAACATAAGAGAGGTTTGGTGGAAGCACCAAGTGATAAGCTGCCATCTGTACTCGATCAAGAATCCAAAAGGGGAAAATATACCTAGGATTAGATTTCACTTATTTATAAATCTCATAACATTCATAGATAGTTAATTTCATAGAAATAACTTCTCACTAACTTCAAGTTCTATATTTCATCGATGACTATCATCATAACTTTTATTTTGACTCAAAGTTGCCTTGATATGTTGTTGAATAGAACTGACTTTCTATGTTATTTACACATCTATTTTTGGTTCTAATATATTTCATTCTCCAAATTAATCATATAAAATTATATTTCTAAACTGATTCCCATGGATTTTTTTATAATGAACCATATAAATTCTTGAGTGAAGCTATTGTGGTAAGAAAACTTGACTAGAGGAACGTATTAACACTAACCACATTTGAAAGTCATTGCACAAGACCATAGAGTATCTTCCAATGTTTAAATGGTTATCATAGATTAACCATCTTTATAAGGATCCTAATATATATTTAAACACAAATATATATCTAGACCCTACTGAATACTTCACTAGAAATTTGTAGTGAACCTCTGATCCTTATCAGATACAATAGAATATGGTACTCTATGTTACCTTACCTCTCTCTTAATGTTTATTTAGAAATGATGATTATGGGTGAGATCTTCTCTAATGGAAATGAAGTGTTCTAACTTCATAAGGTAATAAACTACAACCCAAATAACATTTTTTCAATTAGACTTTTGGGGGAGTCCGGTGAAAAAATAAATAGTGATTTTTTCCATTTTTATTTTGGTATGGGTAATGGTTTGTAACATAACCTTAGACTTGTATTTATCTAACTGAACTTTTAGATATACAAAGAAATGATACACATACTCTGCAATATCTCTATTAATGTTTCCCTATGAGATATATTATTCTAGATCGCTATACAGCTTCATACTTCCAAGATGAATAGAGAATGGTGAATTGTGAGCCACATCCAACAAATCCTTCATATCTAGTATGGACGGAACATATAGATGGTTCCAAAACCATATAATTTTTTCATAATAAAGGATAAACTCAAAAAAATTGACATTCTTCGATTGTTACACATATTTTTTATATGAATCTTTAATTCTCACATGGATATATGGTTTCACACTCAATTGAGAAAGGTAATATTTCTCACATTCCTTCTATATTTAAAGATACATCCTTTACAAAAATAAAAAAAATATCTGATCTTTTTAATCCTCATCATAGATTATCTATCATAATCCTTTAAACTAGTAACATATTCCACCTTTTTCACTTTCCCAATGTGGTAACGTATTGATAATTAAGAATCATTAACCAACTCCAACCATCTTCTATGGAACATATTAATTTATTTTTGAATGATTATATAATTTAAACCTTTATGATTAGAATATATCTCACACTTATCCCAACAAAGATAATCCCTCCATACCATTAATGACAAAATTACCACTCTTAAATACAAGTCATGTGTTGGGTAATTTTTTCACTAACCATCAATTGGTGTGAGGAATAAGCTCTCACCATATCATTTTGAATGAGGACATATCCCAATATATTCTTTGATGTATCACTAAAGATCACTGGACCTTATCCATTATAGGGTAATGTAATCATAGGTATTCAAATATATATTCTCTCCAATTCCTTGATATTTTATTAATGTTCATATATTATGGAACTAATCTCCCTTCCATGTTAAAATGGCGAGTGGATTAGCTATCAAGGATATATTCTCTACAAATAAACACTAATATCCACATAAACCAAGGAAACTATAGATCTAAGTCATAGTGGTTGGTCTGGGGAAACATTTAATAACTTTCATCTTTGATGGATCCACCGATACACACTCATTTGAGATTATATGACACAAAAATGAAACCTTTTATAAACAAAATACATAATCTATAAATATTTAATATAGCTTCTCCTTCCTTAGAGTTTACAGTAAAACTATAAAGTGATATTTATTTTCTTTCTTGATCATTAAATTCATAATAATATCATATATAAAGACTACCATAAACTAATCAAGGTAATATCTAAAGACTCCATTGATTAAATCAATGATGACATTGGGAGAATTGGTATAAAAACTCTACTTTTTATTACATAGTTAAACCAAATTTATTACAAAAAATATTTGCTTGATACAACATAGAAGATCGAGAGGTCTAGAGTATTTCGGGATTATGAACATTAAATAACAGGTTAGAACATAAAAAACACAACAACTTTATTGAAAACTTCTTTTACATGACCACTACATTCCCTCATACTTAGTATTTCATGGGATAACCTGAAGCCATGCATAAGAAAAGGGTGAGATATAAATCCCAATAAGAGAATAAACATGGAATGACATGAGGAATAAAATACATGTTATACAATAGGCATATCAATAGATCACAAGAGAAAAATGAACATAAATACATGATCAATCATGACAATCATAACATGGAACTACGGAAACAACACTTAACATGGAATTAGCATGAGCCAAGGCTCATTGCACATGAAGCATGAGTAAACCCTCATTGCACATGAAGCATGAGTGAATCCTTGTTGAACTTTAATTATTATGATTCAACACCCATTTCACATAACGGATCATGATATTGTACTTTACCCAATACATTGGAATGCTATCAGGGAGCACTCTTCTTAACCATTTCATTTCATGCATAAGTGTGCCACAAAGATCATATAACATAGAATCAATCAACATCATAAGTTATTCCATGATTAAGTAATGTGGAATAAATACATGAAAGTTCCATTAAATATGTATATTTGAATAAAGGTGAATACCCTTGATAGAGACATGGGTATGGTATTCACTACACAATAAAATTGTCTTGGAAAAACGCGGTGCAATTTCGGCAGCATAAAGACATGACATAAAGATTCATAAAAATGGTTGATGAGAGAGAAAAGGGTGTGTCATAATATGTACATGAAATGGAAAGTAATGGGATCATATATATATATATATTTCCCAACAAACATAATGGAATTTAGATGCATAATACAAAAGAATTATATGTATGTAAAAGAAGAGAGGGAAATCCCTCACAGAATTTCAGCATGGTAATAGGTGTACATGGGAGGCATTAATGAGAGATAAAGGGGTATCCCATCATCCAAAAATAAAGAGGAAATTATGGGTGTGGTTCAAAATCATACCCCAACATTTTTAATTGAAAACAAAAGGGCATAACAACTTAAAGAAAATTAGACAAAAATGAGAAAGGATTAAATCCCTTACTTGGAAGTGTGATCCCAAAGGCTTGGGAGAGGCTTGAGAGAGGATTCTTGGGAGCTTGGGGAACCTTTGGAGGATTATAGAGAGAGGATTGTAGGGGTTGTTATAACTCCCAAGGATTTTATTGAAGAGGAAGTGGGAGCTTGGGTGGGTTTTTATAGGAAATGAGAAAGAATTCTTTAATATTTAGGTTTGGGAAACCTCACATTAAACTAATCAAAACCACAAACCAGACCATGGTTTTTGCCTATAGTTTTTTCCAAAGGGTAGTGGGAAACAATATTTTAGAATTCCAATGGCCGAAATTCTTAAAATAATAGGGTTGCTTATGTGGAGGTGAGTCACACTCTCAAGGAAAATAATTTAAAAAGACAAAATGTTTTATAAGCCTTGAAGGGTTCACTAAAGATTTGTAAAATAAATCAAAAAAACACAAAATCACATTATTTTAATGTTAAAACATATATTGGCCAAACATAATGTTTATATTATCTTATTACATCACTATTGGGTCATTATGATGTCATAAAACTCATTATATATTTAAACGGTATTAATTTTTACCCAAAATTCGATTGTCTTAGAAAATTATGAAAAATTCACCATTGGATAATTTCAACGTCCTAATTCAAAAAAAATATTATTTTTACCTAAATAATTTTATAAATATGTGAATTTTTACTTTTAAAATAAAAACCGACATTTACAGAAAATTCATCGGTTTTGACAAAAATAGCTTTCAAACCTTAATAAAAATTCCAATTGCATTTATAAAATTATATGATCATTTATATTTAATAAAATTTAATTTAATTATAATAATATTTTATGAAAATATTATTTAATTCAATAATCCATTAATTCATCAAAATAGATTTCTTAGTTGAATATTAGCTAAAAATACTATTTCTACTTTAAAAACTACTTATAAAGTAACAATAATAAAATGAATGCACATTATTTATAAAAAAATAATATACAAAGTCATATTGAAAGGGTCTTATTACATAACCCCTTATAACACCTACATAAGACCAAAGGGTAAGGTGTGCGATGGTGACAGACTCTTCGGGTGGCTCGGATAACATCACTCAGGTGGTAATCTCTATTAACTTTCACTTCTCTCGTAGTCTATTCCACTCAAGCTTAACATGTTCAAGCTCAGATTGGGCTTGGTCAAGAGAGAATCCCAATGACACCACCTCCTTTCTGAGCTCTGACAAATGGAATTTGTATGGGGAAAGTCTAATGTATGAGGTCATTGCTTCCTTTGTCTTGGTAAATTGGATTGGTTACAGCCATATATTTATACTAATCATGTGATCACTATTCAATGACTATATTAGCAACAATCACAATTCATAACTGTATTTTAAAATCAAGAAACATAAAACCAATGAAGTTCACATTTTATATAACCATAATAAACATTTAATTAGATCAAGAGGAATTTCCATTATTGAAAGTTTGGGTCGTTACAATCTTCCCCCTTAAAAAATTTTACCCTCAAAATTTCCTTTTCCCACTCTAAAACAAATGTGGGTTACTCTACTTCATCACTTCCTCCAATTCCCACGTTGCTTCTTCAAACTTGTGGTTCCACCACAACACCTTGACGAGGGTCATTGTCTTATTTCATAGAACTTTTTCTCTACGATCTAAGATCTTCATTGGTTTCTTATCGTAAGATAGATCATCCTAAAATTGTACTACCTCTGAAGAGAGTGCATGTGAAGGATCTGATATGTTCTTCTTTAAGAGGGATACATGATAGACATCATTTACTTTGGAAATGGTAGGTGGAAGTGTTAGTCGATAGGCCACAACCCCAACATGATCAAGAATCTCGGATGGGTCGATGTACCTAGGACTTAACGTCCATTTCATTCCAAACCTCATGACCTTCATCCCTAAAGATATGCATAGAAATACGATGTATCCATCTTTAAACTCAAGGTTTCGTTGATGGTTATCTTAATAACTCTTCTGTCGACTCTAGGTTACCTTGATATGCTGCTGAATGGTTTTCACCTTCTCCACCATTTCATTAACTTTTTCTGGTCCAAGTAGCTTACATTCACCAACTTCATCCCAACATGCTAGTGTTCTGCACCTCTTCCTATAAAGGGATTCATAAAATTCCATTCGGATGCTCGAGTGGAAACTGTTATTATAGGAGAATTCAACCAGTGGAAGATGTTCGTCCCATCGTCCTTTAAATTCCATAGAACATGATCTTAACATATCCTCTAGCGTTTGAATAGTTTGCTCAGATTGGCCATCAGTTTGAGGATGATAGACCGTATTGATGTTCATTTCAGTATCTAGAGCACGTTGAAGACTCTTCTAAAACATGGAGGTGAGTCTTGGATATCAATCGGATACAATAGATAGTGGTACTCCATGTAGCCTTACCACTTCCATGATATATATCTGTGCCAGTTGATCTAAGGATAAATCCTCCTGAATTGCAAAAAAAAAGTTTGCAGACTTTGTTAGCTGATCCACAAAAACCCAGATTGCGTTGTTTCCTTTAGATGTCTTGGAAATTTCAGTGACAAAGTCCCTGGTGATGTCCTCCTATTTCCATGTTGGTATGATAAATAGTTGCATCATCCCCTTAGACTTATTCCTCTCTTCCTTCACTTGCTGACACACTAGGTACTTTGATGTATACTCAGCTATCTCATTCTTTATATTATCCCACAAATAATGCTCTCAGTGATCTCAATACATCTTTGTGTTTTCATGGTGAATAAAGAAATTTGAACTATGTGTATCATCCAAAAGTTCTTTCTTCAGCTCTGGACATGATGGAACACATAGTCTTTTCCCAAATCTCACAATTCCTTTTTCATTAACATTGAACTACGAGGATTTCAATTTTATGATAGCTTCCACTTTTTTTTGATTTCCCACATCATCCTTTTGAGAATCCTTTAACCTTTATAAAAGAGATGGTTGAGCAATAATTTGTGAAAGGATTGATGATGTTCCCTTCTTTATGATTCCCATGTCCATCTTCATCAAGTCTATGAAGATTGGATCCTTCTCAATTCCCATCATTGATAGAATTGTCAGGTCCTTTCTACTTAGAACATCTGCCACCCTATTTGCTTTCCCAAGGTGGTAATAGATTGGGCAGTCATAGTCTTCGATCACCTCTAACCATCTTCATTGGTGCATGTTCAACTCTTTCAGCATGAATATATACTTGAGGGTTTTGTGGTCCATATATATTTTACATTTTACTCCAAAGAGATAATGCACAAAAATTTTAAAGCAAAGATCACCGTAGCCAACTCCAGATCATGTGTTGGATAATTTTGCACGTGAACATTCAATTTCCTTGGAGCATATGCAATGACTTTTTCATTTTACATCAACACACATCCCATTCCCTTCTTAGAAGAATCACTAAATACCACAAAATTTCTCCACTTGTGGGTAAAGTAAGCATGGGCGTAGTGATAAGCCTCCTTTTTAACTCTTTGATGCTTTCTTTTCATTCATCACTATACGAAAACTTTACTCCATTATGAGTTATCTTGGTAAGAGGGTTGGAAAATCCTAAGAAATTTCTCACAAATCGTCGATAATATCCAACTAACCCCAAGAATCTATGGATATCTGTTACCGATGTTTGCCTCATCCATCCCTCAATTGCATCTGTTTTGGAGGTATCCACCGATATCACATTGCTTGCTATGATATGGCCCAAGAATGATACCTCCTTCAACCATAACTCACACGTATCTTACTTTTCATAGAGATTCTCCTTCAGTAAGGTCTCTAGTATAGTTCTTAGATGGTCCTCATGATCCTCCTTCGTTTTTGAGTATATCAAAATATCGTCTATAAAGACTACCGAAAATTTGTCGAGGTAATCCATAAAGACTCTATTCATCAATTCCATGAAGATTGATGGAGCATTAGTGATTCTGAAAGGAATTACTATGAATTCATAGTGCCCGTATCTTGTACAAAAAGTAGTCTTGGGGATTTCTTCCTTCTTCGCCCTTACTTGAGAATATCCCGACCACAAATCCACCTTGGAAAAGAATTTTGATCCACGCAGCTGATCGAACAATTCATCGATTCATGGGAGAGGATACTGGTCCTTTATTGTGATTTTGTTAACCTCACGGTAATCGTTGCAAAGGCGCATTAACCCATCTTTCTTCTTGATGAATAGGACTGGCGCACCCCATGGTGAAGCACTTGGGTGTATAAACCCTTTATCCAGACTCTCCTATAGTTGTTTCTTTAGCTCTTCAAGCTAGAAAATAGCCATTCTATATGGATTCTTGGATATTGGCAATTCCCTAGGTATAAGATCAATTAAGAATTCAACATCTCTTCTAGGATGAAGACTAGGAAATTCCTCAGGAAACACTTCAGTGAATTCCTTCACAATAGTCATGTCTTCAAGGATGGTTTCCTCCTTAGACTCAATCATCTAAGCTAGATACACATGCTCATAGGGCTGTAATATCCACACTTGAGATGATGAATCTAAAGAAGATTCATCTTTCTTCTTTCACTTGTATAAAATCGGGGGTCGATTCTTTACATGTAGAGTGATCTCCCTCTCACGGAAATTTATGTTGGCTCTATATAAGGAATGACAATTCATGCCAATAATTGCATCAAATTCCACCAGAGGGAGTATGATGAGGCTCTCCGGGAAATTCAATCCACGTATTATGAAAGGGGAGGAGTTATATTCATAGGATGCAATTATTTCCCCATTTTTTGTACTCACTTGAATCTTTACTTCCATGATTTGTGGTGGTGCTGGGATTGTTCTACTAAACTTTTGGGATATAAAAGAACTCATAAAACCTGAATGAAAAAGTATGTTTTCTATTATTGAATGAATAAATACCATACCTATCCCCACTTCATTTACGGGGTTCACTTTGGTATTAGTGATGGAAAGAGCTCTCCTTTTCTTCCTTGGAGGTTGTTGGTTGCCTCCGAAAACCCTTGGCTTAGGGCATTGATTTGTAATATGCGCTTGTTCTTTGCAGTTGTAGCATTGAACAATGTGTTGAGGTTAAAACATAGTGTTCCTCTCCTCTGTTATAGTCGTGGGTTTTTCTTGTTGGTAGTTAACTTCTAGGTTCCCTTCTCTTCTACACCTAAAGCATTTCCTCATCCCCTTAAGGCAATTTCCAGGGTGCTTCTTTCCACACCTTTGGAAAGTGGGGTTCTAGATCTTCTGAGAACCATTGGATTTATCTATCGGACCGCCAGCATTGAATTCCACATTATGCTTCTTATCCCCATGATACCCCTGAGATTCTCTGATCTCCATTTCAGCCTTGAGGGCACATCAGACAATTACCTCATTGATGTCGAAGTCACGGATCACCAGTGCTTTCTGTAGGCTAGGTTTCAGACCACTAAATAAGCAGTAAACATTTCATTCGGGGGTAACGAAAAATCCGGAGGCGTATAGTGAAAGCCTTGTGAAGTTTTACTCATACACTCTAATAGATTTTTCGTCTTTTTTCTGGAGGGAAAATAAGTTCCTTTCCATCTTTAGTTGGAGGGTGCGCAGAAAATATTTATCAAAAAACATCTTTTAGAAATAATTCCATTCTAATTCCTCGATCTCCTCCTCAGGCTTCGTATTTTTTATCAACGTCCACTATTGATTAGCTTCACCCTCCATACGATAAGAAGCCAAGAGAACCTTCTCTTGTTCATAACATTGAAGGATATAGAAGATCTTTTCAATGGATTTGATCCACTGTTTGGCGATTGAGGGATCAGATGATCCATTAAAAGTATGATGCCTTTGTCTCATGAAGCTCTCGATAGCAACATGTTCTTTCTTAGGGGGGGGGGGGTTGAAAATTTCTCTTGACCCATGTTTCTATTCAAATATTGTGTTAACTAATAGAGAAGCATGATAATGTTTGTGATTCCCGCTCCTATTAGATTGGGAATCTCATTAGCATAGTCATCACTTTGATCTCCATATTGGTTGTTAGCCCAAGTCCACCTATTATCGACCATTGGCTGGAATAAAAGGAAAGTTATGGGTAACACATAAAGGGCAATCCAAGGAAAAAACTGATGACTTATAAATAACTTTTATTTCCTTAACTTATGAATCTGTAGGATTCAATCTATGTTATTCATGATCTACTTTATAACATATATTCTTAAGGGAATTTTTTCATTCACTTAATAAGGGTTCATACTAATATTGTGAATTTACTAAAGTATATCCCCCGGGAGTGTCATAAACAAGAGTGAAACAAGGCCCATTTTCATGGACCAGTTCTCGTTCAAGTCTACCTCAACATTGTGTTTTTGGGTTTTACCCCTAGGATACATCTGTTCCAGAGCTGCCTCTACCAACTCGTATCCAGATAGGGATGTATTTGCATGATAAAACACTTAGTCAATACTCACCAATACTTAGGGATGTTTTTATTATACTTATTCAGGTATCTAAGTCTTCACTATGGTTTTCTAATCCAAATCCCAAAATAACTAAACCTATCCTCATATACTAACTATAACAACCCATCTTTTTATTACACACTTACACCAGATTTATTACATAAAATCATCACCTGATACAACAAAGATGATCAAGAGTTATAGTGTCTTTGGGGATTAGGAACATTAAATAATAGCTTAGAATATAAAATAAACAACATCTTTATTGAAAACTTCCTCTACATGACCAGTACATTCCCTCGTACTTAGCATTGCATGGGATAACCTGAAGACATGCATAAGAAAAGGGTGAGATATAAAGCCCAGTAAGGGAATAAACATGGAATAATGTGAGGAATACAATACATGTTAGGGAATATGAATATCAATGAAACACAATAGAAATATGAAAACAAAGGCATGATAAAGAATGAAAATCAAAACATGGAAATGTAGCAACAACACTTAACATGGAATTAGCATGACCAAGGATCATTGCACATAGAGCATGAGTAAACCCTCATTGCACATGAAGCATGAGTAAAGATTCATTGCACATGAATTAACATGAGTCAACACCCATTGCACTCAATGTATCATGATACTATACTTTACCCAATGCATTGGAGAGCTATCAGGGCACACCCTTCTTAAACATTTCATTTCATATATAACATAGAATCAATCGACATCATAATTTATTCCATGATAAAGTTATGTGGAATAAATAAATGAAAGTACCATTAAATATGTATATGTGAATAAAGGTGAATACCCTTGATAGAGACATGGGTATGGTATTCACTACACAATGATCTTGGCTTGGAAAAACGCGGTGCAATTTTGGCAGCATAACGGTGTGACATAAAGATTCATAAAAATGGTTTATGAGAGAGAAGATGGTGTATCAAAATATGTACATGAAATGGACAATAAGGGGATCATATAGATACATTTTCCAACAAACGTAATGGAATTTAGATTCATAATACAAAATAATTACTTGGATGTAAAAGAGGAGAGACAAATCCCTCACAGAATTTCGGCATGGTAACATATGTACATGGGACGAATTAATGAGAGATAAAGGGGTATCCCATTATCCAATAATAAATAGGATAGTATGGTGGAGGTGAGAAATCATAAAACAACATTTTTAATTGAAAATAAAAGATCATAACAACTTTAAGAAAATTAGACAAAAATGAGAAAGGATGAAATCCCTTACTTGGAAGTGTGATCCCAAGGGCTTGGGAGAGGCTTGAGAGAGTCTTCTTGGGAGCTTGGGGAACCTTGGGAGGATTATAGAGGGTGGAGGGTAGGTTTTGGTTGAACTCCAAAGGCTTTGAGTGAAGTGGAAGTTTGAGATTGGGTGGGTTTATATAGGAAAGGAGAGGAAATTCATTATTATTTAGGTTTGGGACACCTCACATTAAACTAATAACAACCAAAAACCAGAACTTGGTTTTTGCCCATGTTTTTTTCCAAAGGGGAGTGGATAAAATATTTTATAAGGCCAATGTCCGAAATTCTTAAAATAATAGGGTTGATTATGTGGAGGTGAGTCACACTCTCAAGGAAAATAATTTAAAAAGACAAAATGTTTTATAGGCCTTGAAGGGTCCACTAAAGCATTGTGAAATAAATCAAACAAACCCAAAATCACAATATTTTAATGGTAAAACATATATTTGCTGAAAATAATATTTATATTATTTAATTACATCACTATTATGTCATTATGATGTCATAAAACACATTATATATTTAAACGACATTTAATTTTTACCCTAAATTCAACTATCTCAGAAAATTATGAAAAATTCACCATTATATAATTTCGATGTCCTAATTCCAAAAATAATATATATTTTATGTAAATAATTTTGTAAATATTTGAATTTTTACTTTTAAAATAAAAACCGACATTTATCGAAAATTCATTGGTTTTGAAAAAAACAGCTTTCAGACCTTAATAAAAATTACAATTGCATTCATTATATTATATGATCATTTATATTTGACAAAAAGTAATTTAATTATAATAATATATTTTTAAAATATTATTTCATTTAAAAATACATTAATTCATCAAAAAATATTTCTTGGTTGAATATTTACTAAAAATACTATTTGTGCTTTAAAAATAATTTTCAAAGTAACAATAAATAAATGAATGCACATTCTTTATACAAAAATAATGTACATAGTCACAGTGCTATAGGGTCTTGTTACATAACCCCTTATAACACCCTCATAAGACCGAAAGGTAAGGTATGTGATGGTGAAAGACTCTTGGGGTGGCTCGGATAACATCGCTCGGGTGATAATCTCTATTAACTTCCACTTCTCCCATAGTCAGTTCCGCTCAAGCTTAACGTGTTCAAGATCGACTTGGGCTTGGTCAAGAGCAAAGCCCAATGACGTCACCTCCTTTCCGAGCTCTGAAAAATGGGCTTTGTATGGGGAAAGTATACAGGATGGGGCCATCACTTCCTTTGTTTGAGTAAATTGGATTTGCTAAAGCCCTATATTTATACTAATCATGTGATCAATGTTCAACAGCTATATTTGCAACAGTCATAATTCATAATGGTATTTTAAAATACAGAAATATAAAACTAATGAAGTTCACATTTTATATAACCATAATAAAAATTTAATTAGATCAATAGGAATTTCCATTAATGAAGGTTTGGGTCGTTACAATTGGTAACACCAAATGACACCACCATAAATTCATATTTCCATACATTTTATAGAATGTTGTCTTGGGTATATCCCCATATTGACCCTCTATTAGTGATATCCAAAATGAAGTAATATCTTGGAAAATTAGTTATCTTTGTATAGTTAATCAAATAAGTTTTCAATATGGGGTATATGATACTTATTCTTGATAATGATATTTATAAGTTCAAAACAATCAATATTGAGTGTCATTTATCCAAATTTATTCTAAATAAAAAAGGACAGGTGAACACAAAGGTGATACAGTAGGCTAAATGATTACCTTCTCAAGATTCTCCTTGGTTTTCATCACCAATTCCTATAAATCAATTCAGGCCATTCTATATGGATACTTTGAAATAAGTGTTTCACAAGGTATGAGTTTTACTGAAAAATAAACTTTGTGATTCGAAAGAACATTATGAGACTCTTTTAAAAATACATAAGAAAACTCCCACACAATAGTCATATCTTTAGTGTTGAGTTTATCCCCAACCATATGAGATAAAAAACCCTTTTTTAAAATGAATCGAGACCCTTATGATGGTTTTGATTTTCCCCAGATGTTCATTTTTATAATAGCACTGATAGAGAATAATATGATTGTTCAGAAAATCAAAAATAACTTCCTTTAATCAACAATTTTTGTGATATTTATGTAAATAAATTTAATATATGCCTATTATAACATAAAATTCAATGATAGTTAGAGTTAAAATATTTATAAGAAACTTATTCAAAAAAACTAAAATTGGAGAAGAACCGTATAATTGAGATGAAAGCATCATACCAACATGAGTTATCACTTCTAATTCAAGATCTACTAATTAGGTTGGTACTATGAATCCCATAATAAATTCTTCAGATATATAAGAGTATGTATATCCTGAATCAAATAAGACATTAACAGTTTTATAATGGTTGGAAAGTGTACCTTTCACCACTTAATTATTTTACCCCACATTAGAAAATAGGGAATGCATGATATTTCCATTTTTCTTTAGGAAACATAGGTTAGTGATGCAGATCATCATTATTAATATTTCTAATTGAAAATTGGTTAGAATAATGCCCATAAACCTTGAATTTGAGACACTAGAGTGTGGGTGGTGCATTCTGTGGAGGTTTCTCTTCATCATTAACTAACTTCTTCTTCCAATCACATCGACATTAAATTTCTTCATGACATTCCTTTCCACACATAAAACATTTAACAGTCCCCTTAAGAAAATTTCTTTCATTTCCCCTTCCACACTTCGATAATAAAAGAAAATTCATCCTATTCTCTTCATGGTTTATAGAATTTCCATTAAATTCCATCATAATTTTCCTATCAAAAACTTGTGATTGATGGGTAACTCCAATCTCAATTTTTTCCATGGTATTACCTTGAATTATTTTTTCATAACTAATGAATCCTCTTATGGTTAATTCCCTTTGTATACATAGTTTTAATCCAACAATTAATGGTTAAATCTTAATTTGTGGTTAAATTATAATACCAGAATCATACCTCAAAATTCTTTTAAAATTTTATATATAAGTACAAACTGATTAATCATCCTTTTCCCTTAGTTCAATGAACTCTTTCCCCATTTTCAAATAATTAATATAAGGAAATTACTTATTGAGAATAATTCATAAATTCATTCCACTCCATGGTGTAAATTTTATCACCTTTCCTCATGTTCTTGATAAGAGTACACAATTGATATGATCCACCTTTAAAATAATAAACAGCTAAAATAAATTATTCATGTTCCAAACACATGAGAAATAAATATCATTTCAGTGATACAAATCCATTACTCAAAAAATATGGGATCATTGGTCCCACTAAAAAAAGGTGGTTGTTTCCCCGTAAAGGACTCAACAAAAAAAAATTCACTCCTTTTCTCATTTGGTATATATGAATGATTTTTAGATTGATAAATTTAAGTAAGAATAAGGAAAATAACTTTCATTCCATCTTATATAACATTTCAGTGATCATGAGGAAAATCATTACATTGTTTTTTACATCACTCATTAATACACTTCCTTTGTATTCCATCCATGGACAAAAACCAAAAAAGTATAGTGTGAGGAATAATAATATTAGTTGGAAGCCACATAATAATGAAAAATTAATTATAGGATGTATAAATGAAGACACCATGTTTTCAATCTATGAAACATTAGGTTTAGACTAGGTTATTCATGGTTATCATATTTTCAAATCCTTCATAATTATTCTTAAATAAAAATTCAATGGACAAAATCATATCCCCCAGGTGTTTCAAACCAAGTGCATAATAAGGGAACACTCACCAGAACCCATAATTATTTTCTAGATATACTCAAAAAAACTTTTTGGTGTTATTACCCCTAGATGAATTTGTGCTAAAACTATGCCCAGATGTGGTATCCAAATAGGGATTCTTTTCTAATAAAAACACACTACTTTGTTTACCATAACATAAGACATTATCCTATACATATGATTATTCTAAGAGTTCAAATTAAAGTTTTTTAATTCTATTTTCCAATGGTAACTAAATATTTCTCTAATAATAACTATAAAAACCAATAGTTTTCATTCATAGATATTACATCTTACTAAATAAATATTTATTTCATTATATAACTAAATATGACTGAATTCTATAGGTATAATGCCTTTGGAAACTTGAGTACATAACAACTTGTTCATAAGAGATCTAAATCATCTCCAATTAAGTTATTCATAACTCAGAATCTTCTTATAAACATCTTACTTAAAAGATTTATTTATAAAATGGGAAAGAAAACATCAGAAAGAGAGAGAGAGATAATGCTCAGTAAGGGTAAAAAATTAAGATTTCAGTGATCACTTAAATATAATATAAACATAAGCATATGATAACACGTGATTAACATATGAGTACCATACCCTGTATATTAAATATCATAATCTTGTGTCATGGAATAAATCATGGAAGTTCATAAGACATGAATTATAAATGAATCAAATAATATGATCCATTAGATCATAATATTTTCATAAGACATAATTTTATAGCATACACATAAGCATAGAAAATCATTTTCTTAGTAATCATTGATCATTGTTAAGACTATCATAGTGAATTGGGTTTACACCAAAAAATATCAAATCCTTATTCAAGATTCACTCCTAAGATTATCATAATAGATAGTGTCCCTTACTGAATTAGGTTCAATTCCCATTATAGTTCTTGTTATCTCAATAGATATCTATCTTTACCCACTGCATCGAAGGGACATACAATTATAGGACCAACCATAATATAATTAAAATCATAAATATGTGTACCAAAACATCATAAAATATTAATTATATCATAACTCATGAAAATTAAATGGGTTTCATAATAATTTCATCATACCATAACCCATATAAAATAAATAGGTTTCCTAAACATTTCATCATTTCATCATAGCATAGCCTGTGGAAAAGAAAAGGGTTTCATAAAAATATTGTTATCATAATCATAAAACATCTGATGAAATATTAAGGATGGTATATTCGGATTATAACCTCAGTAATTTATAAGTAAAATCAAAAGATGTTATAATAAAATAAAATTTCATTCAAATATCACTTGGACTATTTCATGAGAAAAATACACTTTTTCTGTAAAATATACTTTTTAAAATATAAAATTTTACAAATATTGAGAAAAATATTTTATTTTAAAATAACTATATAAACCTAAAAAGTAATATTCAATTTATTTATTTTTCATCATGTTAGGAAATTATATTCATTTTGTGTATGTTACAATAATGATTTGTATCACATTTATAGTAAAAAGTCAAAAGTACCTTGTTTAGGAAATGAGAAGAATATTTCTTTTCAATAATTTTAAAAAAATAAAACATTAGTAAAATTTAATTTTTAAAAATTATTGTGAAATATTTAAAACATTATTACAAACATTTTTAGAAAACATTGACATGGAAGAAAAAGTATTTTCAATTGAAGAGTGAAATAATGTTAATTTTTTCCTATAAACATTATTATAGTATCTCGATTTATTAAAGAAAATAAAATGAATGGAATATATTTATTATCCCAAAATAACCATATGATAAGATAAATAATGAGTTTATTTATATTTATAACATAATATCTCATCATTACATCTTAAAAATAATTAATATCAATAAAAAAGGAGATTGCAACATAAAACCCTTAACTCAAGTCTCATCTTTCTTCATATGAATTCAAAACTCATGTATAATATATAAATATATATTTTTTAAACATGTATTATATAATAATAATAACACATAGAATACCATATATTATTTAATTATAACATATTATCACCTGTTTATTAGTAATTTTTTATTAAAATCACTATTTGGGGTCATAAATGTTTCATTTTTCATGCATGTTTCAGTTCGACAATCATGGTATTTATATTTTGACCATGATTAAATAATCTAAATTTTCTTAACCATGATATTAATGTAATATATATTCATTATATATATATATATATATTCATTCATAAAATTTAATGAAATGAAAATGAATTAGATCGTCCACATAGATGGTAGCATGAATGTACATATAAACATTGTTTCAATTTCTTGATGGATTGAAGTAAATAAAAATAACTAATAATTAAATTTTATATAATAATTATAATATCATAAACAAAATATATATGTATTAGATCCATCATTAAAACCATCCTTGTAAATTTCTGACAAAAAACCAAATATATTTCTTGCATTGAGATGGTAAGTCTTATGTTAGCATGAGAAATGTTTTTGCTTTTTATGAGATAAAAAGAAGGTGGATATTGGTTTTTATTGTAACAAAACTATGTTTTAAAATAATAAATATATATTTTATAGTGTATGGGATACATGTCACATACTTAACTTATTTTAAAGTTATTTTTAATTTATTTTCCATTCATGCTTTGTTTTGGGGGTTTCCAAAGGTTTTATGGAGAATATGTGAGTTTTCATGAATTAGGTCAAACCGTGAGCCCAATTTCAGATTTAAAAATAATTTTTTGTTTCTTTTATAAATTTTTCATTTTTTTAATATTTTTCAGTCATTCTAACTCTTAAATGTCCTACTCTGATATATTAATACAACATTTAAATTTGGAGCCCTTATAAATCCATAATCATGGGGGATTTGGGTTTTTATTTGAGAATTGGGGCAACCCGAAAGCCCATTTTCCAGTTTTAAATTGTTTCTTTACTTTTTTAATATATTATTCATTATAATGAAGTTTTCGGTGATTCCACCTCCCCCTAGACCCTAAGAAGCCCAGGCGCGCTCCCATTCATTTTCCACCTCTTTGGAGCTCATTTGCATCGCGATTGAGTGCTGCAATTCTTAGGGTTTCTAAAATCGGGCAGATTTGAGGAGGTAAGTTATTCCCATCATAACTCTCTCAATTCTTACTCTTTTTCCCCCATTCCAGTTCCTATATGACCTAATAATCATTATTCGAACATCCATTGAATGGTTGGATGTTTTCAAATTCAGATTCTGTTGGAGTTTGGGTCGTTTTATTCAAGATTGTTTTGAGTAAGTGTTTCTCTCTTCAATTTTTCATTCTCCTTAGGGTTTCCTCCCTCTTTTATTATGTTCTAAAATGTCCCGAAGTTAGGGTTCAATCCTAAGGTCTGATTTGGTATCTTTTGGGTCAATTTTTGGTGGTCTAGGTCTGGATTTATATTCCTTGTGGTGCGGCGGTGGTGCGCTTAAGGTTTCACACCAAGTTTTGAGGGTTTCGACTCAAAAGGTAGGTGATTCCATGTGTAACCAGTTTATGATGAGTTAGATTGCTTGGTTTATTAATTTAGTATGTTTATAATCTGTTTTGTATGGTGTGAAAACTGTTTTTGATGAATTTGGTTAAACATATAATTTTTAGTTGTATTTTAGCATGAAATTGGGTACTTTTCATGTCTGACTCTTGGGGTAATGTTTGGGTTTAGTTTATAACATATGAAAGTGATTTTTTTAGTCTTGAAAGGGGCTGAAAATTCTGGTTTGGTAATTCCTTATTATCATGTGGGCCTTGAAAAGAGATTGTTGATTGAGTTTAAGGTGTAAAACTGTGTTGTACTTCTTGAAGGTGAATTATGAAAACATGTGTTTTTCATGTGTATCTTTGTGGTATTATTTGATGTATTTTTATAACACTTGGGGGTGCTTTAATAATTGTTTTAGGACTGAAAATTCTGTTCTGGATTGTTATTGGTATGATTTTGGTTTTTAATGAGAGGTTTGAAATGGGTTTAGTGTGCAAACAATGGTTATACCTCTTGGGTTTGTTTTATAAAAATTGAAAATGTTTTATTTGGTTAAACAAAGTTGGTAAAGGGTGTATATGTACTGTTTGGGTGAGTGTGTTCACCCAATGTGGGTTTTTGAAAGGTAAAGTGCTGATTTGAGATGTCAAACATTTTTAGAATGTTTTATAAATTGCCAAAATGTTTTACTAAATTGTGTTTTGTGTGCGAAACATGGGCGTGGGATATTTCGTGTGAGTTTATTGATAAAATGAATTGTGGAGTTTAGAGGGTATTACGTGACATGTGTGTGGGTTGTTATGTGAGTTTAATATCTTGTAATGGTTTTATAAAATCGTTTAAAGGATTTTTTGAAGTGTTAAAGAAATGTGAAATGTGTTGTAGGCAATTTTGGTGTGAGTTTGATTTCAAAATGCATTTGAATGAAAAGTGGAATTTTTGACTTGTGTGATGTAAATGGGGCTGTTTGGTTAATCTGTGATGTGGAAGTGATATTTTCATGTGAAAACTATACTTCTTGGATTGTTGAACTTGTTTGAGAACAAAGGGAAAACCCGGGTATCTAGGTGGGTGGACGTGTACTAGTATGCTAGTGAATTCGTGGGGTTTGGCCTCAGTTTCACTTAGAAAGATTGACGCTTACAACTCTAACTAAACAATGATGATGATGATTGGGGACCACTAGGTTATGGGTATGATCCCTACTAGTGGGTCGTGAACGAGAACAGATATTTTTTTGTGGTTACTCTCACCGAGATACGAGGTACCTGGGACCCATAGCTAGCTAGTGCCTAGGGGTTATTTCCTATTACTTGTGCTCATTAGATCCTTTGTACTTACTATCGACATACGGTATTGTTGGCTGGAAAATTCAGTAGCTTTGTTATTTATTTTAAAAATTTTGGTCCTTTAAAATTATCCCACTTGAAAACTATTTTCATTTATTATTGCATCCTTTAGAAAATTGTAACTAGCATTTCTTATTTACAAAACATGCAATGATTTTTGTCATGAAATGTTTATCACATGGAATATTTTAGAGGTGGTATCCTACTAGGCTTTCTCTCATACCCTACTTACACCTTTGGGTGTAAGTATACTTGCTTATTTTATGTCATAGGTTTGGGTACAGGTTTTATGCCATTGGTTCAGGTTTTTAGCTGTCTATTGGGATGCAGTGTCGTGGAGATGGCTTGAGGGAGGTTCCTCATTCCATGTGGAGGTTCTTGGTCTTTTTTTATTTGGTTTTCTACCATTGTAATGGTCTTTAAACATAGGTTTAACTTATGTATTTCAGTTCTGAAATTTTTTAAAAGACGGTTTTAGTTGAAAAATCCAGATTTGTTTTATTGAGTTTGTTTGTTGTTTAATGTTTATAAAATCGGGTAAATCGTTCCCAATTATCATGATATGATACCCGGGCACTTGTGTCAGCCCGTGGGGATCAGGAACGCCCTTCGGGCCTTGGCACGGGCTGGGTTTGGTGCCGGTTTGGTGGCGACCAGATCTGGTTCGTGACAAAATGGTATCAGAGGAGGTTCTGGTTAACTCTTTGGGTCGCATTATTTAGGGAACAGTCAGGATAGTATAAAGTTCGGATTGTTGGGACTTGGTAGTTCGGTTATGGGTAGTGTGCCTGATCACCACACCTCATGACAGGATTCGAGTCGCCAGGGGAAGTCGGGATTTATCTAATTCCTTTGGTTTTCTTTCTTTGATGATGATTAGGGGAAATAAAAAGAGAGTCGGGTTAATGGTCTCAGTGAGCTCGCAGGGCCTAGAAAGACATGTGAAGCCGAAGATATTCCCTAGAACACTCTCTGTGACAGTGAAGTGATTTTAATATGGCCGCCAACCATATTTCCAAGTCACCCACTGAAACTAGTTTCCTCTCGCATTGTTTTGTGCTTTAGTTTTGAAATCTTGGCACTTTGGTTTTAAGGTGACTTGGTTTTAAGAAGCATAAAGTTTTTATGAAATGATTTTCAAATAAAGAGGGAATGGTTTGGTTTATGAAATGGCGGAACTGAATTTGAAAAATTGTTTTGAAATGTAAAATGGTGTGCTTACACCTCTTTGAAAGCAGGAACTATATTGAAGTTGGTTTTGAAAAGTGTTTCCAATAGAGTTTTCTAAACAATAAGAGTGTGTTTTAATGGGATGAGATGTTTTGAAATTGATGTGAATATCTTGAAAGTGAGTTATTTTAAAAGTGGTTGTGACTTTATGAAAAAAAATTTAAGATGTGAGTTGGGATTTTGATCTTGTGGTTAGCGGTTTTGAGAAAAAAAGATGTGTTGGTTGACCATTTTGGTTTTGAAAAGTGAAAAGAATTCTTGTTTTAACCTTTTGTATTTTCGTGAGCAACCACATGCATGGGGTTATATGGGAAGATGGATGATTGATGACATGATTGGATGAGTGTCGAGATGGATATGAGGAGGGTGCCCGGTGTGGCAGAGAAACATGCATGTGTAAGGCCCATGGGGTACCATTGGTGGATGCGCTAACTGTTAAACCATTTTCTTTCAAATAAATGTTTTTAAAGAGAAACATGAAGAATTGATAAATTGTTTGGAATGGTTTATATTATGTGTTTTTGGAAAATGTTGATGTTGTGGGATGTTTTGAGTCCAAGAACCCCTCCTGTCTGAACTGTGTTTTGGGTTTGGGTTTTGTCAGTAATTTGTGTTATAGGGACAGTTAGTGGTCTCTTTTGAAAAATGTTTTGGGACACCTTTATTATGGTTCCCTTCATGTGTTTGAATCTGGTTTGTGGTATATCTTGACTAATGGACCATCTTGGTTGGGTCCATGGGTTCAACCGTTGGATAAGGTACACCCCCATTAAAGGTTAGTGCACAACTGAAGTGCAACCAGGATTGTTTCGCCAATTGAAGACCCTCCAGTTGATCAATATAAGGAATATTTTTCTTGAGATTTTTTGATTGAGTCTACACCCATTCCTTTCTTTGATTTTTAGATCCTCTTGTAATGGGAGAGTTCTTGTGGAAGGGTGAAAGAGACCATAGATTCTTATGTTTCCTGATTCGCCGAAGGTGGATGTGGTCTACGATTGTTAGTGTGGATGAGTGTCTCGATGGTGTCTAAGAGGGCCTTTGGGGTTCTTCAAAGTTTCTTTGAAGCATGAGTTCATGTTAAACCACCAGTGTGGGAAATATGGTCATGATAGGATATTGTGGCCACATTTTAGAATTGTGTGTTGTTTGGGGATGTTGTATAAGGTGCCTCTCCATGCATTGTTTATATCAGTCGCAATGGCCATGTTCGGCGATGCCTTATGATGTCATGTGATCGATTGACCATATAGGTGAAAGTCATGAAATCCTACGAGAGTCCCTATTGTGTTGGGTGAATGTATCCCTAGGAAAAACTTCAAAATCTTCCATTTTAGAGGAATGTGAGTGTATGTGTTCTTTAATTCTATTGTTTATCACCTGAAAAAACAAGGTGTGATGGGTGTGCATCTTCTTAGCCCTTGTTTTAGTGAAATATCCGGATAGGGTAAAGTGAGTATGGAATTTTTAATGTCTGGAAAACTTATCTTGTGTTGCGGTGTAGTTGTTGGTTGCACCGAAAGAAGAATTCTCATTCATTGGGTTTCCGAAGACTAACTGCGAGGCTAAAGATGCTTCAATCATTTGAGCTCCAACCATAGGTCTCGGAGAGAAGCTGGCTCGTAGTTAGGGGAAATCACAGGGTCATTTAAAACCTTGTACAAAGTCCTATCCTAAATATGAAATATAGGATGAGTTTAAACCTCTGGTATCATTATCTTTCTTCTCTTGTTCACGTTTGGTGGAAATAGATGGAGGGCCTTGTACCCATGACATTTCCCAATGTCATTCCCTCCCCCTTTGGTTTTCATTGAGTCTTTGGAGAATGGTTGGAAATTTGGATAGACATGCTGAGCACATGGTTTGTGAACGATTAAGAGAGACTATGTGCCTGAAAGCCATGTAGGAAGATTGATCAGCACAGTTAGCTCGCGGTTTCACAAACTGTGTGGACTAACCATGCGACCTTCCCAAATCTTGAAATTTTTGGGTCTTTCTGTGTCGGCCTATACTGGTCGATTAAGATGGTTGGTTCTTATGGTGAAGAGAACCACTATAATTCTCATGTATGTTCCTTAGGAAATTTTGAATGGAAGTCTACCCTAGGTACCAGGGAGTCCGTTCAGGCCTCCCCCTATTAGTGTCCTAATTCTGTCTCGAAAAAAAATTGGTTGTCTCTTATGGTGGGGAGCATATTAGTGTCCCCCCATACCAGTAACTTAGATTTATCTATGGTTTTGTCTTGGTGTAGAGAGTCTTGTTCAGATATATCTAGCTACCAACATCTTCCTTGAGTAAACATTGGGACTGGAGAGCGCCCAATGGTTTAGTTAAAGTAAGGTAAGTGTAACCTTGTTCAAAGTTGTTGTTCATTTGGGTGAATTGCTTGAGTCTTGTTCGGATAGTGTTTGAAGAGTTTTATTTTGGGATAAATTATGAATGTTATTGATCCTTTCAGGAAAGTGGTGTAAGTTTTGGTTGTGAGAGTAATCCTTCCTTAATTGATCACTGGAGGTGTTTTTGCCTTTGGGGGTGAAACCTCGCAAGGGAGTACCTATTGGTTTCTCAGTGGGGTTTGGTTGTTGCTTTAACCTTGCTATGACTTTCCGGGGTGGAAAGTTTTGAAGGTGGGGAGAATTTTCACATACATAACTTATTTTAAAGTTATTTTTAATTTATTTTCCATTAATTCTTTGTTTTGGGGGTTTCCAAAGATTTTATGGAGAATAGGTGAGTTTTCATGAATTGTGCCAAACCGTGAGCTCAATTCCAGATTTAAAAATAATTTTTTGTTTCTTTTATAACTTTTCCTTTTTTTTAATATTTTTTCAGTCCTTACAAATCCTAAATGTCCTAATCTGATATATTAACACAACATTTAAATTTGGTGCCATTATAAATCCATAATCATGGGGGATTTGGGTTTTTATTTGAGAATTGGGGCAACCCGAAATCCCATTTTTCAGTTTTAAACTGTTTCTTTAATTTTTTAATATCTTATTCATTATAATGAATTTTTCGGTGATTCCACCTCCCCGTAGACCCTAAGAAGTCCAGGCGCGCTCCCATTCATTTTCCCCCTCTTTGGAGCTCGTTTGCATCGCGATTGAGTGCTAAAATTCTTAGGGTTTCTAAAATCGTGCAGATTTGAGGAGGTAAGTTATTTCCATCATAACTCTCTCAATTATTACTCTTTTTCCCCCATTAAAGTTCCTATATGACCTCATAATCATTATTAGAACATCCATTGAATGGTTGGATGTTTTCAAATTCAGATTCTGGTGGATTTTGGGTCGTTTTATTCAAGATTGTTTTGAGTAAGTGTTTCTCTCTTCAATTTTTCATTCTCCTTAGGGTTTCCTCCCTCTTTTATTATGTTCTAAAATGTCCAAAAGTTAGGTTTAGATCCTAAGGTCTGATTTGGTATATTTTGGGTAAATTTTTGGTGGTCTAGGTCTGGATTTATATTCCTTGTGGTGTGGCGGTGGTGCGCTTAAGGTTTCACACCAAGTTTTGAGGGTTTCGACTCAAAAGGTAGGTGATTCCATGTGTAACCATTTTACGATGAGTTATCTTACTTGGTTTATTAATTTAATATTTTTATAATCTGTTTTGTGTGGTGTGAAAACTGTTTTTTATGAATTTGGTTAAACATATAATTTTTAGTTGTATTTTAGCTTGAAATTGGGTACTTTTCATGTGTGACTCTTGGGGTAATGTTTGGGTTTAGTTTATAACATATGAAAGTGATTTTTTTAGTCTTGAAAGGGGATGACAATTATGGTTTGGTAATTCCTTATTATCATGTGGGCCTTGAAAAGAGATTGTTGATTGAGTTTAAGGTGTAAAACTGTGTTGTACTTCTTGAAGGTGATTTATGAAAACCTGTGTTTTTCATGTGTATCTTTGTGGTATTATTTGATGTATTTTTATAACACTTGGGGGTGCTTTAATAATTGTTTTAGGGCTGAAAATTATGTTCCGGATTGTTATTGGTATGATTTTGGTTTTGAATGAGAGGTTTGAAATGGGTTTAGTGTGCAAACAATGGTTATACCTCTTGGGTTTGTTTTATAAAAATTGAAAATGTTTTATTTGGTTAAACAAAGTTGGGAAAGGGTGTATATGTACTGTTTGGGTGAGTGTGTTCACCCAATGTGGGTTTTTGAAAGGTAAAGTGCTTATTTGAGATGTCAAAAAAATTTAGAATGTTTTATAAATTTCTGAAATGTTTTACTAAATTCTGTTTTGTGTGCGAAACATGGGCGTGGGATATTTCGTGTGAGTTTATTGATAAAATGAATTGTGGAGTTGAGAGGGTATTATGTGACATGTGTGTGGGTTGTTATATGAGTTGAATATCTTGTAATGGTTTTATAAAATCGTTTAAAGGATTTGTGGAAGTGTTAATGAAATGTGAAAAGTGTTGTAGGCAATTTTGGTGTGAGTTTGATTTCAAAATGCATTTGAATGAAAAGTGTAATTTTTGACTTGTGTGATGTACATGGGGCTGTTTGGTTAATGTGTGATGTGGAAGTGATATTTTCATGTGAAAACTAAACTTCTTGGATTGTTGAACTTGTTTGATCACAAAGGGAAAACCCGGGTATCTAGGTCGGTGGACATGTAATAGTATGCTAGTGAATTCGTGGGGTTTGGCCTCAGTTTCACTTAGCAAGATTGACGCTTACAACTCTAACTAAACAATGATGATGATTATTGGGGACCAATAGGTTATTGGTATGATCCCTACTAGTGGCTCGTGCACGAGAACGAATATTTTTTGTGGTTACTCTCACCGAGATACGAGGTACCTAGGACCTACAGCTAGCTAGTGCCTAGGGGTTATTTCCTATTACTTGTGCTCATTATATCCTTTGTACTTACCATCGGCATACGGTATTGTTGGCTGGAAAATTCAGTAGCTTTGTTATTTATTTTAAAAAATTTGGTCCTTTAAAATTATCCCACATGAAAACTATTTTCATTTATTATTGCATCCTTTAGAAAATTGTAACTAGCATTTCTTATTTACAAAACATGCAATGTTTTTTGTCATGAAATGTTTATCACATGGAATCTTTTAGAGGTGGTATCCTACTGGGCTTTATCTCACACCCTACTTACACCTTTGGGTGTAAGTAGACTTGCTTATTTTATGTCATAGGTTTGGGTACAGGTTTTATGCCATTGGTTCAGGTTTTTAGCTGTCCATTGGGATGTAGTGTCATGGAGATGGCTTGAGGGTGGTTCCTCATTCCATGTGGAAGTTCTTGGGATATCCTTATTAGGTTTTATACCATTGTAATGGTCTTTAAACACAGTTTTAACTTATGTATTTCAGTTCTGAAATTTTGTAAAAGACGGTTTTAGTTGAAAAATCCAGATTTGTTTTATTGAGTTTGTTTGTTGTTTAATGTTTATAAAATCGGGTAAATCATTCCCAATTATCATGATATGATACCCGGCCACTTGTGCCAGCCTGTGGGGATCGGGAACACCCTTTGGGCCTTGGAACGGGCTGGGTTTGGTGCCGGTTTGATGGCGACCAGATCCGGTTCGTGACAATCCAAAACATAGATCTTAAACAACCCTAAAAATTTCTTTCTTTAAATTTAATCTCTTTAATAGCTTGTGGAAGACAGAACCCCAAGCCTAAATGAACTATAATATAGTATACAATTACTAAATAGAAGTGAAATTAGAAGGTGTTAATATTAATAACTAAGTTATTAAAATTATGGTTATATATTAATTATAAACAAAATAATCATCATCTTAATTAAAGAAGAAATGATTTTCGAATAACTGTATTTTTCGTAAAAACGGTTTAGTTCCATTTTTCCTACATAATTAAAAATTATGTTTTTACACATTTTAAATATTTATTTTAAAAAATTAATTTTTTTAAATCATCATATCAAAATTATCTTAGGGTGAAATTTGATATTTTTTCTGAAATGTTTCTTTTTTTATGTATAGTGAAAAATGCTGATATTTATTAAAAACTGCATTTTTGTTTAAATAATTTAAATGGATAAGTTATATTTAAAATTTATTTTAATGTAAAATTAGTTCAATTATATTAAAATTTTACTAATCAATATCATTTTAATCAACTATATATTAAATTTTAATATTCAAACATTATATAATTATGAGAATTTTCTCTTTGGAAACCCACTTTTTCATCACGTCTGTGGGTATGATTTTAAATTGGATTCTACAACTTATAGGAATTTAATTTGGTAAAATTGATTTATTATTTGGTAAAAGAATAATTTATATTATATAATAATATCAACTTATTTTTTTACCATAATTTATTGTGACAATAGTAAAAATTAATTACTACACTTAAGGTAAAAACCGCTTTTCCAGAGGGGTTAAAGTAAGAAGCTAAGGGTTAAAATGACTTATAAACATGTCCAAACACCATTTTTATGGAAATATTTTAACATTATCACCTATAATTATCTATATTGACCCATATTTATGAATTTTTTATGATAAAAACATCGTTTTAATTGAATGTTTTCAAAAATATAATGTGTGTCCTCTCCCCCACTTATAAAAGGCCACCCTCTCTACTCCTATATTAACACTTAAAAAGACATTTGGATCATCCATTACCTACCCAAATCACTTAATTACACCCCTAAAAATATGATATATTTTTTTTATCATAAATCCAACTGAAGAATTCATTGGGTGGAAACCTAAAGAAGTTTTTCACTGAAGTGGTAACATTCTTAAACGATCATTTTTATTTTTTCCCTTATTACACCTCCATAAAATATTATTAAAAAATTAGGATATAATAAAATAAGTATAATAAATATATTCAGATGATATTATGTTTATTTAATAACCTATATCCATCACCTCTTCCATAAAATTGGAAATAAAACTGTAGATCATGTGTATGGCGGACTACCACATCACGAACCGTTGTAATTATTTGTCCATAATCACCGTTAATGGATGTATATAATGATGTATTTAATAAATTTATATGATATTTATGATATTATTATACTTAATTAATTATAATATCCCATATATCTTCTTACTTTCCATGATTTTTAAATTAAAATAATGTCACTCGAGTATACGACAGACTATCACCTCACGAAGTAAGGTGATTCGTTTTTAACTTATGTAATTTATAGAATGTAATAAAGATAAGTTTAATGAATATATGTGATATATATAACATTATATAGATTAATTTATATTAATATATCACTTATTTACTAACCCTTTCATTCATTAAAGAAATGATAACTTTACTCGTGCGTACGTACGACCTACTATCTCCACAAAGAGATGTGATCCATTTTCCATTTTCAAATTTCAATAAGGATTATAAAAATGTTTAAATTAGAGAAAACAGAAACTTATCACATTAATATCTTTCTTTATATGAATTGACTTTATAATATGTGAAGGAACTGGAACATTCGTGACAAAATGTGCATGAGAAAACAAGGTAATTAACACCTGCAACAATGAAAATAATAAAATATTATTAAAAAATGGGTGGTAAAATGACATAAGAGGATCATATATGATATTATAAATATGAATATGGATATTTTAAAAATTAATAATGTTTTTATAACCAGTATACATGAGGTAAAATCATAATCAACCAATAGGGAGTGTGAGGTAATGGGTTTCATCTCAATTTCCCTTCATTGAGGAAAATTGTAATGTTATGCACCTAATTTTTTTATATATTGTATATAATTCCCCTATGACATGTAATTTCATGATTCATTTCTGATTAATGTTATTTTAATTTTAAATATGAATTATTTCATCCAAATGTATTTGACTTGAAAATTACCAAGTGGTAAATAATTTCATTAATCCATTTTGTTTCATTGGGTTATATTACAGCTTCATTATCTTTGATATTCTATGACTATGTGTGTATTTAATTTTAAAAATATTATATTTTAAATTTTATTGATTTATTTGAATTTTCATTTTTTATACTTAATTGATTCATTGTTCAATTATCACTTTGATTTTATCATCTTATTAGGGTTGATTTCACAATAACATTCTAATCAGGATTATTTAGGCTTGAATATCCATTGATTTAAATTATTTGATCAATTTATAATAAACCCATTTAGTTATTCTATCCTATATTTATTCATAAATTTTTCAAGTAATAATTTCATTTTTCATCTCTCTGGTACATAAAATGATCGGAAAAATGATTTCAATAAAACCCAACTTCATTTATCTCTTCTATCAAAATTCATTTTTTATCCAAAACCATTTTTGCAAAAAAAATTGTTTTCTAAATTGTTTTTAAAATTTTCAAAATTATTTTTTAAAGAATTTTTTACCCATTTTTGAATTTTTACATTAAAAATTCAATGTAATCATCATGTATTTATCCAAAAAAATCCTGATTGGATTTTGCTAAAAATATAAAAGGAATATTTGTTTTAGCATGTATGACCTGTACATAATTCCCTACCCGCATGACCCCTAAATGTTTTAAATATTCCTTTATATGTTTTAAAGGATATTTTCAAATAAAATTATTTTCAAAATATCTTGTGAACATTTAGTTTTAATGAATTTATTTTCAAATTGAAAAGGATATTTTCCTCAGGAATATTTTTAAAGATATTTTTATGGTATTTCCATTAATGAATTACAAAAACCCATTATTTTAATTATACTAAATTGGGAGTATATATTTTATTGATACCATAATTATTCTTTATATTTATATTTTATAATATTTTTTACAAGTATAGTATTGGACTTAACTTTACTGTTGAATTTTGTAGTCATTAACTTTCCCTTGAAATATTCACTTTCCTATGATAATTGGATATGAAATTGCTTCTAAATATCCATATTATTTATCATGGATATATTTATTTATTATAACACATAAAATTTCTACACACAGTGATCTACATTAAAATTTATTTTTTTATATAGGGAAATATTAATAAATCTATGTTATTTACTCAATATAGATATTTGATGATAAGGAATCGTGTTCATGAATTAAATCAATTATTTGGTATATGATGAATGATTTATAAAAGAAATTATAGGTGCATCCTAGAATTATATATCCCCTTAATGAATTTATTTCCTCATGTGGTGAATCAGTAATCTAGTATAAAATATTTTTCAACTTTTAGTTTTAAATTGTATGGTGACAATTCTTGATGGTAGAGGTATCATGAAGCTTGAAATCTTGATGTCCAATAAATAATCATTTCCTTAATTAAGAATTCATTCATTTTAATTAACGATATTTTTCCAGTGATATTATCTCTAGATGAATTTCATTGTTAGTTTAATAATTGAATGGTATGTTATTTTAGTTATTTAGCTTAACATATTAATTAAGCCTTATATATTCTTGAGTCTTTTTATTGAAATGTAATGTTCATTCAATTTTATAAATTTATATATTGATTAATCCTTATATAATCCATCCATCCAACGGCCCTAAGGCCTTTAATTTTTTTATGATTTCAACAGAAACATAAGCCCCTTTTTAAGGGAAGAAGGGGGGGAACCCAAGATATCATTGACTTAAAACAATTCACGACCCAAAGGTCTAGCGAGACAAACCAAAATGACACATGAAGCTACCCCTCCCCAACATATGAACATGGAAAAGCACTCCACCATTGCAAGGATTAATAGCAAGCAAGTGTCATGTGTCAAAGCACAGGCCCAATCCGATGACTGTCATCATACCCTCTAAACAACCAAATCCGAAAAACAATGCAACGATGAAGAGTAGCTATAGAAAACCTCTTCTAGGATATTATCCACTGGTTGAGTCCAGGTGCATCACCATACCAACAAACCACACAATAAAAAACCATTATCCCTTCCGAAATGACAATTCTAAGAGCCACCATCAAAGATCATCCTGGACCAACACCTATTCACTCCTCAAACCCCCCAGCCACCATAGTCACATAAGCCTGGAAGGCAACACAATAGGAACAAGAACAAGCCATTTTCACCTAGGACTGGGTGGCCCAACCCCACACTAAGAGGGATCCACTAATGAGGGGATCAGGGTCATATTGAAATTGAAGCGCCGCTAAGGGCATGAGTCTGCTCTAATCAGAACCATGGACGTACCCTTATCAGATTCTGAAACCTCACAGCAATGAGAATGGAAATAGGAAAAGGAAGATAAGAGCCAGTGAGATCGAACCAGAACAAAAAATACCAGATCCAACTAGGTAGATCAAATCACAACATACCCAATCATACCATACCAAAAGAGAATCTGAGAAAACTAGAGAAGTTTTAACCCAATACCTCCCCAATCTAAAGTGCTGTAGATATGACTGGAAACCCGCACCTGATCGTGCTAGATGAGCTGGGAAACCCAGGCCGCCCGATGAAGACGGAGAGCACGTATTAAACCTCAAAGAAACCCTGGTACCCGATGAAGCCAGATAAAACCACCAAGTCATGAATGAGACAACACACTGAACCTTGTTGTTGATGGAGAGGGACGGTCCATGCCACACCGACACACCACTATCATTCCAGAGGATATCTAGCTGCATCGAGCCATGCTGAGAAATGTTGTCGCACCACCATCTCGCCAAACGAGATCCAAGCCACATCGCAGAAGCCAAATTTGTCAACACAGGGGATGAACCATGCTGAGTCAAATGCACGACGCATGAAGACGCCCATGCCATACCGAAATTAGATGCATAATTCATGAGAATAGCTATGCCAGAGGAGGGAAGAGGGGAAACTGAAACATAGAGAAACCCTAGCCACTGCGGGTTGGGAGACATGCCGCTCAGAGGCTCTCCCCTATTCCTTATCTAATCCACATAGAAAATTTATTGATTAAATGGAAATTGTTTTCACATATATAAATTTACATATTGATTAATCCTTATCTATGCTTATTGATTCATGATACATTCCATTCTAAGTTACTCTTACTGAGCATATGATCTTGTCCTTATTTTGTTTCATTTCCAAAGAATATAGGAATTGTAATATAAATGATATTCAAGGATATGTTATAGGGATTAATGGTATTCTAAAAAAAATTATGTAATTTTTATATTAAAATATAATATTGGAATCATGTATGTATATAGTTCACCAAGACTACTAAATTATTTGGTCCTTCAGGATGTGATTCCTTATTTATTATGAAAATGTAATAAAGTAGACACCATATCTGAGTTACTAGATTTGGGTTCATTATTTTTAGTATCAAAGGAATTTTAGTACAAAATTTTAGAACTAGAATTAGGAAAATAGAGATTTGGTAACATAAACCTATGATATAATTTGATGATAAGTATAGAAGAACATTCTAATGTTTTGGTAAGGTATATATTTTGTGGTTTTTCCTTGAATTACATCCCTTTTATGATGCTACAAGTGGATGTGGTTCTAGAATATAAGTATCTAGGGGTAATTAATTTGAAAAAATTAATGTTATGATTGACATGAGAATTACCTAGTACACAAAAATAGGTCTTATTGTACACCTAATTTGACACTCCTAGGGGATATTCTTTAGATAACTCACATTTTATTTACAAACCATTATGAAGTATTTTCTTAAATGATGAGAATGAATGACCTTGGTTAAAACTAACATGTCTTAGATTGAAAATAAGTTTTCATGATTTTGAAATCCGTGATTATATGGTTTTCCACCTATGATTATTGTTGGCCATACTACACTTTTTTTAGTCAATGGATAAAAACTAAATGAATCATGTTAGCAATGAACATTAAAGATAATTTTGTGATGATGATCAACCAAATGGGAGGATGACTAAAGTGAAATATATCATGACTATTTCTAATTGGTTATCCAACAATATGATAAACAACTTATACCTTAACCAACTATTGGACTCACCAAATAAGAGAAGTATTGAGTTCACTAAGAGATCAAGTGATGGAGACCATGGAGGAAAGAAGGATCAATTTCCTTCTTATCAGAAATGTGGAAAGAGACACCTAGGAATGTTTCTCAAATGAATGGTAAATTGTTTTATATTTCTAAAAGAAGGTCCAAAAGAAATAAATTTCCAAGGAAAATAAAGATTATGATGGAAGGAAATAAGTTTCATCCTAGGGATCTATTTATAGCTCTCAATCATAAATATAGCGAAATCTAGGCATTATATGAGTTGATGAAATCTTTTAAAGGATAACCCCTATATAAAGGAAGGATTTCTTATGAAAAAAATAGTTTATTTTTTTATATATTTGGATTACATAATTATAATATATAATTACTTTTACCAATGGTATTTTTTTTATATGAGTCATGAAACATCTAAAGATTGTGTAAAATTTTACAATAATCAATGTCTTCATTGACTTAAAACTTATTGATATCATCAGGGGTTTATGATTTTAGGATTGATTTTAATTTCAATGTATTAAACACCACTTTTTAGGTTTTATTTAATGGGATTATACTGTGATTAAGGATATTTTAGAATATATTTATAGAAATACAACCCATTGGTATCATATATGTTTTATAGAAAAATTTATTTAAGGAAGAATAAACTTTCTATTTTGGGAATAATTTAAAGGTATTGGAAACCTTTAGGGTTTATCTTATCTTTGATTTTGAGGTAATTATAGGTTATTACACTTTTGGAATGTTATATTAATTATATTAATTTGTTTTTAGTAAAAGGAAAACATGCATTTCAGGTGAAAACTCATCACATATAGTATTTCCATGGGGCTTAAACCCATAATTAAAGGGAGAAACTGATTTAACACCTATAACTACCCTACATGATGTTCGGGTTAATTTTTAATTATTATTAATTAAACTATTTGATGAATAAATATTAATGATGAACCAGTTGTGGTTTTGTAGTTGTTTAGAGATTAATATATTATATTTTATAACTTGTGCAAACTATATTTTTAAAATCATAAACTGAACCACTCGGCCCGAGCCAAAATTATACATGACCTATTGTGTGCCTCCTCATATTCAAGAGGTTATTTAATGTAATTGAGGGTCTCAAGTGGAACCATGGGGATTCTATACCTTCTATCAGAGTGCACAAGAGAGATAAATAACCACATTATAGTAATAAAAATAATAATAAACATAATAATAGTACATATTGAAACTAAAAAAACATGGAATAAAAATATATGGATCCTAATGTGGAAATCCTATACATTGTATAAATTAGTAGATAAAATAAATTAATAACTTTTGGGTCCCTTGAAGTCTATATCAGTCTGCTACTATCTCTGTTCTCCATCACTCAACTATCTACCCTAGTGATTTTCCCCATCACCGGATCCCTCATGAAATCTATTGGTGCAATGAAATTCCCGAATAGGGTGTGACTACAATACTTGGTAGGATTCCACCAAGGGATACTTAACCATGTTTTATAAACTATACAAGTTCATTCCATATTAATAATAAATGAATAAAAATAAAATAATTAGACAAATCAAAACCAATCATTCGTTCGCTAACCAAGCCTCCCGGAACCTCAGATATACCTACTTTGGCTTCGTGATAGAATGATAAATCATAATGAATTATAAGAGTAAAAAATATATTCTTAAGTATAGTGAATAAGTTAATTGGCATTCTTAGGGAATTGTGTGTGCAAGAAACTCAACATTCCCTATGCCTTAAGTACAATATACTGATAGGCATAACAATATACATCAAGAATCCTTCTAGGCATTTCACTAGGAATCAAATAAAATTATACTCAGAATGACACCAATAATCAAGTGTGTTTTCAGTAGTTCACTGCTAATTGAATAACATGTTACTCAACATAACACCAGGCATCAAGTGCGCCAGTTAGAAGTTCACTGGGAATCAAGTTTCATGGTACTTGGCATCCGTTCATCGAGTGAATCCTCAATATGGGAAGACAATGGAATCATGATATCTACTCCCTATGCTCAGGCCCATCATTGCAATCATCACATGACATGTTCACAATCCCTCTAAGGGATAAACCTATCATGATAGTCCACCTATTTCAATCATCAAGAATGATACCTCCAAAATAAGGGTAACATAAAACAAGGTAGAGAATGCAAGGAAATAATAGTATGACATACCATCACGAGTATTAATAGTAATAAATAGACACCTGTGATCGTCATTGAACATTTCATATAATGTTGTACAAGTATAGTCATGTAAATAACCTTATAATGGGACTCCTGGCTACACACACACCAACATGTGATAACTATGAAGTGTGGTTAACAAGTTATGCTAATAAAGATATCACATCAAGGCAAGAGTAAACATATAAATAGTGCATGAAAAACATCATGAGTTATAGTAGCTATAGGGAGAGGTAACTCTACTTCTGTGGAGAGCTATCAGGCTTTCTATGGTTTCTATCCCTAGGGATTTGGCTCTTTTTTCATCAGTGGTGTATCTCTGGTGTCCCTTTGATGATGTTGTGGTTTTTAATTATGGTGAAGGATAGGGTGCCATGTACTACATGGGATCATGATGGTAAAAAAGCTTTGGATGGGCACTCAACATATGCTACGATGGTCGTGAGGTGGAGAGTGAGTGGATATGGTGGTGATTTGGGTGAAATTTTTGCGCGATCTATCTTTGACGAGTGTGGTGAAGTGGATATATGGTTGTGGCGTGATCATTGACCAGGATGGATTATCCTATTCTATTTATTGTTGTATTTATTTGGATTATTTGACTCCCTAGTTTTGGATATGGTGTGATGCTTCCTCTGATAGCCCTGATTAGGGGTTGAAGATCTTTGATGTTGCGATGGATTGGGGTTGCGCTAGTGCGGGGTTGATCTGTCTCAACAGGCAGTGTAGATACCCGAAGCTTGACGTACATGGACATTACATTACTTTTTCGGAATACTTAATACATAACAAAAAAACACACACAAGGACCGTAATAGTTTAGTGTCTTTGGAAACATGGAATATAATCTTCTAATCATGGTGAAAGATCTTCAACATCTCCCATAAAGATCTTCTTTTTTTTAAACCTAAATCCTTTATTTATGTCTTGTGGAAAATAAAACATAAAAGGGTGAGCTCAAATTCTCAGTAAGGGTAAACAAAAGAAATATCAATCACGTCATATTCATAAGAACATATCTTTTGGAAATCATAACCTGCAAAAGAGATCATAATTTCATAACATGGGATAAATCATAGTAGTGAAATGTAATCCCAATAATCATAACTTAAAACATGAAACTTTGTGGCATACACACATAATAATAGAGAATCATTTCTTATTAGTAAAGACTCATTGCCAAGACTATCTTAGTGGACAAAGTCCCTTTCTGAACCGAGTTCACTCCTTGTTTCAGTCCTGTTTCACTGAACTGGTATAACATACCATTCCAGCCATGTCTATCTCATGAGATATAAAATATTTACCCAATGTATTGGAGGGAGATATAGGTCTCACCCATCTCATAATGATACCATTCTTATGTGTGCCACAAAATCATAAACCATACATCATAACATAACCCATGTAATAAAAATGGGAATCTTAAACATCGTGACATCATAAAACAATTCATATAAGATAAAGGAATTCATAAAAATATTTCCATCACAACATAATCAAATCCATGTAATAATAGGGATAGAAACAGAACCCTATATTATCTTATATGGAAAATAATTTTGATAAAACACTTGAACTCCATTATTGAGGAAAATATCCTTTCTACTTCAAAAACACTTTTACTTTCTTAACATGTCATACAATTCTAAACTAAAAGAAGTTGATTAAAAATAAAATTGAAAACATGTAAAGTAATCTTCTTGGAAATAATGTTTTAAAAATTCATTCATGCCGTATAAGTTAAAAAAATATTCTTCGTACTTTTGTCGGAAAAGTCAAAAAGTACCTCGTACGAAAAACGAAAAAATATTCCTTTCATATCCTTTACTAAAAACTCACTGAAGGGTAAAATTGGATTTAAACAATTGTAGGTGTATGGAGATAATATTACATATTGAAGAAACATGGATGTGGATGATAAAATACACCCCAGTAAATACAAAAGTATAAACAATCTCGGATTAAAATGAGATTGTGATATTTCCCTTACCTTAGGTATGATTTTCTTAGTAAGTGTCCAAACCTCATGTATAATGATTTAAATAGTGTTATTGACTTATTCCAGAATCATAATTATTGTTATGATATCATATATGGTCATATTCTAAGCTTATTATTAGTAATATTTCATTACTACTTGTTATTCGGGTGTTTATTACTTTTTTGTTCTTATGTGTGTTTGTCGAATAAATTCTTATTCTTCTCTTTAGGTTATGGATACCTCATTTATGGAATGGTATTATTGTAATATATATCATATTCATTAATTAAATTCATTTATATAATCATTATGCAATTAAGATCATGTAGAACGAATCGCATCACATCGTGGAGATGGTATTCCGTACGTACGCACGAGCGATGATATCGTTCCCATGATCGTGGAATTGTATTGGAGTGTATGTATACTATTTCAGAATCAATATCACTTTTTAATAGTCATATATAGTCATTATTTACACCATTATACCCAACCAAGTAAGGTGGTGGTGGAAAATAGATTACACCACGGCGTGGAGACGGTATTCCGTACGTACGCACGCGTGGTGATTTCCTTTTCCGTAGGATGGATAGATGGTGAAATAGGGTTGTTTCATACTTATAATAACATATCAGTATATGAGTGATACTGATGTTATTACTTCATAATGAAACAACTAAAGAAGAATAAGTGGAATAAGAAATAAAGATGAAAGAATCGGTAACGGACATTACCTCTTCTTTGAAGTGCTTCTTTGAGACCTCCTTTTAGGGTACTAAAATAGGTCTTTGAAGAAGACCAGAACCTCTAGGATGTTTCTAGGGAAGTGGAGAGGAGAAATTTTCAGGGGTTGTCCGAGCATGAAGGCTCAATGAGGTGTGAGGAGTAGAGGGAGGGGGTGCCCTTTTATAAGGGAGGAGAGGGGCACCTTTGGAATAACTAAAACTATTATTTTATTATAAATCCAAATTCGGTTTTAAATATCTCCAAATTGATTTATTTAGAAGCTAATGTGGGGATGGGTCGAAATCCTCTCATACAATATAATTTAGACAAGTTTAGGTTCCTATTTTAACCTTATAATTTATATTTAACTTTAAGTTAGATAATTTTACTTTTACCGTGTCTTCTTGTGTTCTTATACTATAAGGTTAATAAACTTACTATAAGAAGCCAAAAGAACCCCAAGATGTTTATTATTAACATATATAACCTTATCTAAGTCATTTTTCCGAATATTAGATTTTTAAGAATAAAATAACAATTAATAATATAATATTTGTTTTAAAAACTATTTTATGTCAATTTTGACACTATTTAGTAATTGATTTTTGTGAAAATCATAACAGAATGACTAGTTCGAAAAAAGTTAATTAAATCAATAATAACAAGTCATATTAACCTATAAAATTAGTTTAATTCATAAAAAGTCTTAAATTACATATATTTGGGTATTTATAACATCAATTATGTCAATATTTCATTAATAAGACAATTACTACATCATCTTTGTGTCATAATAAATGATAATTATTTAATCCCTAAAAATTATAAATAAATTTCTATTATGTATATAATTGTATTATATTTCTGTAGACTATTCATGTTCGAAGATTCATTAAGTGTATCACTAAATTAAAATTATTGTACTTATAATATTTAAGAAAGTGACATGTTGTCACATTCTTTGGTTTTAATAATAATTAAATTATTTTCATGGAACAAAGTCCATTAAATGAATCTAATCCGACCCTTAGGTGATATGGGTCGACTTTTATTCATCCAAGAGTATTTTGACATGTTTTAGGGTAATTTTATAATATTATATTTACCCTTAATTACCCGATTTACCTTTAACTATGGTAAATAAAATTTACAGTAGTTACTATTCATAATTCCCAAAAATAAAAATTAGCTTATTAGCATAATTTGGATCCACTAATTCCAAATATGGAATCCATTTTTCCAAATTCAATACAGAAAAGTTGCAGAAATTAAATTAAAATTAATCCTGTTGTCGGAAGAAAACGGGTTTTTCTTTAAAATATTGCAAAAGATTGAATTGATTTATCCTACAAATTCAAGGTAGAATCAATGCTAATGACATAAATTATATTAAATGGTAAAAATATATTCTATTTATACTTTAAACCCATTCAATATTATAATTTAACCATATAAATTATTGCAATGAAAAAAGTTGTTTTTAATTAAAATATAGTGTGTTTTTACTATTCATCAAAATATGAAAGTTATCAGAATGATATGAAAATTTATCCAAAGTAAATTTTTATTTCATGATTCCCAAGAATAATTTTATTTTGTCAAAATGGAACTTATAAACATTTCAAAAACAAGATTTAAAGCGGGTGCGCCATCAAAAGGTGGCAAAACTGTATTTTTTGAAAAATACTTATTTTACCCGAAAAATTTATTTTGTTCTTATACAATGTTCTAGAAAATGTGTAAGATGAATAATAATGTTATAAAATTCAAAATTTAGTTAATACTATTCATAACGGCTAGTTCATAACAATATTATAATAATATGTTGTTGTTTAGTAAAACCCGATATTGCGTACAACACACGCTATCAGGGAAGGTCGCGATTGCGTGTAATGCAAGCCAAGTCAGGGTTGCGTGTAGTGCACGACTCCTTTGTTGTTGCGTATAACAGAATCCAACCATATTTTATTTATACATTGAATATATATATATATATACACTCAATGTTTCGTAGAATAACTTCTATCAAACGAACTTGAAATTGTGTGTAACATGAGCCAAGAATAGTGTTGCATATACTGCAAGCTAATACGGTGTTGCGTATAGCGCAATATAATCTTGGTGTATCGTACAACAGAAGATATGAATGAAATTAAAAATAATGTTTCTTATAAAATCTCGGGTTGTTACATTCTACCCCCCTTAAAATGAATTTCTCCCTCGAAATTCGTCTGGGTTATAAATTGTTTACTATTCATAGAAACCCACACCGTAAAAAGAAATACCAAAACTAAACTTTAAAAACTAAAGTATGAAATATAACGGTTACCCAAATTAACTCATCACTGGGTTTCCATATAAGATAACATTGGTGAAAATATGGATATGGAAGAGAAATCTAACCATCATGTTCTGATAGAGAGTGGTAGAGAACATGGCTATGAAAAATCCAATAATCACAAAGCCATAAATTTGTGATGATCTAGGGTACCTTCTGATTCATTGGATATAAAGTCACTAGGACAACATTTTTGGTTTTCAAGATCATTTCCCTAAAGTTGAAGAATTTGAATTAGAATAAATACTTACTTTATTTTGGTACAATCTCACTGTTGTTCGTGCTTTGAACAATTTCCACTTCATCTCTTAAAGAAATGAAGTTAAATTTGTTATTCGTGATGTGTTAAAAGATCATGTGATAGAATGATGGGTCATTCCATCTATTTCAAACAAAAGGTTATAAAAAGTTATCAAATATACATAAGTCCGTCTTTGGTGAGGTTAATCGTATATGAAAATGAACTTATACTTCATCTATCACGTCGCTTAATAAAATAAAACTAGTTTCTACTAACCAGGGACTTCCTGTAGGTCAGTGGTAGGCGATAAAATGCCAGTCGAACTTCGGTTGTGGGTTCGATTCCCCCAACCTTGTTCGACGTGATGGGTTGTCGCCCGTCCTACTGGTTTTCCTTTTTCTAAAACTACATTACTATAACATCCCATCAATAATATCAAAAAAAAGTTCCATCCTTAAACAATACTAACTTATGTCCAACATAATCCATTCCAATATTTAGGCTTATCTAAAATACTTCGGTCCAAGATCATAGTATAAAGAAAACTATTAATTGAAAGGTCATCAACCAAGCATGTGAATACCATCATTTATCCCCCATATATCTTGTTGGTCACATTCCAATCATGTGAATACCTTAATCATGTATTCTCTTGAAAAATGAATACCCATTAACCCTTAGTGAAAACATGAATGCTGTCAAAAGTTAACTCTTTCCACATACCAAAATCCAAAAATTCTATATACTCAAACAATGATATAACCTTCTCCTTATATCAGTCATGAGCTCATGAATACTATCAAACATTTAATTTTCCCATTTCCCTTCATTATGTGCATATCCTCTATATTCCAAAAATATCTGAATAACCTTTCATGGATACTGGTAGCATTAATCATACACTTTCAAAACACAAGGAAAGAAAACAATGTAACGATCCTTAGATGTCTCTTTATTCCATTGTACCATGAGATTACTTATACAACATTACACTTGATAAACATGTAATCAATCCACTACCTTCTTTAACCATTGACCGAGATTCAACAATTCTTTAATCTCACATATCATTTGTTGTCTCTTCATCATCATCAACATAAATACTACCCATATGACCATACTGATTCTCTTTATGAGACTTTCCATTAGGGAATTGTTTTGCATAATGCTCGTACATCCCACATTTAAAACATTTAACCATTGTTGATGTCGTAGAAATACCATTATCCTCATCCATGGTGTTAACTGAACCTTTTTCTTTGCACTTATTGGCTTTATGTCCTTCTTTTCCACACCCAAAGCATCTTCCAGTTCCTTTGAAACATTCTCCTTGATGCCTCTTCCCACATGACTTACATAGGGGAAATTGAACTTTCTTTCCTCTATGATCATCATGAAACTCCATCTTTCTCTTGTTAGCCGAGTCAGGAAACTTACAAAATTTTAGTTTATTGATCATATTATGAGATTGCTGATTCGGCATAATAATGATGTTTGGACTTCCAAATCCATTTTCATTTGGTTGCTCATGAATAATATCATTCCATTGTCCGTTATATCCTCCATTATCGTGAATCTTACTGTTTCTAGCCATTTTCTAAAACCCAAAAAGAATAGTGTGAGAGGAAAAAATCATGCTAGGGAAAACAACATAGTAAAGGGGGAGTACCCTTAATATCTAACATCTTAGGTTAAATTCTATGATAATTACTGTAGTTCTAGGACTATATCCTATACGTATACTAATCCTTGGGGACATCCCTAGGCATACCTTAGAAATATCTCTAGGGATCTCACTAACGTTTTCGCATCCTAGTTTCCAAAGGTTGACTAAACCTTTCCTCTGATACCAACTGTAGTGGTCTGGAATTACTTCCAGTGGACTATAATTGATACCTATCAGGGCACTCCATGGGTGGCTACACCCCCTGGGAGGGACACACCACCATCCCCAGTGGCAGCCATTTCCTCATGAAGCCCTTGGGCAGAGAGCCATGCTTCGTCCAATGCTCACATATGATAGTTCCCAAGGATCGGATACATTCCTACCTCCTTTGCCTCTGATACCAACTGTAGAGACCCGAATCTTGACGTACATGGACATTACATTACTTTTGCGCAATACTTAATACATAACAAAAACACACACACAAGGACCATAATAGTTTAGTGTCTTTGGAAACTCGGAATATAATCTTCTAATCGTGGTGAAAGATCTTCAACATCTCCCATAAATATCTTCTTCTTTTTTAAAATAAATCCTTTCATTTTGTCCTGGGGAAAAGAAAACATAAAAGGGTGATCTCAAATTCTCATTAAGGGTAAACAAAAGAAATATCAATCACGTCATATTCATAAGAACATATCTTTTGGAAATCTTAACCTGCAAAAGAGATCATAATTTCATAACATGGGATAAATCATAGTAGTGAAATTTAATCCCAATAATCATAACATAAAACATGAAACTTTGTGTCATACACACATAATCATAGAGAATCATTTCTTATTAGTCAAGACTCATTTCCAAGACTATCTTAGTGGACAAAGTCCCTTTCTGAACCGAGTTCACTCCTCATTTCAGTCCTGTTTCACTAAACCTGTATAACCTACCGTTCCAGCCATGTCTATCTCATGAGATATAAAATCTTTACCCAATGCATTGGAGGGAGATATAGGTCACACCCATCTCATAATGATACCATTCTTATGTGTGCCACAAAATCATAAACCATACATCATAGCATAACCCATTTAATAAAAAAGGGAATCATAAACATCGTGAAATCATAAAAAATTCATATAAGATAATGGAATTCATAAAAATATTTCCATCGCAACATAATCAAATCCATGTAATAATAGGGATAGAACAGAACCCTATATTATCTTACATGGACAAGAATTTTGATAAAACACTTGAACTCCATTCTTGAGGAAAATATCCTTTCTACTTCAAAAACACTTTTCCTTTCTTAACATGTCCTAAAATTATAAACTAAAAGAAGTTGATTAAAAATAAACTTGAAAATTTGTAAAGGAATATTCTTGTAAATAAAGTTTTAAAAATCCATTCATGCCGTATAAGTTAAAAAAACATTCTTCGTACTTTTGTCGGAAAAGTCAAAAAGTACCTCGTACGAAAAACGACAAAAGATTCCTTTAATATCCTTTACTAAAAACTCACTGAAGGGTAAAATTAAATTTAAACAATTGTAGGTGGATGTAAATAATATTACATATTGATGAAACATGGATTTGGATGATAAAATACACCCCAGTAAAAACTAAAGTATAAACAATCTCGGATAAAAATGAGATTGTGATATTTCCCTTACCTTAGGTCCGATTTGCTTCGTAAGTGTCCAAACCTCCTGTATAATGATTTAAATAATGTTATTGACTTATTCCAGAATCATAATTATTGTTATGATATCATATATGGTCATATTCTTAGCTTATTATTAGTAATATTTCATTACTACTTGTTATTCGGGTGTTTATTACTTTTTTGTTCTTATACGTGTTTGTCGAATAAATTCTTATTCTTATCTTTAGGTTATAGATACTTCATTTACAGAATGGTATTATTGTAATATATATCATATTCATTCATTCAATTCATTTATATAATCATTATGCAATGAAGATCATGTATAACGAATCGCATCACATCGTGGAGACGGTATTCCGTACGTACGCACGAGCGATGATATCGTTCCCATGATCGTGGAATTGTATTGGAGTGTATGTATACTATTTCAGAATCAATATCACTTTTTAATAATCATATATAGTCATTATTTACACCATTATACCCATCCAAGTAAGGTGGTGGTGGAAAATAGATTACACCACGGCGTGGAGACGGTATTTCGTACGTACGCACGTGCGGTGATTTCTTTTTCCGTAGGATGGATAGATGGTGAAATAGGGTTGTTTCATACTTATAATAACATATCAGTATATGAGTTATACTGATGTTATTACTTCATAATGAAACAACTAAAGAAGAAGAAGTGGAAGAAGAAATAAAGATGAAAGAATCGGTAACGGACATTACCTCTTCTTTGAATTTCTTCTTTGAGACCTCCTTTTAGGGTACTAAAATAGGTCTTTGAAGAAGACCAGAACCTCTAGGATGTTTCTAGGGAAGTTGAGAGTAGAAATTTTCAGGGGTTGGCCGATCTTGAAGGCTCAAAGTGGTGTGAGGAGGAGAGGGAGGGGGTTACCTTTTATAAGGGAGGAGAGGGGCACCTTTGGAATAACTAAAAATATTATTTTATTATAAACCCAAATTCGGTTTTAAATAGCTCCAAATTGATTTATTTCGAATATAAGGTGGGTATGGGTCGAAATAATCTCATCCAATAGAATTTAGACAAGTTTAGGTTCCTATTTTAACCTTATCATTTATATTTAACTTTAAGTTAGATAATTTTACTTTTACCGTATCTTCTTGTGTTCTTATACAATAAGGTTAATAAACTTACTATAAGAAGCCAAAAAAACCTAAAGTTGTTTATTATTAACATATATAACCTTATATAAGTCATTTTGCCGAACCTAATATTTTTAGGAATAAAATAACAATTAATAATATAATATTTGTTTTAAAAACTATTTTATGTCAATTTTGACACTATTTAGTAATTGATTTTTTTGAAAATCATAACAGAATTATTAGTTCAAAAAATGTTAATTAAATCACTACTAACATGTCATATTAACCTATAAAATTAGTTTAATTCATAAAAAGTCTTAAATTACATTTATTTGGGTATTTATAACATCAATTATGTCAATATTTCATTAATAAGACAATTACTGCATCATCTTTGTGTCATAATATATGATAATTATTTAATCCATAAAAATTCTAAATAAATTTCTATGATGTATATAATTTTATTAGATTTCTGGAGACTATTTATGTTCGAAGTTTCATGAAGTGTATCACTAAATTAAAATTATTATACTTATAAGATTTAAGAAAGTGACATGTTGTCACATTCTTTGGTTTTAATAATAATTAAATTATTTTCATGGAAAGAAGTCCATTAAATGAATCTCATCCTACCCTTAGGTGATATGGGTGGACTTTTAGTCATTCAATAGGATTTTGACATGTGTTAGGGTAATTTTATAATATTATATTTACTCTTAATTACCCGATTTACCTTTAACTATGGTAAATAAAATTTACATTAGTTACTATTCATAATTCCCAAAAATAAAAAGTAGCTTATTAACATAATTTGGATCCACTGATTCCAAATATGGAATCCATTTTTCCAAATTCAATACACAAAAGTTGCAGAAATTAAATTAAAATTAATCTCGTTGTCGAAAGAAAACGAGTTTTTCTTTAAAACATTGCAAAAGATTGAATTGATTTTACCTACGAATTCAAGGTAGAATCAATGATATTGACATAAATTATATTAAGTGGTAAAAATATATTCTATTTATACTTTAAAACCATTCAATATTATAATTTAACCATATAAATTATTGCGATGAAAGAAGTTGTTTTTAATTAAAATATAGCGTTTTTTTACTATTCATCAAAATATGAAAGTTACCAGAATGATATGAAAATTTATCCAAAGTAAATTTTTATTTCATGATTTCAAAGAATAATTTTATTTTGTCAAAATGGAACTTATAAACATTTCAAAAACTAGATTTAAAATGGGTGCGCCATCAAAAGGCGGCAAAACTGTATTTTTTGAAATATACTTATTTTACCCGAAAAATTTATTTTGTTCTTATACCATGTTCTAGAAAATGTGTAAGATGAATAATAATGTTATAAAATTCAAAATTTAGTTAATACTATTCATAACGGCTAGTTCATAATAATATTATAATAATATATTGTTGTTTAGTAAAACCCGGTATTGCGTACAACACACGCTATCAGGGAAGGTCTTGATTGTGTGTAATGCAAGTCAAGTCAGGGTTGCGTGTAGTGCACGACTCCTTTGTTGTTACGTATAACATAATCCAACCATATTTTATTTATACATTGAATATATATATATATACACTCAATGTTGCGTAGAATAACTTCTATCAAACGAACTTGAAATTGTGTGTAACATGAGCCAAGAATAGTGTTGCATATACTGCAAACTAATACGGTGTTGCATATAGCGCAAGATAATCTTGGTGTATCGTACAACAGAAGATATGAATGAAATTAAAAATAATGTTTCTTATAAAATCTCGGGTTGTTACAGGCAGTGACGACACCGAGTGGTGGATTGCTGCATCATTGTGGCTTGGTAGGCTCAAATATGTTTGTGGTGCATTTTTCATCAATGAAGATGGATAGATAGAGTCAACGATGCTTTTTGTGGCGTTGTTTCTGGTGGCTATAGTTATCTCTAGTCTTTGTGTTGTGTTTAGTATTTTTTCCCACTTTGGTTCTATTATTGCAGTAATGGGTCAGAAGACCTTGTGTTTAGGTGCATGTAATGGGTTCTATACCAATGGTCTCTCAGGATACAGAATTTTGGCCTTCATTTTGCAGGGTCTCTGGATTGTGATGAATCCTTTTTCTATTTGTTTTGGGGTTCTATTCCATGTAATGGGTTCCCTACCATTTAAAGGGTGATTTTATTTTCCCTTTCTTAATAAATAGGGCTATGCCCCAAACATTCCAGTACAGTATCTACACATGTGATAAAAACCTAACATGGTCTATCAATATATCTAAGCATGATCATGGAATAAATCATTATACATGATCTCATGACTCTATGTATCAAGTATCATAACAAGACTCTTCAAGGTTTCCATGTAATCTATTTCACTCATATGAGATCAATCATCGACCATGGGTGGACAGAAAACAATCCAATGCCCAATGTCCAATGTTTCCCATGGAACCCTTTCAATTTATTAGGCATCATTTATTTATTTAATTAAATATCAATCCTCATTAATTATTTAGTCCTTATTATTGTTCCTGACATAACACGAACTAATGTTTGTTCACCCAAAGAGGGGAACCTCATATCTTAAGATTATAAACATCAATAAAACTAAAGGGTATAAAACATCAGAACATCTAGAAAACCAAATACAATTATAATCATGCATGTTTATCAATTACATCTACACATAAATTATAACATGTAAACCTGTGTAAATAGGATCCTAAAATGTTAAAGAGCTTCCTACCATAAGTGAAATAATTATTTGATGAAAAAATTCAATTTCTGACTCCAATTGCACCACTAAATCCACACTGCCTTTGAAAAAAATTAAGATTAAAATTTTACTTGCTGAGATGAATCCAATGTAATCGACAGCATGTCATGTAACGACACGAAATTTTGAATAAATCTTGTTTCCTAATTTTATTTGTTATTTTTATACTCAAAAAAATGTTTCATTTGATAACATGTGTATAATTAAAATGAGATTGTTGGGTTTTGACTGTTATTTGACCATTGTTCAATATGACCACTGGAAACTAAACATTTTGAATATTGTCTCTAAATACAAGAAATCTTGGTTAATTAATATAGAAAGAAGATTTGATGGCCTCACCCAGTAGTCTTGGACCGATCAAAGCCCATCTAACAGAACTTGGGAAGGAGGTAGCACCACTGGGCTTTGCTCTGGACCAAACCCAAGCTGAACTTCAACGTTTGAAGCTAGAACGGGATCGCCTTCGCGAGAAGTTCAAACTGATAGAAATTACTACTCGTGCGATGTTGTCTGAGCCTCCCTCAGATTCTCTCACCTTAGCACACCTTACACTTAGGTATTATGCTGGTGTGATAAGGGTCTATGTAAGGAGACCGTAACTGCCTTGTGTAATCCTTTGTTTTAAATAAAAATTGGGATTTCTTCTTGTGATGATGTTTATGAATTTTCAAATGTCCGGATAAATATAGTATGCATATTTTTGATGAATTTTAGAGAAAGGATATTTTAAAAATGTTTATGTAAACCTTAAATAAATAAAAATGTGTAATGATTTTCAAAAAATGGTCTTCTACAATTATGTTCAGCATGAAATTTCGAGTCTAATAAGATAAACTTTATTTTTGATGAATAATAAATTATGAATAGTGATTTTACGCTTAGGATTAGTAATGTGACCAAATGGATTATTAATTTCACTCAAAGGAAGTTTTAATATAATTTAGACATCTAGATTAAGTAATGAGATTCAATAAAATGGGTAAATAACAGTTTCATAAATTATTATTCAAGTATTAGTTTTTTTAAGGTGAATAGTTTTTTTTAATTAAAAATTAAATTAAAAATATTTAGAAAATTATTTTTATAAAATGGATTTCATTTTTGAACTCAGAGCATCGATATTATGTTAAGGTAATTTTTGGGGATTTTTCTGAAAAGAATGAATTTTCGGTGAATAGTGTGTTTATTTAAAAAATGAATTAAAAATATTTAGAAAATTATTTTTATAAAATAGAATTCATTTTTGAAATCAGAGCATTGATATTTTGTTAATGTGAAATTTTGGGATTTTTCTGAGAAAGTTGAATTTTCAGTGAATAGTAAAAATACAGTTTTAGGGTTTCTGTATGTTTAATGACATCATAACTGTGTCATGATGATGTCATGAGATATTTTAAGGGATGGTCGACTAAAGAGGATGAATTATTGTGTGGGGGTCCCCATGTGGCCTAACTCTATGGGAAGTACCATGGGAGGGCCCATGCTTTTGAGAAAACCACTTTTGAGGTGTCCCTTGGCCATTAATGTCTTGTCCCCTCACTTTCCCTATAAATACCAAGACCTCCTCTCATATATTCGACTCAAAAACCATACTCAACGAAGTTCTGGTCTCCTTACCTCCCAAGGAGTCCTCCCAAGGTGCCCCCAAGCCCTCAAGGTCCCTACCTTTGAGTTTTAAGAGTAACGTTTTAAGGTAAGGGATCCGACCTCTCTCTTTCTTTTCAAGTAATCTCTTTTATGTCATTCCTTTTATTCTCCATGTTCTTATGTTGGAGTATGTTCTTTTATATTAATTATACTGTCCTTTTTATGTTCATATGATGATATACCCCCTCTTACTCTCATCATTTCATTTTATGAAAGTTTAAGTGGCGCCGTTAGGCTGCCGAAATTTTTGTAACAGATTCTTTCACCCTTCTCATTTTCAAGATCTATTTTCTTGTCAAGTCTTTCAAGTTCCTTTTTATTATATTGGTGTATGATATCTATATCTATCATACTGAACCCTTATGTTCATATGATGATAGACCCTATTTTGATCTTGTCAATTCATTTTTGGTTGATGTTTTAGTGACGCCGTTAGGCTGCCGAATTTTTAAGGGATTCGTTCGCCTTTTCTTTTCTCAATGATCTACTTTCATGTCAAGTATTTCAAGTTCCTTTTTTATTATGTTGGGTTATTATCTCTATATCTATCATACTGATCTTTTATGTTCATATTATTAGAGACCCTATTTGATCTCGTCAATTAATTTTTGTTGAAGTTTAAGTGACGACGTTGGGAGACAAATTTTCATAAGATAAATCTTATTTTTTTCTTCCTTTCATGTTCTTCATTTCATATGGTATATATTTAAAATTTCATTACCATGTTCTCAAATCCTTTATATTCTATCCCTCTACTGTTTTATGGGTCATTTATGAGTGTTTGACCCATGTTCCCTCTCTTTTCAATGTTTTCTAAAACCCTGAAACATAGCCGTTATGCTGCAGAATTTCCATATCAAAATGTCTCTGTTTTTTTCTAAAGTAATTTTATTTTATTAAGTGAATACTCAAAGATATTTATTCAAAAGGGGTATTCACATATATACCAAAAAATTTTAATTTAAATTCTGGGATTTACATACATGAGACCCGCTCTCCCCTTCCGTGGGTTTAAAGTGACGTAAAGATCATGTCTTTAAAGCAATTTTTAAAATGTTATGATTATGAAATGAAACCCATTTCCTTTATGCTATATGGGTTGTTTATGAAATGATTTATGATGATATATGTGTCTCACATGATAATAAAGGAAAATTTAAGGGTGCGCCCTGATAGCGCTCCAATGCATTGGGTAATGATGTAACCACTAGAAATTACAATTTTCACGATATCTTGGTGAATAACCTTGGTAATTTTCAAATGACACCTTGGGGATAGACCTTGGTGATATGTTCATGATTGTCTATGTAAAATTATGTAGCCAAATCTTAAAGTTATGAAAAATTGTATTTTTATTATGATATATCTCATGATTTATTTCTCATGCCTTAAAGTTCTTTTCATGACCTTATTGAAGTATCTCAATTTCACATGTAAAATGTTTCTCTTGTTTCCCTTACTAGGCCTTATGCTCACCCTTTATTTTGATGTATGTCCTCAGGTTATGAGATGTAGTAATGAACATAGTATGAACATGAGGAGAAGCCTTTCAAGTGTTTAAGAAGAATTTTTTATGTTTTCATGTTTTATGTTCCTGGTTTCCAAGACACTAAACCTTAAAGATCCTCAGTTTTGTGTAATGAAATGAAAGTTTATGTTATAAAAAGGTGGGATGCTATAGTTGGTATCAAAGGATGGTTTAGTTATTTGTGGAAATTAGGATATGAAAACTTAGGAAGAACCCTATAGAAAAGTTTAAATATAGGAAATCTTCCAGATATTTTGGTGAGTATTGAGTAAGGGGTTTCCAAGAAAATACATCCATGTCTGGATACGAGCAGGTAGAGGTGGATCTGGCACATATGTACATAGGGATAAAACCTGAAAACACCGCTTTGAGCTAGACTCGAACGGGAACTGGTACACGACAACGGGTCTTGCTGCACTCTTGGTTACGACACTCCCGGGGGATATGCTTGGGTAAATTCATAATCTTAGTATGAACCATTATTAAAGGAACATAGATAAAATAAAAATAAAGATTCACAAAAGAATATATGATCATGGATAACCTAGATTGGAACCTAGGGGATCACAAGTTAGGATATACTTTTATTCTACAAGTTTATCCTTTTATGCTTAAATTTTCCTTTTCATGATTATTGGCGAAGTATTTAAGCCCCTAATTATACTTTATCTTCTTAGTTAATGGTGGGAAATGGAAGATCATGTCCCAACAACCAATGTGATAGGAAATGCGATGATTTCCGTATTAATATGACAGAGATGATTAGGTGATTAAAAGATGATTATTATTTTGGAAGACGTTCACTATTTTGGGGACCCTATATGATCGAGGTAAATAGATTACTACGGTATTTTCATTGAGGAGTAAGGTTGACTTATATTTTGAAGAATCGATGAATTTAAGGCGGACTTATAGTAATTAAGTTACTTATGGAAATGATTAACCTATCTTGGAGTAAATATGTTTAGGTTAGTTACTTTTTTTATAAGATGTTAGGAGTGGTTGATGTTGTTTGGAGATGAATGATAAAGTGTACCTTGGAAGACTATGTTATCAAATCCTTCTTGTATTTGTGTTTCAATCTTAGTTTGGTTTATTTTGAGGATTTTTAAGGACAGTTATTTACGAAATGGTCTATGATGAACTCTGGGTAGTACCATGGAACTTTGAAGATTTAAAAGTAGTTTCCATTCCTATGGGATTATTTCTTTTTGAAGAGTTGTTTTACCTTACCCTTTCTGTTTTTGGGATAATTTTTAAAGATATATGAAATATATGGTTAATCTTTTGTGGATTATGTGATTCTCTAGAAGATGATTCTTGTGTTTTGATGAGACGAAGTGTTTTTGAATGCTCATCATTTGGAGAAAAGATTATTTTTGGGTAGAAACTTATTAAAGGATGAAACTCTACATGAAGGTAGGTATATTTTCTTATGTTTTTGTTCTATGTAGTAAATGAATTCCTCCAAATTATGAAAAGAAACGTAAAACAAAAATGTTGTTGGTTTACGTTTCCTACAAGGTAATAAAAGACCGTTTACACACATCATAAGTTTGGGATTTTCTTATGGTTAACTTTCTCCTAATCATGTTCTCTATCACTCTCCCTCATAAATTGACCCTTTGTTTTCTCTTCCATGTCCATGTTTTCCTACATGGAATCCTAGTGTGGGTTAACTCGGGTGACCTTTGTACATCCCTTTATTTATTTTAAAGTAATAGTTTTATTGACTCCTTTTCTGATGTGGGAATTTCAATGATATTTCAAAACCCAATTTTAAAAATTGCGAGGATGAAATTTCTTAAGGGGGGAAGATTGTAACGACCCAAAATTTTAAATAAATCTTGTTTCCTAATTTTATGTGTTATTTTTATACTCAAAAAAAATGTTTCATTTGATAACATGAGTATAATTAAAATGAGACTGTTCGGTTTAGACTGTTATTTGACCATTGGTCAATATGACCACTAGAAACTAAACGTTTTGACTATTGTCTCTAAATACAAGCAATCTTGGTTAATTAATATAGAAAGAAGATTCGATGACCTCACCCAGTAGTCTTGGACCGATCGAAGCCCATCTAACAGAACTTGGGAAGGAGGTAGCACCACTAGGCTTTGCTCTGGACCAAACCCAGGATGAACTTCATCGTGTGAAGCTAGAACGGGATCGCCTTCGCGAGAAGTTCAAACTGATAGAAATTACTATTCGTGCGATGTTGTCCGAGCCTCCCTCGGATTATCTCACCTTAGCACACCTTACACTTAGGTCCTATGCTGGTGTGATAAGGGGCTATGTAAGGAGACCGTAACTGCCTTGTGTAATCCTTTGTTTTAAATAAAAATTGGGATTTCTTCGTATGATGAAGTTTATGAATTTTAAAATGTCCGGATAAATATAGTATGCATATTTTTGATGAATTTTAGAGAAAGGATATTTTAAAAATGTTTATGTAAACCTTAAATAAATAAAAATTTGTAATGATTTTCAAAAAATGGTCTTCTACAATTATGTTCAGTACGAAATTTCGAGTCTAATAAATCAACTTGATTTTTGATGAATAGTAAATTATGAATAGTGATTTTACGCTTAGGATTAGTAATGTGACCAAATGGATTATTAATTTCACTCAAAGGAAGTTTTAATATAATTTAGACATCCAGATTAAGTAATGAGATTCAATAAAATGGGTAAATAACAGTTTCATAAATTATTATTCAAGTATTAGTTTTTTTCGAGTGAATAGTGTTTTTTAATTAAAAAATAAATTAAAAATATTTAGAAAATTATTTTTATAAAATTGATTTCATTTTTGAACTCAGAGCATCGATATTATGTTAAGGTAATTTTTGGGGATTTGTCTGAAAAAAATGAATTTTCGGTAAATAGTTTGTTTATTTAAAAAATGAATTAAAAATATTTAGAAAATTATTTTTATAAAATAGAATTCATTTTTGAAATCAGAGCATTGATATTTGGTTAATGTGAAATTTTGGGATTTTTCTGAGAAAGTTGAATTTTTAGTGAATAGTAAAAATACAGTTTTAGGGTTTCGGTATGTTTAATGACATCATATATAAGGCCCCAGCCTTAAACCTTACTTAATCTTGAGTTATTACAAGATTACACATTGAGGTTCTATTCGGGTTTAGAGTTTTAGAGAATTAGATCATAAAACTTGCATTACATTCCACATATAAACAAAGTGGTTACATAAAGATAGTATTCTTCATTCCCATCAATGGAAACATATTTAAAATAAACATGGATTCTTTCATTACACTTCCTTGACACTATCATCATATCATGTACCTTTCCCTTGACCTGTGAAAAACATTTCAAAAAAAACTTGGGATGAGCATAAAAAGCTCAGTAAGGGATATAAAAATATGGAAAGGAAACATGGGTACATATACACATAAGGATGAGATCATACTTTACCCATAAAACATAAGCACTTTAACATACCTCATCAAATCATGAATAAATCATAGAAATCATAAGACATAAAGGTAACTTGAGGCATTCATAACATTATTACGTAGGGAGTAACCCTCTTGGTTACGTTTGGAATACCCATCACAGTATATTCCCTAAAATCTCTTCGGAGAAACCTTAACGTTTCACTCCTTTGCGTTAGCCAATGCATTGGAGAGCTACAATGGGCTCACCCACCCTTAGTTTATCACGGAACCACCCGTCTTCATAATAATGCCCAAGAACCATAACATAATCATACCACATAAAACATGCATAAAGGAAACATAACATTTCCACATTTTAATCACAAGATATCAATACAACACATTGATATAATAAAAACATTATGAAAACCATTTTCAATACCAAAGTAAAAGAAAAGTAAAACATGGTATTTATTTTTCTTTAAAAAAAGTATGGCTTGTAGAGGAAGCCGAAACTCAAATAATGGTCACGGCGGAGGAGAAGTCATTGTCGCCGCATACGTACGACAAGAAAAAACATTCCCTTTTGTTGTTTTGTAAAATGCTTCGTATAAAAAAGATTCCTTTTAAATAAGCGTAAAAGTCAAAGGGGTTTATACACCGTATAAAATAAGGTTGTGTATAAAATAAAATATGCCTCATTGAAAGAAGATTGAGACGAAGTCCCATACCTCGTATCTGACTTGACTCGATCGTTCTTTAATGTCCTGAATAATAAACTTGAGTTAATTTCTAGTTCTTTAAGAACCTTTTTCAAGTTCATTATTCCTTTTATATCACTTATTGCCATGTCATGAACACTATGTAATTATTTAAGTTAATAACGGTCGTTTTAACGATCATTGGTACTTGAGTCAAAAATAAACCCTTTATAATTACATGTTGTTCATGTATCCATTATATCCAGAATTATAATCATTATGTATATATCATATATATACATTATATACATGCATTTATAATATTACATAATCATTTAGAGGTAAGAAATGAAATGCACCGTTCATGGAGACGGTAAGCCGTACGTACGCATGAACGCTACTTTAATTTCTATTTCATATATTATAGAATGGAATCATAATGATATAAAGGTATATTATAATTCCAGTATAATATCATATATAATATCATAGTTCCATCCTTTATACGTCCCACATATGGTATTTAACGAATCAAATCACTTTGAGGGGCGGTAGTCCGCACTTCCTTAAATGAAGATATCGCGTTTACCCATAATGGAAACCATAAAGGTATGACCAAAAAGAAAAAAAACAGAAGCTTAAGGAAAACATAAACATATTATATATCATATATAAATATAGTGAGATCTTAATGGCCACCTTTCAAGGTGTTAAAAGAATGTTGAACAATCATCGTTTCGGGAGGCATAAATTCACCATCCACGGAAATAGTATGTTCGTTAACCATTAGATGTAGGTGTGTGTAAGTGTAGCTCGAGTCCTTATTATAACAACATACTAGTATATTGAGGATACTGGAGTTGTTACAAAAGAAAAGATTAAAAAGAATTTAGGGGGTTGGAGAAGCAAAATAAAACAAATGAACATGAGAGAATGAATTACCTTTAAAAGTGTAACTCCTTTTGATTTGAGCCTAAAGGCTTCCTTTGAAAGGATTCTGCCCAAAGGGAATCCTCTAGGATGAGGAGAGGGATGTGGAGAGAGTAAATGGGCAGGGGATGGCCGAGACAAAGGCTTGAGGAGTGTGTGAAATGAGGTAGAGGTGGGGGCCTTTTATAAGAGGAGAGGAGGGGCACTTTTGGAAATCATGAAACTATTATTTTATTTTAAAACGTGTTTCGAATTTATAAGGTCCCAAATTGATATATTTAGAATATAAGATGATAATTCTTCGAAATATTCCCATCCAATAGTTTTTGGACTAGTGTAGGTCTTAGATTTTATATTATCGTTTCATTTTATTTAAACTGTTCATTAATGAGGTCATCGTTGCATCATCATGATGTCATAATTAAATTAATTTATTTAATGTCTAAAAATTATAAAAAAAATATCATGATGTAGGAAATATTTTTATCTTTCCAAAGAGTATTTATAGTCAAAAATCTGATTAGTATAACCCCTTCTAAAAATTGGTTTAGTAAAACAATTTATGTTAGTGTCATTTTTACTTTAACATTAAATAAAAAGTTATTTATGTCATTTCCCAACCAAAGTGGCTTCATGGGGTCCCCAAGTTGACCCATGGATTTTCTTGGTCGGTCGTCACACAACCAATCAGGGTAGGACAGGTGTCAAGCTCACCTTATTTTATAAAAGCATTATTTTTACCTTAAACCACACTAATTACCTTTAATCGCGATTAAAAACTTAATAAGTTACTATTCACCAAAAAATTATTTTAATCTCATTGAACCACATTTTACTTCTTAATGACAACCATGTATGTCGGATTTTTGAAATTCAAAACACAAAGGTGGAAAAATTTCATTTAAACAAAAAATCAGTTTCTTTAACTACCACTTAGTGATTTCACTATTCATCAAAAATTGTAGTTTTTCAGAAAAATACCAAAACTTCACCCTAAGCTATATTTGATATTCTGAATTCAAAAATGAAGTCTATTTTACAAAATTAAAAACATATAAGTCACATTAATTAATTTAATAATTAATTCCCACTGTCATGACAAATAGCGTGTTTTTATGAAACAATAAGTATCAAAAGATTGATACCAGTTTAAGTCCAATTTCAAAATGAAATTGATTCCAATGACCATAATTGGATAAAATGGTAAAAATATATTCTAATTTCACTTCAAAACCAATTCAAAAGATAATCTAATCATATAAATAAATTATATTAAGAAGAGGTTTTGAATTAAAATACAACATTTTTCACTATTCATTAAAAAATGAACTTTATCGGAAAAATACCAAAAATTCACACAAATTAAATTTTTATGTCCCAATCATAAATAAAAAGTTTATTTTGACAAACATAACTTATAAAATTTTCAAAAGATAGATTCAAAAATGGTTTTCCATCAAAAGGCAGTAAAACAATCTTGTAAAAATATTAGTGTATTCCATGCTTAAGATTGGATTTATTTTCCTTTTAAGCCTCTAAAACACTATCTAATTCATTAATAGACATATATAAAAATATCTATTATTCATTACTTACTTGGGATGTTACATCCTTCCCCCCTTTAGAAAATTGCGTCCCCGCAATTTATTTACTTATTGAATAAATGGGGGTACTTATCCCTCATTGAATTTTCAGATTCCCATGTTGCCTCTTCCATCATGTGGTTTTTCCACAAAACCTTTACCTGCTTAATCACCTTATTCTGTAACACTTTCTCCCTGTGGTCAAGAATCTGGACCAGTTGTTCCTCATAAGATATGTTCTCTTCCAGCTGAACTACCTCTGGACTCAAAACATGAGATGGATCTGGCATATACTTTCTCAACATCGAAACGTGAAAAACATTGTGTACCTGAGATAAACTCGGAGGTAAAGCCACCCGGTATGCAACTGATCCAACTCTCTCCAGAATTTCATATCGTCCAATGAACCTTGGACTCAACTTTCCTTTCTTACCAAATCTCATCACACTTTTCCAAGGAGAATCCTTGAGAAAAACATGATCACCTACCTCGAAAGATAGATCCTTCCTCCGGTTATCCGCATAACTCTTCTGCCTGCTCTGAGCTGTTCTCATGTGTTTCTGTATCAGCTGAACTTTTTCTGCCAACTCTTCTACCAATTCTGGTACCATCAACTTCCTTTCACCCACTTAATCCCAGAAAGCTGGAGTTCGACACTTCTTCCCATATAATGCCTGAAATGGTGCCATCTGTATACTGGAATGAGAACTGTTATTATATGAAAATTCAACCAAAGAAAGATGTTGGTCCCAACTTCCCTGATAATCCATAGAACAAGCTCGTAGCATATCCTCCAATGTCTGAATTGTTCGTTCTGACTGCCCATCTGATGGAGGATGAAAAGCTGTACTAAAATTTAATTCAGTACCCAACGACTTATGAAGGCCTTTCCAAAAGTTAGAAGTGAACCTGGGATCACGATCAGATACAATGGAGAGGGGAACTCCATGTAAACTGACTATCTCTTTAAGATACAAACGGGAAAGTTGATCAAAGGAAAAAGTATCTCGTATAGCAAGGAAATGAGCAGATTTAGTCAAGCGATCAACAATAACCAAGATTGCATTATTACCTCGAGATGTCTTCAGTAATCCCACAACAAAGTCCATGGATATATTCTCCCATTTCCACTCTGGCACTGGTAAAGGCTGAAGCATCCCTTTCGGTAATTGCCGCTCTTCTTTAACCTGCTGACAAGTCAAACACTTCACAGTAAAATCAGTAATATCTCTTTTCATTCCATCCCACCAGTAATACTCCCACAGATCTCTGTACATCTTAGTACTTCCAGGATGAACTGAAAACAGAGAACTATGAGCTTCACATAACAACTCTCTCTTCAACTGTGAATCAAAAGGCACACACAATCTCTTCCCAAATCTCAAAACGCAATCATTATCAATGTTGAATTCAGGCAACTTACCTTTTTGAACCAACTCTACCTTTTTCTGCAACTCACTGTCTTGCTTCTGTGCTTGCTTGATTCTGTCTGATAGAGATGATCTCACTGATACCTGAAACAAAACAGAAGAACTTCTTGCACCAACAACTTCTATGCCAAAGTTCATCAAATCCTTAACCAAAGGATCATGTTCCAAACGCAACATTTCTAATGAAGCATTACTTTTTCGACTCAATGCATCAAACACTTTATTTTATTTTCCTGGATGGTAATGAATTGTACAATCATAATCCTTGATTAATTCTAGCCATCTCCTTTGTCTCATGTTCAATTCTATACTTTAAACTTTTGTGATCAGTATATATTTCACACTTTACTACATACAAATGATGCCTCCAAATTTTTAAAGCAAAAACAACAGCAGCTAATTCTAAATCATGTATAGGGTAATTTACCTCATGAGTTTTCAACTGTCGTGAAGAATAAGCAATTACCTGATCATTCTGCATTAGGACGCAACCAAGTCCTTTCAATGAAGCATCACTGTATATAACAAACTCACCATTCCTGGAAGGTAGTTCCAAAATAGGAGCATTCACCAATCTTCTTTTCAATTCCTGAAAAAAATCATCACATTCTTTTGTCCAGATAAACTTAACACCCTTCCGAGTTAGCTTAGTCATTGGACTAGATAACCGTGAAAAATTTCTAACAAACCTTCGGTAATAGCCTACCAAACCAAGGAAGCTATGAATCTCCATTACATTTGTGGGTATTGGCCATTCTTCAACAACTTTTGTTTTTGCAGGATCTACAGTTACCCCATCTTTAGAAACAATGTGACCAAGGAAAGAAATTTGTTGCAACCAAAACTCACACTTTCTGAATTTACCATACAATTTCTTTTCTTTTAAGGTTTGAAAGATAACCCTTAAATGTCCTTCATGCTCCTATTTACTTTTAGAAAACACCAAAATATCATCAATAAAAACCACCACAAACTTATCCAAGAACTCATGGAAAATTCTATTCATTAAGTCCATGAATACAGCAGGTGAATTGGTTAGCCCAAAAGGCATTACTACAAATTTATAATGGCCATATCTCGTACGGAACGTAGTCTTCGGAATATCTGCCTCCTTTACCTTCAGCTGATGGTACCCCGATCTCAAGTCAATCTTTGAAAAAAACCGAGCTCCCTGGAGCTGATCAAACAAATCATCAATATGAGGCAACGGATATTTGTTCTTAATAGTGATATTATTCAAGGCCCTATAATCAATGAAAAGTCTCATAGAACCATCATTCTTTTTAACAAATAAAACAGGAGCACCCCAAGGTGATGTGCTAGGTCGAATGAAACATTTCTCTAATAAATCTTGCAATTGCTCCTTCAACTCTAAAAGTTCAATTTGAGCCATTCGATAAGGGGGTTTTGAAATTGGCTTAGCATTAGGAACTAAGTCAACAGTAAACTCAACTTCCCGATCTGGTATTATTCCAGGAAACTCATCAAGAAAAACATCGGGGTACTCATTTACCACTGGCACATCATTAATCTGAATAGTTCCTTTATTTTCAACGATGTGTGCAAGATAACATTCATTTCCATATTTTACAAGTTTCTCGGCCTCTTGATAAGTTATCAACAGTAAGGGTTCATTCTTGTACACAAACTGAAAGTATTTCTAGAAAGAAACTTCTTTAGCTCTACAGTCAATCTTAGCATGGTAAATAGAGAGCAAATCCATACCCAGGATAACATCAAACTCTACTAGAGGTAGAACAATATGGTTTGCAAGTAGGTTCTTTCCAAATATAAGGATAGGAATATTCGTATAAATTCTTTTTGCCTCAACATTCCCCCCAGGTGTTTTTACCACAAGTTCAGGAGTCATTTCTTGAGATGGTATTCCCATTTTACTAGAAAAGTTTTCAGAGATGAAAGAATGTGTAGACCCCGAATCAAATAACACACTGGCATAATCTGAAAAAACAAACAATGTACCTGATACAACTTCATTTGATGACTCGACATCTACTGAAGTAGTTGCAAAGGATTTCACCACTCCTTTCTGCTTGTAGTCTAACAGCTTCCCATCACTCAAGCTCTTTGTCGGACACTCGTTTTCATAGTGACCCATCTCATTGCACTTATAACATTTCACTAACTGTAAATCAAATTTGGTCTTACCTTCACCTTGATCCTTTTCAGTGCAATCACGAGCCTTATGTCCCATCTTACCACATCGGTAGCACTTTCCAGAATTCAGAAGACATTCCCCAGCATGCCTTTTGCCACATTTATCACAAACTGGAAACTTAGTTTTCTTACCATCATACTTTTTTGAAGAATTCTTACCTTTCTCCTGCCACCTCAGTCTCTTCTTCTGTTGGTTGTTATAGAACACTTGATCATCAGAAAACTCCATTTCCACCTTCTCAGCACATCTAACAAGCTTTTCATAACTTTTAAACTCACGAGAAGCTAATTCCCTTCGATATTTTGGCTTTAATCCTGAGTAAAAATGATTGATTTTACTATCAAGGTCTCGGATAAAATTTAGAGCATACCTTGCCAATCGAGTGAACCTTTCTTCATAGGTAGCCACTGAGTCTTCCTCTTGCCTCAATTCCAAGAATTGGTTTTCCATCCTAAGTCGAACAGCCTTAGGAAAATACTTCTCAAGAAACATACCTTTGAATTCATCCTAGTCGAGAGCATCAATCTCATCAGCGTCACTGATATTTTTAACCATCGACCACCACTGATCTGCTTCACCCTCCAAACGGTAAATAGCAAGACTAACCTTTTGATTGTCTGAACACCTCATGACATCGAAAATCTTCTCCAGTGCTTTAATCCACCCTTCAGCTAACACAGGGTCAGATGATCCTCTGAATGATGGGGGATGTTGCCTCATGAAATGTTCCACCACTGACATGTTCCTCTGCGGTTGATCTGGATGATCTCGTGCATGGATACCACCACCATTTATCGCTTGAGTCAACTACGCCATTACTGCAACAAACTGTTCAGTACCAGTTCCGACCATCTCAGGATGCTGATTCAGAAGGTTATTTCCTTCTGTATGCCTTCCTAGCACTGCTTCCCTATTTCCTCTGCGGAAAACCATTCTGAACAAACATGTCTTAGATGAATCAACATGGTAATCTTCAAATGCTATATCATTTCAAAAAAATATATTTTTGGATAATCATTTAATATAATTCTAACTCCTAAAGTTATCTAAACCGACCTTTGATACCAACTATAAGGCCCCAGCCTTAAACCTTACTTAATATTGAGTTATTACAAGATTACACATTGAGGATCTTTTCGGGTTTAGAGTTTTAGAGAATTAGATCATAAAACTTGCATTACATTCCACATACAAAAAAAGTGGTTACATAAAGATAATATTATTCATTCCCATCAATGGAAAAATATTTAAAATAAACATGGATTCTTTCTTGACACTTCCTTGACACTATAATCATATCATGTACCTTTCCCTTGACCTGTGAAAAACATTTCAAAAAAAACTTGGGATGAGCATAAAAAGCTCAGTAAGGGATATAAAAATATGGAAAGGAAACATGGGTACATATATACATAAGGATGAGATCATACTTTACCCATAAAACATAATCACTTTAACATACCTCATCAAATCATGAATAAATAATAGAAATCAGAAGACATAAAGGTAACTTGAGGCATTCATAACATTCTTACGTAGGGAGTAACCCTCTTGGTTACGTTTGGAATACCCATCACAGTATATTCCATAAAATAACTTCGGAGAAACCTTAACGTTTCACTCCTTCGCGTTACCCAATGCATTGGAGAGCTATAACGGGCTCACCCGCCCTTAGTTTATCACGTAACCACCCGTCTTCATAATAATGCCCAAGAACCATAACATAATCATACCACATAAAACATGCATAAAGGAAACATAACATTTCCACATTTCAATCACAAGATATCAATACAACACATTGATATAATAAAAACATTATGAAAACCATTTTCAATACCAAAGTAAAAGAAAAGTAAAACATGGTATTTATTTTTCTTTAAAAAAAATTATGTCCTGTAGAGGAAGCCGAAACTCAAATAATGGTCACGGCGGCGGAGAAGTCGTTGTCACCGCATACGTACGACAAGAAAAAACATTCCCTTTTGTCATTTTGTAAAATGCTTCGTATAAAAAAATATTCCTTTTGAATAAGCATAAAAGTCAAAGGGGTTTATACACCATATAAAAGAAGGTTGTGTATAAAATAAAATATGCCTCAATGAAAGGAGATTGAGACGAAGTCCCATACCTCGTATCCGACTTGACTCGGTCATTATTTAATGTCCTGAATAATAAACTTGAGTTAATTTCTACTTCTTTAAGAACCTTTTTCAAGTTCATTATTCTTTTTATATCACTTATTGTCATGTCATGAACACTATGTAATTATTTAAGTTAATAACGGTCATTTTAACGATCATTGGTACTTGAGTCAAAAATAAACCCTTTATAATTACATGTTGTTCATATATCCATTATATCTAGAATTATAATAATTATGTATATATCATATATATACATTATATACATTCATTTATAATATTAAATAATCATTTAGAGGTAAGAAATGAAATGCACCGTTCATGGAGACGGTAAGCCGTACGTACGCATGAACACTACTTTCATTTCTATTTCATATTTTATAGAGTGGAATCATAATGATATAAAGGTATATTATAATTCCTGTATAATATCATATATAATATCATAGTTCCATCCTTTATACGTCCCATATATGGTATTTAACGAATCAAATCACATTGAGGGGGCGATAGTCCGCACTTCCTTAAATGAAGATATCGCATTTACCCATAATGGAAACCATAAAGGTATGACCAAAAAGAAAAAAAAACAGAAGCTTAAGGAAAACATAAACATATTATATGTCATATATAAATATAGTGACATCTTAATGGCCACCTTTGAAGGTGTTAAAATAATGTTGAACAATCATCGTTTCGGGAGGCATAAATTCACCATCCACGGAAACAGTATGTTCGTTAACCATTAGATGTAGGTGTGTGTAAGTGTAGCTAGAATACTTATTATAACAACATCCTAGTATATTGAGGATACTGGAGTTGTTACAAAATAAAATAATAAAAAGAGTTTAGGGGGTTGGAGAAGCAAAATAAAACAAATGAACATGAGAGAATGAATTACCTTTAAAAGTGTAACTCCTTTTGATTTGAGCCTAAAGGCTTCCTTTGAAAAGATTATGCCCAATGGTAATCCTCTCGGATGAGGAGAGGGATGTGGAGAGAGTAAATGGGCAGGGGATGGCTGAGACAAAGTCTTGAGGAGTGTGTGAAATGAGGTAGAGGTGGGGGCCTTTTATAAGAGGAGAGGAGGGGCACTTTTGGAAATCATGAAACTATTATTTTATTTTAAAAAGTGTTTCGAATTTATAAGGTCCCAAATTGATATATTTAGAATATAAGATGATAAGTCTTTGAAATATTCCCATCCAATAGTATTTGGACTAGTGTAGGTCTTAGATTTTATATTATCGTTTCATTTTATTTAAACTGTTCATTAATGAGGTCATCGTTGCATCATCATGATGTCATAATTAAATTAATTTATTTAATGTCTAAAAATTATAAAAAAACTATCATGATGTAGGAAATCTTTTTTTCTTTCCAAATAGTATTTATAGTCAAAAATATGATTAGTATAACCCCTTCTAAAAATTGGTTTAGTAAAACAATTTATGTTAGTGTCATTTTTACTTTAACATTAAATAAAAAGTTATTTATGTCATTTCCCAACCAAAGTGGCTCCATGGGGTCCCCAAGTTGACCCATGGCTTGTATTGGTCGGCCATGACACAACCAATCAGGGTAGGACATATTTCAAGCTCACCTCATTTTATAAAATCATTATTTTTACCTTAAACTACACTAATTACCTTTAATCGCGATTAAAAACATAATAAGTTACTATTCACCAAAAATATTATTTTAATCTCATTGAACCACATTTTACTTATTAATGACAACCATGTATGTCGGATTTTTGAAATTCAAAACACAAAGGTGGAAAATTTTCATTTAAACGAAAAATCAGTTTCTTTAACTACCACTTAGTGATTTCACTATTCATCAAAAATTGAAGTTTTTCAGAAAAATACAAAAACTTCACCCTAAGCTATATTTGATATTATGAATTCAAAAATGAAGTCTATTTTACAAAATTCAAAACATATAAGCCAAATTAATTAATTTAATAATTAATTCCCGCTGTCATGACAAATAGCGTGTTTTTATGAAACAATAAGTATCAAAAGATTGATACCAGTTTAAGTACAATTTAAAAGTGAAATTGATTCCAATGACCATCATTGGATAAAATGGTAAAAATATATTCTAATTTCACTTCAAAACCAATTAGAAAGACAATATAATCATATAAATAAATTAGATTAAGAAGTGGTTTTGAATTAAAATACAACATTTTTCACTATTCATTAAACAATGAACTTTATCGGAAAAATACCAAAAATTCACGCAAAGTAAATTTTGATGTCCCAATCATAAAGAATAAGTTTATTTTGACAAACATAGCTTATAAAATTGTCAAAAGAGAGATTCAAAAATGGTTTGCCATCAAAAGGTAGTAAAACAATCTTTTAAAAATATTAGTGTATTCCATGCTTAAGATTGGATTTATTTTCATTTTAAGCCTCTAAAACACTATCTAATTCATTAATAGACATATATAAAAATATCTATTATTCATTACTTACTTGGGATGTTACATCATAACTGTGTCATGATGATGTCATGAGATATTTTAAGGGATGTTCGACTAAAGAGGATGAATTATTGTGTGGGGGTCCCCATGTGGCCTAACTCTATGGGAAGTACCATGGGAGGGCCCATGCTTTTGAGAAACCCACTTTTGAGGTGTCCCTTGGCCATTAATGCCTTGTCCCCTCACTTTCCCTATAAATACCAAGCCCTCCTCTCATCTTTTCGACTCAAAAACCATCCTCAACGATGTTCTGGTCTCCTTACCTCCCAAGGAGTCCTCCCAAGGTGCCCCTAAGCCCTCAATGTCCCAACCTTTGAGTTTTAAGAGTTACGTTTTAAGGTAAGGGATCTGACCTCTCTCTTTCTTTTCAAGTAATCTCTTTTATGTCATTCCTTTTATGATCCATGTTCTTATGTTGGAGTATGTTCTTTTATATTCATTATACTGTCCTTTTTATGTTCATATGATGAGAGACCCCCTCTTACTCTCATCTTTTCATTTTATGAAAGTTTAAGTGGCGCCGTTAGGCTGCCGAAATTTTTGTAACAGATTCTTTCACCCTTCTCATTTTCAAGATCTATTTTCTTGTCAAGTTTTTCAAGTTCCTTTTTATTATGTTGGGGTATGATAACTATATCTATCATACTGAACCCTTATGTTCATATGATTAGATACCCTATTTTGATCTTGTCAATTCATTTTTGGTTGAATTTTAAGTGATGTCGTTAGGCTGCTGAATTTTTAAGGGATTCGTTCGCCTTTCTCTTTTTTCAAAGATCTACTTTCATGTCAAGTATTTCAAGTTCCTTTTGTATTATGTTGGGGTATGGTCTCTATATCTATCATAATTATCTTTTATTTTCATATGATGAGAGACCCTATTTGATCTCATCAATTCATTTTTGTTGAAGTTTAAGTGACGCCGTTGGGCTGCCAAATTTTTATAAGAGAAATCTTATTTTTTTCTTCCTTTCATGTTCTTCATTTCATATGGTATATCTTTAAAATTTCATTACCATGTTCTAAAATCCTTTATATTCTGTCCCTCGACTGTTTTATGGGTCATTTATGAGTGTTTGACCCATGTTCCCTCTCTTTTCAATGTTTTCTAAAACCCCGAAACATAGCCGTTATGCTGCATAATTTTCGTCTCAAAATGTCTCTCTATTTTTCTAAAGTACTTTTATTTTATTAAGTTAATACTCAAAGATATTTCTTCGAAATGGGTATTCACATATATACCAAAAATTTTTAATTTAAATTCTGGGATTTACATACATGAGACCCGCTCTCCCATTCCGTGGGTTTAAAGTGTCATAAAGATCATGTCTTTAAAGCAGTTTTTAAAATGTTATGATTATGAAATGAAACCCATTTCTTTTATTCTATATGGGTTGTTTATGAAATTATTTATGATTATATATGTGGATCACATGATAATAAAGGCAAATTTAATGATGCTCCCTGATAGCGCTCCAATGCATTGGGTAATGATGTAACCACTAGAGATTACAATTTTCACGATATCTTGGTGAATAACCTTGGTAATTTTCAAATGACACCTTGGGGATGGACCATGGTGATATGTTCATGATTTTCTATGTTAAATGATGTATCCAAATCATAAAGTTATGAAAAATTTTATTTTTATTATGATATATCTCATGATTTATTTCTCATGCCTTAAAGTTCTTTTCATGACCTTATTGAAGTATCTCAAGTTCACATGTAAAATGTTTCTCTTGTTTACCTTACTGGGCCTTCTGCCCACCCTTTCTTTTGATGTATGTCCCCAGGTTATGAGATGCAGTAATGAACCTAGGATGAACATGAGAAGAAGCCTTTCAAGTGTTTAAGAATAATGTTTTATGTTTTCATGTTTTATGTTCCTGGTTTCCAAGACACTAAACCTTAAATATCCTCAGTTTTGTGTAATGAAATGAAATTTTATGTTATAAAAAGGCGGGATGTTATAGTTGGTATCAAAGGACGGTTTAGTTATTTGTGGAAATTAGGATATAAAAACTTTAGGAAGAACCCTATAGAAAAGTTTAAATATAGGAAATCTTCCAGATATTTTGGTGAGTATTGAGTAAGGGGTTTCCAAGAAAATACATCCCTGTCTGGATACGAGCAGGTAGAGGTGGCTCTGGCACAGATGTACATAGGGATAAAACCCGAAAACACCGCTTTGAGCTAGACTCGAACGGGAACTGGTACACGACAACGGGCCTTGCTGCACTCTTGGTTACGACACTGCCGGGGGATATGCTTGGGTAAATTCATAAGCTTAGTATGAACCATTATTAAAGGAACAAAGATAAAATAAAAATAATGATTCACATAAGAATATACGATCATGGATAACCTAGATTGGAACCTAGGGGATCGCAAGTTAGGATATACTTATATTCTGCAAGTTTATCCTTTTATGCTTAAAGTTTCCTTTTCATGATTATTGGCGAAGTATTTAAGCCCCTAATTATAATTTATCTTCTTAGTTAATGGTGGGAAATGGAAGATCATGTCCCAACAACAAATCTGATGGAAAATGCGATGATTGCCGTATTAATATGACAGAGTGGATTAGGGGATTAAAAGATGATTATTATTTTGGAAGACGTTCACTATTTTGGGGACCCTATATGATCAAGGTAAATAGATTACTATGGTATTTTCATTGAGGAGTAAGGTTGACTTATATTTTGAAGAATCGATGAATTTAAGGCAGACTTATAGTAATTTAGGTTACTTATGGAAATGATTAACCTATCTTGGGGTAAATATGTTTAGGTTAGTTACTTTTGTTATAAGATGTTAGGAGTGGATGATGTTGTTTGGAGATGAATGATAAAGTTTACCTTGGATGACTATGTTATCAAATCCTTCTTGTATTTGGGTTTCAATATTAGTTTGGTTTATTTTGAGTATTTTTAAGGACAGTTATTTACGGAATGGTCTATGATGAACTCTGGGTAGTACCATGGAACTTTGAAGATTTAAAAGTAGTTTCCATTCCTATGAGATTATTTCTTTTTGAAGAGTTGTTTTACCTTAAACTTTCTGTTTTTGGGATAATGTTTAAAGATAGATGAAATAGATGGTTAATCTTTTCTGGATTATGTGATTATCTAGAAGATGATTCTTGTGTTTTGATGAGACCAAGTGTTTTTTAATGCTCATCGTTTGGAGAAAATATTATTTTTGGGTAGAAACTTATTAAAGGATGAAACTCTACATGAAGGTAGGTATATTTTCTTATGATTTTGTTCTATGTAGCAAATGAATTCCCCAAAATTATAAAAAGGAACGTAAAATAAAAATGTTGTTGGTTTACATTTCCTACTAGGTAATCAAAGACCGTTTACACACATCATAAGTTTGGGATTTTCTTATGGTTAAATTTCTCCTAATCATGTTCTCTATCACTCTCCCTCAGAACTTGACCTTTTGTTTTCTCCTCCATGTCCATGTATTCCTACATGGAATCCTAGTGTGGGTTAACTCGGGTGGCCTTTGTACTTCCCTTTCTTTCTTTTAAAGTAATAGTTTTACTGAATCCTTTTTCGATGTGGGAATTTCAATGAAATTTCAAAACCCAATTTTAAAAATTGCGAGGACGCAATTTCTTAAGTGGGGAAGATTGTAACGACCCAAAATTTTAAATAAATCTTGTTTCCTAATTTTATGTGTTATTTTTATACTCAACAAAAATGTTTCATTTGATAACATGAGTATAATTAAAATGAGACTGTTGGGTTTTGACTATTATTTGACCATTGGTCAATATGACCGCTGGAAACTAAACGTTTTAGCTATTGTCTCTAAATACAAGAAATCTTGGTTAATTAATATAGAAAGAAGATTCGATGGCCTCACCTAGTAGTCTTGGACCGATCGAAGCCCATATAACAGAACTTAGGAAAGAGGTAGCACCCTTGGGCTTTGCTCTGGACCAAACCCAAGCTGAACTTCATCGTGTGAAGCTAGAACGTGATCGCCTTCGCGAGAAGTTCAAACTGATAGAAATTACTACTCGTGCGATGTTGTCCGAGCCTCCCTCGGATTCTCTCACCTTAGCACACCTTACACTTAGGTCCTATGCTGGTGTGATAAGGGGCTATATAAGGAGAACGTAACTGCCTTGTGTAATCCTTTGTTTTAAATAAAAATTGGGATTTCTTCTTATGATAAAGTTTATGAATTTTCAAATGTCCGGATAAATATAGTATGCATATTTTTGATGAATTTTAGAGAAAGGATATTTTAAAAATGTTTATGTAAACCTTAAATAAATAAAAATGTGTAATGATTTTCAAAAAATGGTCTTCTACAATTATGTTCAGTACAAAATTTCGAGTCTAATAAGATCAACTTGATTTTTGATAAATAGTAAATTATGAATAGTGATTTTACGCTTAGGATTAGTAATGTGACCAAATGGATTATTAATTTCACTCAAAGGAAGTTTTAATATAATTTAGACATCTAGATTAAGGAATGAGATTCAATAAAATGGGTAAATAACAGTTTCATAAATTATTATTCAAGTATTCGTTTTTTTCGGGTGAATAGTGTTTTTTAATTAAAAATTAAATTAAAAATATTTAGAAAATTATTTTTATAAAATGGATTTCATTTTTGAACTCATAGCATCGATATTATATTTAGGTAATTTTTGGGGATTTTTCTGAAAAAAAATGAATTTTCGATGAATAGTGTGTTTATTTAAAAAATGAATTAAAAATATTTACCAAATTATTTTTATAAAATAGAATTCATTTTTGAAATAAGAGCATTGATATTTTGTTAATGTGAAATTTTGGGATTTTTCTGAGAAAGTTGAATTTTCAGTGAATAGTAAAAATACAGTTTTAGGGTTTCGGTATGTTTAATGACATCATAACTGTGTCATGATGATGTCATGAGATATTTTAAGGGATGGTCGAATAAAGAGGATGAATTATTGTGTGGGGGTCCCCATGTGGCCTAACTCTATGGGAAGTACCATGGGAGGGCCCATGCTTTTGAGAAAACCACTTTTGAGGTGTCCCTTGGTCATTAATGCCTTGTCCCCTCACTTTCCCTATAAATACCAAGCCCTCCTATCATTGTTTCGAATCAAAAACCATACTCAATGAAGTTCTGGTCTCCTTACCTCCCAATGAGTCCTCCCAAGGTGCCCCCAATCCCTCAAGGTCCCAACCTTTGAGTTTTAAGAGTTACGTTTTAAGGTAAGGGATCCGACCTCTCACTTTCTTTTCGAGTAATCTCTTTTATGTCATTAATTTTATGCTCCATGTTATTATGTTGGAGTATGTTCTTTTATATTCATTATACTGTCCTTTTTATGTTCATATGATGAGATACCCCCTCTTACTCTCATCATTTCATTTTATGAATGTTTAAGTGGCGCCGTTAGGCTGCCAAATTTTTTGTAACAGATTCTTTCACCCTTCTCATTTTCAAGATCTATTTTCTTTTCAAGTATTTCAAGTTCCTTTTTATTATGTTGGGGTATGATCTCTATATCTATCATACTGAACCCTTATTTTCATATTATGAGAGACCCTATTTTGATCTTGTCAAATCATTTTTGGTTGAAGTTTAAGTGACGCCGTTAGGCTGCCGAATTTTTAAGGGATTCGTTCGCCTTTCTCTTTTTTCAAAGATCTACTTTCATGTCAAGTATTTCAAGTTCCTTTTGTATTATGTTGGGGTATGATCTCTATATCTATAATACTTATCTTTTATGTTCATATGATGAGAGACCCTATTTGATCTCGTCAATTCATTTTTGTTGAAGTTTAAGTGACGTCGTTGGGTTGCCGAATTTTCATAAGAGAAATCTTATTTTTTTTCTTCCTTTCATGTTCTTCATTTCATATGGTATATATTTAAAATTTCATTACCATGTTCTCAAATCCTTTATATTCTGTCCCTCTACGGTTTTATGGGTCATTTATGAGTGTTTGACCCATGTTCCCTCTCTTTTCAATGTTTTCTAAAACCCCGAAACATAGCCGTTATGCTGCAGAATTTCCGTCTCAAAATGTCTCTCTCTTTTTCTAAAGTACATTTATTTTATTAAGTGAATACTCAAAGATATTTCTTCAAAAGGGGTATTCACATATATAACAAAATGTTTTAATTTAAATTCTGGGATTTACATACATGAGACCCGCTCTCCCCTTCTGTGGGTTTAAAGTGACGTAAACATCATGTCTTTAAAGCAGTTTTTAAAATGTTGTGATTATGAAATGAAACCCATTTATTTTATGCTATATGGTTTGTTTATGAAATGATTTAAGATGATTTATGTGGCTCACATGATAATAAAGGAAAATTTAAGGGTGCTCCCTGATAGCGCTCCAATGCATTGGGTAATGATGTAACCACTAGAGATTACAATTTTCACGATATCTTGGTGAATAACCTTGGTAATTTTCAAATGACACATTGGGGATGGACCTTGGTGATATGTTCATGATTGTCTATGTTAAATGAGGTAGCCAAATCTTAAAGTTATGAAACATTTTATTTTTCTTAGGATATATCTCATGATTTATTTCTCATGCCTTAAAGTTCTTTTCATGACCTTATTGAAGTATCTCAAGTTCACATGTAAACTGTTTCTCTTGTTTCCCTTACTGGGCCTTCTGCTCACCCTTTCTTTTGATTTATGTCCCCAGGTTATGAGATGCAGTAATTAACCTAGTATGAACATGAGGAGAATCCTTTAAAGTGTTTAAGAAGAATGTTTTATGTTTTCATGTTTTATGTTCCTAGTTTCCAAGACACTAAACCTTAAAGACCCTCAATTTTGTGTAATGAAATGAAAGTTTATGTTATAAAAAGGCGGGATGCTATATGTCAATAGGATCTATATTGAATAATTCATTGAAGATAGAAGTTTGGAAGAAATAAAAAATAAACAAACATAAAAGAGAGGAGAGATGGAGAGTGGGTGACATGAGGGGAAAGGAGGATAACCCCATATGAAATTCCCATTGTTACATCAGGAAATATTTATATAATTTTTTAATCAATCATTTATTATTTTTTCACCCAACTTATTTATTACATTATTTAATTCAAAATACCCTTTATAGCCATGAGTTACACCCAAATAACTTATTAAACATTTTTTATCTGAACCCCCAATACATTTAATACACAGTTATTATATATGAATATTAAAATTCATATATATATATACACATATACACCTTATATATACATATAAACATACACCCAGAGATATATATATATATATATATATATATATATATAACCAATATATAAACACATACGTATATAAACCAACAAATGTATACACACGCACACGCACACACACACACAGATATATATATAAACACACACACATATATTCATATATATACATATATATATAAATAATATATACATGTTATATACACCCGCACATGAATATATACACCTGCACATGCATATATACATGCATATATACACCATTTAATTTGTCATACATGAAAATTATTTTCCCCAAATAATAATCATAGAAATAATAACAATAACAATATTAATTATTATTATTAAGAAAACTCACAACATTTCCACCATTAACATTTAAACATGAATTCCATAAAATGATCATAATAAATAATAAATTAACATCAACCACACATTTTCATTTATTTGATTATAACATTGTAATAATATCATCATTATTACATAACCTATCAATAAATATTTACACATGATGGAACTTCACTAATTAATTATGTTGGTTTAATTACACATGGTATTTCCATTTTTTCCTCAACACAAATAATAATAATAATATAATTATTATTACCCTTACATGTGATGTAACATCCTAACCCATGTTATTGACTCTGATCCAGAATTCCACAAGACCTCATGTGCATCTCCTTGTACGCAAGAGGCTACCAACTACCAGTGATGAACTGATTCCATTAATGGGGAGACTATTCCCTCAATATCATTTCATAGGATCAATAATCAACCATAAAAAATTTACTAAATAATTAGATTAAACATATGGGAAAGTAAATATGGAATACATGTAATAAAAAAAATTTGTCTCCCATAAGTGGAAATAATGACCATATGAAATAAACCAGATAAAGTAAATAAATAAATAGTGGATCCACTGGAGTCTGTCTCAATCTACTACTATCTTCATGATCCTCTTATTATCTATCCACCACATGGCACTTGTCCCTTCTCCAGATCCCTCATGCAATCTACAAGCACATAGAAATGTATGAGTAGGGACATAATAGCGTTCAATGTGTAACAAGGATAAAAACACAATAAAAAATAGAAGGCTATGTGCTAACTAATCCACCACAAACCCCATGATTTTACCATCTTCAAATCTATTCTAGATGGATAATTAATGTGGAAAAGATTCAAGGATTAGTCGTGAGGATAATGAATCATGCTACTCAACATCATGTGATCATGTGACTTGGAATAAATGCTCATCAAGAAGGTTATGTTATCATCATGTACTAGGGATCAAGATCTAATCATCATCCCATAATCATCGAGTAAAATAATAAGGATTTAGATCTATTCAGCATCCCATAGTTGACTGATTAACATAATTGGAATTGAGAGCTAATCAGCATCCCTTCTTCATCGTGGTTTATACTAGGGATGGAGAGCTAATCATCATCCCTTAATAATTAAAGTTTATTCTAGGGATTGAGAGATAATCATAATCCCTTAGTCATCAAAAAATATACTAGAGATCAAGAGACAATCATTATCCCTTAGTCATCGATTGAATCACACAGTATCCTTAAGGAATCATCGTATCCCTAACCTGTGTATAGGCCCATCATCATCATTTTTTCTAGTCTTGCACACTCCCCCTCAAAGGGATAACATGTAATTATGGTATACCTATCTTGGGATCCAAGAATAATACCACAAAGAATAAATAACATGTTAGGATACTTGAGAAAGAATACCATATCATCATAAGTAAAGCATCACACACAATACATGTGATCAACATAACACATGAATAACAAGCTATAAAGAATTCATGGAATCAAGCGTGACATAAGGTCTCCAAGGCTATACCCACACCCACATACGAACATAATCAAGCATGGCCATCAAAATATGTCCATGCATAATCATATTAATGGAAACATGTTTAAAATACCCCAAAATGGTATAGAACTTCCTACCTCAAAAGTCATCTATGTAGAAAGGTGGGTATAAACCGGTCAAGAACACCTCTTCATGACCTTATTATAGAAATTTCAACACTCCCGGTTCATCAAGGTTTCCTAGAACCTATAACATCTCTTTTATTTCAAAAAGAAATAAAATATCACATTGAATGATGCTTTATCTCTCCTGTATAATTTTCATATTATCATTAAAAATATCACATGAATATATATTTTCTCTCCCATGAATAGTTTTCAAATTATCAATTAGGTCAAAGCATGTGATCATTATATTCCCCTTTTATAATTATCATTTGACAATTTATTATAAATTATTCTTTATAATTATCATTTTTTAATTTAATACAAATTATTATTTTATAATTGTCCTTTTATAATTTAATTCAAATTGTCATTTTATATTTATTTTTTATAATTTTATCCTAAATTATCTTTTATAATTATCTTTTGATAATTTATTATAAATTATCATTTATAATAAACTCCTGATAGGTTATTTTAAATTATCCTTTATAATTATATTTTGATAATTTAATTACAAATTATACTTTTATAATTATATTCAATAATTCTAACCTAAATTGTGCTTTCTATTTATTTTTTTGGTAATTTATTTTAAATTATCCTTTATAATTATATTTTGATAATTTATTAAAAATTATCATTTTATTATTATATTTTATAATAATCTCGGATAATTAATTATCCATGGATAATTATCTTATTATAATCTCTTTTAAATTATCATATGAAAATATTATATAATTACTTATAATTACCTTTTAATTGTTTTTAGAAATTATCTTCTATAATATCATGCAATTATTCCTTGATAGATCATGGTAGTTATTTTCAACCAACATCAAAAATTTATCCTTCGATAAGTCATGCAATTACACAATTATAATTTTATTTTAAAAAATTGTATATTAAATTTCAAAGTGATTCTTAATATATATATATATATATATATATATTGATAATTTTCTAAAAAATTATGCATTGATAAATTTCACAAAATTATCTATAGATAATTTGATTACTTATTATTTATTGATAATCCATATAATTTATGTTTGATAATTTTTATAAATTATCTACAATCATATAATGTGATTATCGATATATATATATATATGTGGATAATTTTCCAAAAAATTATCTTTTGGTAATCCAAATAAATATATATTTTGATAAATTTTGGGATTGTTATGTTATTTTAATTGTTTTATAATGTTTAAGGAAAATAAAATAAAAAAATAATAAATATATAGTTAGGAATACCTGCAGTACAACACACTATTGAAAGGATCCCACAACCACTTCAAATTGGAGAAAATTTCCTGAAGAGAAGATCAGTGGCTTCATCAAAATGTGAGGAGGTCTCTCAAGCTTGTTAATGAGATGCTAAGTACGAATCACACCACCGGGCATTTAATGAACAAAAAACGTGTCTATTAATCAACTGAATTAATATCTGGTTTTAAACCATTAATAAACTTGGGAATCAATGAGGATTTATTTATTTCTTCCATTTCTGGCATTTCTGATTTTTAATAAGTCAAAACACTCTATTTTGATGCTTTCAAAACACCTTGTATTCATTAATGGGGGAACAATATGGAAAATATGAAGAATATGAAAAATATTTCTAAATTTAACTATATAAATTAAATAATTATTTAATTTATTTATAAAAAATTAATTTAATTGGTTACCTAACCAAAACACTCACTGCACACAAAAGTTTTACCCCGCCTAGGTTAAAACCCCCGTTCCAGACCTAATAGTGGTCTTGTATTATTCATACAATGCACTATTTTGGGGATATTTAATTATTTTTGAAAATAATATAATAAAAAATATTAAATAATTTATTTTCTCAAGAGATCAGTCCAAACATCTAACACTAACAAATGTTATACCTCACCTAGGGTAAACACCACATCCTATACCTAACAGTGGTCTCTAATTTTCAATACAAGGCACCATTTTGGATTTATTAAATTATTTTTAATAAAGTACACTCATGTAATATAATGTATTTAATATTTTTATTCCATATTTTCCAAGGATTTATGGGCCTCATAATATTACACTAACTCAATGTCTACATCCAAAAATATTTGATTGACTATTCCATTATGTAACTAGGATTTAACCCTTACACAAATTCTATTACACCTTCATTAAGTTATTTTCATTGATAAATCATTTTTTTTCACACAAGACACTTATAATTTAACAAAAAGAGGGTTTTATTGTCTTTTTAAAATTATTGATATTAAAATTCTCCTCCTACATTGACTTCTCTTCCTCATGATGTATCTCTAGTAGTCTTTATTGAACAACTCAGTCCACTGATCTTGAACATCAAACTCATGTTCTAACGTTTATTCCTTGTTTTTTTTCATACTCAACCATAGTTATGGAATCTTATTCTTATTACAATAACTAAGTGGAGGACTTCATATTAACACTTCTCTACTCCCTAAACCACATAGTAGGTGTGGGATAATTCTCAATTTTATTCTCCTGCAAATCCAATGGTAAATCAGAAACATACTCCCTAATAAAAGTGTTCTGGATGAATCGGTCATTGGTCTGGGAGTGGTGTTGATGAAAATACATAAGATAGTAGTTTATGGTACTCATCAACTACAACCCCATGATAAGAACTACACTACACATGATTTGGTTCTGGCAGTCATGGTCTGCACTCTGAAATTTTGGAGACACTATCTCTTCGGTGACAAGTTTTTTTAGGGACCACAATAACCTTCTCTATACATTCACACAAAGATACTTGAATATGAGGTAGAGATTTTGGGTTAAGTACCTCAATACATTCGATTTGGAGATGAAATATGTACCTACTAAGGTAAATGTCATAGTATATTCCCTTATCCACAAGACATAAGCTGATTTGGAACTTGGTGAGATCTCCTCAGAGGATCAATGGTACTTGATGATTTTTTTAGCTTAATAGAGGATGGATGCATAAAAGGACCATGGTTATATGAATTTTTCTCTCTTTATATACACATCCTGACTTTTGGACCTAGTAAACTCCAAATAGAAGTCAAACCCAGAGTGTGTAGTAATGTGGGAAAACCTAGCAAGTAATGACTCAAGGACCGAATGGTTGGTGGATGATGATGAAGTGATCAGGGTTCATGGAAGAGTAGTAGTCCATACATAAATCATAGAGGATATGGTGAGGGATTACAATACCTATAGACATTTGGTACATCCTAGTGCAACAGATATGTATCATGACTTTAGTTTGAATTTTTTGTCGCCATGGATGAAGAGAGACATTTCTTGTTTTGTCTCCTGATTCCTTGCCTGTAAAAGGGTGAAGGTCGAGCACCAATGTCCTGGTGGATTATATTAGCCACTCATGGTACCTATATGAAATTGGTAATAAATTATGATGGAAATTTTAGTAGGGTTACCTAGGACCCTGAGGATTTGTGACACAATCTGTGTGATTACTGATAATTCAATGAAGTCTGGTCACTTATTACCAATCAAAGAGACTCACTCGGTGGAGGATATGGTAAAGCTATATGTATAAGAGATCATGTGCCAACATAGAGTATCATTGATATTTGTTTTAGATATATATACATTTTTTATATTGTTCTTCTTATAGTTCATTCAATCATCCCTAGGAAATCAGATTAGATTGAGCACGATGCACCATCCTCAGACCAATGGATAGTATAAGTCGACTATATTCATATTGTAGGATGTGATTCTAGATTTCATAATAGACTTTGGAGGAACATGGGATGATCACCTAGCCTTGATTGAGTTTTCATAAAACAATAGTTATCAGGATTTAATTCAGATGGCACTTTATGAGGCACTTTATGGGAGGTCATGTTGGTCACCACTATGTTGGCATGAGACAGGTGATGCAATAGTTTTTTCCCAAGTATAGTTTAGGAGACCTCTAAGAGAGTGCAACTGATACAAAATAGATTTATCATTGATCAGAGAATACAATGATCATATATCGACCATAGGAGTAGACCCTTGGAGTTTGATGTGGGAGATCATATTTTTGGGATATTGACTCCTCGATTCGGGCATAAACTTCTGGGGAAGAAAGGTAACCTAGAACTTCATTTTTTAGACCCTCTGAAATCACCAAGAGGATAGGGGAATTGGTGTATTGTCTAGACCTAACCTTTCACTATCGATATATACATGATGTGTTCTATGTGTCAAAAATTTAGAGGTACATACCTATCCCTACACATGTTATTGATTTTTAGGGACAATGATCTGAAGACCGACACATCTTATTAGGATAATCAGGTGCAGATCATATATCAAAGTGACAAGGTGTTGTAAGGCAAGACAGTACCACTAGTTTTGATTCAATGGTATCATGGATGAATCTAGGAAGAGATGTGGGGACATTAGTATAATGTTCAAACTTAGTTGACTGAGTTGTTTATGAAACAAAACTAACGATACTTCTTGAGGATGAGAAGTCGATGAAGGGGGATAATCGTAATATCCTAAATTTTACTAAGATAATAAAATCCCCTTATTTATAAATTATAAGTGCCTTATGTGGAAAAACTGATTTATCAAGGAAAATAACTTAATAAATTTCTTAAAGGCTTTACATAAGGGTAAAATTCTAGGTAACACAGCGAAGTACTCATTCAAATATATTCAGAGTTAGATGTTGAGTTAGTCCAAGATTCTGAGGCCTTTCAAACCCTGGAGAATATGGAATAAAAATATTAAAAATACTATATTATGCATGTGAAATTTATTCAAAATAATTGAATAAATCAAATATGGTGCATCATATGAGAAATATAAGACCATTATTTGGTCTGGGAGTGGTGCTCGTAATGCTCTTTGTTGTAGTCTTATGCCATATATCCCAATTTTGAGTTATGGGGAGTCAGAATAAAACCCCAGATGGCAGGGGACAGTCCTACCATGTCACTATACAGTGGAGAGATGTTTAACTACCATGTGAAAGCTTAATGACGTGGTAGATTAAGGTGTGGTGTGGGGACCACATAGGATCATTACATTAAAGGTTCCTTTTATTTATCTATCCTTGGTAGACCCCACAAAAAACCTTAATCATCTATGTCATGAGGCTGACATGTGGAAACAAAACACCTCTCCACTACATAACCATGTGGTAAGAACTCTCCGCTACTATTTGCGTTATTATTACACCTTCCCCCAAACTCGAACTTGGGAACTCTAGTATAACAGCTCACCAAAGAGCATTATGAGTACCACTGAGAGTTCTTTCCACATGGTTGTATAATGGAGAGGAATTTTTCCACCACATGTAAGCATGATGATGTGGTTGATTATGGTGTGGTGTGGGGACCACCGAGGATCATTACATGTGATGTAACCAAATATCTAACAAACACAAAGATTATGTCCCGCCCTAGGTGAAACCAATATTCAGGACCTAATAAAGTTCTTTGTTTTCTCATATGAGGCATTGTTTTGGATATATTCCATTATTTTTTGAAAATATGTAATAACAATATTAAATAAATTATCCTCACATATGATTTGACCAAACACCAAACGTGCACAAATGTTATTTCATGCCTAGGGTAAAACACAAATACTGAACTCAAAAGTTTTCTCAGATTTCTCAAATGGTACACTATTTTTGATATTTTTCATTTTTTTAGAAAAATCATGCACGTGTAATATAATATTTTTTTAACTAAATCAATTCTATGTCTATATATGACCATGTAATTCAACACTATCTTATCTCCTCACTCCAAAAATATTCTATAGAATATTCTCAAATCATAATAGAGCTTTTACCCATACATAAATCCTTTAAATCATTTATTATGGGATTTTTATTGAAAATTCACATTTTTCACCAAAAATACTCATAAATTATATAAAAATATGATTGTATTATCCTTCAAATTTTGAGGAAGTTACCATTATTCCCCTACATCGACTTCCCATCCCTGAGAAGTATCTATAGCGGTCTTGTTCAAACAATTCAGGCCACTAATTTTAAATATCATACTCTTCTCATATCTCTATAACATGAGGGAAATGGGAACATATTAAAATCATATCCAATATAAGGGATCACCCATGGTTCTCTAATGATTCTACACATAACCCATGGTATACCCCTCTGATAATTAACCCTAGTCTCTGTACCTGCATATTAATCAAAGTCATCATATATATACTAACAAAACAAACATGTTCAGTTCAACTGATAAATTTTAATTATGATATATCATAACAATAGGGAAACATAGATATATCATACAATCAGAGAAACTATCTCGAATAGATAGCACAAATAAGACATTTAAATAAAGAAATTTTATGGAGCATAATAAAAATTATATACCTGGCATGTGAACCAACATCCCTCGTCATGATTTATAAATACACCTAGAATATCATAAATCACATATCAACATTTTTTTATCCCATAAGGTGAATTTAATCTATGGTAATATGAACAAATAATTTCTTCTACTTTATGTTAACTTGGAGGTTCATTATACAGTTCTGGTTAAATACTATCCTAGTTCCTTTGCATGAGTCTCGACCATCCTAACTTTTGTATAACCTTTCCCAACACAAGACAAGGAGAAAAAAAGTTATTGTGTCATGATCCTCAGATACCATTTTTAAAATTGTAAACTGAACCACTAGGTCCCATCCAGAATGCTACAAGACCTCATGTGCGCCTTCCCGTTTGAAAGTGGTTTACGACTAGTAGTACGGGTATCAACTGGAACCATAGGGAGATTATAACCTCCATCAAATTTCACATGATAAATTAATAACCAAACTATAACAATAAGAATTATAATAAACATAATCATAGTAAATATAGAATGGTAACTAAATTCATCATAAAAATAAATGGATCCAAAAGTGGCATGTCTATCTAGTGTACAAAGTATAAAATAAAAAAATAAACAACCACAGATCTCCCAAAGTCCATCCTAGTCCTCTACTAGCTCTGTGATCCTCCACTTGGCCATCAAACCTAAGGTCGCTTCCCTTCATTGGATCCCTCATGAAATTTATAGGTTCACTAAAATGACCGAGTATGGTGTTTTTATAAAAAAAATTTAGACACCACCAATTCTTCCTTAACCAATGTTTATCAAGTATAAAAGTGCATTCCATAATAATCATAAATGCATAACATAAAAATAAACATAAAATTGAAAACTGAGCATTCAGGTACTAACCAAGCCTATACAAACTTTGTTGTACCAGAATCATCTCCATGCCAAAAGGATAAGTCATAACTGATGTAAGGATAAACCTAGATAGCCATGGGGCTAGTGAATCAGTCACTCGAGATCCTTGTGGAATCATGTATACATAAAACTTAGTGTTACCTAATCCTCTTGTACAACATGCTACTTTGAATTACACCAGGCATCGAGTGCGCCACTCAACAGTTCAATGGGAATAAAATAACATCTTAATTGGAATAACACAAGGTATAAAGCATGCTACTTGGTAGTTTACTTGACATTGAATAACATGCTACTTGGTATAAAACCAGGAATCAATTGTGCTACTTGGTAGTTCATTGGGCATCGAGTAATATGGTACTTGGCATCCATGCATCGAGTGAATCCTCAACATGAAAAGTTTTTGGAATTATAATATCTCTACTCTATGCTCGCTTCCATCATCACAATCATCATATTTCATGAAAAAACTCCCTCTAAGGGGTAAAGTATTCATAATTATCCACCAACTTCAAGCATCAAGAACAATGCCTCCAAAGGTAGTGTGACATATAATAATATAGATCATACAAGGAAATCATGGAATGACATAACATCATGAGTAATAATAGTTATAAACAAACACATGTGATCACCATAAAACATGGAATAACAAGCTACACATTCATAAAGGGACTCATGTCTACACACAGAAACATATGATCACTATCAATAATGGTCAACAAGTTATGATAATAGATGTATCACATCAAGTAATCATTGTACATATAAATAGATCTTTAAAAACATGATGAGTTTCAGTAGCTACACATGCGATCAAAATTAAACATGTTCTTTGAGGCGATCTAAACATGTTCATAGAATAAATCAACAAAGATGGTCTCATGGGTAAATTTCTAAAGTATCACAAAAAACACCTCAAGGTGTATATTTAGTATAAAGTAATCATATGTGATCATGCCTCAAGAATCAGTGTACAAAAAAATAATCCATCGCACAAGGTTTAATATGTCCCCAAATACCATTTCAATTTATTAGGAATCATTCATATAATTACTTAACAATAAATCTCAATTAATTAATTAATCAATATTATTATTCATAACGCAACAGTAACTAATGGTCATTCACCCAAAGTGGTGAACCTCATATGCAATGCCAATAAAAATGCATTAAAACAAAGGGTAGAGAACACATGACCATCTACACATAGCCACATATGATCATAATCACGTATGATTAGAAAATATGTTTAAAAATAAATTATAAAGGGAAACTTGGGTAAATGAAAGCACATAAATGTATATAACTGTCAGCCTTAGGTGCAATAATTATTTGATAAAAAACGTTGACATCCAAGTCTAGTTACACCACTAAATCTGCACCACCTTTGAAAAAAATTAGGATTAAATTTATACTCATCAAGAAGAATCCAACGACACAAAAGATGTGTCAATCCAATCAATATCAAAGAAGATATTTATGATATAAGTTTGGATGAAATAGTAAGAAAAATATAAATATAAAAGATGGGAGGAAAAAAGAAGGTGATGTGAGGGGAAAGGAGCACATCATTTGTAATTCCCTTTAGAGCCTCCTCCAAAACCCCCCTTTAAATAATTTTTTAATCTGTCATTTATTATTTTTCCACCAAACTCATCAATAAAATTAATTAATTCAAAATACCCTTTAAATACATACGCTACACCCCAATCACCTATTACACATTTTTTATCAAAACATCTTTCAAACAAATTTAATATAAACTTATTAAATATGAATTTTAAAAGAAATTTATTTATATACATATAGACCTCATATATATATATATACTCCCACTCTCACACACACATGCACACACCCATATATATAACCAATATATACATGTTATATATATAGACTAATCTTTATATCCACCAACACATGTATATATATATATAAACACCCACACACACACACATATATATATAAACAATTTATACACTTTATATATATACATATGTATATATATACTTGCACATGCATATATACATATATATATACCATTTTATTTCCCATAAATTAATATTATTTCCCCTATATAATAATAATAATAATTTTAATTAGTATTATTAAAAAACATATATCATTTCCACCATTAACATTTTAAACATGATTTCCATTAAATTATCATAATAGTTAATATAATAACGTTAACCACACATTTTAATTTATTTATCACAACGTAATAATATCATTTATTTTTCATAAACATCTTATAAATAATCATAATTGGAGAAACATTTCTCATTATTTAAGTGAATTTAATTACACATGTAATTCTCATTTTTTTTCTTCACCCAAATAATTATAATAATATAATTATTATTACCCTTGTATGTGATGTAACCAAATACCCAACACACACAAAATATTTTGTCCCACCTTGTGTAAAACCCGTATTCTGGACCTAATGGAAGTATCATGTTTCTCGTATGAGATACTATTTGGGAGATATTCTATTATTTTTGTAAAATATATCATAAAAATATAAAATCAATGATTCTCATGTGCAATTTGACTAAATGTCGGATGTGTAAAAATTTTAGGACATATCTAGGGTAAACCCAAAATCTCGGGCCTAATGGTGATCTCATATTTTCATATGATGCAACATTTATGATATATTTCATTTTAATGGAAAAGATTATGTGCACATAATATAATATATCTAATATTTTTATAAAATCAATATTGAGGCTCTACAGCCCATATAATTACATGCTAACTCAATGATTAACTCTAAAAATATTCTATAAAACATTCAAAAGTATTAATAGAGATTTTACCCTTATATAAATCCTTATAACCATTTATGAAGTGATTTTTACTAAAAAATTGTATTTTTCACATAAAAATGATCATAAATTATTTAAAAAGGGTGTTTTTTTATCCTTAAAATTTTGAGGATTATACAACATTGGATTTAGATAATATTTAGAGACAAATAGAAATAATTTTCACTCTTTTATGGAACTTATGATTCATTAAAAGTTAATTTTAGCAATTTAGACATAAAAAATTAATTTTTGGATATTCATTTCTTGGAGAAAGTGATGAATTGGAAACTGATCAAGGTATAACCAAGGGATAGAATTGTAATTATGAAATAGAAATATATTATGTATATATATTTCCTTATATTCTTAGAGAGTTAAATAATTCCTCAACATTAGAAAAAAATATCTTCAAAAAATTATCCTATTACATTCATATCAAATGAGTCAAGTGGTCTTTTTAATCATTAACGATTTATGGTTTTATGTTCTATAACATTCTATTAATCATTCACTTTTTATAATTAGTGACCTCTATCACTATATATAAATATTTAAACTTTTCTTCCATGTCCATATATTCATTTTCCACCAATTTTCTCTTACTTAGAAACCGAGTTGTTTTTTATTTCATATGATCTTTTTACTTCCTTTTCACTCCTATTAAGAGGTTATTTTATTAATGATTTTTACTATGTGAGTTTTTGATAAAGGGATTTTCAAATATCAAACTCCTGATTTCTGAGTGCAAGATCAAATTTCAAAGACGCAATTTATTTAATGTGGGGAGAATGTAACACTTTAAAATTATAAAATAAGAAAAATATATTCGATAGAGTATGTAATATGAAAAAAGATTCTTAACAACACAAAAAAATTATTTCTTCAATTTGAATCTCTTCAATAGCTTGTGGCACACGAAACCCCAAACCTAAATGGATCATAATATATTATATTATTATAACCTATATATTACATTATAAGGTATTCATATTACTAACTAAAAAATGAAAATTATTATTATCTATTAATTATAAATAAAATAAAAAACATTTAAAAGAAATTGAAATGTTTTCTAAAAAACTATATTTAAAGAACATTTTAGTCATGCATTTCCAACATAATTTAAAATTAATTTTTACCTCCTTTAAAAAATATATTTTTCAAAATGAAATTAATTTTTGAAATTATCATATCAAAATTAAATTAGGTTTAATTTTTGGGATTTTTATGAAAAAATAATTTTTCAATTAATAGTGAAAATACTGATATTTATTAGAAATTACATTTTTATTTAAATAATTTAAAATTTAAAATTATATTTAAAATTGTTTTTAAAGTAAAATTAGTTTAAATATATTAATATTTAACTAATTTATTTAATTAGAATCAATTTCATATTAAATTTTGATATTAAACCATTCTATACTTATGATAATTTTCTCTTTGGAAACCTACTTTTCGTTGCGTCTACGAGTAAACTTTTAAATTGGATTATTTTACTTCTATTAAATTAATTTATAAAAATGGATTACATATTTATAATAATGATAATTTATATTATTTAATAATATCAACATAAATTTTTACCATAATGAATATTGAAAATAGAAAAAATTAATTACCATGGTTTTGGTAAAAACTAATTTATCAGGGGTTAAACTTAGAAGATAAGGGTTAAAATGACCTAAAATTTTTTCAAAACCCATTTTGACCATATTTAGACCTTATAACCTTTAAGGTTCCATAATAGACCATTTTAGAGTCTTTTTTTAGGATAAAATGTGGTTATTATTGAATCTTCTCAAAAATTTCATGTGTTTTCTCTCCCCCACTTATTAAATGCCACCCCTATCCTCCCCACTCCACACTTAAAAATCCATTTTTCAGCCAATACATAAAATAATAACTTACTTAATTACCTTAAAACAAATTATATCACTCTTTTGATCATAAATCTAACCTAGGAAGGCTTTGTGTGAAAACCAAAACCAGTTTTCTGAAGAAGAGGTAACATTCTTAAACGAGGGTTTTTTTATTCTTCCAAATCCTTGAAATATAAATAAATAAACATATATATTAACCTCATTATATTTCATATACTTAGATATTATTTTTTTAATTTTCTATCTCCATATCATCTTCCATCAAATGGGAAACAAAATCATTGATCGTGAGTATGATAGACTACCACGTCGTGAACCGATGTAATTCATTTTCCATAACCACATTTAAAGGATTGATATAGTGATTGATTTTACCCATATATATTATATTAATAATATAATTATACTTATATAATTATAATATCACATATACCCTTTTACTTTCCATTTTGTTTAAATTACCATAACATCACTTATGTGTATGGAAAACTACCACCTCACGGAGCGATGTGATCTATTTTCAATTAGGATTTACATGGAATGTAATAATGATAAATTAAATAAATATATGTGAGATATATTAAATTTTATTGATAATGTAAAATTAATATTTTAATAAATTCCTTAACCTTTCACCCATTAAGAAAATGATAATGCCGCTTGTGTGTATGTACGACCTACCATCTCCATGAACAGATGTGATACATTCTCCATATTCAAATTTTAGTAATGATTTTAAAATTTTATATAATGAAAAAAAATTATATTCATGAAATTTAAATAATTATGTAGATGATGGAACTATATAATATTTTCATGAACCGAAACTTTCGTGAAAAAAACGTGTATGAGAAAACAAGGCAATTAACACCCGAAATAATGAAAATAATGAAATATTATTAATAAATGGTTAGTAGAATGATATAATAGAATAATATATGATATTATAATGATTAATTTAGTTCTTTTATAAATTTATAACTTACTTAAAATAATTATACATGAGGTAATCATGTTTAACCAAAATAATTCATGAGGTAAGGGACTTCATCTCAATTTCTCTTAACTGAGGCTTATTATACTGTTACGCATCTAAGTTGTTTACATTGTGTGTATAATGTTAATTTTAATTGTAATATAATTATTCATAAATAATTCATGGTAATTTATATATTTTAATTATTTCATCCATGTGTATTTGACCTAAAAATTACCTAGTAGAAAAGAATTTCAAAACTAAATTTATTTTTATTGGGCTACATTAATTCTTTATTATCTTTGAAATTATATGATTATGTGGGTATTGAATTTTGAGAATATTATGTTGTATATACAATTTTTTATCTATATTTAAATTATATACACATAATATATTAATTTTTTAATTATCACTTCAATATTATGATCTTTTTAATGGTTTATTTCATAATCTCATTTTAATTGGGATTGTTTATGCTTGAATTCCCAATAAATGAAATCATTTTTTCTTTGAATAATAAAAACATTTCATTTTCATATCCTTTAGTTATTCATGATATTTTCAATTAATAGTACCATTTCCCCTCTTTGGTACTTAAAATGATCAAGAAAATGTTTTTTATAAAATTCAAATTCATTTCATTCTTAGGTTGAAAATCCTTTTTCTTCAAAATACATGTTTTCAAAAAAAATGTTTTCAAAAATGAATTTAAAATTTCCCAAATAATTTATTCAGTAAATTTTTACCCATGTTTTAATTTTTTCAAAATTAAATCAATATAATATTCATGACATTTTCCAAATGAGGTCTATTTTTATTTTACCGAAAATGTGAATGGAGTCTTTATTTTTACATGTACTACATGTATAAAATTTCTTGTCATCATGACCACTCAATGTTTTAAATAATCCCTTATAATTTTTAAATTTTATTTTCAAATAAAATTTTAATGATATTTTGATGGTATTTATATACATCAATTACAAAATCCTTTTATTTTAATTATACTCTATTAGGGGATATGTTGTATTTATACCATCCTTATTCATTATATGGATGTTTTATGATAATTTTTACCATGTAAAGTACTAAAATTCACTTTCTTCATTCATTTTCTTATTCGTTAACTTTCCCTTTAAATATTCACTTTTTATTCATCATTGGGAACTAAATTTCCTATAATTATCCATATTATTTATCATGGATATGTTTATTTCTTAAACCATATATCATTACTACATACAATGTTCTATATTTAAAGTGTTCTATTTATCTAGTGAAATATACATAAATCTATATTATTTTCTCAATATGGATAATTGATGACAATGAACATTGTTCACGAATTAAATTTATTATTTTATATATAAGAAATTTTTAATACATATAGTTATGGGTGGTTCCTTGAATTATTTACCCCCTCGATCCATCATTATTCTCATAAGGCGAATCAGTAAGCTAGAATTAAACTATTTTCTACCTATAGTTTTAAACTATCATGTGAAAGGACTGGACAATAGATAAATCATGAATCCATATATCATGAAATCTAATAATTAATAATATCCTTCATTATGAATTAAATTATTATTATCCTTGATATTTTCATAATGATATTATCTCTCGATGAATTTATTTCTCAGTTTATTGATTAAATGGAATGTGTTTTCAATTATTTACCTCTTTATATCTATTAAGACATTTATATTAATTATAGTAATGTTATTTAAGTGGTATCTGTGTTAAATATTTACCTTTCTCTATTGATTATTCTTTATCTAATCCGGATATTCAAGTTATTGATTAAATGGCATGTGTGTTATGATATTTACCATTCAATGTTGATTAAAAATTATTTATTCATGATATTCGAGTTGTTTAAATGTAATTAATGTTCATTTATATACCTTTCCATGTCTATTATATTTATTGATTCATGATTTCTTCTACATTATGTATCTCTTACTGTATTTATGATCTCACCTTTATTTAGTTTTCTTTCCTAGGAATTCAGGTTGTGTACTTTGATTAATATTCAAGGATATGCTAGAGGGAATAATGATATCCTAATAAAAATGATTTTTTAGTTTTTATATTTAAATGTAATATGGTAATCTTGTATGCACCTATTTTACCATGGCTACTAAACTATTTAGTCTTTTGAGATGTGATTCCTTATATCTTATGTCAATGAAATAATGTGACTATCAGCTCTGGGATACTAGAGTCGGGGTCATTGCAGTTCCAACATCATAATAACAATTAATTATATTTAATATATTAAATTAATCATTTTATAATTGTTTTGGGTCAGTCTCAAAATTCCCAACAGTTCCGTATCCGATGAAATGTGGACATACTTTCCAAAGGCAGGCGTTCGCCGGGTGGTTTGACCAGCGACACTTAAGAACTCACATTGGTCAAGAGAATGGGAAATCGGGCTCATCAAACCCTTTTGGGGGGAATTATGTCCTATTCCAAGACACTCTTATATATTTAAGACGTATTCATATGTTCGTGAATCTTTGGTTTATACCTAAGCATAGTATCCACATACTTCTCCTAGTGGGAAATAGTCAGTGGGACGTAGGGGATCAGAATCATTTCTGCCCATGGTTTACCATCCCTCGTTGGATTAATGACCCCAAGGAGTCGGGACTCATTGAGGAGGTACTAGGAGTGTTGTGGTGAGCCGATGTGAAGATAGTCAGATCGACCAGTTGTTGGGCTTGAACCTCAAGGAGGCTTCATATGTACCCTACCTAGGAGATATGGATCAAAGTCCACGTAGTTCGAATTGGGGTGTCGGAGGACCGACGTGAAAGTGGACACGGGGGGTCCGATGGTGATCGAGCTTGAACCTCTTGGAGACTTCTTACGTATCCCTGTGGAGGGGAATCAAAGTCCTCCTAGTTCGCAATGTATTGGGTCTTACACTCTAATGAGGCTCATGGTGATAGATTAGGGCTTACACTCTGAGGAGGTCCATGGTGATGGATTGGGGCTTAAACTCTGAGGAGGCCAATGCTGATGGATTGGGGATTACACTCTGAGGAGGCCTATGGTGATGGATTGAGGCTTACACTCTGAGGAGGCCCATGGTGATGGATTGAGGCTTACACACTGAGGAGGCCCTTAAGAGGATTTCATGGTCGATGCTTACTCTAAGCCTACGTGAGTCATGCTCGATGTGATAAACAAGAGGCAGCAGGGACCAGACGATCATGTCGTGAAAGGTGCGTCCGTGAGAAGTGGAGTGGGGCTTACGCATGAGGGCGGCCCAGAAAGTCGGGGCTTACTCTGGTATGGACACCCATGGCGACGAAGCGTAGAGGGAGAGGGAAATAGGGGATTTTGTGCCCATCACCTCGCTTATTCTTGGGGGAAGTACGGAAGTGCATGGGAGCTTCCTTCTGATGGGTATTTTACTACCCCCCCCCCCCCCCGACGAAAGGAGAAATTCCCCAGCCCCAACAAGTGGAGGGGAAGAGAGGGGTCTCCTGAGCTCAGACTCCACATTACCATGGGAATGTGAACCAATGAATGCTTCAGAAATCCACTCAAGGTTCAGAGAAACCCCTTCACCCCTATTTACCATCGGTATGTGAACTCAAAATGGTGTGTTGATGAACCTAAAGGTTACATCAAACGGGTCTGGTGGCTCTGGTGGAGGCCTTGGCTCGGGACCGATGAGTAGGCCAATGCGGGAGCCACGGAGGATCCGACTGGATTGGAAGGAGTTTATCTAGCTTGGGGAATGGGAACCTCGAAGGATTTAGAGGGCCACTTGGGTATATGAGGAGTGGCGCCCTTCACGTATGGAGATGCTACACGGCTGGAGAGGCCTTCCGCGAACCAGGGTGGTCCGCGGACTGATGGGAACCGTACGAACCAGGGTGGTTCGTGACCTGGTGGGAATCCCACAAACCAGGGTAGTTCATGGCTTCAGGTTCGGACCACGTACCAGGCTGGTATGCGGTGGGATCTATGCGAGCAGCGGTGGCCAAGGGCAATGTCGGTCGGGGCTTCGTCGGTCGGGGCTTCGCCTGCGTACGAGGGTGCTACGCGGTGCGATGGACTGGAAAAGGGGCATAAACTTCTTGGCCCGCGGGGAGTGCATCCGCGGAAGGGCCGTGGTTTGCGGTCTACTTTTATTTGTTATTTTATGTTCACGGTTCACCAATTTATTATGCGTTTTCGGTTCCTTATTAATTCTCTTCTAGGTTCATACATGTTCTGGTTCACGAACTGGAACTTCACTGTTTGCGAAATCCTAAGCTCCTTCCTTCGAAATCCTTCCACCTAAATCTGATTGATCTCCTTTTTCCCCAATCATCGCCCTTCTCTTTCCCCATGATCTCCTTTTATAGAGTGGGGGAAGGGATGTATCTATGGTCATGTGGCACCCTTTGCGGAGGCCCGTGATCGGAAACCCGATTCACGGATGACCCGGTCAATCTGCAACTTGCGGGGTCATCGAGCGCATCTCCCCCCATGAACCAAACGAGCTCAGGGAGCGCTTCGCAGTCGTGGAAGGTCTCGCCTCTATTCCATAAACGACAGTGGATACGGACCGAGTCGGTTCGTGACAGAGGACCGGTTCGGCGTCTGTCCTACTTCACGCCCACGGAGGATCTCCGCCTCCATTCCACGAATGACAATACTCCGAGGAGGGGGTGCTTCGCAGAACCGGCCTTGTGGCTGCATCATTTGGACCGGTCTGCGGACCGTTTTGTCTTTGTGCATCCTTTGAGTTTTCTCCATTCTTCCCCTCAATTCTTTGGGGGAATTGGGTAGAATTTCCTTTGTGGATTTTTCAGGACCCTAAAAATGCCCCCCATCGGAATGGAGTCAGATCGGAACGAATAGGAGGCCATTCCGATGCAGATTGATCCTGAAACTTGGATGGTTTGCGGTAGAGGGGATGACCCATTGTGGGACCACGCCTATAAATACGGGGGGTCCTTCCTTTTTCCTTTTCCGGATTCTTCACGAAACCAGAGCCCTCTCGCTTTTTGGTCTCCGCGTGCTCATTCCTTTTTGAAACGCCTCGTTCACGAGCCAGCTGCTATTTCTGCAAACCATTCTTCCTTCGCAGTCACCTTCACCCACAGACAAATTTTCCAACCACGAACCAGTACTTTTAATTAATTAAAAAGTAAGTCAAGACGGGCCGCAGAGGAATTCTCTTTGCGGTTTCGATGCTTCGCGGACTGAGCCCCTGCTGACTAGAAAAATTTTCTTAAGTCCTCTAAACTTGATTACTTAAATCTGGGATTAGGATCCCACAGAGCAACTTAGTTCGTGGTTTTCTGGCCAACGCCTCATGGGTCAGCATACCGCGAACCCCTTCCATGTAGGGTTGGTTCGCGGGATGCCGTCATCATGAACCACTTTATTAGGCCTCCTCACAAAGGCTTCTCAATTTCTTTTCCATACAGCCAATATTTTTGTCCATGTTTTATTACTCCAGACTAACCATTTTCTTGGTTTCTATAATGCAGGGAGAAAACATGGTTTCTCCTCGCCCTGCACCTAGACCTTCCACAGAGCCTCTCCCAATTGGTTCAGGGAGACGTCCAACCATGATTTCTATTGCAGAGAGCATCGAAGAGGACCCTAGTCGGTCCATCATTCCTGACAATGGTGTCTTGAAGGACATACTCTCTCCTGATCTCTTAAGTTATCCACTATCAAATAGACTTACACTTTACGAATTCGGTCTACAAGACAATGTCTCTATCCCCCCTACTTTCTCAAGTCTTCAGTCACCTTACATGGAAGCGTCACCGAAGTGTATTCAGGCGAACCTCGCCCAATCGGGGGAAATAATATCTGATCCTGACCCGAAAGATACCTTCATTTTGAGAGGCTCTATTTGGAACCAAAGCGATCAGTACACACAATAATTCTCTCAAGAATTTGTCCTTAAGATTTACCCCTCCATAATCAACCTTGCTCGAGTGGACCCTAACACGGGGTGGATTTCTAGTTGGGATCTGCGGTCTAGTGTGATTTTCTCGAATGACTGGGCCTGGGCCTTTTGGGTCCATCATCATTGCCGGTAATTTCGCAAGTTGCTGGAAGTAGTCAATTTGTACTCCGCAGTATGGGCCTCCCAGTTTTCTGTTTACCCACCATCTCTAATCTTGCCTGACCTGCTCAGTCGCTGGTGTTCAAGCACTAATACTTTTCCCCTTTCCCATGGAGAATTTGGCATTGGTCTATGGGAAATCTATCAATTGGGAGGGCTCCCAATTATCGGTGAGATGTAAGACAAGTTTCTGCCCACTCCTAGCGCATGGGACGATGTCGAACAATTGCCTTCATTGGCAAGGGATATGCTAGTTATGGCAGAACAATCACTAGGTCAGGCCTTACGTGCCCTCTCTCTTATTCCCTATAGCACCTGGATAGGGTTATTTCTGAACATCAATGGTCTTGTGTCGAAGATCAAGCGCCCCTGGAATCATCCCTCTCAACAGTCACGAACCATCCCAGGTTCCTGCTGGGCGATTCTGGAGGCGGACGATTACCTTTCAGGGGGTTATGAGGTGCGCCCCGGTGTGTCTCCTATGCTCCGGCTGGAAGGTATGTTTGATATGTTTCTGAGTGGGTGGATATTCCCTTCTTGGGATATCAACCCAGGTGTCAGAGCTTTCACCTGGATGATGGCAGTTGAGTTGGCAGAGGGTCGCCCGGTGAACTTAGTGGTGCCCACTTTGGCTCATATTTACAAACTGTTGAGTCGCATGTAGAAGGGGGGGTCACCCTACCGTCTGAGTGGGCCATTTCAGTTCTTATACGGCTTTATAGAATATCACTACCGCTATTATGAGTATTGTCATAACACGATCATCCCGCATCCTACTTTCAGGCCTACCCTTCTCGATATCGTTGGGTTTCGTTTGAAGTCCTTCAATTCTAATGAAATCATCGAGCTCCTGAGTGACTTCTCCCAATTTTCCTTCACTCCCTACCCCGCCTCTTCCGGCGTCGCGGTTGATAACCACCAGGGGATCCTGGAGGAGCGCTCTTACGTGATTTCACTGCGAGACGAGTTTTTGTCCGCACGAATCGGCGGGGTTTCTTTATGCGAGTTTTATGCCCCCCATCGTTTCTCTCGCCAATTTGGATGTATGCAACTTCATGTTTCCCTTACCCCTCCTCGATATCGAGGACTACACCCGGACACTCTCTGTGAATGATGTTTGATGCTGATGTGGGAGGGATCTAACACAAGAATTCTCTTGCCTGATACGGGAGCGTCTGTCAGCCTATCCTTGGAGTACGCAAGGATGTGGGTAAAACATTACCCCAATGGGATCATGGGGAAGGTTGTCCGACAGGTTCCCATGTCAGGAGTCATTACGGCTGTTGTGCCCACCGTACCTTCCTTATCAGCTCTGAGGGAGGACCGACTAATGGCTCGTCGGTCAAAGAGACTCAAGGGATTCTCCTCTCCCAGACCCTTTGTGGCCGAAGTTCAGATTAACCCAACCTTCTTGGATGTGGATGAGGATGAACCGGTGGATTTGGGTCCTAACGAGAAAATTCATGATGTTTTACCGATCGATACTAGACTCACCAACTTGACTCCCAAGCCTGATCCAGGGTTAGAGGCTTCAGACCTTCCATCTTTGGAATCATCTTCTGGAGTGCACATTCCTGTGCTGATTGCAATGCCAGACTTTTCTCTCGTGCTATCCAGCGAGGATACCAAAGATCCTCATGTCATGGCGGACCAACGAGAAGTGCGCAGGTGGGCATGGCCCTAGATTTGCGATATTGTTGCCGAATCTCCTCTAGCTGATATGGAAACTAAAACCAAATCTCTTCGACAGCTCTTCTTGGGTTTGGGGCCAGGTGGCTTTGACTATCGACAGTTCCATTCTCTTTCTTGCCATGTTTTCATGGCTCGTGAGGAAGTTTCCACTAGTGAATAAAAACTTTCTCACCTCGCTACCGCTCATTGCAGGACCCAAGCCTTGGAGGAAGCCACGATATATATCCATCAGCTAATAGCGTAGGAGGCTATCCCTTGAGATCAGGTGGTTGTCCTATCCTCTGAGTTGCATGAATATGAAGAATGGGCAGTGATGCTGAGGGATTAGTTATCAACTATGACCGATCGTCTTGAAGCCACCAGGAATGGGATCAACGATCTCCAAACAATAGTAGTGCATACTCGTTCAGTGACTAAGGTTGAGGCCAGGGAGAAGGTCATGCTAGAGCAGTCTTACAACAACCTTCATCACTCGGTTGTTGATCTGGTGGAGAGAGCGAGTCAGGCTCCTTTATGACTATCAGATCCATTGCTGTACTCTCTGTTTTACTTACCCCTATTTTTTTGTGAGGGAGTGACCCCAGCTTCTGGACGTCCTCCCTTTTTGATCAAACAGAATACACTCTCTATCAATCTCTTGTCGCTGTAAAATTTGATTGTTACTCATACAATTTTTGTGTAAATAAGAACTCACTGAATCAGAATTAATCATAACTCGGGAAAACAAACTCTAACTTTTTCCTGGACCATGCGATCTAGAGAGCATAGTTTGACTTTTGGTAGGGATTTGTAGAAAATCCCCACAAAATTTTTGTCTCTTATTTTAATGCCTAATTTTTCCTGGGACCATTTAGTGTGGACCCAGCGGGTATGGCCCGACTTTTTCTGAGGTCTCCCTTTTCGGGTTTTTGGTCTAACAGGCTTTATGCCTCTTTTTGTGAGCAGTTTACTGTCTCGCCATCAAGAATATCATTACTGATGTTTTAGGTCGAACATCTTTGACCATGTATGGTGGGGCGAGGGACCCAATGAGGTTTGGTTGATTAAAAGATGTCTCAATATCCTTTAGACACATGTGGAGGGAGCATGTTTAGATTTGAACGACTTGCAGGGCATGTATTAAGGCATGGGAGCTGTATCGGCGTGCATAGGTGGTAAGATCATCGCCTAAGGAAATATTGCCTTTGGTAGATAGTCTAGAGGCGATCAATATGTAGAGATGATAAGGGAATGGTATGCATAGTCATGCAAAGGTTTCCTTAAGTCAATGACTCTCCATTTCTGATGGCCATAGGACTTCATGAAAGTCTGTCTTAGGGAAACCACAATGGGTGGCTTGGAGAATTATGAAAACCACCGGGGGTGGCTTGGAAATGGTATGTGACATATGAAAGGTTTTGATAACATTTGTATCAATCAAGAGTGTGGAAGCAAGGTTTCTTTCCTACGCATTTATCTAGCGTAAAGGACGGTTGGGGCTTGGTGTAGTTTAAAGTCATGAAGTTGGGACATCATCTAGAATGGAATGGCTTCTCCTGGTCCTTGGTAATCTCATCATAGAAGTTCCACCATATTCAGGTAGGGTTGTGAAAGGGGGTGATAAATTGCATCTCAGAGTGTTTTTGAATCCCAGGATGAACATAGGGGATCCGGGGCCAAGAGGTGTACGGATAGAAGCATTGCATGAGGAAATATTGCCTTTGGTAGATGGGCCAAGGGCTATCAATATGTAGAGCCGCTGAGGGCATGGTATGCATAGTCATGAAAAGGTGTCCTTGGGTCAATGATTGTATTCTCCCGATGGCCGAGAAACTTCAGGGAAGTTGACATTAGGACCACTAGGGGTGTCTTATGAGAGTTCATCTTTCTTCTGATTAAGGAGTATGGTTTATGGGGAGAGGGTGCCTGGATACGGGAGGAGCGTCTAGGCCAAATATCCCGAGAATGGGTGAAGTCATTCCTTCTCATGCTAGTGTGAGATGGTGGTTCGTGCAGGTCTGACCCATGCAATGGGGGACAGGGAAAATCCTCTGTTCCTTACTGAACCCATGCCAGGTTTGGCCATGTAGTTTAACTTCATGCGGTAAGGATGAATTACATGTAGTTTATCGTCATGCGGTAAAGAAGAGGAGCATTATTAGATTCCGTGCATTTTAACGTCATGTGGTAAGGACGGGGGGTATTATTAAAGTATGCTTGGGAAGTTTAATGTCATGCAGTGAGGATGGGGGAATTTTTAAACCAGTGAAAATTCTTGTTGTTAAATGCATTTCCCGGGATGGCTAATGCTTGGTATTTTCAGTTTTATGTCAAGCGGGCAAGACGTTCTGTGCAGTTTAACGTTATTCTGTAAGGACGTAGTTTCAAAGGCCGCTCTTCATCAGAATGTAACTAGGATTGAACATCCTAGAATGCCTAAGACGTGGAGAGGGGTTGATGGTGTAAATCATGGTTCCGGGGCCTCTTGGATCAAGAGAAATGATATGAGGGCTCTGATGCCGGTAAGCGTACGGAGATAGGAAGAGTGTTGCCCAAGGAAATATTTCCTTTGGTAGATGAGCCAGGGGCTATCAATATGCAGAGCCACTAAGGGCATGGTATGAATAGTCATGCAAAGGTTTCCATGGGTTCATAACATTCCACTTTATATGTCCATGAATGGTTATGAAGATTCATAATTATCCAGGCCACGAAGTCTGTCATTTGGTAAAGAAATGTCTACACATGTCGGGGATGTTCGTCCCTGGTTGCTGTTAAAGCTTAGAGAACTCACTATGTTGATTTATCTTGTGTGCAGGGGTGTAGCTTTACTCCATGTAGTTTAACGTCGTGCAGTAAGGACAAAGTACTCCTAGTTTAGTGGTCCTAGAGCTCGGACCATTGGGTGACTACTGCTATAGTCACTCGAAGGATAACTGAGTTACCATGCTCCAATATACTCTGAACAGGGTGGGGGATGAAGGTTGTAAATTTTAACAATAAGGTTTCCCGGATTAGGAGATTTGGTGTGGGGGCTCTGAGGCCAGTAAGCGTACGGAGCTAGGAAGAGTGTCTCCTAAGGAAATATTGCCTTTGGTAGACGGGCCAAGGGATATCAATATGCAGAGCCTCTAAGGGCATGGTATGTATATTTATGAAAAGGTGTCCCCAGGTCGATAACTTTCCACTTCTGATGGCCATGAATGATTATGAAAACCCAATATTGCTCACAATATGGAGTTCAGCATGTGGGGATAATGGTGTCCAAGCATACAAGAAAAATCTTCACTATAATTGTCCATTGATTCAAAGTAGCCTAGTCCTGGCTTGATGTTCGTAGATACAGGTCGTTATGTAAACCACGAGCAGATACATAGGCTAGCCAGGTAGGGATACCCGAGTGAAGTTTGGATGTGAAAAGGGGACGAACTTGTAAACCACTGCGCCATAAATTTCTGGATCGGGAGGTATGGTATGGGGGCTCTGAGGCCAGTAACCGTACAGAGCTAGGAAGAGTGTCGCCTGTGGAAATCTTTCCTTTGGTAGACGGGCCAGGGGTTATCAATATACAGAGCTGCTGAGGGCATGGTATGCATATTCATGCAAAGGTGTCCACTGGTCGATAACTTTCCACTTCCGATGGCCATGAATAGTTATGAAGATCCATAATTGTTCAGGCCATGGAGTCTGATGTATAGGGAGAATGCATCCAAATTCACAAGGAGTATTTCCACCTCGTATCGCAATACATCTTAGGTGGTTTGCAATGAAATCTGTGTAGTTTAACGTCGTACGGTGAGGATGTGGTCCGTGCAGTTTAACGTCATGCGGTGAGGACAAAAAATACACCCCATGCAGGTCTGGTCCATATTCGGGGGAAAGGGGCATTTTTAAATTTCATTATTCATGAAATTTAACGTCGTGCAGTAAGGATGCAAAAATACACCCCGTGCAGGTCTAGTCCATACATTGGGGAAAGAGAGAATTTTTAAATCTCATTATCCATGCAGTTTAGCATTGTGCAGGGAGGATGGAAAAAAAATACACCTCGTGCAGGTCTGGTTCGTACACAGGGGGAAAGGGCATTGTTGAATTTTATTTTATTTTATTTGGGAGTGGCTAGGCCAGAATAGGGGATCTCGGTGTCGCTACGTATCATGTGAAGGCAGGAATCAAGCCCTACGTAGTTCTCTACTAAATACACCTTGTGCAGGTCTGGTCCGTACATAGGGGAAGGGGGCATTATTTTTAACTCTTATTTGAGGGGTGACTTGTCCAGGTTTGGGGACCCTGGCATCGCTACATATCCTGCGAGGGTAGGAATCAAGACATACGTAGTTCTCTGAAAGGAGTACACCCCGTGTAGGTCTGGTTCATACACGAGGGAGAGGGAATTTTTAAAACTTCTTGTCCATGCAGTTTAACGTCCTGCAGTGATGATGAAATACTCTTAGTTTAAGGTCATAGAGTTTGAACCGTTGGGTTCTTGGCAGTTTAGCGTCATGCAGCTCGGATAAAAAATAAACCCCATGCAGGTCTGGTCCATACACAGGGGGAGGGATCATTTTTGTTGTTATTATTATTTGTATATATTTTTTTTATTTTTTTTCTTTTATTTTTGGTGTTGGCTGGGCCAGGATAGGGGGTCCTAGCATCGCTACGTATCTTGTGAGGGCATTAATCAAGGCTCACGTAGTTCTTTTAAATCCGTGCAGTATAACATCATGTGGTAAGGACGAAAAATACACCCCATGCAGGTTTGATCCATATACGAGGGAAAGGGGGACATTTTTAACATTAATTTGGGGGTGGCTGGTCTAGGATGGGGATCCCTAGCGTCAATACGTATCATGCGAGGGCAGGAATCAAGCCTCATATAGTTCTCTGAAATCCGTTCAGTTTAACATCATGCGGTAAAGATGAAAAAAATACACCACATGTAGTTATGGTCCATACACGAGGGGAAGGGGCATTCTTAACTCTTATTATCCGTGTAGTTTAACATCATGCGGTAAGGACGAAATAAAACTTTTGGTCTCTATGCGAAATACTTCTTCAGGAATTTCACATTTGTAGGAGCTGTGGTGAATTTCCCATCCATGGAGATCAGGGTGTATCCTCCATTGGAGTAGACCTTGTGTACAAAGTATAGTCCCTCCCACTTGGGCTCCAGCTTTAGAGGTTTCCTTCCAGGTATCATTGGGGTCCAGAGGACCAACACCAATTCTCCTTCCAAGAAAGACCGGAGACAAACCTTTTTATTGAAGGCTCGTGCAATCCAATTCTGGTAGACTTCCAGATGGTGCAAAGTGTGCAGCCGCTTCTCGACCAGCTATTCCAATTCACCCAGCCGATTTTCTGATTACTCCTCATTTGATAATTGATCACATATGGAAACACTGAGTGAGGGAAGTTGGAGTTCAATGGGTTGGACTACCTCTGTGCCGTATACCAGTGAGTATGGGGTGGCCTGAGTAGCGGTGCGGATTGTGGTTTTATAATCCCATAATGCATGGAGGAGTTTATCCGGCCATTACTTCTTGTATTTGTCCACCATTTTCTAGATAATTTTGGACAAGTTCTTTTTGAAAGCCTCTATCTATCTGTTGGCTGCTGCGTGGTAGTGGGATGAGTGGTTAGCGTTGATACCGTATTCTTGGTATAGTTTCTCCAATTTAGAAGAGCAGAAGTTGGTGTCGTTATCTGTCAATATGGTATGAGGGACACCAAATCTGGTGATGATACTGGTTTTCACAAAGCTTACAATGTTTCTTTCCCTGAATTCCTTAAGGGGTACATCTCTTGCCCATTTGGAAAAGAGGTCAGTTTCTATGAGGATATACTTCAGATGTTTGGATGTGGCAGGGGGATGTGGTCCCATGACATCCATTCCCCAGATAACAAATGGCCAGGAGTACTTGGCCTGATGAAGTAACTTTGGGGGTTGGTGTATGAAGTTGGCATGAATTTGGCACGATTGGCATTTTTCGGTAAAGCGATCGCAATCTCATGCCACTACGGGCCAATAGTACCCAAGCCTCTGAACCTGATGGGAAAGCTTGGTCCCCGGCTGATGTGATCCACAAACTCCGACATGCACTTCAGTCATGATGGTGGCGATTTCTTCTCCGTCAATGCATCTTAGGAGGACTCTGTCGAGGCCTCATTTGTAGAGGACCTCTTGCTGACCCGTGCCGCCATATAGGACAAAGTTAATTTCCCTTCTTCGTATTTTCTCTCGTTCATCCCTGTCTGATGAATTTCTCCCCATTGAAGGTAGGTTGCAATGGGGTTCATCCAACATGTGGCGGGAGCATATGGATCAGGGACATGACTGATTTTGTGGATCTACTCCATCTTGGTCTGAACAGACAACCAGACCATTCAGCGGTGAGCAATACTAATTAATGCTTCATCCCAGTTTGGGTCGGCTAAGGCTGTGGCCGCATTGGCTAATGCGTCGGCCTGGGAATTCTGAGACTGGGGAATATTGGTCAATGTTGGTTCTATGGAAAATTATTCCATTAAACCTCAGACATGGTCAAACAGGGGGATCAACTCCTCCTTTTTAATAGCATAGTTACCATTGAATTTCTTAATGACTAGTTCTGAGTCACATTTTACCTTAAGGTGTTTTACTTGTGCCTAGAGTGTGAGTTCCAGGCCTGCAATGAGGGATTGATATTCCGCTTCATTGTTCATACATCCCTTTGACAGGAGGAAGGAATACTATAGGACTTCCTTTTTCAGGTACATGAGTATTATCCCCAATACCACCTTGTTAAATTTGGGGTCTTCTATCCTCTTCCCGGTTGGGCTTCGGGATGCGTCGTCGAAATACATTTCCCATGTTGGGATCTCCTCTTGAACTGTGAAGATTTCTTCATCCCGTAGCTCTATGCTTGGTGCGGTAGTCCCTATTGAGGGGTGATCCACCAGAAAATCTGCTAATGCATGGGCCTTGATGGCTTTCTGAGGCACAAACCGGATGTCAAACTGTTGCAGGATGACTGCCCATCGAGATAGGTGCCCAGTCAGCATCGGGTGGTTGAGGATGTACTTTAGCGGGTTATTACGTGAGACCAAATGGAATTCATGATGCTGTAGATAATGTCAAAACTTTTTAACTGTGAAAAAAAGGCCAAATAGATCTTCTCGATGTTTGAGTATCGAGTCTCAGCATCAATCATCATCCTGCTGAGGTAATAGAGACCGTTTTCACTACTGGCATCATTATTTTGTGCGAGGAAGGCTACTAGTGACCGCTCTAGGGCAGTCATGTATAGGATGAGAGGTCTTACTTTGACTGAGGGCATGAGCACCGGTGGGCTTAAAAGGTACCTCTTTAGGCAGTCACACGCCTCTTGGAAATCATATGTCCATTGGTATGTGACTCCCTTCTTTATTAACCTGGTAAAGGGAAAACATTTTCCTGCCAGGTTAGCTATGAATCGCCTGATATAGGCCAAGTGCCCTTGGAATGCTCTCAACTCAGTGAGGTTGTGGGGAGGTGGTAGGCCAAGGATAGCCTTTGTCTTTTCAGGGATGACTTCAATGTTGTGATGGCATACAACGATGCCAAGGAATTTCCCTGAGGTAATCCTGAAGGCACACTTCAATAGGTTCATATTCAGGCTATGCTGTCGAAGTTTGTTGAAGACGGTCTCAAGGTCTGATAGGTGATCTGAGCGTTGTCTTGATTTAACCACCAAGTCATCTACATAACATTCAAAGAATATCCCCAGGAATGGTTTAAAGATACGATAAATGGCACGTTGATATGTGGCTCCAACGTTCTTGAGACCAAAGGGCATGACCCTGTAACAGAATACTCTTTGGGGGGATCTGAAGGTGGTGGCTTATTCATCTTCTCGGGCCATCTTGATTTGATTATATCCAGAATAGTCGTCCATGAAGGATAGATCCTCATACCTAGTCGTCACATCTATTAATAACTCGGTGATCGGGACCAGGAAGTCATCTTTCAGGAAATGCTGATTGAGGTATCTGAAATCGATGCAAATGTGGATTTTCCCGTTCTTTTTCTTGATGGGGACGATGATGGCCAACCAAATGGGGTATTGGAACTCCCGAATGAAGCCTGCTTTAATAATATTATGGACTTAAGCCTCTATTTTGGCAGCATGTGAGGGGTGTGTCCTTCTGGAAGCTTGTTTATAGACCCAGTGGTATTCTGGTAGTCTTAATCGGTGCTTTTCCACTTCAATATCGAATCATGGAATTTCTGTGTAATTCCAGGAAAAGACATCCCGATGTTCCTCGAGAAAGAGGTATATACTTTGTATTCCTCAGGAGACATGGCTACACTAACAAGATTGGGCCTCGGGTCTTCCTCGGTAACCAGGTTTATTTCCCTTAGCTCATCCACAGTGGTGGAGATGCCTTCCTCAAAAGCGTGAGCTACATCCCTGAGATCTTCCTCCTCTTCTTCTCCCAATTCCTCGTCCTCTTGATCTGATGGGGGAGGGAGTTTCTGGTCCGAGCATTCGGGGGTTTGAGGGAGAGGCATCATGGGCATCCCCGCTAGAGTATTCGTCCCCAGATTCTGGGTTGGCGGACATTCCTGCATTGTCATGCTCGGCTGTTATGGATGAAGTCATGAAGACAGCTGAGTTTGTGTCCAAACTTGAATCCCTGCTCTCAACATGGTTGATGGGTAGTACGTAGTCTCTACCAAGCTGCCTGAGGGGGTCGTCAGGAACCACATCCAGACCATTTGGAGTAGGGATCCAGTCAAGACCATTGGCCAAAGTCTTCTTCCTCTTTTTCTCATAGAACCTGGTGTCAATGTAGTGTGACTCGGAGAGCTCGAAAGGGGCCTTGTCAGCATGAAATATCTCACTTTTTCCCTTGATGCAGTACTTAATACTCTGGTGTTAGGATAAAGGAATGAACATGTGCTTATGGATCCTTGACCTTCCCAGCAGGGCATTGAATGTTGTGCTCTACCGGACCACCAGGAATTCCGAGTAGGCCACAAGGTCGCCAAAATGGGTCTTTAGCTTGATTTGTCCCATCGTCTTCTTCTCACTCTTGTCGTAACCTAGCAGATTTGTGGATGAGGGTATTAAATCACCCTCACTGTATCCCAACATACAAAGTGTCCGTAGGGGAAGGAGGTTAACTCCAGAGCCATTGTCAATAAAGACTTTGAAGATCTCAACATCATCTAGTGTGCCAAACACATACAGTGGTTTGATGTGTCCCTGCATGATGGAATCTTCATCTTGATCGGTGAAAGAAATCACCACATTGCATTCAGATGATCCAATCTCCGTCCAGTAAATCTCGGCGGCAGCTACCTCAGCTTGAAACTCCTGGGGGATGAGCAAGGCTTCAATAAGCGCCTCCCTGAGGTCAGTTGATAGACTCAGGGCATCCAGGATTGACAGCTTGGCTGGTACTGATGCCAGCTTCTTAAGGATGTTGTACTTTTTCTCCAACAGTCGACGCTTCTCTACTAGTGGGAGAGTTCTAACAAGCGGCTTGAGAGTAGGAGTACATGATGAGGAGGGACCGATCGTGGGGTCAGATGTCGACGATGTTCCCACGTTCTGGGGACTCGGCCTGGACGATCTGTTTGTGCGCACTTGGCGGCTATACGCTTGTTTCTCCTCTGATGGGTATTGCAGAATAACGGGGCCAGGGTAGATTATTATGGAGGTGGGTGATGTTCTTTCTTTTGCTGATTCCGTTTAAGGGATCTCCCATGGGTTTCCGCGATATTGACAGTTTGGGATGAGGTCCAACCATAGGGTCGGTTTCGGCCATGACTGTGCCTCTCCTGGTATCCCCAGACTCTGTGATTTCTCATCCCGGCTCCTCGTGTTGGGATCTATAGTTCATAACCATACCCTTATTCATGGAATGATTCCATAAGATGTATGGCGTTGATGGAACCAATGATTGTCTCTTCATCCTCTGACAGGTCACCCTGGTCGGTTGTCCCTGATGGTGTCGTTTGGTCCGTCGGTGCCTGTGGCACCAGGTTTGGGGGCACAAAATCAGACAGTGTTGGGGATAACTTTGTTCTCTTCACGGACTTCTCCTCTTGCGCTTTTCTCCTCACTTTTTGATTACACCAGGATGACCAGCTCGTGGAGGGTTGTGAGGCCGATATTGTCGGCTGTGCGGCATCAGGGGATGTTGGTGGCAACACTGGCTATTGTAGTTGAGCTCAGAGTATGCCTTGGGCTCGATTTATAGTCTTCCGAGTCATCTAGTTATCAAATTTATTCCCCTTCTTGCTGGTGACTTCCTTCCACCCCTCCCCTTCATCAGAGACGGTGGTAGAAATATACGTCACATGTGCTGGGGGTGGTCCCAGCTCGACCTGCCCGGAGTCTACCATCTTTTGCAGGAGGTCCTTGAAAACGAACAATTATCGAATATTGTGCCCCAACATTGGATGGTAGGGATAGTAATCTGGTCTGTCATCGCAGATGACTTCTTCGGGTTTCCTTGGCTCTAGGAGGCGGAGCAAGTTGCAATTCATGGCAGGGATGAAGTAGCCATGGACTTGGTCCTCTAAGAATGAGTATGCTTTTTTTCTTCGTTCCTCAAACTGGTTCTGCTTCTCTCCTTTTTGATCATCCGGCCTAGGCAAAGGCGGCCGCTGATATACAGGGGGCTCTTGACATTTTGGTGGAGGCCTGAGCGATGGAGCAGGCGCAGGGGCTGGCTTGAGCATGACATTGGACGCTTCATCCCTGGATGCTCTCTTTGTGGGAGCATGCGTGACTATTAGGGACTTCAAATTGGTCCGCTGTAGGGAGTCCCCAATTCTTTGGGCAATGGCCGAGAGATGGCAGAAGCCATTGGTGCACTCCACTGGTATGAGCAGTGTTCACAGCTCATCTCGAAGATTATCGATGCATATGGCAGGAAACTCATCTTGAGGCATTTTCCTATTTAGAGAGTAGGTCAGACCTTTCCATCTAGCGATGAAATCTGAGACCCTCTCGTTCTCCCTCTTCTTGTAGTTCATGAGGTCGCTGACTGTTGTCTTAGGAAACGTTGAGATGAAGTGGAACAGGAACTTCTTCTAAAGGTCTTACCATCTTTTTATCGAATGGGATGGAAGACCCGTATACTAGACGAAGGAGGATCCTTGCAAGGTCCGCACGAAGAATCTGAGTTTTTTTGCTTCTTGTTGTTTCGGAGTCCCCATCATAGGGTCGCAATAGGATGTGTAGTGCATCAAATACTATTCTGGATCACCTAATCCATTGAATATAGGGAATACAGGGCTCCCAAAATTGGGTGGAGGTGGTGTGTTTCTCACCCAATCTGGGTAGGGTTTCCGCTCTGGCTGAATCAGAGCGCGTCAACCTTCCATTTCTTCCAATCGAGCTGTTAGTGCCTCGATGGTGTTGGTGAGACCCTAGTTTGCATCCTGTTGATCCCGGTCCTGATCAGGTGTAGCCTGAGGCATTGCTTGAGGATCAATTTCTGTTCGCACCTAGGATTCATGTGACATTTGTGAGACCTTTGGAGGGTTCAAGTGTACTCGCTCTGGTTGCTTCCTGAGTGAAGGGAAGTCCTGGTATTCATACGGATCCACATTTAGGTAGTTGGACAGACCAGGCACCTCATTGGGCAGGGTATGCCTGGGTCCTTGAGGTGCACTTACTAGGAGCGCATGATATGGCTCCTCTTGGGAGGTGGTTTCTATAAGATGGTTCCTCTGGAGTAGCTCAGCGTTAAGCCAACTCAATTCTTTCATTTCCTCTTTCTGTCGAGCGAACCTCTCTTCGAGCATAACTGGATCATTTTTGTCGAGAGAAGGAGGTGGGTTAAAAGTAACTGGTCCCTTATCCTTATCCTTATTGGAATCTCGCAGGGTCAATGGAGGAAGGTTAGCTGAAGGGGCGGCCATATTTAGAGCGGACCTCTGGTTTCGGGTGCGCACACCTGGTGGTTTTTTGTGAGTCACATCCTGACTGAAACCATCGTCTCCCGATCCATCCTGATTTGCATCATCTTTGGTACTACCCATAGGGTTATCCTCTATGGCGTTGATGAATGTGTATCACAGGGCGGAGAAGATGTCATCTTCCAAATAGGAAGAGTATCTACCGCGACTCTTACAGGCCTTCCTTTTCATGTCCCGGGATGGCCTTTGGACTCCTTGATGAAGGGTGATGCAGAGAGTCCTTTGATGCTTCCTTACGGTACGCCTCCCTCTGGGAGGGGATGATGATTCAAACGATATGATAGGGCAGGGACCTCCTCTTCTGACTATCCTCCCGATTTGATAGAATACTGATTCTCGTGGGGGAGGTTGTTGTTGAGGGGGTAATAATGCTCCCAGACCTGAGGGCTGGGGTTGGCTCAGTTCCTTGGATGTTGAGTCTCTTCCTGTTTTTATTGGTATTATGGGGGATTTTTTTGTTAAAAATGCCCCCAGCCCTGCAGGCTGGGGTTGACCCTGGATTGCAGCAGTGGCTACGACTATCGATACCTGCCTGATATTTTATGCCCCCATTCGGGGGTGAACTAGCTTTCGTGCCGAGTTATGTGAATCAATCTCTTCTAGGGAGGTAGGCAAAGGTCACTGATTTTCCTATCTTAGGCGAGAGGCCTGTTGTATACTCTCAGTGGCATGATTCATGAGTCATTTAATGGCTTGTTCCCGTTGGGCCTAACGCTTCTGGGACAAACTCAAGGCCCAACTCTGTTTGGTGTGATTCCTTTCGCGAACAGGGATACCATTCGATTGATGTCTTGATGTGATAATGTTGCAAGACACCATGCTGAACGGGTTGTTATGGGCGGATAGAAGAGTGAAATGTAGAGCTCCATGTTCTCCACATCCCCAGATATGGACTCCTGTCGGGGCATCACTGATGAGGCGACGCAACTGGTTCAGCGCACGAAGACAAGCTATCTCCATGTTTCCTTTACGCCTCTCGGGTCGCTGTTGTCGTGCCGACGGAAGATCTTCCAGGTCTATGTGACGCAGGAGGTATCCTATTGTCTTGGCATGGTTTACATACCCGTCGTAGGGCTGAAAAATTGATTTCAATCAGCAGAGGGTTGTCCATATATTATGGCAGATTTCGTGCACGCATTACTCCGACAAATCTCTTGGTATGTCGAACTGAGAGGTGGTTTTGAGACAAAACATAACTTCTATATCATCCCTGGACAGTCGTTTCCTCAGGTGCAACATGTTGGGATACTCCTCCGCTAGTGATTCCTCTACCTGTTCAGCCCAACTGAGATGCTCGCTGTCAATGTGGTCAAAGGCAGTGGGACTGGTAGGTATTGAATTATCATGCGGGCGATTCCGGGGTAGTTCTGAATATGAACGTGGCCCCAGAACATCTCCCTATTGAAGAAGGATGTTTTTGGTGATTAACTGTGAATCTGACATGCTCGATCCCATCCTTCTGAGTGCCTCGGCATACGAGGGATTTTCTGTGCTTGATTCGGCAGAGGGAGGACCTTCCTTTAGATATGATATGTCATTGCGGGGAGGACCTTCGCAATGACGTTTGTAATGAAGAGGAATACCATTACTACTTGACGCCTCACTGCATAGAGGACTTTTTCAATACACACCCTGGGGAGGACCTCCAAGGCGTGTCACGGTAAGGGGAAGACCTTCTGGCTGCGTAGCGTTGTTACGGGGAGGGCCTTCACAACAACTGATATCATGGTGAGGATGACCATCATGGTTTGAAGTTCGATGTGTATCCTGGGGATGACCTTCAAGACACACTACGACAAGGGGGAGGACCTTCTTGTTGCTTGGGGCCACTACGGGGAGGACCATCGCAATGGTGGTTGTGGTGGCGAGGACTACAATCAGAGCTGCTGTAATGGTGAGGACTACCATTACAACTGCTGCAGGGAGAATATCTGTGGAGTACACCCTGGGGAGGGCCTTCAGAATGTACCTCAATGAGGGGAGGGCCTTCTCATTGCTTGACGTCTATACGGGGAGGACCTCTGTTATCAAGGTGGCGAGGACTACTACTGCGATCTGATGCCTGGCTGCACGGAGTGTCTTTGCAGCGTAACCCCTGAGGAGGACCTTCAGGGAAGGCTACGACAAGGGGAGGGCCTTCTTTTCATGATGAGACGTCATTACAGGGAGGGCCTACGCAGTTGCGATTATGATTGCAAGGACTACTATCATAATATGTGGTCCCACTGCATTGAGAGTGCTTGCACTGTATACCCCGGGGAGGACCTTCAGGGTGGACCGCAACAAGTGGAGGACCTTCTTGTTGCTCAATCTTCTAGTCACATGGAGGGTTTCCGTGACTCACATCAAAAGATGAGCTCTCATGATCTATCATTATATGCCCATGGGGGAGGCCCCCATGGGTGCTCTGGGGAGGACCTTCAGAGCTGCTGGTAGCGAGATTGCGGGGAGGACCTTCACAACTACTACTACAACTCCCATAATATGGTAATGGGTGGGTAGGGTTCTGAGCCTTTGATATATTCTTAGTGGCGTTTGGATCCCCAGCTTCCAGCAGAGAGGAGTCATGAACTCCCTCTTTATTTTCCGACTGCCTTCGGCTCGTTCGGGGCGCTTTCTTGCGGGCAGCGGGGACCGTCTTCTGTTGAAAATGGCCTTCACCTTTGGGTCTCTATCTAATTGGGTCTCGTGATGCTGTCGGGATACGCCGATGAACATCTTGACATTTAGCAGGGATATATGTCTACTCTAGAGCATCCACCATGATGGACAGGTGTCCCCCAGTTTGAACGAGTGAAGCTACTCGATCCGGCTGCCCTTGTATCGTGCAATATAGCCAGCGACCCTCCTGGGTAGAAGCAGGGATGCAGATCTGCTCTGAGGTGGCTATCTCATCTCTTAGATGAGTCACCTCAATTGGGGAGACGGGATCACGGGTCCGAGTCCTTGTTGTTGCCGCTGATGCAATTACATTCTGGAAAGTCTGTAAGATATGATCTGGGATTGATACCTGCTCCTTCGTAATTTCCAGGATATGTAGAGAGACATATTTTGCTGGAACGTGTATGAAGGCCCATTCGGGTATCAGAGTAGGAATGTCCTATTCCGATCCTCTGGTGGTCAGTGGGTACTGAAAATTCTCCTGTTTCGGGGCAGGTAAATGAATCTTCCCCTGTACTGGGATATGCTGGTTTGTCTCTCAGTTTCCTACCACATTGGGATGGCTGAATTTTCTTGCATCCGCAGGGATCTGGCCCTGCATATATTGGTTTCCCACACTATCGAGTCGGTGGCCATTATTGGCGGGGAGACGTGCCCGTCTATGAGTTACCGACACATCTGGATGGCGGGCTTTGTTGATCGCCACCACATCGAGATGGTAGGCGTTAGAAGCATCTGCTAGGAGCTGGTCCTGTATATGCTGGGTCGCCACCACGTCTGGTCAGTGGGCTTCATGAACCTAGGCAGGGAGAGGTGCCTGCCTGGTAAGTGTCGTCCTGTATGAGCGACGGGCTTGACGGAGCTCGGCGGGGATGTGCACCTGCTCGTATGAGGCCTCCATGTCTGGATGGAGGGCCTTGGAGGAACGAACTGGTGTATGTGCCTGTTTGTAATGCGTCTTCGTGACTAGGTAGCGGAGCTCCTCCTATAGTACAAGGGTGATGACGGGTCCCCGGTTGTAAGTTTTCCGCCCTCGTCGGGCGGTCCAAGGGGCCGGAGATCAGGGAGCGTGGGCCTGAATCCTCAGGGCTACATCCTCATGAGCGTGAGGATGTTGAGTCATGGCATGACCACGATGACGTCTTCCGGCGGGTGCCATGGAGTGGAACCCCCGTTCGGCGGGGATGAAGTCCTCAATGTCAAACTCATCTGTCTCCCTAAGATAAGGGAGGTATGCATTATCCCATTCCAGGGATAGACTCCTGAAACGGTTAGAGACAACAATAGGGGTTGTCTGGATCTGCCTTTGCGGCCGCTGCTGGGTAGGCGACCGGTGAGTTCTGGAGGATTGGAGGGCATGCATGGCCGCCTCCACCGTCGAGAGAGTACCGTTCACGTGGTACTCTCAGATCAATGCGTTTGAGACCCAGCATTGAAGACGATGGGTAGGTGACAGGGTCCTCTGTTGGTGAGGAGGTCCTGTCATTGTGTAGTTGGAAGCACGCGCTTGTGAGTTCCTTCGGGGTGCCATTGGATCAAAGGGAGTTCTGTGTGGTACCTGTAAAATATTTTAACAAATAAAAACAGAAAACCCGTCAAAGAAGCATCTCATGATCCCATGTGTAATTAATGACCTTTTCTATACCTCCTTATGAGTATAAAGGGGGCATAGTGTGGGATTAGGTTAAATCCATAATTCTTGGTTAAAGATTCACGTCGGGTTGACCATTTTTATTTCGGGTCAGTCTCAAAACACCCAACGGTTCTGTATCTGATGACATGTGGACCTTCTTTCCTAAGGCAGGCGTTCTCTGGGTGGTTTGACCTGCAATGTTTAAGAACTCACATTGGTCAAGAGAATGGGAATTCGGGCTCATCGCACCCTTTTGGGGGTAATTATTTACTATTCTGGAACTCTCTTATAGATTTAAGATGTATTCATATGTTTGTGAATCTTTGGTTTATACCCAAGCATAGTAGCCACGGACTTCTCCTGGTGGGCAATAGTCTGCTGGACGCAGGGGTTCGGAATCATTTATGCCCAAGGTTTACCATCCCTCATTGGATTAATGTCCCCGAGGAGTCGGGACTCATTGAGTCAGTACTAGGAGTGGCACGGTGAGCCGATGTGAAGATTGTCGGATCGACCGGTCGTGGGGTTCGAACCTCAAGGAGGCTTCCTATGTACCCTACCTAGGAGATAGGGATCAAAGTCCATGTAGTTCAAATTGGGGTGTCGGAGGACTGACGTGAAGGTGGACCCGGGGGTCTGATGGTGATCGGGCTTTAACCACTTGGAGGCTTCTTACATATCCCTGTGGTGGGGAATCAAATTCCTCGTAGTTCACAATGGATTGGGTCTTACACTTTGAAAAGGCCCATTTTGATGGATTGGGGCTTACACTCTAAGGAGTCCCATGGTGATGGATTGGGGCTTACACTCTAAGGAGGCCCATGGTGATGGATTGGGGCTTACACTCTGAGGAGGCCCATAAGAGGATGTCATGGTCGATGCTTACTCTAAGCCCATGTGGGTCATGCTCGGTGTGAGAAACAAGAGGCAACAGGGACCAGATGATCACGTCGCGAAAGGTGCATCCGTGAGAAGTGGACTGGGGCTTTTGCATGAGGGCGGCCCAGAATGTCGGGGCTTACTCCAGGATGGACGCCCATGGTGACGAAGCGCAGAGGGAAAGGGAAAGAGGTGCTTCTGTGCCCATAACCTCTCTTATTCCCAGGGAAGTACAAAAGTGCATGGGGGCTTCCTTATGATGGGTATTTTACTACCCCCTGAAGAGAGGAGAAATGCCCCGGCCCCAAAAAGTGGAGGGGCAGAAAGGGGGATCCCTAGCTCAGACTCCACATTACCGTGGGAATGTGAACCCAATAATGCTTCAAAAGTCCACTCAAGGGTCAGAGAAACCCCTTCACCCCTATTTACCGTGGGTATATGAACTCATAACGGCACGCTGATGCACCTGAAGGTTACATCACACGGGTCCGGTGGCACCAGTGGAGTCCTTGGCATGAGACCAATGAGTAGGCCAATGAGGGAGCCGTGGAGGATCATGCTGGATTGGAAGGAGTTTATCTGGCTCGGGGAATGGGAACCCCAAAGGATTTGGCGGGCCACGTGGGTATATGAGGAGTGGTTCCCTTCACATAGGGAGATTCTACCTGGCTGGAGAGGCTGTCGGCAAACCAGGGCGGTTCACAGACTAATGGGAACCCTGTGAACTAGGGTGGTTCGTGGCCTGGTGGGCATCCCGCGAACTAGGGTGGTTCGCGGCTTCGGGTTAGGCCCACGTACCAGGCTGGTACGCGGTGGGATCCATGTGAGTAGTGGCGGCCAAGGGCGACACCAGTCAGGGGTTCGTTGGTCAGGGCTTCACCCGCGTAGGAGGGTGCTATGCGGTGTGAAAGACTGGAAAAGGGGCATAAACTCCCTGGTCCGCAGGGTGTGCATCTGCGGAGGGGCCATGGTTCATGGTCTTCTTTTCTTTGTTATTTTAAGTTCGCGGTTCACCACGTTATTATGCGTTTTTGGTTCCTTATTAATTCTCTTCCAAGTTCATACCTGTTCTGGTTCACAAACTGGAACTTCGTTGTTTGCGAAATCCTAAGCTCCTTCCTTCGACATCCTTCCACCCGAATCTGATTGATATCCTTTTTCCCCAATCATCCCCCTTCTATTTCCCCTCGATCTCATTTTATAGAGTGGGGGAAGGGATTTATCTATGTTCATGTGGCACCCTTTATGGAGGCCCGTGACAGAAAACCCGATTCACAGATGACCCGGTCAATCCGCAACATGTGGGGGAATCAAGCACATCTCATCCCACGAACCAAACAAGCCAGGGGAGTGCTTCGTGGCCACGGAGGGTCCCGCCTCCATTCTGTGAATGAAAAAGGATACATAATGGGTCGTTTCATGACGGTGGACCGGTTCGGCATCTATCCTACGTCGCGTCCACGGAGGATCACCACCTCCATTCCACGAATGACAATAGTCCGTAGAGGGGGTGCTTCGGGGAACCGGCCGTGTGGCCACATCATTTAGACCAGTCTTCAGATCGGTTCAGCTTTGTGCATCCTTTGATTTTTCTCCATTATTCCCCTCAATTATTTGGGGGAATTGGGTAGAATTTCCTTGTTGTATTTTTCAGGACCCTACAACAATGTAGACCATGGATTTCTAAAAGTTTGAAGAGGAAATAAAATTGAAAACACTCGGTCAATAGTTATACCTCTTCATTGAGAACTACCTTTTTTCTTACACATTAAGCCTTGATGGAATGGTATTATAGAAGTACCAAAAGATCTGGGATGTGGTGAATGAATATATAAAAATATTATGGTAGGTGTTTTACAATATAGAAGGCTCAAAATTGTGAGTACTATAGGATAATAGGTTACCTTTTATAAATTGGGGAAAGATAACTCTTGGAATTACCAAAAATATTAAAACATAATTGAGTAATTCTCAAGAAAAAATTCTCCTAAATAGACAAATATTTGAATATAAAGAGTATAACATTTAAATATCATCAACCAATGAAATTCATATAGGTTTTTGTATCATTTTAAACATTATATTTTTTATTAACCCCTTGGTTAACAAATTTTATCCTTAACTATATTAAAAAAATCAATATTAAAGGGTTAAAATTTTAATTATAAGGTTAAAATTGGATGATAAATGGAAAAGGGATGAAATTTTAGACCATATAATATCCACCTTTTTCTATTTTAATATTTTTATGATTTTTAAATAATTTAATAAAATATTATTTTTATAAAATTTCATTAATGTCGTATTTAACACTGTTAATTTAATTTGACTTTAAAGTCAACGAGATATAAATATAATTCCAATATAAACCTTTAACATAACTCTAATATGTTATATTATTCTCTATAATTCATGTAAAATAATCCTTCACCCAAATTTTATTATATTTAATATTTTTAAAATCATTTTTTAATTTTTTGTTATTTTAATAAATATTACGTTCAAGTTGCGAAATCATTTAAGTTAATTATTTAAAACTAAAAAATATAAAAAAATATTAATTTATTTTTAAAATAAACCTTTATAATATAAATTTTCCTCTTTTTATCCTTATGTAAAAAATGTAAGGATATTAATTTAAAGAGGGTGACATTTTGTATTTATTCTTTTTATAAAATAATATAAAGGTTACAATCAGAGAAATATAGATGCAAGGGACCATATATTTGAGACTTCGATTGACATAGTTTAACTCCACTCATTAAATAGTATAAATTCATGTGATACATAAATTTTAAAGCATAATCCCATAGTTTTAACCCTATTTTACATGTTTTTTCCTTATCTGGGTAAAAAAAAATTTGTTATGGTTACTATTCATTTAAAAAAAAGTTCACTATTTACCAAAATTTATCCTTTAGATTACAAATATGGAATCTATTTTTAAATATAAAATTTCTATCAATATTATAAATTTATTTTAAAATAAGTTCATAAAACACTATGAAAACTATTTTTTAGAAAAATGCATTTTAAGCATAAAACTAAAAATTTATTTTTTAATTCATGGCTAGAAAAATTATATATAAATGTTATAAAATTACATTGAATATATAATATATACATTTCAATAAAATTATTCACCAATAGTGATTAATTTAATTTATTGAGATAAAAAAATATTTTTTGTATACAAACTATTTTTTAGACTAACATCTCTTTTACTTTCAAATGATTTTATTTTTATTTATAAAAAATTAATCACTGATGAATTTATCATAAATGATTGATTTTTTTATAATTTTTTTATTCCTATTCACACCCACCAATTTAATGTATAGGTTATAATGATATACTTTATTATAGTTTATTTAGTCTTGGGGTTTCTTGTATCACAAACTATTGATGAACTTTTATTTGAAGAGAAATATATCCTAAAATAATGGAGTGTTACAGATTTTACACTAACTATACCATAATGATGTTGTTTTTTATTATGATTATTTTTATTTAGATTTTTTTGTTATTCAAACCATGATTCTTCAGTTTTCTTTTATATTTTTTATGATTATTTAATAAAATTCCTCTCATGTGTGTGATTATACTCTAAATTCTAGTTTCCACCCCTTTTCTTATTAAAGGTGGGTCTGGGCTATAATAATTTTTAGATAAATAGATATTTATTTAATTTAAATTTTATGTTTTTAGGTTTAATTATGTTTATTTTTATCATAGAAATTATCTATTAGATGTTAGGAGGTTGAAAAGGAAAAAATAATAATATATTGGTTTAGAAATAGAAGTTTAAATCCCATTAAAAACTCAGTGGGAGATAATGGTAGAGGGGTGGGTCAATAGTAGCTACTTCTTTGATAAAATAATTTATCATAGTTTGGATTATTATCCTTGAAATCCATATAACTCACTTGAATTCTAGTGAGTTCAATTAGAGTTTTGGTGGTAACCCTGACCAATAATTTTAAAAAGTGGGTACTTTTGGTATTTCAATGGTTAAATTTTATAAAACAAATTATAAATGGATTCCCATATAAGAAGAATCACACATGGAACTATTTTATTATTTTTATTTTATTCTATATGGATTGATCCTGATGTTTCATCTATGGAGGGAATCATAATCATTCCCTAAAAGTGGTTTCCTAAAAATGAGGCATTGTTATTGTTGTCAATCTACATTGATTTTTATTTATATTTAGAATTGTATGACTGTAAATATAGTTATATTCTAGTTTCAAATGTTTTTCTAGGAATCACTTTATTAAAGAAAATTTAGGCAGTTATTTTCCATAGAGTATCATTGGTTAGGATCAATGTAGGAACCCAAAAAAATAATTTTTAATTTTTATGCATTTAATGTATACCCATGAATGGAAATTAAGAATAGTGTGCCTAAGTGATAAATTATTATTATTAATAGGGGGTTTAAGGGGGTGATTCAGTGCATAGTTGTTTTCCCACATTCAAACCAGTTTTCTATTATTTTTATTTAGTGCATAGAATTTTCTCTATACTTGTTAAATTATTGGAAATGAAAAATAAACGATCAAAAGAACATAGTCATAAAAAAAGTATATGGTTCATTTAAATTTATTATTTGATAGTTCTTGGTGGTCAATGAGTGTTATCCCACATCTCAATGTCACTATATTTTTATCTAATAACAGTTTAAATGTCTAAGGATCAACCATGAACACTTTATAAATGATATCTCCTAGTAATTAATTCATGAATCTTACATGTCACAAAATTTAAGAATTAAAGAATCATAAATATTCATATTAAAAATATATAAATACCTAATATAGGATGATATTATTCCACATCCATAAGTTTAATTGATCCAACATTGAAATGTGAACCCATTATATAAACAAATCCTATTCATTTTCTCTCAAGAATTATGAATATTAAGTATGTTTGGATATCAACTTACTCACATTGTGAAAATATTTTTTTAAATATATATTCAATGACTATGGAATATAGGTCATAACCATGAATTTCTAATTTATGTAAAAAAAATACAAAAAAAATGACACATAACTTTTAATACTCAAGAAAATATGCTTTTTATTTACATATTAATTTTCACATATTTGTTAATCACCATGGTGTGTATAAATTGACCATGAAAAGGTTATATGATTTCTAGAAAACCAAAATATAAATCTGAAACACACTAATATTCTTTTTTGGAAAATATCTATGAATTATCTGCCTCAACTTCTTAGCATAACACAGTATGAAAAAGATTATGGAATTTTGACTTCCCTGTTTTGAACAATAGATACACAGAAAAATTTCCTCAAACAAAAACATCAAAAAGGGATTTTTACTTCTTTACAATAACATGTTATATAAAAACCATGATATGTTTTTCATTCATATTTCGCCTATATATATTCATGTTTTATTCTTCTGAAATACTCGTTGTTCATTTTCTCATGATCTAAATATATGTTCGATACTTGATGAAAATGTGAGTTTCTCCTTTACTTGATTTCTTAATTACCTTTTATTTGAGGCTTCTCTAAGAAACCACAGAATATTTAATTATTATATTGAAATTAAATAAAATATAAAATATAAGTTCAAAACTTATAAAATTCAACCTTGATAAACAAGTCAATAGTATACTTCTAATGTAAGAAAATCTAAACACCATTTTATGAAATAGAGTAATTTTTATGAGAGAACCCCATCTATCAATGACAATAAATATAAAACATTTCATCATGTTTGTTAATATCTCAATGGTTTCTTCAATATACTCTTTCATAATATTATTCTCAAAATACACTTAGAATATTTTACCCCCTCATATAATTTTGAGTCCCTTATTTTCAAATTATTCATAATAGGAAATCAACCAATATACATCTTGAATACAATATTAATGTCCCTAAAAATTTATCATACTAAAATATAGGTTTTAACACATTCCAACTTAAGATAAATGAAATTGACTAATACAGATTGTTGATAAATTGTGGAATTTCTTATGAATACCTCTATGGAAAATAATAATTTCATTATTTTTTTGTTTATCTCATTTTAATATTTTCATGATCTTCTACAAGATCTCCCCAAACATATAGTATTTATTAATTTTCATTATACTGAGAATTTTTTAATTCATTAATCCTCCTTCATGAATGTAATTAACTATCTCATAACTTTTTTTATTATACCACTTCTAAAACAAAAAATATTCTCTCACACTATTTTATCATTTAACAAAAAAAAATAAATGTAGGAGAAAAAATGTAGAGAACATATTTATACATATTTTAGGAGAGAATGAAATCCAAAAAGTAGTTGTAGATAGAGAAGTTTATCATTTTATAGGGACTTCATCAAGATATTTTCATGTTACTCCTTTATAAAAACATAATCCAAGTTTAGTTCACTATATTTCATCTTATCATTGATGTAATGGTTTTTAACATTGATATATTTTAATCTAAAATGTTTTACCAAATTATTTGAAATATTTGTTACAATTTTGTTGTCACATATAGTCACTAATAAAAATAAAACTTCCACCCCCATTCCTTATAGCTATAATTCAATCCAAATATTTTTTTTAATGTACTCAGATGTTGTAATATATTCAACATCACTACTAATCATGGTTAAAAATTTAGTTCTTGGACTACCAAGACACACATCTTAAAACACTAAATAATTCTACTCTATAAGTATATTTTATTTCTCCAATATCATATACCCAATATACACGATTAAAACTCCATATTTGAATTGATTTTATTTTATCATACGTAAATTCAAGTTCAATCATTCAATATATATATCATAATATCATCTTAAATATTATAATATATGATTACTTCTAGATTAATTGAAATTATGTATATAATGTCATGATATACATAATTTCATGTATAAATGTTATAAAGTGTAACCAACTTATAATTAATCTTCAAAACATATTATGATATTTCAATATTACAATATTATCCTTGGATAAGTTGTTCCTGTATGATATAGGAGTGGATACCTTATTAGAGACTTCCCTTCCAAGCATAACAAATAACACTAAAAAATATATTTTTATTTATTAGAATATGAAATTTATTATATGTATCACTTTCAAACCCAATAAAAATTTTATTTAACTAATAATTAAAATTTCAATGTAGTTCTTCATTTGAGAAGAAAATTTATCAAAAGACCTGATCACTTTCCCGTTAAAAATCATGTCACTAAAATAAATTATCCCAATTAGTGATTTAGTGTTTTTATTGTATATATAAGTTTCTATCCCCATTATATCATCTAATATCATCCTTGTTATGAAATTATTAAGATTTTAATTGTGTGTATGTTCATATTTTTTAATCCCATATTGTACCTTTTTCTTGCATTCTTGGTGACCATCACTATTAAGAATAAAGACATTTTCATCAGGACGCCCATTCAATAGATATGAATTTTCTTATATTTTAATGAATATAAAACTAATTTAATCATAAATTGAAATAAATATCTCAAATGTTCCAAATTTTGAAACTACCCTCAATCAGAGACTAACCATTACAGGATAAAAAAGTTTTATTCCACCTTACTTCACATTTCTTATTGAATTTATTTCTAATAACCCATTTTTATCATTAAAATACTTATCTTTAGTATGATAAAAAAAGCTTACATTTAGTTATTTTATAAAACATTCATGTGGTAAATCAAGATACAATAGATGACAAGTGAATCTGTTTTTTTAATCATTTTAATAATTACAGTATGAATAACTAAAACATCCCAAAAATTATAGTATATTTTATTAAATTAATATATTCATTTATAATTATAAATATTAATGATATCATGATAGTTATTATGTCATATAATATAAAATTGGAATAAATAAATAAATATTAATTTAAAATAAATATGTAAATAAACTATAAATTTTTGAAAACAAAATACATTGGGATATTAAGAGAACATTAATTTGAAATCAATATACTACTATGGAATGTAACATGTTAATTTAAATATATATATATATAGATATAGAGAGAAAATTTTAATATATGTACATACATGTATATATATACATATATAAGGGACCAAACATTTAAGGTAATGTTTATAAATATTGCATTATAAAATATTTGATTACCACTAAAATATATAAATGTATATATAAACTTGTATGTAGTATATATATATAAATTAATATCTACCCATATATATATAATAAAATGGTAATATTAATATTATTATTATTAATAAATGAAGAATAATAAAAAAAGAGGTAATGTAATAAATGAAATTGAAATAGATTTACCAATGTTGATAGAAAAATAATTTAAGACGAATATATATATGTTTTTTGTAAATAAAAATTTTAAAATCAAAATAATTTTTTCCAAAGATAGTCAAAACTATGAGCTATAAAATGTCATTATAAATATAATTGACATATATTAATTAAAATTAGAACTATATTAATAACAATAAGAAATTTATGTGTGTATATATATATACATGTGTACACATGTTTACATATATAATATAGAAATTTTTTTAATATAAACATTTATATATATACCCTATTAATTATATATTTGAGAAAAAATTATTAGATTGTTGGAGTATATATATATGATTATATATAAATTAGGTAACTAAAAATTCATATATATATGTGTGTGTGTGTGTGTGTGTGTGTGTGTGTGTGTGTGTGTGTGTGTGTGTGTGTGTGTACCAATACATATATATTATTTAAAAGAATGAAATAATTAAAATAAAAAAACAAACAAACAAACAAACCAGAAACTCTAATAGGCATGTCTTCTTCGTGAAGCCAATAATATGTCTGTCACATCTATTTTGACCCACCCGATGACCATCTCCCTCACCAACTATAGACACTGATGTTGTTACTAACTGCCCTACACTATCACCATATCCACTTGAGTTGCACTAACACTATCTCACATACACCTGGGCAACCACCCACACTTACACTACAAGACAATTCCTTCTTCCGGATGCCACCAGTATGACCTTGTTTTCTAATCACCCCGTAAACGACATTGACCCCTTCATCCTCCTCATGACACCAGACCTTCTCCTCCAATAGTTTCTAGGTATGCACTTATATATATGGTCGATCAAGTGAATATAGACGAGTGATGAATCTTATACTACAAATACATGGATTAGATAGGAAGGAAATTCAATTTAATAGGAGGAGCCCATAGACTATCTGTTATAACGAAAAATAAACGAATTAATTACGATTTGGTGGTCATCTGAACAATGATAAGAAATAATTTTTTGGAGCATAATATATATGGGTTACATGGGAATAGTTTTGTTTCATGGAGAATAAAAATAATTATTTCTAGGATCTATAAAAATACACATATTTCAGTTACAGCAAGGCATAGTGAGGAAGATGGTTGATTTTTGGGTGTTACCTTCAAGTTGGTGATCTGGGAAGGGGAAATTTATAAAAATTGGTTAGAAATACTAGGTAAGGGAAAGATATATTTTTAGTATAAATATTATATTATTATTTTTAAAAAACATTCTTTATGGGGAATTGTTATTTTTAAAATTTTATTTTTTATTTATAAATGATTTTTTTTCAAGTCAGATTTCAATTTTGTCAGGGAAATTTATTTTCAAAACCCTATATTTTATATCTATTTTCAAAACACTTTTCATATAACTATTTTTCAAAACACTTTCTATATAAGGGGATTATTATTAAAGAAAATTATTTATGATTATATTTAATAAACTATCAATTTATGTATGGGAATTTGCTATTATCAAATTCCAAATTTCCGAATTATAATTTTATGATAAAAATGTTTTATTCAAGGTTGAATTTAAAGTTATAATTTTATGTAAGAAAATAAATTTATTTTCACAACTGTCATTCATAGTTATAGGTATGGTTATTCACTATAGATTTCAATTACATTTCATAATTTTTATGAAAATATTTTTCACAAATTCAACTCTTTCCTTATATGAATTATTTATAAATATTTATTACAAATATATATTTCTTCTAATTTAAAAGAAAAAATATTGGTTTCCAAAAAAAATTAAAAAAGATTAAGAGATGTGGGAAATTTATTTTCTCTTTGAAAATAATTTAAGATGTTTTTGAAGGATTGTTTAAATGTTCTAACAATGAGAAAAGAAAATCTAACTTAAAATGTTTTATTTAAAAATTTTGGCACCTGGATATTGATTGTGATTGTGAGGAATGGTGAGTAAACCCATAACCTCAAAGTATACTTTCATTCTAGATGTGATATTTTCAATAATGTTAGTGTCCCCATTGATTTCTCAAGATTTTCCAAGTATCATTATATTCCATAAAAGTATATTATTTTTAAAATAAATATTTGATATTTTCAAGGAGAAATATCTTTTGAAATATATTAATTTTTCAATCATTAGTTATAAAATATATTTCTTCTATGAATTTTTAAAAATGTAATTTTATTATTTTCAGAAAGTTATGTTTAGTATTTCAAATTTTTATGTTTTACATAAAAGTAATTATTTTTAAATAAAGTTTTTAAAAAATTATAGAGCGATCTAATTATATATTTAAAAGGTTATTATATTTTGAAATGAAATTGGGTTTTCAAATTTATTGTATATTTTAAAGGTTTTCAAAATTATTTTTTATGGTGACATATTTTGAAAACCCTAAGTGTTATATTTTGAAAAAAAATCAAATTATTTATATTTGATATAAAATAAAATGTATTAGAAAGAGTTTTTGAGTATTATTTATAAAATGATTTTACTCCTAGTTTTATAACCCCTTACTGTGCAATTTTATGCCCACCCTATGTTTTAAATTGATTATCAAATGCTCAGTAAAAGTTACAATGTTTTTTGATTTTATTTAAGAAGCTACCAAGAATGAATCCAAATAAATATTTTATTTTTAAATTATGTAAAATTTCATAATGTTTCAGGATAATTTTTATATTCCTCTAAAACATGGACTAAAAAGATCCTCAATTGTGTAAAGGAGTGTATATTTTTTTAGTTACTATTTATAAAAAATATATAGTGTATTTTTAGCATTTGATCCAGAAACTCAGGACTCAGGATGTCATAGTTGGTATCAGAGTAACTGTTTAGAAAACATTAGAGAATATGACATTTTTATTTGAGGATAATTTAAGAGTTTGATGTTTTTTATAAGGATCTTGAAAATAAAATCTATGAAATTATTAAATATATATAAACTTTAGATATGCTAGTTTTTTTATTTCTAAAAATTGAAAATCAAAATTTCTTTAAAAATGGTTGAATAATTATGATAACACAATTCCTTTTAGGGGGTAGAATGTAATATCCCAATAATTATAGTATATATTCTTAAATGAATATATTCATATATAATTATAAATCCAAATGACAACATGAAAATTTTTATGACATAAAATGTAAAATCATAAAAAATAAATAAATAACTAAAATATTAATTTAAAATATATGTAGTAATATACTATATAAATATTTGTAGAACATAAATTCATATATTAATGGAACATTAATTTGAAATAAATATACTACTATTGAAAATAGAATTTTAATTCAAATATTTGTGTATATATATAGAAAAATATATAGAAAAATGTTAATCTATGTAGATACAAGTATATATATAATGGACTGATCATTTAACTAATGTTTGTAAATATTGGATTATAAAATATTTGTTTTCTCTATGGAATATATACATATATGAACTCGTGTACAGTATATATACAAATATATATATATATATATATAAGAAAAAAGTAATAATAATAATAATAGAAGAAGAATAATAATAAAAAAGTGGTAATTTAATAAATGAAATTGAAACAGATTTAAAAATGATGACTGAAATGTAATTTAAAATAAAAATATATATGAATTTAGTAAGTTTATTTTCTAAAATCAAAATATTATTTATCAAAAACTATCAAAACTATGGGATATAAGATATTAATGTAACTATTATTGACCTTCATCAATTAAAATTACAACTATAAAAATAAAAATAATAAAGTTATATATATGTATATATACATGTGTACATATATATTTAAAGACATGATAAAGATAAAGTTTTAATATTAAAATTTATATAAATACCTTATTATATAAATATTTGAGTTCAAATTATTAAAATGTTGAAGTATATATATGTGTGTGTGTGTGTGTGTGTGAAAATTAGATAAATATAAACACACACACACACACACATATATATATTTTTATATATACTAATATATATATATTATAGAAAATAAAAAGAATGAAACAATTAAAACAAAGAAAAAAATAAACAAGAAACCCCAGTGGGTATGTCTTTTTCGTGAAGACAACTAGAAACCAGTCATCATTGTTTCTGCCCTCTATGACAACCACTGCCCTCACCACCAACAAATTTCAATGTCACTGACAACCTCCATATACCTTCATTGATGCTGCAAGCCACTACCTTCTATCGGTTGCCGCTGGTGACACATTGTTTTTCAATCCCCCCATAGATGACATTGACCCCTTCATCCCCCTCTTGAACTGGACCATATACTCCCCTAGCCTCTAGGTATATTTATGTGTATAGGGCTGGTCGAGCGAATAGGGAAGAGTGATGAAGCTTACACTACTTATACAAGGATTAGAGAGGAAGGAAGTGTAATTTAATAGAATGGTCATGCAAACTATCTCTTGTAGGAATGAATTAATTAATTAATGTTTGTTGGTCACCCATATAGTTCCAGAAAATAATTCTATGGATCATAATATATATGGGTTACACTGGTAGAGTTTTCAAGGAGGGGAATAAAAATCATTATTGAGAGTATCTATGAAAAAATAATATGTCTATTTCATTTGAAGTAAGGGATAGTGAGCGATATGGTTTAGCTTTGGGTGTTGCCTTCATGTGGGTGTTCAAAATAGGTGAAATTCGTAATCATCTGTTAGCAAAACTACGAAATGGTAAACTAAATTTTCAGTATCAATCTTCTATTATTATTTCTAAAAACCCTTCTCCCAGGAGAACTAGTAATTTCAAAATTATAATTTTTCTATATAATGTGTTTTACTAAAAAGTGTAATTTTAATTTCATATTGTAAATTTATTTACACAAACTTATATTCCATGTTTATTTTCAAAACCCTTTTCATATAATTATTTTTCAAAATCCTTTTATATACAAGGGTATTTTTTTAATGAAATTTTTTTATGACTATATTTCAAAAAAAATCATTTTATGAAACAAAATTTCCTATTTTATAATTCCCAATTTCAAATTTTTAATTTTATGTATAAAATATTTTATTCAATGTATAATTTAATGTTTTTATTTTATATGAAAAAAATATTTTTTATTTTATTTTCATTTATAATTATAGGTAAGGTCATGCACTATATATTTCAATTAAATTTCATCAATTTTATGAAAATAATTTTTAAAAATTTAATTCCTTCGTTGCATGAATTATTGTAAAAATTGTTTTTAATTTTTATTTTTCTTTATTTCAACGAAAGAATGATGATTTTCTCAAAAGAATATTTTTTAAAATATTAAAGAGATGTGAAATTTTTTTCCCTCGATGAAAATAATTTATTATGTTTTCATAAGACTGTTTTAATGGTATACTAATGAGAAAGGAATACTTATTAAAAATGATTTATTTAAAATTTTGGAACATGGGTATTGATTATGATTATGAAGAATGAAGAGTGAATCCATGAAATCAAAGGGGAATTTTTTTCAGAAGTGATATTTTCAATACTGCTAGTGGCCCCATGGATTTCTCATGTTTTATAAGTATTATTATATTCTATAAAGGTATATTATTTTTAAAATAAATATTTGAGTTCTTCTAGGAGAAATCTATTTTGAAAGATATTATTTTTTTAAAGCATAATTTTGAAAATTATTTACTCTGTGATTTTGTAAAACCCTTATCTTATTATTTGTGGAAGTATTTATTAAGTATTTAAATTTTTTATGTTTGACATAAAATTTATTATTTTCAATTAAATATTTTAAGTCTTTATAGTGATATCCAAGTATATATATCAAATTTTAAAATGAATTTGATTTTTCGAAATGATTGTATTTTTTAATGGTTTTGAGAAGTATTTTCTTTGCTTATAGATTTTGAAAACCCAATGAGATATATTTAAGAAAATTATTTATCAAAAAAATCTTATTTTTATATAAAATAAAATATTATTGAAATATTTTCTAATAGTAAATATAGGAGTATTTTACTCTTATTTTTATAAACCCTTACTAGAAAATTTTATAGTAATCTATATTTTAAAATGATTTTCATAATCTCATTATAAGTTTCAAAGTTATTTTGTTTCTATTAATGAGTTAGTAAGAAGGAATCCAAATAGATTTTTTGTTTACAAATTGTGTAATATCTACTATTTTTTAAGGATATTCATCCTAATCCCTCAAAATATAGAGAGAAAATATCTTTGGCTATGTAAATTACTGTATATTTTGTAGTTAGGTTTTTAAATATATATATATATAGTATTTTTAACACTATATTAGGAAACTCAGGTCTTGGGATTTCATAATAACATTTATCATTGGTTAGAATGAATGAAATTGAATATTTTTAAACTATGTATGAAATTATTAAAAACAACAGAAATAATATATATAGTGATTTACGATGTTAACTACTCATTAATAGTGTTTAATCCTTGGTTTTACCAGAATCAACTATTATAATATGATGAAAAATCTTTAAAATAACTTTTATGTAGGGATTGTTCCAAACATGATTGTAGTCAAATCACCAGACCACTTACTGATGAATATATAAATCAAAATGTATAATATAAGAAATTATCTATTTAGTATATATTGACACATTAACAATAAGTTGTTATTCATCATAAACACTACTATTACAATTCAGTTGTAATTTTTATTTTCTTATATTTCTCTTCTTATAACTAATACAAAACTTCATCAATGAATATTTTTTTTATTATATAGTTGATTGAATTCCACTTTTATATAATCACAATTTTGATAAATATACTTGATATTATATCTATTTTTGAACCCCTTTTATATCATCTCTATAATCAATTTTATATGATATATCACAAAAAATATCAATATCTCTATATGCTTTCTAAAATTTTGGGAACTAACCACCTATTGAATAAATGGCACTTAATTAAATGAAAATCACACCATGATCCTCTTTACCAAAAAAACACCATCGTTTATATAAAATATTCCTTAAAAATAATATTTTATTATAATCAATATAAATGTGCAGTTACTCCCATGATCTTCTCAAACTGTCCCACAATCCTCCATAAGTGATATTAAAATTATTTTTAATAAACTATTTCTCTATGATTATAATAAATTTCCTATTTTTACTTACAAGTTTTTCAATTATGAAAATTCTATGAAGATTACATTATTATTGAACAATATAAAGAAACTTTTCACACTTTTTATCATATGATCAACCCTTTTTTGAATTTTAAACCATTGTATCACTCTCATATAGTCATTGAAATCTTCCATTTACATTTATGCATCACTTTTTCAGTTGTTACATAATCTTTGATCTTTTCTTTCATACTTATGCAATACCACTGAAAACATGTATATCTTTCCATCTATTTTGTAATAATTTGGTAACACTTACATATAACTTTTATCTTTCTATTTTTATTAATTAAATGAATTTTTATTAAATATAATCTCAAAAATCCATTATATATTCTATTGTATACTTATGTATTATCATACAACTGTTACATGGTCATTTTAAGTCCCACGTCACTGTTATGTATAGATTTAAAAAATCATCTCACACTTATAAAATGTTAACGGTGCTCAATCATATCTAATGAATTTTCCTAATTTTTTATCATATTCAATAACTATAAAAAGATCCAAAAATCCCAAATAAAAATTTATACCAATGTATTAACACATCAATTATAAAAAAATAATAATTTATAACAAAAATAAAAAAACATATTTTAGGAACATTTAATCTCCCCCATTGAATTTTTATTAATTATTCAATATTATAATATATTCGTCATTTAAATAAATTTCTCAAAATTATAGAAATAAAAATATATTCACCAGGAGTCCCATTTCATCAGATATCAATGAAAAAAATTAATCATACAACTTATCTATATTGAAATCACACCTTATCCATTTGAGAATTAAAATAAAATCCCCAGCATATGTCATATCTGTAAAAGTATTTTTGTCTCATTAATAACCCTTAATGAAATATCCAAATAAATAAAGGAAATGTGACTCCACATCTTCAAGCTTCATCCTATATGTAAAAATAGTTGGACTCTAAACATCAATATCTGTTTATGAAAAGAATCATTTGATAATGGCTTATTAAACACATCAACCATTTATTCCCTTAATAACACATGTTAGTTCCTCATCATAAATTACATTACATTATCCTTTATGAAATTAATTTTAATGTCAATGTGATTTTATCTATAATTTTGTACATATGTTTTAGATAAATCACTTGAATTATTATTATCACACCCAACTATAAATGACCTCTTGACTTCAACCTTAAGATTTTCAAACTACATTTTTATCTACATCGTGCATGTTTTTCCTTATGTAGTATCCACATATTTGACATATACTATACTCAATATAACTTTGTTTTACTTTTTAAAATTCAATGAAACACATTTCTTTCCAAAGATTAATACTTTATACGAAGTGGACACTCAATCATCAATATTCCCTAAAAATTTAACATAAAAAATCCATAAAAATATAAAATCCCAATGCTATTATAAAATAATTTACTCTTAATTATAAAATTAATATATATAATAATATTGTTTTCTTAATAAAGATATGATTTTTTTAGATCACATTTAAATATATCCCACAATGTCATAACAAATAAGATGTCAGGTATTCGTATTGTCAAATAAAAAACATATATGATCCATCTTAATCAATTTGATTAGAATATTTTCTTTCATAGTCATTTAATTTATATATCCAAACTAATATAGGATGTGATAAAACTTTAGATCTTTACTTTAAAGGTTTCATAACAGTTCTGAAGTATAATGTTTTAGATAAAAATGTATCTCTCACAAATAAAAAATCTAAGACCCAAAATTCTCTCATCTCTCTAAAAATATATATTTCCAAAATATTCTTCATCTGAGTATAAAATTTATCCATATAATTTCTACATTACCTATAAACATAAAATCATAAATATATATGAATATAATCAATGATTATTTTTATAAATTTCCTTAACATTCATATTATAATCAAAATTTCTCTTTTGGAACATCATTTATTTAAATTGTTTATTAATATTATTATACTTATATTTTAAAGATATATTAAATATATAAATATACTTTTACCATTGATAAATATTATATCCTTTATTATATTATTAAAATAATAAGCTTTATTAATTTAAAACTGTTCTTCCCAATATTTATTTGGGTATGCTTATTTAATATCCATATGATCAATTTTATTTCCAATATGTTGTAATCCATATACGATAAAATATCCATCAATATTTTGATAGTTTTTAATATTTCCATGGGTTTAATAGCCTCATAAAAAACACCCACAATCAAAGAGTATCCTTTCCATACATTGATTTCTTTGTTTCTTCAGACTCTAAATTTATTATTTAGTGTATTTCTAAAAATTATTTTTTTATTGATATTTTTATCTTTATGATTCAAATTGAGCTCTAATATATAATTTTTCTTTGTCTGATCTAACTTCTCAGTCATATTAGAAAAATATTCTTCATGAATAAAATCCTTTATAGTACACTATGGTTAAATTTGCGAAACAAATTTTCATGATTCATTTATCTAAAATATATTATTCTTTTTAGTAGCGAATTTGAATCCCAAATAATATTTCACTATTTTACTTCTTCCTTAACTTAGAAAATATCATTTTTATTTTTATTTCATTATATTTTTCACTATATTATTTGGAATCATCCTCTTTTAAAATTTTTACCCTATTCTTTTGACTTTTATAGAAAACTTTTATCTTGTTGAATCATTTATAAATTAAAATTATCATTTTCTAAAAAATAATAATGCACAGTGTTTTTTATATTATTATAAAACTAGTTTTATTATATTTTCTCTCAATTAATTTAACTTCTTATTAATGAATTTATATCTTGATACATTGGGAAAAAAAATCTAAAAATATTCCATCATTAGTTCTTTATTTAAATATAATCAAATTACTGTCTTCTTCTTTGATGAGAAAATTGCTTCTCATTAAATTAATTTAAATTTTTATTCATATTAGAAAAATATCATCTAGAAATAAATTAGAATATGTTATCAAGAAACTGAATTATAAATATGAATAAAAATGGAAATATCTTGTCTTTAGTAGTTGTTTTGACCATATGTAGAACATGAAAAACAGTTTTATGACATGGGGCTAACTTCACTCCCATAGAAAACCAAGGGTGTGTTTGGTTCCAATGTCACATGTACCATATATAGAGTGGGTGAGAGTTTGAGTACACCTTATAAGATGTTTTAAAATACCCTCTTTGTACAATGACTTTTTGATTTAAAGGGGATATTCCCTATGCGAAATAAATCTATGTGGTGGGATACCAAAGTGGAAAATATCATACATGAGGGATATTAGAGAATGATGTACACATAAATTACATAGTATCAAAGTATGTATTTTGGTTCTTATTCTTTATATATATGCAAAGAGGGATATTGTTGGGACCAAATACAACACGCGCCTAAAGGATTTGTGGCATGAGACTAACCTTCCTCCCAAGTATATTTGATGAAGTGTTTGGTACTTGTATCATGGGTCTCATATGGCGAGTGATTGAGAGATTTAGTGCACCTTATTATAATGTTATAAATACCCTCTTTTCCTATGAAACATTTAAGTTGAAGGGTATAGAACCTATAGAAAACAAATCCATACAGTGGAAATAAAAAAAATCATGTTTGATCTATATCTGTGGCTGATGTACATGCGATTTATAATATTATTTTACCCTTTCAGGATGATGCTGTATTAGTTTTTAGTACATGTGAATCAATTATGCTGATTCATTTGAGATGTTTTAAGTTATTGAGGATGGTAGGAGTTGTGTTGAGAATCCCGGGGCTGATATTTAGAATTTATATGGTGATTTAAAGAAGTTTGGAGTTCATATAGAACATCTAAAATTTTATAGAAAAATGTAAAAGAAATTATAAATATATTTTGGATGATTTTTTAGAAAATAATTACAAATATTTCACCAAGATAAATAATATCTATTTGATTATGTTTATTATCTACCAAGGGAAGAATAATATTTTCTAATTGATACTTGACATATTTTTTATGATATGTATGATCTACCAAGTGATGTGTAATATATTTCCAAGGATAGGTCATATTTTCTTGAATGTATATAAGATTAAATTAGTGATATATAAGGATGAATCCTAGGTTTTAGAGAATACATAAGATCCATTCTGAGGAAATATAAGATTCTATAGATTATTATCAGGCGAAATATATGATTAAGTTATATAATTCCTTTCTTATCTTTCAATTATAAAAATATCATGACCATTAAATAGAATCATTATTCAAATATAGGTTATTATGATAAACAGAAAAGGTTTTTATTCCATGATGAGATGCTTTAAATGGTAACTCTTTGTGCATTGAAGCAAGAAGTCATGGATTATTTGTTATGGGTTTTGTGGAAATGTGAAGGAGAGTTGAACCTAAAATCAATAGATATTTACAATAAGAGTTAAATGCTTAGTATGTGTAGAATATAATCCATGATTAATGGAAAATCAAATTTGTATATTTTCCTTTAAAGGTGGTTTATATTTATTATTATTCTATAGCCATGATTAGTTATTTAATGGATGATTTCCAAGGAATTATTAATTGATGTATATATCCAAGATACTCATGAAATTAATATTTCTAAAATTTAATCCAAGAATTTATTATTATTCCATTAAAATTGGAACTATGTTTTTTGAAAAAATTAGCAGAATCTGACTAAAATGGGGCAGTGCTACAAGAAAACATAGTGTAATGAATAGTGGTAAATATGATGTGGTAATCTGAAAAGTCTATGAAATAGAGAAACTATGGTTTTTCATAAAAATATAATAAGATATATTCTTATAAGAACTATTATATGAGTAAGGAAGAAGAAAATAATTATCTTTCAACCTTTCGGTGGGTGTTGATTTCAACTATTGATCATTCTTCAAACGGTTTCCTTCATTATTTTTACGTATATGGGAGTGCTTGTGTAAATAAGTTATTATAAGAAATTATAATAGGTTCAAGTATATATCCTTTCTTATAGATTTATCTTGAGAATAAGAAAATATGATTTTTTTTGTGTGGGATAATATCCACCATACACTGTGGATGCAATCTATAACGACCAGAAATTTCACCATATATTTTATGTAAATAAATATTTTGTGACAACTGATCTCATCCTAGGGACCAGTCCTTTCCCACTTCTGTCTTATCTAATAGTATCAATATATTTAAGGGAGATAAAATTTTAGTTGGAAGAGCTGGGACAAAAAGTTTTTATTACCCCCTTACACGTCTCTGTTTGTAGCACTAGTCTTCTTCGTGAAGAAAGTATATAGAACTCTAATTCTCTGTGTAGATTATTGTAAACTTAACCAAGTTATGATAATGAATAAGTCTCCACTTCTATGAATTGATGATCTGTTCTATCACTTGAGGGGATCTTAGTGGTTCTCCAAAATTGAATTCCAAACAGAATATCAACAATTGTAAGTTATAAAGAAGGATATTCCGAAGACAACTTTTGGAATTAGATATATCCATTATGAATATGTGGTAATTCCTTTCGATCTTACAAATTCACTAGAGGTATTTATATAACTGATGAATCAGATATTTTGGAGATATATGGACTCTTTTTTGGTGGTTTTTGTGGATGAAATATTAATGTATTCATGGACAATGGTTAAGCATGGTTAGAACTTGAAAACAGTGTTGAAAATCTTGAGAGACAATTGTTTGGATTCCAAATTACCAAAGTTCAAATTTTGGATAATGAGTTATGCTTTCTTGGACATAAAATTTCTAAAATTGATGTTTCAGTGGATCTATAGAAGATAGAATCCATTATCTCTTAGAAACCATAGAAGAATGTATTTGATATATGATGTTTCCTTAGTCTAGTTGGTTATTACCGACACTTTTTGTGTGAAATTTAATGACTAGTTCCGCCTATAAAATATTATAAAAAGAAGAATGTTCCATTACAATGGAACAAAAAATTGCAAAATTCTTTACAAGAGCTACAGGTTCTCCTTACATCAACACTTATCCTGATTTCTCAAGAATCAGGACAAGGGTACATGGTGTATTATGATGCTTTGAGATTTGGGCTGGGGTGTGTTCTCATTCAAAGATAACATGTTATCATTTAAGGCTCACAGAAGTTAAGTGTGCTTAAGAAGAACTACCAACACAAGGTTTGGAGTTTGATTCAGTCATTCATTCTTTAAAAACATGGCATCATTATTTTTTCAGTGATAAATTTACAATGTTCACAAATCATAAAATCTTGAACCATATTTTCTAAAAATGGTATTTGAATATGAGATAAAAAATATGGATGGAGTATGTCAAAATGTTTGACTTTGAATTAATGTATACAATGGGGAAAGGTAATATGGTGGTTGATGTATTATGAAAGAATTCATATACTCAGTTGGAAAAAGAGGCCTTAGATGAGTGGAAGTTGATGTCATTCCTAGATGACATGAACTTAAACTGTGAAGACTGAGGTGAATATGTAGTTTTTAGTCTAGTTTCTCTTGTTTCTGATTTTGTTAATATGGTTAAAGAGGTACAAACATCTGATTTAGAATTCATGTCTATGAGGTCAAAACTGAATGGTGGGGAGACCATTGAGGGATAAAGGCTGGATGGGAGTTCAGTGTTGCGGTTCATGAACCAGATTGTTGTACCTATGGATTATCAAGAGAAAATTATTTATTTATAGAACAATTTGAGATGGGAAATCCATCCTGAAATATATGAGATTTATAATATGTTGTAAAATAATTTTGGGTGGGTCTACATGAAAAGGAAGGTGGATGGGTTTGTTTCAAGATGCTTAAATTTTCAGCATGTTAAAATAGAACATCAACGAATGATAGGAATGTTACAATATTTACCTATTCTAGTGTGGAAATGGGAATACATAGCTATGTATTTTATAACAATTCTCCCAAGAACTATTCAAAAACACAATTCCATATGAGTGATTTTGGATCAGCTCACAAATTAGACCCATTTAATTCCTATTCATGAAACTCATACAGTGGAAGATCTGTCCAAGATCTATATCAAAGAAGAGGTAAAGAGATATGGCATACCGGTTTCAATCATATTTGATATAGATTCAAGGTTCATGTATTGTTTCTAAAAATACTTATAGAAATACCTTGGAACTCAGTTGACTATGAGTATAGTGTATCATCCGTAGAAGGATGCGAAATCTGAAAGAACAATACAAATGTTAGAATATATGTTGTTGTCTTATGTAATTGATTTTTTGGGCTCTTGGGAAGAGAATGTCTCATTAGTGGAGTTATCGTATAGAAAAATCTATCAGGCCTTGATACATATGGATCCTTTTGAAGAATTATATGGGAATCCTAATCATTATTCACTTTTTTAGGTAAAAACAGGTGATACTTCACTAGTTGGGTCGAGCCTTATCCAAGAAATAGCAGAGAAGATTTAGTTGATCAAAAAATAGATGGTGTTGGTGTAGAGGTTTCATAATTAGTATGTGGATCATTGTTAATGGTCGTTGTTATTCATAGTTATTGATCATGTTTTCTTAAGGGTCTCTAAAAGGCTTGGACATCATCATTTTTGGAAGCATGTAAATATAACTCTATGATATATATTCACTTTTGAGATACTAGAATGGGTTGATGAGGTGGCATATCGGCTGGCATTACCACCATGGTTCAGTGCGGTGCTTAATATATTCAACGTATCTCTATTAAAAAAGTATCAACTTAATCTTGACCATCTGATCAGATGGCACCACATTGACCTACATTTAAATTATTCTTTTTTACATATCTTGGTGTGGATTGTAGATATGATAGAGAATTTCTTTCTTGGAAAAATCATCGGTCTTGTGTGGGTTTTGTGGAAACATGGTTAGATTCAATAGGAGACTTAGGAATGAGATAAGGAAATGAATGAGAAATTGTTGTAACTCTTACAAATAATCATTGGTTTCCTACTTTCTATAAATGTAAAGACCAATGGTTGGGAGAATTTAGCACCCCCGGTTTCTAGAATATAACCCTTTCTTTTTGTTTTTTAAGTATATAAAATTTATGGGTTTAGTTGGGAGATTTTGGAGAAATTTTTGACTGTTTTTAGGGATTTTCTATAGTTTCATGAGTAGTGAAATTTTTTTGAACCTGTGTAGCATTTACAGGAAACCATACATAGTTAGATAGGGGGAAAAGGGAAGGTTCATGGGATGCCCACGGTTTTTCCAAACTGTGTGGAGGCCTATAAGAAATAGTTTTGTGTTGTGAATTATTTGGACAGTGAGATTTGGCATAATTTGAACATTGTTTGGTAATCATGTGATACAATAATGAAAGGGTCAACCTTAAGGTGGTGGCTAATTCACAGTTAGCGCATGGTCTTCCTAACCATTTGACTAAATCGTGCGCAGAAAGAAACTAATTCCTTATAAAGTTCATCTATGTCTCTTTAAGATTTTGGCCCCTCATTTTTTCTCTTATGCATCTCTAACTCAATATTCTATCTTTCCAAAGGTCAAGGAAAGTTCTTCCATTTATCTGGAGGTGATCCAAAGGATTCCCTTGGTGATTAGAAGCTAATTTCTCATGGTAAGTGATCATTCTTGGTTATTCTTGATTTTTTCGTAGATCTATTTATCTCTCACTTGGTTTCTTATATATATTCCAAATTTTGGTATATATAAGGTTATGTATGCCAAATATGTTTATATTTTTTATTTTTAATTATAGGGGAGGATATCCGAGGAGGGTTCGTGGAGATTCAACTGGGTTTTGTGACATTTTTCATGTTGTTTATAATTTTTTCCAAAACAATTTAAGTGGGTGGCTTCACTATCGAATCCTTTATTTTATAACTTGAAGTATTAGTTTCAAATTGATTTCTTTGATTGAAATTTATTGTTTATTTTCTGTGAAATAATTTTTGGAAACCTCTTGAGTGATGGTTTGTGGAAATTAGGAAATGGTTGTGTTATTGAAAAGAATTTTTGATAACATTATTTTAAAATATTGTTTTTAAATTAATTGTTGGTTTTTTTACATGAAATAAAAATGGTTTTCAATAAAATGAATGGTTTTTTATTGAATGGTTTGAATACACTTGGATTTTTCTTTATTTTTCATTTTTGTGTAGTGTGTGTTCATATGCATTGGGATGGATAAGGGTGTGAAGTACCCCCATCAAAAGGCTAGGAAAAATATGGTCATGAAGTACCCCTACCAAATTGGTACACTAGGTGATATCTTAGTGGAATGATAACTCACCAATCAAGAGTATAGGGAGGTCTATGGATTTCATGCATGATTATATGTATGGTTTTTTTGGAAAGGGATGAGTTATTCCAAAATGGAAATGTTCAATTATTTAAATAATTATTTATGTAATTTCCTTGGAAAAAATATTATTTGGGATGTGTTTATATTCAAATATAACTATATAGAAATTGTTTTATATAAATTATTTATATAAATATTTCTAACATGTTCTATCCTAGTTGTGTGAGTTGGGAAGTCATCAGGGAAAACCTACTAAGTTTTAGTACTCACCCATGATTTGTCACTTTGGTGATTTTACACATATCATCTATCAAGATACGGGTAAAGGTAAAGTATCACAAATCTTTAGTACTACTTGATGATACTTGGGTTATTTGGTGGAGTTATATATTAGAACATGTGGATCCTTGGAGTCATATGGTTGTCTTTGAGTTTTGATATTTTTGTATTTCGTTTCTTACTTGATGTTAGTTTGTCTTCCACTATGGTACTCTTTTGATGGTTTTGATATAAATGGAACATTTCGATTTCCATTCATTTTTATCATGTATCCTGTAGTTTTTTATTTTAGTATCGTTGATGGTTAGTTGTTCATATTAAAAGTTAATTTTTTCCTTAAAATTTTAAATGAATCCTTATGCATTTATTACCACCCTTTATCATCTTAGGGATATCTCTTAAGGCCTTTTAACATCTCACCATCCTCTCACGCTAATGAGAATAGGCATGACGTTACATATAGTGTGAGTGATCCAAGTAAAATACATATGTCACTACATGATTTATATTCTATAAATATGAATGATATTTGATGAGGATCAATTTTAAAAATAACTCAATGGTTGAGTAGTGTTCCTTCTAACAAGGGAATGGTATCCAAACTAATAGAGGAGAGGTGAAAAGGTTTAAATCATGTAACACCCTAATTCACCACTTTTAGGGTGTATTGAGTTACAGTATATATATATATATATATATATATATATATATATTAGTGTTTCTATGTGTATTACCAATGAGTTATGTTATTGGAATGATGGCCTTCCTATAGATGTTTATGCTAATTTGTTTTCGAGAATATTTACAATGAAGATGGTGATGGATAAGCCAATGGACACGTGAATGCTATTGTAAATGTTTATGTAATGAGATTAACCTGAGGGTAATATTCCTAGGTTCATGGTTTTATACTAATCATGGTTGGATATCTTGCGATCCATTTGGAGTCATTTAAATGAGGAAGCCCAGTAATTTTGATGTGGGTACCATGATTTTATAGTCATGGGATCACCATATACTAGGTGATGGTGATGTGAGTTAAGGCCTTGGTTGTCAATTGAGTTTAATGATATGTGTATTTATTATATATTATGTTATTTGGGTGGATTAAAAATATTACTATTTCAAAAAAAGACCACCTTCTTGGTTTATAGAAATGGAGTGACCCTACTTCAAAGAAGGAGGGATGTTGAAATTCCCCCTTAGTATAATTTATTGTACATTGCTATATTTTTGGATATTCATGTAAAATATTAATTCTCATGAATGTAACATCTCTACCCAGTTATCCTAAACATTTTCACTCTAGGTGATGTTATATTACCTCAATCATGCCTCCCTATAAGACAAATACTACCAACTAGCGATGAGATTCTATGAACAATTTTGAAGAGAAAATTCATTCAATATCACATGCAATAAATATGAAATAAATAACCAAGCATCCAAAACTACAAAAATTAGAGTGTGAAAAATTAAAATTAAACTATGGGCTTACCATAATAAAATAACATACACCCATTAAAAATTAAATGGGATGTTTAGGCTATACATATCATAAATAACAAAGGTATCACCTACTATGATGATCATATAATAATTTTAAAAATAAACTAATAGGCTCTACTAAAAGACCCCAAGCCTCACCTTAATCCCATCTACGAACTCGGTCGATCTACTCAAGATTTATCCCCTAGGAAACCCATTTTAAAAATTTTATATTATTTATTAGGTTTTAAAATCTATTAGGGTGAATTGAACTTTTATTATAACACAAAAAGATTTTAAATTATATCTTCCTTTAAAACCTAATGTGCTCACTGGATTGTTTCACATGAAACATTGAACCACAATTAACTATAGAAAAGTATATAACTGTTAAACTATACCTATAGAATTAGAGGGTAATAATGTGGGTAGCTGAATTATGAAATATATGTAGAAATAAAAATAAAGGTCATTATGAATACAAAGTCATTGATTAAATTCAATTAGTGTATCTAAGTAACTAATAATATTGATTTATGATTTAAATGTAACCATTCTAAAATTGGTTTTCTGAAATTTATATTAAGACACTAAATATAATATGAATAAAATATATTATTGATATGAATAATATATTAATTATAATTTAATTAATAATTTATAATAATTAATAATAAGAATATTTTACATTTTAAAAACTTGTTTTCCTATGAAAAAAATTATCATTGTATTTATATATTTTTTTTAAAAAAATTAACTCCAAAATTTTAGAATATTTATCTAAAAAATTGAAATTCATTTTTTAATTCATAATTTAAAAACTACATTATGATGAATTTTTTATATTTCTCTAAAATAATTGATTTTTTCTTGAATAGTGAAAAAATACCATTTTTTACAAATACTGTGATTTTTTTGACATTATAAGTATATAATTGTGACCTTAAAATTTATGAAACTATTTTATAGTCATAATATTTTATTATAATAGACACTATGAATTTAAAAATATGTAATTTATATTACAAAACATTGTTAGATATATTTTAACTTAAGTAACACAATTCTAAAAAAATGTTTTTAATACATTCTCTTTTAAAATTAATTTTTATAACTCTTTAAAAGTGAATATAATAAAATTTATTTTATATTTTTAATTATAAGATCCATATTATGTTAAAATTACCAGTTTATTTCAATTCACAAAAATTAATTACTTAGGTAAATACTAATTACTGTGGTAAAATCTAAAAGGACAAAATGAGTCAACCAAAGGGGTAAAAGGTCTAACATGTTAAAAAACCTATTTATAATAGACTGTATGAGGAGTTTCTCATCCAAAATGTATCCCAACTCCATTATAGTCCATTTTTGTGTTCCTTAACATGTGAAACATACACTCTCTATATATTAAGATAAAATAATTACAATAATGTTATTCACCTCACTTATAAAAGGGGGAATCCACTACCGCTTCATGAAAACTCTAAATTTTTCCTTCATCTTTAAAATATTCCATTTTCTCTTCCCTATACCCCTTTTAAAATTCATTTGGATTATTACTACTATAATTTGTCTTCTGTTTCCCATTTATAAGGAGTCCTCCAGGGGAAAACACAAGTTCACAATGTAAGTACTAACTTTTTAAAATTATATTTCTCTAAAATATTAACCATTATTTTAAAAAAAATTATATAATAAATTCAATATTTTTATTATAGTTAATTTTTTAAATTATATGGATATTAATTAACCACCTTTCTTCTTTTCATTAACAAAAACAAAAACTCATTCGTGCATTTCTACGGGCTACCGCCAATATGGAGTAACATATATCATTTTTCATCTAGTTTAATTATTATTTAATTAAGAATATTAAAATGTGATTCTGTGTATTATTTTTTATTAATGATGTTTTTTCAAAAGAAACCACTTAAGTCACCAAATATATCCATTAAATATAGGATGTTTAGGTTCGAGACTATCTGAACACCTAATTGAACAATGATATAAAATAAAATAAAATAATGTATAGATATGATAAGTTAATTACTAAGAATATATTATATAAATAAGTAAATTACGATTTTAGTTTTTTAGCTATTAATACATTAATTCTAAAATAATTAATTAATATACCAATGGTTGTTAAATAAAAATCGCATATACATTCTCATCGTCAATTTCATATTTAAGGATCATAACCAAAACTCCAATAGAATTAAATTATAACATTAAAAATAATTATAATCCAGTAATTACTTTACCTTTTATGATTTGGTAATGAAAAAAATTTAGATAATAACAAATAACAACATTTTTATAATGAAACTAGTTCAAAATAATCAAGATTACTCACGCTCGATATTTAAAATAGAAAATAACTAACTAATAAACTTATAGAGAATAATTAAAAAATAAGTTTATAAAAGGGTATAGACATGAATAAGGTTATTAAATATGTGATTAATATAGTTTTTTGTTATATAGGATATTGAATAACTTTAGTGGATGTTTAGAATTATGGTAAGGGGTTCTTTGTCTCAGATAAAATTTCTTGATACGTACATCATATTATGAACCATTATATATTTAATATAGTGTTATTACATTATAATTAATATCTTTTACCATATTCATTTAATTTATGTGTTTTTAATATCTATATCATATTATTTTTTTAAATATCTTTAGATTCATAGGATATCAAGGTTGAAAGGGTTTTTGGATCTCAATTTTGGTTCATTGACATATGATTTGTATTGACCACTTTTTCCCTTTTTGGGTGTATATATTAGACATGGATTTATTTTTTTCAAAAATTTGATAAAATATATATGGCATTTAAAAATACATATCTTTCTCTAAAATCCATTAATTTTCAATTATAAAAATTAAAATGTTTTAATAGTTTTGTTTAACACAAACCCACTTTATTTAAGTTATTATCTTTAACATATTACTTCTAATATTTTTCTCTTCCAAAAAAATATTTTACTTCACGGTAATATCTTTTAATTTTTGTGTAAAATTAAATTTTTATTCAAATATTTTACCTTGATTAATCTCTTCCTAAAAAATCATATCATTTTCCATATTTATTCTCAATCTCGTTAATGATGTTTCGTCTCATTTTTCATATTTTCTCATCACCCTAATATTATCCTTTTTATTAGAAAACCCAATTATGTATTTTTCCATGTGTTAATCATATTTATCTTTATCCCTTTCTAAAATTATTTTTTCTATCCCTTTTAAGATTTCAATTATCGAAAAATGTATTTTAAAGAAATAAAGAAGTTTTTCCTTCCCTGATCATTTATTTTATCTTTCACTCCATGATTACTTTTGAAAAACATTATGTATTTATTTAGGATCCATTTTTTATTTTTATTTATGAAATTAAATATTTTCAAAAGTTTTAGTTCATCTTTTTTAAAATGACTTTTGAAAGTCAATTGTAACTTCTTATTTTTATGTCATTGTTAAAAATGTTTTATAAGAACACTTTTATGATTTAACTTCCATTTTACTTATTACATTAAAATATATTCACCTCATTGGGAATTATGATTCTTGAATTAACTTTTAAATTCCTCTCATAATATTCACTTTTAGGCGGATAAACCTGTGAAAATCCATTACATTCTTTATCTTGACTAATAATCCATTTTGTATAGGCATGATATTTATTCCAATTCCTTGCTATGTGAATACCCATTTTTTCATACCTTTGATTGATGTTAATTCACATAGGAACTCATAAATTGATTGATTTATAGAAATTATTGGCCTAAATATAAACTCATTACGCTATATTGTGTTAGTTTTTTGGTTTTCTTATATAAAAATATATTTTCATTATTGATTTTAGAAATATTGACAATCTCTATACTTTTTATTTCAATACATATGTTTATTGACTAATAAGGAATTTTTTTAATTTTATTCATTCCTTTATATGAATAATTAATTATATATAGAGTGATGGTAGTAGCCCACAATATCCCCTTGATGAATTAATAGGTATCAGGAGATAAAAGTTCTTGGGTATTTGGGGTATTCTTGCTAATTTATATAGATTTCTTGAATATAGTCTTGAAATTTAGTAGATTCCTAGGTAAAAGACCATCATGGTATATAATGACTTATCATAAGTCCTTGATAAGTATAGAATTATTCATTATGTCACTATGAAATCAGTTATTATTTTCCATTTGTTTATTTATATTTTTTACCATGGATTTATTTCAAGATCATGTAATCATTTATATTGCATTATTTTAGTATCATTTATTTCCTTCCATATTATTCTTACCCTATTTATTGTATTATAGCTTCTGGTATAAAATTTCCCTTATCAAGAAATTGATCTTACCCTTATTATGTTTCTATTATCCTAGGCTTTGATGAAAATTATTCCAAATGATATATATATATGAAAATAATAATATTGAAGAATTTTTGGGAGATGTTGAAGACTTATTTTTGATTTATTAGTTCCTAATGTAGTGGAAAAAATTTACATTTGATAAAAAATACATATGCTATATTAATTAATGGGTTTTCCTAATTCTCTAAAACTATGAAAATAAATGGTCCTGGGAATATTTTTAATGAAATATTTTCTATTAATAGATTAATAATGGGATAGTTATATTCAAGATATCACATTTGGTATTAGATAATGGTTGATATAAATTTAGAGATTAATATCTCATCATCTAAGGATAAACTATGTGTGGTATTTACTATCATGGGTTAGTGTGTTTATGTTTTTTTATAATTTCATAGGTATAGATAATATTGTAGGATGCATGAGGTAATATTTAATACTTTATGTTGTTTTTAAAATGGGATGAGAGAAAAATAGATAAAATATTAGGGATGAGTCTAAGTATAAAAAAATTATATTTTGGTAAAGTATTTATTTTTTGTTCTCATGGAAATTATATCAATTTCAGAATACTAGAAATAATATATGGATATGCCATAGATTGACATAGTTTTAATCACCTTACAAAATGTTGGTTTAGTTTTAACTCAATCATCACTTGGGGCATAATGAGTGGGCCTAAAACCGCACATCTAGATAGAAACTCCTAGGGGATATTATTTGTATGATTCACAAACAAATTAAAAACTATCATAAAGGTTTAGATTTACTTTTTATAGAACCAAATCGGATAATGACCATGGATAAAATAGATTTAAATAAATAGATTCAGATGTAAAGATATATATTAACTAATATGTTACTTTATGGATAATTGGTGATTTGAATTTTGGGAGTATAGATTTAAAATGATTTTTGACTTTAGAATATTATAATAAAGTTTGTTGTAATTTTAGACTATTATTTTTTTGGTATTAAGAGGATTAAAAAAACTAAAGAAACATAGGTTGAACCAAGAGTGATATATGGTTAACTAAAAAGAAAATTAAGCTAACATGTTGGTGTCATAGAGTAGGTTTAAAATAATATTACCTATTTTGTGGTACAAATCCTTATTTTATTCTTAGATCTCCTTGTTCTCTTGTCAATATACATTTATTTTTTTATGATTCTTTATCATGGTTGTTCACTCTTGGTTGTGACTGATTTCTTTATCCTTTTTTCAAGTTGAGGGTGTGAGTTTATTCTTATTAAATAGGCCAAGTAATGGATAAGGGGAATTGACATGAGAGTGGGAAAGAGCCAGTAGCCAAAGTGGCTATAAGAGGTCCACCAACAAGTCGTTATAGGGATGGAAGTAGAGATTTATTTCAAGGACTCTACCAAACAGCTAGTGGGAACCCATTATATATTCATTAGAAGTACATATAGCCTGGTAATTCTACCCAGGGCCACCATCCATCCATTGGATGATATGTGATTTCTAGTGACGTCAACAAGGGAATGAAATGGTAGGGTGGTGTCATTTTTTTCATTCCATAAACCCCAATTTAATTCTAAATCACCTGCCTCTATTTTCATTCATCTATACACACCATAGTGGCTCTCTAAAGTTGAAATTGGCTCTCTAAAACTCGTTTTTTCATGGATAAAAGTGTTGATTGATGTGTTGATTCTATTAAAATATGTGTAACCTTGATTTGATTGTGTATTTTTATTTCCAACATTATTTATATCTTTAATATTGATGATTACTTATATCATAAGTGGATATAAATATTAGCTTAATGAATTGTGATTATAAGATTATCCACTTAGAAATATGTCCCTTGACTCTATATCAGTGGATCTCGTGTTGGTGATTTTGATCTTTGTTAAGGTAGGTAGTTTCCTAAGGTAATCTCTATCAATTGAAACATTTTATTCTTGTCTGAATTTAAATTAGCTGTCTAATTGATTTATAAATATTATGTTGAGGATCTTGGAAAATGATTTGAAATGTAATGGTGTGTGTGTGGGGGATGAAATTCCTTTTAAAATTATTTTTTTTGAAATAAAGTGTGATTTTTTTAAAATTGTTATTGAATTGAAATGAGCTTTTGAAGCCTCAGTTTGATGATTAATGTTGAGAATAAAAATGCATGAAATATTTTATGATTTAAAATGATTTGATTTGAAAATAAATGTATGTGTTTTTGATAAAATCTATTGACATTTGTTTTTGAAATGGAAGACATGTTTCAAAACATAAAATTGGGGTCGAATATATTGATTGATTAAATGATTGATTATATCAAATGATAGTTCTAGTTATAGTTGATTTACTTAAATCACATGGGATTCCAAGTAGTCATGGGGAAAGATATGCCTACTTGGAAAAGGAATATCTAGAATTGACTTTACTATGATAATGTAAAATACTATATTAGGATAGATATCTCATTCTTTAGAGTGTTATATTATTCCCCATAGAACTATCGATCAAGGGAGTTTGTGCACACATGGAGACATATTTCACCAAAACTTTGTGGATCCTTATAAAAGGAAATAACATAGGTGATATCACCATTATTTAATGATTGATGAATGACTAAAAAGAATTTATACAATCCAATTAATGATTGAAATGATTTAAACATGTTTTTTTGATGGGAATTATTATTCATACTTTATTTGATAAATATTATTATATCTAAAAATTTAATAGAAATTCACTTTGAAAGAAATTTTTAATATATCCATTGAATTTTTTCATAAATAATGTTATGACTCAAATGGATAAAATATTTATATTATATGTATTATTTAAAATTGAGAAAAATTGATTTGTTTTTTATATTTATTATGAAATGCTTGGTGAGATCCTACTTAAATTTGTTACTCACACCTGACCATTACCTTTAGGTGTTTATTGATTTTCATATACATGGTCTAAGAAAAGGGAAAGGAGACACTTTCCAATAGTGAATCTTCTTGATTAGTGGACCTTTAGAGTTGTTGGAGACCGATTGAACAAGTGATCCACTTGTTACATGCAGATTTTGGGTTGATATATTGATGGTTGACTTGATGATATGTCCCATTTTTATGACATGTATCTATTCACTTGTGGTTTTCTCCTTATGGAGTTTTTAGAATACTAACTATTTTTAATTTTCTATCCACTTCTTTGTATTTATGTGTTAACCTTGTGGGGAAATAATTCTTTCTAGTTTTCTTTTAATACCAATACACTAGTCTCCAGCCTTTGGGGATCAAGAACACCCTTCAGGACGCGTTAGTACTTGTTTTCGTACTATTTAATAAGGTTATCTAGGTTGGTTCATGAAAAATTTGTATCAAATGTTAGTATGTATCTTATTTAATATTTTTATGTTGTTTTGGATGTCTTTTTATATTGGATACATGATTTATGGGCCTTATGGTGTATGTTACGAGAAAGTGTATGACCATATATCATCATAACAGGCCTTAAGTTACAATGGAATATTGGGGAAAAGTGTCTTTGAGGATTTTTTTATCTAATCCTCTAATTGGTTCAGTATTTGTATTTACCAGTTGAATTTTGATTGATATATTAGTTGGTGTCATGAATATAGACTAATCTATCCATTGTTATTTATTGATGTTGTGTAGTATTGTACCCAAAAAAAAGATTTTTGAACAATCCTCCAGATGGGATGTTGATGAACCATGGAAATTGAACCCTCTAATTGATCGAAAAATTATAGAGGTTTTTGGGTGTGTGGTCTATGCTCTGGGTCAAGTTCCTACACCATTTCTTGTTCAGGCTGTTGCGGTTCTACCCTGGATGAATGATAACACATGCCATGCTAAGGACATTCTTTTTCTAAATTCACCATATTTTAAGGGAACTTTTGTTACTCAGGAGGTATAGGATTGGTTGAATATGTTTGAGTGAATCTTTTAGTTTTTGGATATTCTATATTTAAATAAGGTGAAATGTTCTACATTCAAGAATGAAGGTCCTAGAAGAATATGGATGGATTTGATAGTTTTTACTAGAAATAATTTGGTCTTAGAGTGAAAAGACATCATGTATCTATTTATGGATCATTTCTATCTAGAATAAAATGTGTTAAAAAATTCAATGGAGTTTCTTAAACTCAAATAGTGTGATCAAACTATGAATCATTATGCCAACCACTTTTTCAAGCTGGTTTATATCTCACTTGAGGTGGTACAAAATGAGAAATCAAAATATCGTAAGTTTTAGATGGATCTTTGAAAAGATATCTAATATTTTATTTTCTTTATGAATCTCACCTATTATGTGAATATTCTATATAGGTATTTAATTAAGGAACTTGACTTGGCTGGTAATTTATATTTGATAGGATTTCTTCCAACCCCTAGTTGTATATTGAGTAGTCACATTAAAGGGAAGTGTAAGTGGGATGAATTTTGTGGTGGAAACCATAGGGGTGTATCATGGTTGTATACTTATTTTAAATCTTATAAAATATCTATTAAAGGATAAATAACTTGTTTCCAGTGTGTAAATGTTGGGAACTTGATGCATTCTTTCATAGAGATATCAAATATTTGTAGATCATGTGGATTCTCATGTCACTTGTAGAGGTTCTTCCATGCCTTTACCGCTCTATGTAGTTTTATAAAATGAAATTATGTGTAAAATCTATATCATGGTCAGATTATTCAAAAACAAAGAGTTTCAAGCCACATGAATTAGGAATGAATCCTCTGCACACAATGGATGAGTCTCTAATGGATGCTGATATAGGTCCCACAATAGTGATAGGTACCTTTACTATTAATTAGACTTTTTTACCTTCTTTATTTTATATTAGTGGCTCTTATCCTTTATATTTACCCATTTTATGAAATTGATAATTCTTACTATAGTGCTCATGACTTATGTTATTGAAATATATATCCCCCTTGAGTTGAATATAGAGGGGCCCTTATGCTCCTATTGTACTTTCTCCTTATTATATATCAATATTTCTTGTTACTTTATACTTATGAATATGAAATGTTTTGATATCATTATTTGGATAGGTTGAATCATCACTCAAAAAACTCATATTGATTGTTATCTTCTATAGGTACCATTTACTAACCCTAATGGGGTTTTCATGTTTTTCAAGGAGAATGGGACATAAGTTTGAGTCATTTTGGAACTCCTCATATGATGTTAGTTAGAATTATATCTCTATTTTCCTTTGAAATAGATTATGAATCTTCAGGTGGTGATCTTCCTCTAATATTAATTGAGTTTTCTAATGTGTTTCCTTCAAGATTTTTTGGTTTCAACTAGTTAAGAAGGTGGAGTTTTCTATTGACTTGGTACTGAATACCCAACCTATTTCTATTCTCTCTTATTGAATATCACCAACTAAACCAAAGTATTTAAAGACTCAGTTGGATGAATTGATTTATAAATGATTTATTCAACCTATAATGTCACCTTGATCAGAACATGTGATTTTCTCTATGAAATTAGATGAAACCATTCACCTGTGTGTTGATTATTGAATGCTCAGTCAGGTCAAAATCAATAACAAGTATTTTATTCCTTGAATTGATGATTTGTTGGACTAGTTAAAAGGGGTAAAATGGTTGTTTAAAATTGACTTGTGGTCTTGTTATCACCTACTTAGGATCAAGGAGTCTAATATACCAAAGATAACTTTTAGAAGTAGGTATAAGCCTTATGAGTACCTTATTATTCCATTTGGTTTGACTATTGCTCCTATTAAATTTATGTATTTGATTAATAGTATTTTAAATTAGTACCTATATTATTTTTATGTTTTATTTTTATATTCAATCATAGTTTACTCCAAGATTGAGAAGAATCTTTTGCATCACATGAAATTATTTCTTGATCTCATGAAAATTAATAAAATTTATTCCATGCTTTCGAAATGAATTTTTTTGATTCAAAGGGAATTTTTTTATGGAAAATTTCTTCCAAACACTATATTTTGGTTGATCCTAAAAAGTAAAAGTTGTTATGATATGGGTGGAACCATAAAATATCTTTAAAATTTAGAGTTTTTTTAGGATTGAGAGAGTATTATCACTGGTTTGAAAAGGATTTCTTGAATTTTATTCTCCAATGACTACTATTACTCCGAAGAGAATAAATATCATAAGGGATTTGAAAAGGCTTTATTCTATTGATGATTTCAAGAATATATTATCTACAACTTGTATATTGTTTCTTCTAGTAGCTGGTCATGGATTAGAGGTTTTCCATGATGCATCCGGTTCATGGTTGGGTTGGGTTCTTATGAAGGGTGATCTGGTCATAGATTATAGTTCATGTTAGCTTCAACCTCATGATAAGAACAATTCATTTCATGATCTCAAATGCATATTTTTTATGCATTATTTGAAGAGTTTTAATAATTACCTAATTATGAAAGGTATAATTCTTACTCCAATAATAAATTCTTAAGTTATATCTTTTCACAATAATATCTGAATCTTCCCAGAGGAAATGGGTTGAGTATCTTTAGTCTGTTGATTTTCACATTTCCAATACTTTTAGTATGGGGAATGACTTTTTCTGATTCCCTGAGTAGGAAACTTCCATCCCATGATGTGAATGAATCCTATGTATAATGGAATCTAACGTCTCTCTTTACTCGTATGAAACTTTGATATTAGGAGGATCGTATCAAGGTTTTTATTTTGAGTTTCATATTGACATTCTCACTTCTCAAGATGGTTATTCAGGAATAATAACTTGATGATGATTTCTATGACATTATGGATTATTTATATGGTGGGGACACAATCTATCACAAACCAACTTGGATACCCTGGTACCCTAATGTAAGAGATAGATTTGACAAAGCCTGAAGAGATTTCCCAAACCCCATGGGTTGGAGACTATAATATGGAATCATACATGATCAATAGGGAACAAATTTTACAAAAACAATAGTAGATGATAAAAGATACAAGTCGGCATACCCAACAGTCCAAACAGAAAAAGTATTAGAAATAAATAGGTATAATAGTGCCCAGTAGAAAGATAAATACTTAGGCAATATTAATTAATAATATAACCCAATTATCTAAAACAATAAACCTAAAAGATCATGAGAATGTATGTAATGAAATATTTTATATAAATTATATAATTACAATAAATTTACATCTGTTCTATAATAATTATCAGAAAGAAATCTTAGTTGGGTACCATCAATGGGGGGCCTAATATATATAATGATATACCAGTTTATGTTTGAGAAAAATATATAAAAATAACACATAAAAATTCTATAAATAACGTGGGGCCATTTTATGCTAACCAAGAAATGATTACATTCAGACAGACCTTGTTTGTACATAGTCAGTAAAGCATTGATATCATACCCAAACATGAAATAGTAGAGAAAATTATCCCAACCTCTGAATGATCTAACCAATCCATAGACTGGAGATGAGTTTTGGTAATTCAACTAGTTTATCCAAGCTATGGACTAACTAGGAATAGTGATGAGAGAATAAATATATCAAAACCACATACTATCTAGGATTCCTTGTAACTATCTTTTTTTTCAAGATACTTAATATAAAGGATCCCCAATAACCCAATTAATCTATCCAGGACCCAGACCAGCAAAACTTCCTAGTAAAAAATATAATTTTTCCATTTAATATACTAGTTGACTGTCATAGTAAACATACCATTTTTTCAAAGGAATTGGATAAGGAATTTTTGGGTGGTGGGTCATGACACATTATATACAAAAGATAACAAAATCCGGGGTTCAATTATGGTATACCACGCTTAGAGAAAGGGTTATACAAATGTATGATATTGGTATACTATATGACTAATGGAATCAAAAACTCTGAGTCTTCCCTTGAGTCTCTCCCATTAGAAGAAACATTGGAGGAAAATAATCATCTCGTATAGAGACTAAATCAATGTAACACAGATAATAAACAAAACACATGAATGTTTACACAACTCTAGTCCAATCTCTTTCGTAATATCTCATACACCCCACATGTCTTGTATCCTGACTAATGCCACATGCTCTATTTTAACTTGAAATAACCCTACTTACCCTTAAAAAACATAAAATTTTTTAAATAAAAGTGTATATCTAATATAAGCCACTATAACCAACTTGTTATTAAGATAAACTTGTCTTCTATTCATTCTCACTCAAATAAACCAAACCATAAGATTCCTTGGTACTTGTCTTAGTTATTACTTAATGATAATAAATAATTTACCTCACTAAATGATAAATCCATAGGTATTATAACTTTCCCAATAGGGTCTTAATTGACCTTCCAAATATCTATTTTAAATTTTCCATAAAACCATTATGACCAAAATACCCATGGATTATTTTCCCAATCAAAACATGCGCTAGGCATGTTGGATAAACCATCACCAAACCAACCTAAGCAATTAATACTACTATGTACCCTCTCAAGAAAAAAAAGAAAATGAGGTATTGTATTAAGAATCATGACCTAAATATAGTAGGAATCCATTTCTAAAATGGGGTTTATGCCCTAATAACCACACTCCCTATTCACTTATTGACATTTCACATAAATAAATACCAACAATGATAACCAACCCACTAAGACACTATAGTAAATTATCCTTATTGTATGTACCAAGATATAGATGGATCTTGTTACTAAATACCAAAACAAAACCCAAGTTATACATTAAAATAAAAACATCTTTCAACATAAAATAAATCTAACCACCTCACTGGTTAACCACAATGCTTTAGCCTACTAGATTTATCATACTAACATTAGGGAGTCCCTCCCAAGACACTACTACTTTATCATAGGCCTATAAATCCATTCAGAGATTTTTGAGAAAGACTTGAACATGTTCCTTATGATGAAATAGTTTCTAGTAATTCTTAAAACCACCAGAAATTATATAGGAAACCCATTATAAAACTAAGGGGATCTATCAAAAAAATTATTAACATAGAACATTGTCAGTCTCCAATAATGTTACCCAAACTCAAAACCCCATGAACGAACACACCATAACACATAGAACCAATAATATAGATTAATATTAATCGGACCACCCACCTGGTAATTCTTGGATTTACCCCATCCAGTATTTCACAACAAATTGTATTGATTTTACTGAAATTAAGAAATCAGGCAAAAAGGAACCAAATAGGTAATTCTACCAAAACACACATGATATGAAGTTTATAGTGTAAATAATTATAGGTATTACCTTTTAATAGTTTTAATGATACCAAAAATAAAAAATATATTTTTATTGTGAAATATATGATGATCCATGACCCATATTAGTCAGGAGGAGAATAGAGAACAATAGGGGAGTGCCCCCTTGTTTTTGTGGCCGGAGGAAGAAAAGGTGGGGGATCCCCCATTTAAATAATTTTGGATATTAAAATATTATAAAAAATAGGAAATGTAATATTGTATTCCTGGTGTACCCCCATAAAGATCTATGGGGCCAAGCTATTGGCACCCAACCACTGGGCATCCCACTAGACTCTTGGTTGGATCCCACTGAGATTCTCGTGGGATTTTCTACAATCAATCAATAGATTTTAAAATACCCGACCCATTAAATTTTGATTTAATTAATTCTAATCCACTTTTCATCCTGTAAAAATCCCATTTAATATTTTTAAAATGTTTAAATAATCCTTCCTCCCATCCTCATTCAAATTTTAAATCTCCCACTACCTCTAATTACATTAGAGAATTGTTTGATTAAAACCTACTTTACCATAATGAATAGATATTTAAAAAAAACCAAAAAATTAGTATTTTCATCCATAAAAATCATCCAGTAACTAATTTTTATTTCAAATCATTTCATTATAATCTAAGGTCACTCCCTTCTTTTTATTATAAACTAGATGAAATATTTCTGCTCACACCCTCAGTCTTGACAAATAATACATTCTTTTAATATTATCACTATGATCCATAATACCCATTAATAATTTATTAACCAATGTACCCAACACAAATTCTATCACAATAAATAATATTACTTGTAAAAATAACTAGTCAATTCCTTAATTATTTTCCTCCTTATAAATCTCATAGTGTGCACATTGCAATACAATATTTTCCATTCACATCAATATTCCTTAACATCGATGACATTTCAAAACCATAAAAAAATTAGTAGAGTTCAACTCAACAATTGGTGATATAAAATGAATAAATATTTATTTTATTATTATTTTTCATCATACCAAATCATTTATGACCAACATACCCTTGATTTGAGTTCTTCTATATTCATTTATTAAATTTTATAGTGAGTCATTTTCTAAAGTAACCAAATATCTTTAGATTCCAAAAATTAATTCCAAATCTAGTATTTAATAAGTATCCAAATTGCTTTGGTATATGTGACCCTCTGTATCTAGGGAGATTCCTCAAACAACTCCTTATCGATATCACCACACCCATAACCCTTGGGGTCTTTAAATCCCATCCAATACTAGGTTTTTACTTCATGAATTTTATAGGGCGGTCCATACTATTGGAGTATGTATATTATCATACCATGAAACCAACATTCCTGATTTCTAAATCCCCCATACAATTAGTTACAGTATGTATTAATCATAAGTTATCAAATCACTTAAAACCAATAATTTTCATGAAATGTTAACTATTACTAATTAATTTTGTCCCATGATTTCACCCTTGATATTCATCAAATGATATTGAAATTAGATTTATTTCCCGATACATTAATTTGAACATTACCCACCATATATATCTATTGAGTCAAAATTCCTCTTTTTAATTTTATGTCTTGTTTTGGAAATCACAAGTCTATTCATTGTCAATCGTACTGACTCTATCAATCGTACTGGCTATGTCAATCGTACTAACTCAGCCAGTCATACTGAAACTGTCAATCGTACTGACTCTGTCAATCGTACTGACTCTGTCACTCGTACTGACTCTGCCAATCGTATCGACTCTGTTAATCGTGCTGACTCTATCAATCATACTGACTCTGTCAATCGTACTGACTCTATCAATCGTACTGACTCTGTCAAACGTACTTACCCTGTAAATCGTACTGACCCTATCAATCATACTGACTCTGTTAATCGTACTGACTTTTGTGCATCATACTCTCTTTGCATCATTTCATTAAATTGCACTAAGTAATACTAATACTACTTATATTTTACTTTTATCACATGCTTGTTTTTATTCTTTATCAAAAGTACATGTTTTATACCAATCGTACTCTTGATTATATGTTTCATATATCTTTTGTTTTAACCAAAATGATGTCATGGAGTTAGTTATAAACTAATCAAAATGATATCTTGTTTTCTGTTCCATTATGACCGTTATAATACTAGGTGTCCAATTCCTTCTGAGTTTTCTGGACAAATATGACTGTTGGAAGAAATATGACCTTTGGAACCTGAGGCCTATAAATAAGAGGTCATTTGAAGCTGTGAAGAAAAACTGAGAGACAATGATCATTATTTTCTACTATCAAGTTCTAGAGAGAGACGTTGTGACTTCTCTCTTTCTTTGTGTGAAAGCCTTGAGATTACAAAATGTGAACGGCTCATTCTTAGTTTTTGTATTTCATTATGTTCTTTGATTTCCTTTGTATGACCGATTAGGTGATAACAACCAAGGGATACTGAGGATAGGAAGACAGTGGTACCAATCATCGTATTGAGGTCATTCATGTGTTTGAAAGACAGAGGTGTCGATTACCTGCAAAATCGAGGTCTTATGAGGATAGCAAGACAGACATATCGATCATCCTATCGAGGGCTTACAGGGATAGCAAGACAGATGTACCGATCATCGTATCGAGGGCTTACCAAGGTGGTGGTAAGACAGACCTATTATCCTAGGTGAAAGGATACCCTTCTCTTTGGGATAAAAGAATTGTAATACTTTTAAATTTCTGCTGCTATTTGTTTTAGAAAGGGAATTGTGTTGTTTCCTTTCTTCATTTCATATTCATTTGTAATTGTTTCAATTACAATTATACTATTACATATTGTATCGATATATTATATACACTTTATGGTAGAATCCTTCACTATTGTATTACTCTGATTATTGTATTCATTTTGAACACAATTACTTTACATGTCTTATAGTATTACATCATATCATATCTTTATATTCAATACAATTGTGGTTGTTTGTTTTTGTTGTGAATTGTATTAGTTTAAGATCATTTAAACTAATTTTTTAAGTGTTTAAACACAATGTTTTTAAAAAAAAAAATCACCCCTCTCCTGTATTGTTCCATATAATATACATATCAATCTATATTTCGATCAAAGAATTGGTATCAAAGGAAGTTTCCACTGATTTGTTTTCTTTCTATATTTTTCTTTTAATTTTTATTTCAACTACTTACTGCACTAACGTGTGGAGTGGAAAAGATTTTGTTCTATTAGATGGATGGAATGAATATTGGATCAATTGACAATCTAAATCCAAATAGACCACCGATCTTTGATGGGAATGATTATGAGTACTGGAGAGATAGAATGAAGACATTTTTTATCAATACTGGTGTAGAAAATTTTATTATGCTTACTGGAGGTTACAAAATTCCTGAAACAGAAGTTAGTACTTTAACCAATCAATAAAAGAAAGAATATTAACTGAATTAAAAGGTACACAATACTTTTCTATATTTTATGACCAGGAATATATACATCCATATATCTTCTTGTGAAGCAACCAATTTTATTTGAAAGAAATTTGAAGTCACACATTTTGGTACATCTAAGGTTATAGAAACAAGAATAGAAATGCTTCAAGAAGAATATCATCGATTTCTTTCTCCTTATGGAGAGCCGGTATGTAAAGTGCAACAAAGATTTATGAAAATTGCCAACAGATTACAATCTGTGGGAGAAAAAGGTCTTGATGGTGAAGCTCTTATAGACCAAATTATTGATATAATGCCAAACGAATGGGAGTAAAAAAGGAAAGCTATTGATGAAAATAGAAAAGTCTCTCAGATTACTCTTAATGAACTCTTTGGAACTCTTGTACAGCAAGAGATAAGAATGAAGAGAGATGCATATTTCAATAAGAAGAAAAATGGAAATGGGATTTTATCTTTTACTACTACGTCTAAAGCAAAAACACGTGAAAGGATAACAAGATCCAAAGATAAGAAAGTAGTTTTATTAGAATCAAGTGATAGTTATCATTCAGATAATGAGTTATCAAATCTTTCTCGAAGGATAAACAAGATTGTGGTAAAGAAATACTTCCAATACAAATTCAAAAAGAAAGATAAGAAGGATGAGAAAGATTCAGAGGTAACAAGCTATGAATGTAATAAAGTAGGCTATATAAGACCTGATTTTCCTTTACTGAAGACAAAAGATAGAAAGGAAAAACATTCTAAAATAAATATGAAAAAGTATTACAAAACAAAGAAATTCTTGAAGAGAAATGATAGTTTGAGTGCATGTGGTGGCAATTCATCAGATGAGTCTTCATAATATGAATCCTTAGGACAAAGAAATATTGGACTTATAGCTAGATTACCAATTTAAGATCATTGTTTCATAGATAAGGTTAAAAATGTTAAAGCTATTACAAATGTTTCCTTGAATGCAAATTATACTGATAATAAATATTATGAATCTTCAAATGATGAGTTTTTGTCATCAAAATATAATGCATTACCTTCATTTGAAGAAGTGTCTAGGTTTGATAAACTACTTGAGAATGAAAATTCTAAACTCAAGAAAAAGCTTGATAAGGAAAATTCTAGGATTTCAATTTTAACTAAAGTGGTATCATATCTTTCTAATTATCTTGATATGAAAACATCATATTTTTAAATTATTTTAAAAACCCTTGATAAATTCAATTCAAATAAGGATAAACTTTCTAAGGATCTTGAAAATGTGATTTCTAAAAAAAATGTTTTTGAGCCTAACTCTAGTTCAAAATCAAATGTTTTGGAGGATAATAACATAGTTTTAAAACTAAAGTTAGAAATTTTTTCTTTAAAGAAAACTTTTTCAAACTTTACCTATGGTAAGGAAAACTTTGCTAAAATGTATTTTCAAATTTGACCTTTGAGGAATCATTCTGGTATTGGTTATACTTATTCAAAACCAGTTTTTCGTAATAACTATTTTATTCCTCAAAGTATCCCTTTTTGTACTAAGTGTCATTGTGGTGGACACTGGAAAAGAGATTGTTCTCTTAATAGAACTCAGTCTTTAGGATTTTATAAATCACATTTTGAAAAACAAATGTGGATTCCTAAAATTCTTTTATCTAACCCTTCGGGATCCAAATAAGTTTGGATTCAAAAAACTACTTGTTACTTTTTCAGGAAAATAATAAGTGTACCACCAAGAATATTTGGTACATGGATAGTGGTTGTTCCCGACATATGGCAGGAAACAAATATTTCTTTGAAAATATTATCAAAAAATTGTGGAAAAGTTACCTTCAGATATAATGCTCAAGGAAAGATTGTTGGAATAGGTAATATTGTTTTTCATCGAAAATTTCTTATTTCAAATGTTTTGTTTGTTAAAGGTCTTAAGTACAACCTCATCAGCATAAGTCAATTATGTGATCAAGGATACCTGGTTAATTTTAGAAATGATAAGTGTTTAGTTCCCAATTCCAAGGATGAATTCATTCTATCTATCCATAGGAAATAGAATGTATACACTATTAACTTTGTAACGCCCCGACCCTAGTTACCCAGAGTCGGTGCATTATTACATAACATTGGCATGATCATGAGAAAGATCAAGTCTCGAAAGACCGACTAGTTTAGTATCCTTGGAATAACTAGATACATCCATAAATTTTTACATTACATCATAAAAAAAACATCTTGTCTTCATATCCCCTCATACTATCCCTGCAGGTCATTCATAAATTACTTCTTCATAATCCTAAAAAAAAACATTGAAAGGGGTGAGATCGGATGCTCAGTAAGGATAACAATGTAGCGGAAGATTTCATAAATAAGCATAAACACTTAAGGCAATGTATAACTAAAACAAAAGCCTTTGAAACTTGAACTTCAGCATAAAATGGCAAAGGTAAAATGAAATAATGCCATTTACTTACTCACATGGATATTCTACTAGTCGAATGATCACATGCAATATCAATAACCACTTTCATAATGATGGAATGCATAATGCCAGACTATCATAACCACATAGCCAAGGCCTCGTGCCAAGACTACAAATAAGATTTTGCCAAGGCCTTGTGCCAAGACACTAGTTTGTCTCATGAGACCTACCGATGCATCGAGGAGCTATAGCGGGCTCCACGCATCACTTATTAAGTCCAATGCATTCCTCATATGAATAGGTTTAAGCATAAAATAAACATTCGTATTAAAACTAGCATACAAAATGTCAATACTTTAACCACAAACCATGAATGGTATAAAAATAGAACATCCACAGTCAAATATAACTCATTTGATACAATATGGAAGATTGTATTGTATCACATTAACCTCAATCATGAATAATGAAGGTTGTTGACATAGATGAAAATAATCATCAAAACTATTTGAGAGAAATATCCCCCTTTTCTTGAAAACATTTAAAAGTCACACTATTTGTCAAGAAGCCATTTAAAAATAGATTTTTGAATCAAAGTGTCCCATACCACTTTGAAACTTTTAAAACGAGTTTTGATTTTAAAACTTTAATTTCCATATAAATAAATCCTTACAACCATTTTTAAAACATGGACATTAATGAGCAAGATTTAGAAGAATAAGTCTTTAAAACATTTAAAAATGGTATTTTAGTTAGAGATTCTAACCAAAAGAGACACTTGAATACAAATAATTGAGGTAATCAAAACTTTGTAATATCATGAGAATAAAGGGATTCATGATATACTATGTAAAAGTACATTATATACACCACATAAAAGTGATTTGGTGTATATCAACAAAGAAGTCTCAATGGAATGTAAATTGAGATGAAATCTCTCATAAAGGCCGTATCCTTAGGTTAAGGATAAATCAACGACATAATTATGTGTGACAAATATAAATATACTAAATATTATTGGATATTCAGTGTAAAACAATCAAAGTATATTCACACATATTCTCGTAAAAACAACACCAACGAATTGGATGTTTAACTCAACAAATGGTGAATGAGTTAAAATTACTCTTATCAAATTCATATCAATGACTTGAGAATTACCAATGAGTGATTATGTGTATCAAACTTATATCCACAGGAAGGGGAGTGGAAATTATGACATAATCAAATTAATATTGATTCCACACATAATCATGGAGTAATATAATCAATGAAATATGCGTAAAGCCAAATGAGTGGGAATTGAAATCTCAAATTCCCTTATTGATTAGGTAACTTAAGAAACAAACACCCATGAAAGAAAGATCATACCATGATGATGTAAATACCCATAAAATAAAGTATATTACACAATGAATACAATCATGGGTAGTACACATACACCACATGCAATAATTAAGTGGTGATCAATGGAATTCTCACGGAATTAAAAGTGAGACAAGAAACCCCTTACCACGTTAATCAACTGAGTCGCATGGACAAAATTTAATAACCACCAAATTATTTACAGAATAACATGAATATAAATTGAATCATGATAATATATATCAAATGGAAGTACACAATACACCACTTTCAATAATTTAGTAGCGAACAATGGAAATCTCACGGAATTGAAAGTGAGATAAGAGAATCCCTTACTTTGTACTTTTTCCTTGGTCGATGGTAGGTTTACCTCCTGTATAATGGTAAAATAATTGTTATTGAATAATACAAGAATCATTTACTTTAATATGATATCATATATGATCTTTTAACATTGATTTGTTAATATTATCTTAGAATTATCGTCATTTCGGGTGTTAACGGGTTCATTTTACTTTATATTCTTTGTTATGTGAGCCATATTCGTTATTAAAGGGATGTATATTATTCATATCCAGAATGATATAAAGTCGTTAGATACTATTTTTAAATCATCAAATTATAATTATACTTGAATGGATATGATGGATAATGAATCTCATCGCGTTCGTGGAGACGGTAGTCCGTACGTACGCACGAACGCTACTTCCATTTAATTTTTCATTTTAAAAGTATTGAATCCAAATGATATATAGGTATATTATTATTCCAGTATAATATAATATTTTATATATGTTACTTAAGTTCATTAACATCATCCTTTATACGTTCCATGTGTGGTATGAACGAGTCATATCATTTTAAGGGGGCGGTAGTCCGCACTTCCTCAAATGAAATTATCGTATGTATATACAACATGAAACGAACAATGATATGAAATAAAATGGAATTACAGAAGCTTATATATAAAATATATATCATTAATATCATATTTAATTACAGTTCCATCATAATGGCCACCATGAGAGGTGGTAAGATGTATTTGAACAATCATCGTTTCGTGAGGCGTTAGTTTGCCATCCACAGAAACATTATGTTCATCATCCATTAGATGGAGTTGTGTGTATGTGTAGTTTGAATCCTTCTTATAACAACATCCTAGTATATTGTGGATACTGGTGTTGTTACAAAAGAAAGGAAATAAAAAGAGTTTGGGGGTTGGAGAAGCAAAATAAATGAAAATAATTTAAGAGAAATCGTTACCTTTAATTTAGGTAACTCACTTTGGTTGGAACCAAAGGACTTCTTGAAATGCTTTATGCCTAATGGGAAGCTTCAAGGAGGAGGAGAGGGATGTGGGGAGATTATTTGGGCAGGGTTTGGACGATCCAAGTGGCTTGAGAGGTGTTAGGAATGAGTAGAAGTGGTCTCCTTTTATAAGGGAGAGGAGGGGCTCTTTAGGAAAGAGTGAAAGTATTACTTTATAATATAATTATATTCGGTTTATAATGGTCCAAAAATCATTGAGGTCGAAGATAAGATGACTAATATTCTAAATAACATCAACCAATAATAATTGGACAGGTTTGAGATAATATTTTAATCATTATAATCTTATTTATTTAAATTATTTATTAATGAGGTAAACATTGCATCATTATTGTGTCATTAATAATTTAAATTATTTGATGTCTAAAAATTATAAATAAAATATCATTATGTAGGAAATCTTTTTAGCTTTCTAATGAATATTTATAATCGAAAATCCAACATGTATAACCCTATGTAAAAATTGTTATTCTAAAAGATATATGCTTGTGTCATTTTTGTATTCATTTTAACTTAATTAAAATAAAGTATCATTATCACTTACAAGTGGATCCATGGGGTCCCAAAATCGACCCAAAGATGCCCATGGTCGACCATGTATCAACCAATAGGGTTAAGACACGTTTTAGGGTAATTTATTATTATTATAATATTATTTTTTAACCCTTATTTACCGGATTTACCCTTAACCATGGTAAATAAAATATTTACCGCAGTAATTATTCAAAATGTCTAAAAATAAAAGTTACCTATTTACACAATTTGAACATCCTGATTCCAAATATGGAATCCATTTTCTTAAATTCAAAACACAGAAGTGGCAGAAATTAATTTAAAATTAATTCCCGCTGTTAAAATAAAAAGCGTGTTTTTAAGAGATAATAACTATCAAAAGATTGACACTCGTTTATGTCTGGTTTAATTGTGAAATTATGTCCAATGACAAACATTAAATTAAATGGTAAAAATATATTCTAAATATACTTTAAAACCACTCAAATTCATAATTTATCAATATTAATTATTTTGATTAAAAAGGTTGTTTTTAATTAAAATTTAGTAATTTTCACTATTCATCAAAATATAAAAGTTATCCGAAAAGTACCAAAATTTCACCCTAGGCTAATTTCGATATTCCGAATCCAAAAATGAAGTCCATTTTGAAATATAAAATATATATGATTTCAAAAAGTATGTATTACTATTCACAACGGCTAGTTTAATTAGTTGTGGTGTGTGTTAGAACTCGAGGTTGCGTACAACACACGCTATCGCATTATTCGAAGGGAAACGTACCGTGGAAGCTTGGGGTGTTACATTCTCCCCTCCTTCAATAAATTTCGTCCTCGCAATTTTTAAAATTTTGCTTGGTAATATAATGGAAAGTCCCACATCGGAAAAATAGTCAATAAAACTATCACTTTAAAAGAAAGAAAGAGGGGTATAAGGGTCATCCAAGATAACCCATACTAGGATTCCATGTAAGAAAACATGGATATGGATGATAAACTAAGTGTCAATTTCTGATGGAGAGGGATAGGAATCATGATCAGGAGAAAGTTAACAATGAGAAAACCACAAACTTGTGTTGGGACAAACGACCATTAGTCTCCTAGTAGGAAAGTAAACAGACAACATTTTTTTTAAGTTACATTACATAAGGAAGAGGAATTCATTTATGATATTGACTAAGAACATTATGAGATATACTTACATTTTAAGTAGATTTTCATTTTTTAATAAATTTCCACCACTAACTCAATTTTTTTTAAACGATGAGTATTCAAGAAGACTTGGTCACACTGGAAGAGCTAGAATAAACTTCTATAGAATCACATGATCCATGCAGGATAAACTATATATTTACATTGTCTTTGAATATTAATCAAAACCAAAATGGTTAGTGAATGATCTAATGATCCCCCAAAAGGATATTCATTGAGATAAATATGCACTAATATTAATTTCTAAAATTAAACCAACAATACCCCAAAGTTAAATAGATACCATTCAATAACCAATTGTCCTTAAAATCCTTTAATATAATCCAAACTAATATTGAAACCCAAATCATAGAAGAATTTGATTATGTAGTCTCCCATGTTACATTGTATCTCCAAATGACATCAAATACTCTTAAAGTCACATACTTAAAAGTAATTAACATCATCACATATTCTCTGTTATAGATTAATAATTTCTATAAATAACCCAAATCACTATAAATCAACAATAAAAACGTAGATAAAAAAATCCACCATTACTCTACAAATGAAACCCCATTATATTCTATTTTCCTTGGGCATATAGTGTTTCCAACAAAGCGAACATCTTCCAAAATAACATTTATCACTTAATCACCAAATCATTTTCCTATACCAAGGGTATTCATTTGATAAGACATAAGAACCCAAATCATCTTATTATTGATCAATAAAATCATTTAACAAAAAAATAGTCACATTAACCAGGGACTTCACGTAGTCCAGTGGTAGGCGATAAATCCCAATCGCACTTTGGTTGTGGGTTCGATTCCCACAGCTTTGTCAGACGCGACGGGTTGTCACACGGTCTACGTGTTGTCCTTTTTCAAAAACTATATTTTATAATATTACCAAAATGAGATAAATTCCTCAAAATAACATAATTTAATCACAAATGTTATATCATACTTTGCATTTTTATCCCAAATTATAATAACTTATAATTTTCTCAAACCCCAATGATCATATAAAACCAAATGGTTTTTTATACCTATATCCACAAGAGAAGAGACAATTCTTCCTCAAATATCATTCTCACATGGCAAACTGCGGGGTTACAAATACAAGAGAAAATTATTCCAAAGTAAACCCATCAATAAAGATCACTAACACTTTTAAACATTTCACCATCCATTTATTTCCACATAGGTTCTTCATCATATGTTCCTCGGGTTCCCACATTGCCTCTTCCATCTTATGATTTCTCCATAGATCTTTTACCAGACGAGTCATCCGGTTTCTCAACACTTGATCTTTGGTATGAAGAATTCTGATAGGCTCTCCAAAATAAGATAGATCTGGTTCCAGTTATAATTCTTCATAGGTGAATACATGCGTTGGGTCAGGCATGTATTTTGTCACTAGAGATATGTGGATCACAACATGAACTCTGGAGAGACTAGGCGGATTTTCCTTTCGGTAGAATGCGTTCATGTGTCACAATGGTACCTCAGGAATTTTTCCAAATCATCTACTTCCTTTACCCAAAAACTCCTCATCCATTTTGGATTATATCGATGGAAGCATCGATGCATCATAAAAAAATAGGTATTTCTTATATATAATTTGGAGACATCGTCTTTAACATGTTTTTTTAGAAAACTTCTCACTGATTCATCTTCAAATATTTCAAAATAAGGTTTTGGTAAATCAGTTTTCGTATATCCCAAAAGACATAAATATATAATTTGATACATATAGGCTGCTCGAAGGTCTCCCTCTTCTGCAGCATCTAGAAAATCATTTAGTGCATCGTAATTTTGAGATAAAGTGAATAATTTGAAAAGACCCTGATGGTACTTCCCACGCTTAGCGTGGTAAGAAAGTTGAGAGCGCAACATTATCCCACAGTCGGTACTTGATCCTTGAAAGAAGCGTGCAATTCTAGAGGTATTGGATGTCTCATAAAGTTGTTTGCATGTAACTTGGACATTTGAAAAAGTTTCAACATCGTCTGCGCATGACTTCTGGATAATAATTGTAAGTAGTTCTTCAGGAAGAGAGAGAAGAGTTGTTCGTGATATTACTCCCTCCATGTTTCAACTAAAAAAATAAAATACAATTAGGGTTTTTGAATACTTATCTAATAGGAATAAAAAAAGACATAATTGGATAATCTTGTAATTGAACAATATATCCTAACTTGGGGTACCCTATGTTAAAATCTACATTATCCACTATCTATTTGCCGACATATATTCTTAGGGGAATTTTTTGTATTCCCTTAATAATGGTTTATACTAATCTTGTGAATTTACCAAAGCATATTCCCCCGGGAGTGTCGTAACCAAGAGTGCAGCAAGGCCCGTTGTCGTGTACCAGTTCCCGTTCGAGTCTAGCTCAAAGCGGTGTTTTCGGGTTTTATCCCTAGGTACATCTGTGCCAGAGCCACCTCTACCTGCTCGTATCCAGACAGGGATGTATTGCTTGGAAAACTCACAAAATCATTACAATACCAAAATTCTAGGAAGTTCTTCTATACTAATCCTCAAAGTTCATCTTAGGTCTACGTGCTCTAATCAGAGTTTATCTAAATCTAGCTTCCAAGGTTTGTACTAAACCTCCCTCTGATACCAACTGTAACGCCCCGACCCTAGTTACCCAGAGTCGGTGCATTATTACATAACATTGGCATGATCATGAGAAAGATCAAGTCTCGAAAGACCGATTAGTTTAGTAGCCTTGGAATAACTAGATACATCCATAAATTTTTACATTACATCATAAAAAAAACATCTTGTCTTCATATCCCATCATACTATCCCTGCAGGTCATTCATAAATTACTTCTTCATAATCCTGAAAAAAAAACATTGAAAGGGGTGAGCTCGGATGCTCAGTAAGGATAACAATGTAGCAGAAGATTTCATAAATAAGCATAAACACTTAAGGCAATGTATAACTAAAACAAAAGCCTTTGAAACTTGAACTTCAGCATAAAATGGAAAAGGTAAAATGAAATAATTCCATTTACTTACTCACATGGATATTCTACTAGTCGAATGATCACATGCAATATCAATAACCACTTTCATAATGATGGAATGCATAATGCCAGACTATCATAACCACATAGCCAAGGCCTCGTGCCAAGACTACAAATAAGATTTTGCCAAGGCCTTGTGCCAAGACACTAGTTTGTCTCATGAGACCTACCGATGCATCGAGGAGCTATAGCGGGCTCCACGCATCACTTATTAAGTCCAATGCATTCCTCATATGAATAGGTTTAAGCATAAAATAAACATTCGTATTAAAACTAGCATACAAAATGTCAATACTTTAACCACAAACCATGAATGGTATAAAAATAGAACATCCACAGTCAAATATAACTCATTTGATACAATATGGAAGATTGTATTGTATCACATTAACCTCAATCATGAATAATGAAGGTTGTTGACATAGATGAAAATAATCATCAAAACTATTTGAGAGAAATATCCCCCTTTTCTTGAAAACATTTAAAAGTCACACTATTTGTCAAGAAGCCATTTAAAAATAGATTTTTGAATCAAAGTGTCCCATACCACTTTGAAACTTTTAAAAGGAGTTTTGATTTTAAAACTTTAATGTCCATATAAATAAATCCTTACAACCATTTTTAAAACATGGACATTAATGAGCAAGATTTAGAAGAATAAGTCTTTAAAACATTTAAAAATGGTATTTTAGTTAGAGATTCTAACCAAAAGAGACACTTGAATACAAATAATTGAGGTAATCAAAACATTGTAATATCATGAGAATAAAGGGATTCATGATATACTATGTCAAAGTACATTATATACACCACATAAAAGTGATTTGGTGTATATCAACAAAGAAGTCTCAATGGAATGTAAATTGAGATGAAATCTCTCATAAAGGCCGTATCCTTAGGTTAAGGATAAATCAACGACATAATTATGTGTGACAAATATAAATATACTAAATATGATTGGATATTCAGTGTAAAACAATCAAAGGATATTCACACATATTCTCGTAAAAACAACACCAACGAATTGGATGTTTAACTCAACAAATGGTGAATGAGTTAAAATTACTCTTATCAAATTCATATCAATGACTTGAGAATTACCAATGAGTGATTATGTGTATCAAACTTATATCCACAGTAAGGGGAGTGGAAATTATGACATAATCAAATTAATATTGATTCCACACATAATCATGGAGTAATATAATCAATGAAATATGCGTAAAGCCAAATGAGTGGGAATTGAAATCTCAAATTCCCTTATTGATTAGGTAACTTAAGAAACAAACACCCATGAAAGAAAGATCATACCATGATGATGTAAATACCCATAAAATAAAGTATATTACACAATGAATACAATCATGGGTAGTACACATACACCACATGCAATAATTAAGTGGTGATCAATGGAATTCTCACGGAATTAAAAGTGAGACAAGAAACCCCTTACCACGTTAATCAACTGAGTCGCATGGCCAAAATTTAATAACCACCAAATTATTTACAGAATAACATGAATATAAAGTGAATCATGATAATATATATCAAATGGAAGTACACAATACTCCACTTTCAATAATTTAGTAGCGAACAATGGAAATCTCACGGAATTGAAAGTGAGATAAGAGAATCCCTTACTTTGTACTTTTTCCTTGGTCGATGGTAGGTTTACCTCCTGTATAATGGTAAAATAATTGTTATTGAATAATACAAGAATCATTTACTTTAATATGATATCATATATGATCTTTTAACATTGATTTGTTAATATTATCTTAGAATTATCGTCATTTCGGGTGTTAACGGGTTCATTTTACTTTATATTCTTTGTTATGTGAGCCATATTCGTTATTAATGGGATGTATATTATTCATATACAGAATGATATCAAGTCCTTAGATACTATTTTTAAATCATCAAATTATAATTATACTTGAATGGATATGATGGACAATGAATCTCATCGCGTTCGTGGAGACGGTAGTCCGTACGTACGCACGAACGCTACTTCCATTTAATTTTTCATTTTAAAAGTATTGAATCCAAATTATACATAGGTATATTATTATTCCAGTATAATATAATATTTTATATATGTTACTTAAGTTCATTAACACCATCCTTTATATCTTCCATGTGTGGTATGAACGAGTCATATCATTTTAAGGGGGCGGTAGTCCGCACTTCCTCAAATGAAATTATCGTATGTATATACAACATGAAACGAATAATGATATGAAATAAAATGGAATTACAGAAGCTTATATATAAAATATATATCATTAATATCATATTTAATTACAGTTCCATCATAATGGACACCATGAGAGGTGGTAAGATGTATTTGAACAATCATCGTTTCGTGAGGCGTTAGTTTTCCATCCACAGAAACATTATGTTCATCATCCATTAGATGGAGTTGTGTGTATGTGTAGTTTGAATCCTTCTTATAACAACATCCTAGTATATTTTGGATACTGTTGTTGTTACAAAAGAAAGGAAATAAAAAGAGTTTGGGGGTTGGAGAAGCAAAATAAATGAAAATAATTTAAGAGAAATCGTTACCTTTAATTTAGGTAACTCACTTTGGTTAGAACCAAAGGACTTCTTGAAATGCTTTCTGCCTAATGGGAAGCTTCAAGGAGGAGGAGAGGGATGTGGGGAGATTATTTGGGCAGGGTTTGGACGAGCCAAGTGGCTTGAGAGGTGTGAGGAATGAGTAGAAGTGGTCTCCTTTTATAAGGGAGAGGAGGGGCTCTTTAGGAAAGAGTGAAAGTATTACTTTATAATATAATTATATTCGGTTTATAATGGTCCAAAAATCATTGAGGTCGAAGATAAGATGACTCATATTCTAAATAACATCAACCAATAAGAATTGGACAGGTTTGAGATAATATTTTAATCATTATAATCTTATTTATTTAAATTATTTATTAATGAGGTAAACATTGCATCATTATTGTGTCATTAATAATTTAAATTATTTGATGTCTAAAAATTATAAATAAAATATCATTATGTAGGAAATCTTTTTATCTTTCTAATGAATATTTATAATCGAAAATCCAACATGTATAACCCTATGTAAAAACTTTTATTCTAAAAGATATATGCTTGTGTCATTTTTGTATTCATTTTAACTTAATTAAAATAAAGTATCATTATCACTTACAAGTGGATCCATGGGGTCCCAAAATCGACCCAAAGATGCCCATGGTCGACCATGTATCAACCAATAGGGTTAAGACACGTTTTAGGGTAATTTATTATTATTATAATATTATTTTTTAACCCTTATTTACCGGATTTACCCTTAACCATGGTAAATAAAATATTTACCGCAGTAATTATTCAAAATGTCTAAAAATAAAAGTTACCTATTTACACAATTTGAACATCCTGATTCCAAATATGGAATCAATTTTCTTAAATTCAAAACACAGAAGTGGCAGAAATTAATTTAAAATTAATTCCCGCTGTTAAAATAAAAAGCGTGTTTTTAAGAGATAATAACTATCAAAAGATTGACACTCGTTTATGTCTGGTTTAATTGTGAAATTATGTCCAATGACAAACATTAAATTAAATTGTAAAAATATATTCTAAATATACTTTAAAACCACTCAAATTCATAATTTATCAATATTAATTATTTTGATTAAAAAAGTTGTTTTTAATTAAAATTTAGTAATTTTCACTATTCATCAAAATATAAAAGTTATCCGAAAAGTACCAAAATTTCACCCTAGGCTAATTTCGATATTCCGAATCCAAAAATGAAGTCCATTTTGAAATATAAAATATATATGATTTCAAAAGTAGGTATTAATATTCACAACGGCTAGTTTAATTAGTTGTGGTGTGTGTTAGAACTCGAGGTTGCGTACAACACACGCTATCGCATTATTCGAAGGGAAACGTACCGTGGAAGCTTGGGGTGTTACAAACTTAGAATACATTAGGAGAAAAAATTTACCTTTCTTAAGTGAAATAGAAGACCAATCGTGGCTATATAATAGAATACTAGGACACTGGAACCTAAGAAACCTTTCTAAACTTTCCAAGAAAATAATTGTAAAGGGTCTACCGAATATTAGATATGATTATTCAAAGGTCTGTGATCCTTGTAAATTTGGAAAGCAATATAAAACTAGATTTAAATCAATTAATGAAGTTTCAACTTCTAATTCATTACAGCTAGTACACATGGATCTTTTTGGTCCTTCACAAATTGGAAGCATTGGAAGAAAATACTATGTATTTGTTTTAGTTGATGACTTTAATAGATTTACATGTGTCTATTTTCTAACAAATAAATATGAAGCCATTTTCTATTTCAAAAGTTTTAAAGCCTGAGTTAAAAATGAGAAAACCCTACCATTGATAATTATCCATAGTGATCATGGTGGTGAATTTCAAAATTCTAATTTTGAAACTTTTTGTAGTAAGAAAGGTATTACTCACACTTTTTCAGCACCAATAACTCCTCAGAAAATGGTGTTGTTGAGAAAATAAATCGCATTCTTTAGGGAATGAAAAGAACCTTGTTGAGTGAATACTCGATTGTTAAGCACTTTTGGGCTAAAGTTGTTAGTATTTCCTATTATACTATAAATTGTGTTTTAACCAGACCATTTCTTAATAAAACACCATATGAATTATAGACTGGCCGAAAAAATAAAGTTTTATGCTTCAAAGTTTTTGGATACAAAGTATTCATTCGGAATACTAAAGAAAATCTACACAAATTCACACCAAAATCTATTGAAGGAATATTTATAGGTTATTCTATAACTTCTAAGGATTATAGAGTTTTCAATAAAAATAGTTGTACTATTGAAGAAATAGTACATGTTAAATTTGATGAAACTAATACTTTTGTTTTCAAAAAATCCCAACCTACATCTTTATATGTGTCTTCAAAAACGGTTTATCAACCTCTATTAGAAGATCTTTATGATAAGAAAAATGTTCAAGAAAGTATTTCTGAAACTTTTACCCAAGAAGATTTTCTACCATACGTTGATGAACAGGTTTTACAAAACCCAAATCAATTGCTTCTTTGGAATCATCCCATTGATAACATCATTGGTGATGTAAATCAACCTGTAAGGACTAGAAATTACTTTAGAAATGAAATAGAACATCTTGCCTTTCTTTCCCAATTCGAACCTAAAAGTCCATTTGAGGCCTTAGGTGATGAAGACTATATTAAAGAAATGCAAGATGAACTAAATTAATTTGATAGGAATCAAGTATGGACTTTAGTTGAAAGACCTAAAGAAATAACTGTAATTAGTGTAAAATGGTTTTTTCAGAAATAAATGTAATGAAAATGGAATCATTGTAATAACTAAATCAAGACTTGTTGCTAAGAGATATAATCAATAAGAGGGAATAGACTATGAAGAAACATATTCTCCAGTAGCTAGACTTGAATCTATTCGTATTCTATTAGCCTTTACAACTTATTTTAATTTCAAATTATTTCAAATGGATGTTAAATGTGATTTTCTAAATGGTTTTGTGAAATAAGAAGTGTTTGTTGAACAAACCCCCAGTTTTCTTGACTTAAAATATCCTAATCATGTTTTTAAACTTAGAAAAGATTTATATGGACTTAAACAAGCCCCTTGAGCATGGTATGATAGACTTTCATGATTTATTTTACAAAACACTTATGCCAAAGGTATATAAAATCCAACCCTTTTTAAAAAAAATGGAAAACAAAAATGTTTTGATTGTTCAGATTTATATTGATGAAATTATATTTGGATCAACTCAGTAGTATTTAACTAAATCTTTTTATAAATTAATGAAATCTAAGTTTGAAATGAGTATGATGGGAGAGTTAACATTCTTTTTAAGTTTTAAAATTTCACAAAAATCAGAAGGGACATGTATATCTAAACATAAGTATATCAAATATTTACTCAAAAGCTGTGGATATGACAATACTAAAAGTATTAGCACTCCAATTGTATTCGATTTCATATTCAGAAGAGTTTTCAATAACTCAAGGGGAGATAAGTATTTCTTTTTTGTCTTAATTTTTTTTGTGCTTTCCAAAAAGGGGGAGATTGTTGAGTCAAAAGTTCTCTTTTGACTTTTATGTCTTATTTTGGAAATCAAAAATCTATTCATTTGTCAATCGTACTTACTCTATCAATCATACTGACTCTGTCAATTGTACTGACTCTATCTGTCGTACTGACTCTGTCAATCCTACTGAATCGGTCAATCGTACTGACTCTGTCAATTGTACTGACTCTGTTAATCATACTGACTCTGTCAATCATACTGACTCTGTCAATCGTACTGAATTTGTCAAACGTACTGACTCTGTCAATCGTACTGACCATGTCAATTATACTGACTCTGTTAATCGTACTGACTTTTGTGCATCATACTCTCTTTGCATAATTTCATTACATTGCACTAAGTAATACTAATAATACTCATATTTTACTTTTATCACATGCTTGTTTTTATTCTTTATCAAAGTACATGTTTTATATCAATTGTACTCATGATTATCTATTTCATATATCTTTTGTTTTAACCAAAATTATGTCGTGGAGTAAGTTATAAACTAATCAAAATGATTCAGTGTTTTCTGTTTCAATATGACCGTTATAATGTCAGGTGTCCTTGTCCCTCCGAGTTTTCCAGAGAAATATGACCGTTGGAGGAAATATGACCGTTGGAACTTGAGGCCTATAAATAGGAGGTCATTTGAAGCTGTGAAGAACAACTGAGAGACTTTGATCATTCATTGCTACTATCAAGTTCTAGAGAGAGACGTTGTGACTTCTCTCTTACTTCGGGAAAAATCCTTGAGATTACAAAACGTGAACGGATCATTCTTAGTTTTTTTATTTCATTAAGTTCTTTTATTTTCTTTGTGAGACTGATCAGGTGATAACAATCAAGGTCTGTTGAGGATAGGCAGACGGTGGTACCGATCATCTTATCGAGGGCTTTCAAGTGTTTGAAAGATAGAGGTGTCGATTACCTGAAAAATCGAGGGCTTTCGGGGATAGAAAGATAGAAGTACCAATCATTGTATCGAGGGCCTGCGGGGATAGCAAGACAGACGTACCGATCATCTTATCGAGGGATTACCAAGGTGGTGGTAAGATAGACCTCTTATCCTAGGTGAAAGGATACCCTTATCTTTGGGATAAAATAATTGTAATACTTTTACATTTCCACTACTATTTGTTTTAGAAAGGTAATTGTGTTGTTTCCTTTCTTAATTTCATATTCATTTGTAATTGTTTCAATTATAATTATACTGTTACATATTTTATCGATAGATTCTATACGCTTTAGGGTAGAATCCTTCACTATTGTATTACTCTGATTATTGTATTCATTTTGAAAACAATTACTTTACATTTCTTATAGTATTACATCATATCATATCTTTATATTCAATACAATTGTGGTTGTTTGTTTTTGTTGTAAATTGTATTAGTTTAAGATCATTTAAACTAATTTCTTAAGTGTTTAAACACAAAGTTTTTAAACCTACAATTCACCCCCCCCCCCTCTTGTATTATTCCATTTAATATACATATCCATATATATTTCGATCCAACAATATCCACTTATCACTACTTACCAAGTTTTGATTTATTTTGCATATCATCATTACCTGAGTAGTATTTCTCATTATTCATGCTCATTCCACCATTATAAACTCAACCTATATAATTAACCAAGTCTAAAACAAATATTATTTCATAATTCTTAACATACTTTTCAAAAAAATACAATCAAAAGATCTAGAGGTAGAGTGTCTTTGAAAAATAATATATATAAATACATCATCTCAAACATTAAAAAAATTATTTAAAACTTAACATATAGCTCATAATTGTCATAGATATTCTAATACTATATAGGATATTCTAGGGAAATATATATAAAGAAGAGGGTGAGATATAAAGACCTGTAAGGGATTAAACATAGAAATAAACCATAACATGAGAGTTAAGAGTAAAAACATGATATCATAAATAGAATGATCATAACCATGAAATCATGGAATAGGGAAATTAAATCATAAGATTATGGAAGCATAGAATATGTGACAAAAATGTAAGACATGCTATCAAAAACCTAAGTCAGGGATCACTCCTAAGACCATCGTAATAATGTGGAAAAAGTCCCATGGTGGATTATGTTCAATATCTATTCGTTTACATTGAATATAATGATATATAAATCTTGACCCAATTCATTATAAGGAAATATAATTTCAAGGCCACCCATTTCATAACATAATTTTCTTAGGCTACCTTCCCATGCACCATACATAGTAAACAAATCCTATAGGGATTTAGGTTTAGTCCCTAATCCCATATATAACATCTCATGAGATATAAAGATTTAAACAATTGATTATAGGGAAATATAATTCATATAACACACATCACATATTTAAAATCATACATATGTGTACTGCATGAAGAATAAGACTATACATAAATCAAAAACATGATCAAACTAATGAGGAGGAAGTGGGTTTCATAATTCTAATTTATGGCATAACTATGGGCTAAATGATAAGGAATCCCAAGATTGGAAGGAATTAAATAAATTTAAACATTCATATTTTAAAAATAATATATTTCTCAAAAATGGAGTTCTAATGTAGAAAATTCCTGAGAAGGGTCTCAAGAAAATGAATCAAAATGAACTACTTTGGTAATTCATTATAAAATTAGTAAAGGATATATTTTAAGTATTAATGATCTTATTATATTCCATAAAACCATAATTTAAAAAATAGGTTACTCTATAAAATAATTATGGTTTTTAAAATCTATCCATGGTTTTAAAACATATTATTGGGGTGATTCTTGACATGAGACAAGAAATACAAAAGTTACCTTAAATAGTGTTTTCTTTAATGTGGGAATTTTGAATGGAACTAAATAAAAGTATTACCCCAGAAATAAAAAGTATATTTTAAAATTTATATATATAATGGATATATATATATGAGAATATAAAATTATTTCAATAGAAAAATATTTCATAAAAGGGTGGAAAAGAAAGAGAATGATTGATTAAAAAGGGAATGATGGTGGTTTAGAGGATCAATTTTTAAGTTTCAAAAAACATTTTTAATAATCCCACATTATAAAAAATAATTTAATTTGAAAATTTTAGATGATAAATATTAATTTCACATAATATAACACTTAATTATTTAAATTAAAAATGAGAACATTGAAGGGAAGGGAAATTATGAACAAGGAGGGAAAACTATTATATAAATGGATGGGAATTATTCTTAACATGGTTTCATTTTAAAAAATTATTAAAGATGGATAGTAATAATATTTGACTAAAAATTTATTTCCTGAGATAGAAATAGGTTATACCATATTAAAATAAAGATGAATCTCAGTGATAAACTTATAACTCAAGAAATAAGATTGAGTTATGAAAAACCCTTGTATTTTAGGGACGATGTCAATCATTGCCCACGGAAAGGAAGAGTGAGAATGGAAGTGATATTTACAAGATAAAAAATAATTTATGATATTATTATATAGGTGGTAGTATTTACTCTATACAAATGAATAATGTTTCATAATATCAAAACTTGCCTCAAAGAAGGGTGACTGAGATGGAAACCTTTATGTCTTAAGAAACATTCTAATAAAAACCGATTAAAAGAGATAAATATTTATGATAAATTTTGAATACCATGAATAAAGATAATTCATGATATTGTATATAAAATTATAATTACACGCACTGTTTTAATGAAATTAATTTTATAAAATAAAATGTGTCTCAAAGAACGAAGTTTTGATATAAAACACTTAACTCCACGTATGAATGTGCTTTTTACTTTTAATTAACATCATAAATAATTAAATTATATTAATTAATTATAAACTAAATTACCATATTAATTTATATTTAATTTTCTAAATTCCATTTATTATATTTTTTTATTTTTTAAATATAGTTTTCAATTAAGTTAGTTACTCTGGGTTGTTTGGTTATTTTATTTGTAACATGTTCAGTTTTTTTACTATGGTCAAATGAGTCATAAAATAAATTCATGTTCTTCATAAGTATATATATTTATTTACTTTATTATTATATTAATACAAAACCTAAAAATTTTCAATTTATATCCCAAAATAAACCAAATTAAGAAATATGCCTTGATAAGTCCATTTAAGGTGGTTAAAGTTATTGCATCCATTTCTTATTAATTTTACATATAGAATGCCCCATATTATTATTATATAATATTAATGGTGTGAAAATATACTATTGGTTAATTAAATAACCTTATTTAAACTACCATTTGATTTGGTGATGGAAAATTGATCACATTATTCGTGGATACAGTAGTCTGGACACACACATAACATCATTTTCCTTTTTCATAAAGATTTTATAGGATTATATAAAATAGAAATTTCATTATTATAATAAAATTTAATAAATTTAAAATTCTAGTGTTATAATATATAAATTCATAGAGTGGAATTTATCAGTGTAGAATAAAAAAATAAAAAATAACATTATGTTTGATAGTACTACCTTTCCCCTATAAGTTCTCCCTTGGGTAACTCATTAAGGATCATTATTCTGGACTTTTGGTGAGAAAAGGGATTAAAGGGTCCTAGTATGGTGTTTATTATATATAATGTAAAATATTTTCTAATAAAAATCTTTATGATGGGTGGAAAAATGTGTAAGAGGTGGTCTCTTTTTATAAGGGAAGAAAAGGAAACTTCTATAAAACTCATTTTTTATCCCTAATATCACTCTATTATTAGAAAAAAAAAAGATATTAAAATTAAAAATAATGGTGTGGAGATATAGATAAATTTAATCCTCCTTCCAACATCTAATATTACTCATGTTTTCCACATTTTTTAACCACTTTCATTTTGTTATACCACTTTAATAGAATTTATAGTTAATGTAGTAACTCCACTTTCACCCTTGGTAACTAAATTTAATGGGAAGACTAAAATTAGAATTATTTTTTAATATTGAAATTATGATTTAAAATATGTTAAAAAATTATAAAATGATATTCCCATAATTTATAGAAATTAATTTTTGTGTGAGTGCATATAACGTGAAAAAACGTTTCTTGGAAAAAGTTTATTTTAATCTTAAAATTTATGTGTGGGATAATATTATGAATGTTTATAACATACAAAATATAATTTTTTTATTATAAAAAAATTAGTTTTATATGGACTTAAAATAAAAAAAACAATTTTTTCTAAAACAATTTTTAATTAAATGAAAATTACAAAAATATTTTTTTATTATAATCAAATTATTAATTTTTTTATATTGTAAAACATAGGTTTTAAAAATTTTTAAAAAAATATTTAAAATTAATTTAATTATTAATTAGATAAATTAAAAGGTTTTATAAAATTATAAGTATCTCTTATATATTGATAAGGTAATAAATGTCATTGTTTTTACAAAAACTAAATTTTTTATTATTCATCTAAAAATCAATTATTTTATAAAAATATAGAAAATTAATCCTAAGTTATCTTTTACTCAATGAATCCAAACATGTAAGTTATTTTATAATCGTCAACTTATATGTGTGATAAAATTTAATTTTAAAATACTAAATGTATAATTTATTAAAATAATTTTTTGAAAAATATAAATTAATATTCTAAAATGTCAAATATAGGTTTGTAAATTAATGAAATTTTTAAAAAAAAGTTTAAATCCACATATAAAAGTCATAATTCTTCATATAAATTTGTTAAATTAATTTCTAATTCATAATTATATAAAAAAATGTCCCATAATCTTTGTTATTTATTATAAAAATATTTTCATTATTCTCCTAAAAATTAGTTTTTTGGAAAAAACCTTAGAAATTCATCTTAAACTAATATTGAAATTCTATATAAAAAATGAATTTTATATTTTCAAATTAAATTTATATAATTTTATACATTATATTTTTATTAAAACTATAAAATATAATGAAAAACTATTCTTATAAGGACTTTTTTTAGATACTAGTTTTTTTTATTTTAAATTTCTATAAAAAACTACTAACACTATAATTAATCAATCGATATTATATTTCATTAAAATCATTATTTAACAATAATATACTTATTTTTATTTAATAATAATTTCATCAAATAAAAATTTAGATTCTTAAGCACAATAATGAATTAAGTACATTTTTATAATATATATATATATATATATATATATATTCTATAATTCAGTTAGTCGTATTCTTACCTACTAATTCAATGGATAGTCTTTAAGGGTCTAAACATATAGTGGTTTCATTTTTTTAGTGTTTCATATGGAAAAATCTTACAAACCTATTTGACATAATTAGTGGAAAACATATATTAAAATCTCAGATAATTACATTCCCCCCATAAAATAAATTGCATCCTTATAAATCTAAAAGTCATATGATGCGAATAATTTCCAAAGGGGTCTTATAATTAACTATACATTGGTAGTTTTTCATCGGTCTATTTATGATATGAAGTTAGATTTAGAAATATTCAATTTGATATGAGTCCTTTGTAAAAATTGATAGTCCAGTCTTAATAGTATAATAATAATAAAAGAAGAGATAAATTTATAAGGTGTAACATTACTAAAACCATGAATGTGTTTTCATATACCATGGATATAATAATTATTCCACTAAATATTTTTATTTATAACTCAATACCTAGTAGGTTAATTCTTAAATGATATAAGACCTCAATAAATCTAGAGTAAAAAATCAATATCTACCTCAATAGTAGTAATTACATTGGATTTTTCTAATTCCCATGATCTAGTAGACAATTTTTGTTAGTTGTACACTTTAATCCTTGGATTTTTGAATTGGGTTTCATAGTGACTAAATTCCTCACATATAAAACATTGAATCATTTATGGATCCTTATAAAGAATATTATATTCCATTATTGTATCCTTCTTTTTTCCTAAATAGATTATTGCTTGATTCCCTCATTTACCACAACTAAATCATCTTAAAGTCCCCTTGAAGAAATTCGGTTGGTTCTTATTCTCACATTATTGTTATTTAGGATGTTTAATATTTTTTGCCTCATCATCTTCATCATTTGAGTTCCCATAATTATGTATCCAAATTTTATTTGGTGTACTAAGGATTCCAACTATAGTTATATTGTTAATTATGTTTTTAAATAATTGGTTTAGTATAACTACTAAATTTTTCTATCCATCCTTTATTCTAATTGGTTTATCATTGAGGTAGTTATCACATCTTCCCTCACACCCAAGGTTAACTCTTTTCCTTCTTGTTAGAGACATAACTTAAACCAAAATGTTTAACAAGAGTGAAAAGAATTTAACATCATTGGGGGATTATCATAATCATTACATCATATGGATTTAACATAATTTTTTTACCCTTTTATAACATCAAATTATCCCATAATTCCTTTTGTTCACCCAATTTTGATCTCAATTTATCCTAGGTTATATTACATTGGGTTATCTTATAATTATCAACCAATTCTCTCAAAATTATTGGGAATTTAATACTTCATAGTGTTTCATAAGGATCATATGATTAACCAAATCATATCCCCTAGGAGTTTCTTTCCAAGTATATAGTTAGCCCTATTTGTCTTACACTGGGTCAAAGATGAATTAATACCAAACACACCATCTTTGGGGTTATTTCCCCTAGATAAAATTGTTCTAGATACTATATATACATGCTGGTATTTGGATAGGGATTCAATTTCAGGTAAAACCACACAATATATACTTTAACAAAATTTTAGGATGTTATCATATACTTATTCTTACCCCTTAGACTCCCCCTACGGTTTTCACTAAGTTTCTATCATTATAATATTAAAAAATATCTTGAAATTCATTTCATTCCAACTACAGTGACCCAATACTAAAACAAACATTATTTAATAATTCTTAACAGACCTTTCTAACAAATATAATTAAAGGGTATAGATCTATAGGGTCATTGGAAGATTATAAATAAAAAATTCAGCTATATCATAAGAACATAATATTTATTCAAAAGTACACATAGTTCACCTTACTCCCTTATATCTTCTAATACTTCATAGGATATCTTGGGGGAAATACATAAGGAAAAGTGTGAGCTATAAATCCTAGTAAGGGAATAAATAGAGAAATAAATCATAACATAATAGTTAAGATGAAGAACATGATATCATCAATATTATGATCATAAATGTATATTAGGTTTACTCCATAATCAATTACATAAAATCTCATGAAATATAAATCTCTTACAAATGAATTTTAAGGCTATATAATTCTGATCCCACATGTCTCATAACATTGTGTTCTTAAGCTAACTACCAATGCACCATACATAGTGGACAAAGTATGATAGTGGATTAGGGATAATCACCAATCACATACATAACATATCAAGATATATAAATTTTACCATATTAATTGGAGTGATACATAATTCTGGGACCATCTATCATATAATTAATATCATTTATGTTTATGACACTAGAAGAAATAAAACCATACATAAATCATACGAATGATCAACCCTATGGGAAAGAAGTGTGTTTCATAATTCTAATTTAAGTCAAAACTAGAGGCAAAATCATAAGTATTCCCAAGATAATAAAAAATTAAATCATTTTGAATATTAATATTTGAAATGGGAATATAGTTATTGAACATGGATTTCAAATATAAAAACTTTATGAGACAGTTCCGGGGAAGAAATAATAAAAATGAAATACTTGGGAGATTCTTTATGAAATATGCTAAGTATTTTTTTTAAATATATAAATATTGTATAATTTTACATAAACCAATAAATGAACCAAGAGTTTTATATCCAAAATAATTATGTTTTTGAGAATATATTCATCATTTGAAAACATTTTATGGGGGTGATTTTTGAAAGGAAACAAGAAATATAAAATTTCCCTTAAATCAGGTTTACTTAAAAGTTAGACATTCAATGGAAACTAAAAGCATGTATAACCCAAGAAATGAAAATGATTTTTAAAAAATAATATATGAAAAGGAAATATATACAAAAATATATGTATTCAATGAGAATAATATTTCATAAAAGTACAGAAAATAAATATAATATGTTGCTAAAAAGGGAACGATGGTCGTTCAGAAAATCCCTTTTTAAGTTTGAAAAACCTTTATTGAAATGAAACATAATAAAAATAATAGTAATAATTTGTTTTTAAAATAGGAGAAGGAAAATATTAATTACACATGTGATAAAACTTAATTATGTTTTCAATCAAAAAGGATTATATTGGTGGGAATTAAAATTATGCACAAGGACGGTAAAGTATTGTTTAAATGGATGGGAAATTTTTTTAACATAGTTGTATTTTCAAAAGGTATTGGAACTCATATTTAAAAATATTTGAATCAAAATTTATATCCCAATATAGAATTAGTGTACACCATATGAAATGAAAGATAAAACTCATGTAGAAACATTCCCACTCCAAATAAAAGATTGAGTTATGAAAGAACTTTACATTTTAGGGCAGAAATCAATCATAGACAAAAACAAGGAAGATAATGAATGGAAGTGAAATTTAAAAGTTCATAAATATTTTATGATATTATAAGACAATGTGGTAGTAGTTACACTATAAAAAAGAATATTGGTTCACAATATCAAAGCATGCCTTGATTAAGGGTGATTTGGGATGGAAACCCTTACGACTTAAAGAATAATTTCAATAAAACCCACTTGAAAGGGAGAAATATTAAATTTGAAGCTAAAATACCATGAATAAAGTTATTTTGTGTAATTATAGATCCATATAGTATTATACACAAAATTTTACTTAATTTAGATGAATAAAAGAAATTTTTTCTCAATGAAGGAAGCTTTGAGACGAAACTCTTACTTTCATATCAAAAGTGCTCTTCATTTGAACTTAACTTACTAAATAGTTATTTTAATTTCATTAAATACATACCCATTAAACTTATTAATCTTTATTTAATTTTATAAATACTATTTATAATAACTTTCTCTTAATTTTTTATATAGTTTTTTATTATGTCAGCTACAGGGGTTTTTTCGGTTATTTTATTTGTAACACAATCAGTTTGTTATCCATGGTAAAAGGTGTCATAAAATTAATTCGGGATATCCATAATTTTTTATTATTATGTATTTTATTATTATATTATAACAATAATTATATGGTTTAAAAGGTAATCCCAAAATATATCAAAATTAAAAAAGGTTCCTTGATAATCCCATTTATTATTGTTAAAGTAACTAAAACAATTTCTTATTAATCATACATACAGAATGCCCAATATTATTCTGAAAAAAATATCCATGATGTAAAAAATATCATATTAATTAATTAAATTTACTTTTTGAACCTACCATTTATGGTGGATATGGATAATTGAATATGTTGTTCATGGAGCGGTAGTCTACACACATATGATGACATTTTCCTTTTTCTTAATGATTTCAGAGGAAAGTATAAAATGGATATTAAATTAGTATAATCATATTTCATCATATTAGAAAATTATTTTTTTATCATTCCATCATGGATAAAGGGGACCTCATGGGTATAGAAGAAGAAAATAAATTAGAAAAGTTAGGTTGAGTGTATTATATTCCCTTGGATGTTCTCCCTTAGGTAACTTCTTAAGGTTCCTTAGCTTGGACTTTTGGGGAGAAAATGGATTTGAGGGAATTTTTATGGGGTTGAGAAGATACTAGGGTATTTTTTAGGTTGAGATATATCTTTATAATGGGTTGATAAATGGGGAGTAGGTGGTCTCCTTTTATAATTGAAGAAAATGTCACTTTTATAAAAACTCATTATTTCTCCATAATATACCTCTATAATTCATGGAAAAAGGCTCTAAAAATTTTCAATAATGGTGGAGGTATAGAGATAAGGATAATTCTCCATAACCCATCCAATATCACACATATGTTTTACATGTTTTAACTACTTTTACTATGTTAAACCACTTTTAGACTAATTTTCCATTACCATAATAATTCCACTTTCACTACTATTAGCAAATTTCAATTGTAAATATTAAAATTGAAATTATTTATATGTTTAAAATTTATTATTTCAAATATAGAAATATTTTTATAAAATAAAATTTCCTTGAGTTACAGAAATTAATTTTACTATTAGTGCATAAAATATGTAATAATTGTTTTATATAAAAAGTAAATTTTAAGCATAAATGTTTTTTATGGGATAAGATTATCATTGTTTTCAATTTCCATGGAATAAAATTTTTATGATAACAAAATAAATTCTATATGGATTTAAAATCAACAAAAACTGAATGTTTCCAAAATAATGTTTAATTCAAAGAAAATACCCAAAATAATTTTTTTATTAGAATTAAAATATTACTTTTATTTTATGGGGATAAAAATAGGTTTATAAATTTTAAAAAATATATAATTAAAATGAATAAAATTATTCCTTTAATAAATTTAAATATTTTATAAATTTAGAAGCCTCTCTTATGTGCTGATAACATAATAAATTTCACTATATTGGAAACAAATGTATTTTCACTATTCATTTAAAAATCAATTATTTTTGCTACTATTAATTAATAATTTTCCTTAGATTATTTTTATTTTTATTTATGTATAGTACTTTTTTTAGCAAGGTTGAGAGGGAACCCTTAACTATCCTAAAGTCCCAATGGTAAAAGGCCATTACATATCATGTATTCACAACAACACAAGGCCATAACATGGCCCGAAGGCCCAAGCCCAAGGTCCCACACTAAAATTTTTCCTTTTTTGTGTCTTCTATATCCAACTCTCTAGTTTTTTCCATAATTTAAATATGTTTATTCATCACTTCCTCTCTTTCATAGTGTTATTAATTGGTGTGTTTTAGATTCCCCCTGATGGAACCTCCACATCCCACTGATCTTCAGGTCTTCCTTTAACCATCTTGTAACACCCCAAGCTTCCACGGTACGTTTCCCTTCGAATAATGCGATAGCGTGTGTTGTACGCAACCTCGAGTTCTAACACACACCACAACTAATTAAACTAGCTGTTGTGAATAGTAATACCTACTTTTTGAAATCATATATATTTTATATTTCAAAATGGACTTCATTTTTGGATTTGGAATATTGAAATTAGCCTAGGGTGAAATTTTGGTACTTTTCGGATAACTTTTATATTTTGATGAATAGTGAAAATTACTAAATTTTAATTAAAAACAACTTTTTTTAATCAAAATAATTAATATTGATAAATTATGAATTTGAGTGGTTTTAAAGTATATTTAGAATATATTTTTACCATTTAATTTAATGTTTGTCATTGGACATAATTTCACAATTAAATCAGACATAAACAAGTGTCAATCTTTTGATAGTTATTATCTCTTAAAAACACGCTTTTTTATTTTAACAACGGGAATTAATTTTAAATTAATTTCTGCCACTTCTGTGTTTTGAATTTGGAAAAATGTATTACATATTTGGAATCAGGATGTCCAAATTATGTAAATAGGTAACTTTTATTTTTACACATTTTGAAAAATTACTGCGGTAAATATTTTATTTACCATGGTTAAAGGGTAAATCTGGTAAATAAGGGTGAAAAAATAATATTATAATAATACAAAATTACCCTAAAACGTATCCTAACCTTATTGGTGGACACATACCCGACCATGGTCATCCTTGGGTCGATTTGGGGACCCCTTGGAGCCACTTGTATATGGTAGGGACACATTATATTAATAAAGTTAAAATAAAAATAAAAATGGCATAAGCTTACATCTTTTAGAAGAACAATTTTTACATAGGGTTATACATGTTGTATTTTAGATTATAAATATTAATTAGAAATCTAAAAAGATTTCCTAAATAATGATATTTTATTTATAATTTTTAGAAATCAAATATTTTAAATTATTAATGACACAATAATGATGCAATGTTTACCTCATTAATAAATCATTTAAATAAATAAGATTATAATGATTAAAATATTATATAAAACCTGTCCAATTCTTATTGGTTGATGTTATTTAGAATATTAGCCATCTTATCTTCGACCTCAATGATTTTTGTACCATTATAAACCGAATATAATTATATTATAAAGTAATACTTTCACTCTTTCCTAAAGAGCCCCTCCTCTCCCTTATAAAAGGAGACCACTTCTACTCATTCCTCACACCTCTCAAGCCACTTGGCTCGTCCAATACCTGCCCAAATAGGCTCCCCACATCCCTCTCCTCCTCCTTGAAGCTTACCCTTAGGCAGAAAGCATTTCAAGAAGTCCTTTGGTTCCAACCAATGTGAGTTACCTAAATTAAAGGTAACGATTTCTCTTAAATTATTTTCATTTATTTTGCTTCTCCAACCCCCAAACTCTTTTTATTTCCTTTCTTTTGTAACAACACCAGTATCCACAATATACTAGGATGTTGTTATAAGAAGGATTCAAACTACACATACACACAACTCCATCTAATGGATGATGAACATAATGTTTCTGTGGATGGCAAACTAACGCCTCACGAAACGATGATTGTTCAAATACATCTTACCGCCTCTCATGGTGGCCATTATGATGGAACTGTAATTAAATATGATATTAATGATATATATTTTATATATAAGCTTCTGTAATTCCATTTTATATCATACCATTATTCGTTTCATGTTGTATATACATACGATAATTTCATTTGAGGAAGTGCGGACTACCACCCCCTTAAAATGATATGACTCGTTCATACCACACATGGAACGTATAAAAGATGGTGTTAATGAACTTAAGTAACATATATAAAATATTATATTATACTGTAATAGTAATATACCTATGTATCATTTGGATTCGATTCTTTTAAAATAAAAATTAAATGGAAGTAGCGTTCGTGCGTGCGTACAGACTACCCTCTCCACGAACGCGATGAGATTCATTCTCCATCGTATCCATTCAAGTCATATTCTCATTTTAGGGTTAAAAATAATGTTAATATCATTCTGATTATGAATAAGATATAATCTATCCATTACAAACATGTCTTACGTAACCAAACATTTAAGAAGAACGAATTGATTATCACCCGAAACGACGACAATACTAAGATATTATTAATAAAGCAATGTTAAAAGATCATATATGATATCATATTAATGTATATGATTCTTGTATAATTTAATAATTATTATTTCACCATTATACAGGAGGTTAACCTACCCCAACCAAGGAAAAGTACAAGGTAAGGATTTATTTCGCAATCTCTTCATTATCCGAGGTTGTTTATACATAATTATCTACTGGGACCTCGTTATCATCCACGTCCATGTTTCTTCAAAATGTATTTCAAAACATTTTTAATATTTAAAAGAATATGGGTTAAAGACATTTATACCCTTGTTTGACTTTTTATAAGAGGTTTATAAGGGAATCCTTCCGTCGTTTTCCAAACCAGGTGCTTTTTAACCTTTTCGACAGAATTAAGATAAGAATGTTTTTTTAACTTATACGGTGGGTGCGGTTATTTTCCGCCATTATAAAATCGTCAAAGCTTCCCTTAAAAGCTTATAAGAACATTTTCAACAAAATGTTTTATTTTATATGGCTCTTAAATGATTTCAAAATAAAAGGAGATATTTCTTTTAAAAGAATTTTTATTTCATCTATGTCAACATCCTTTGATGGATTTTAAGATTATTTGAAGTTGATTTATTATGATACAAAACTTCTATATTGTATTGAAGGTTTTGTGATATGTTTGACTGTGGATGTGCTATTTTTATACCATTCATAGTTTATGGTGAAAGTATTGACATTTCGTATGCTAGTTTTAATACGAATGTTTATGTTATGTTTAAACCTTTTCATATGGGAATGCATTGGACTTAATATGTGACGGGTGGAGCCCGCTATAGCTCCTCGATGCATCGGTAGGTCTCATGATACAAACTAGTGTCTTGGCACAAGGCCTTGGAAAAATATTATTTGTAGTCTTGGCACGAGGCCTTGGCTATGTGGTTATGATAGTCTGGCATTATGCATTCCAACATTATGAAAGTGGTTATTGATATTGCATGTGATTATTCGATTAGTAGAATATCCATGTGAACAAGTAAATGGCATTATTTCATTTTACTTTTGCCATACTATGTTGAAGTTCAAGTTTAAAAAGGCTTTTGTTTTAGTAATTCATTGCCTTAAATGTTTATGCTTATTTTTGAATGTTCCGCTATATTGTTATCCTTACTGGGCATTTGAGCTCACCCCTTTTCTATGTTTTATTTTTCCCAGGATGTGAAGATGTAAGTTATGAATGACCTGCAGGGATATTATGAGGGGATTATAGTGTGGACTGTGGAAACATTATGTTGTTGTAGTAGTTTTCATTTTATGATGTAATGTAAAACTTATGAATATATCTGGTGTTTCTAAGGCTACTAAACCAATCGGTCTTTCGAGATTTGATCTTTCTTGTGATCATGCCAATGTTATGTAATAATGCACCGACTCTGGGTAACTGGGGTCGGGGCGTTACAGTTGGTATCAGAGGAAGTTTAGTACAAACCTTGGAAGCTAGATTTAGATAAACTCTGATTAGAGCATGTAAACCTAAGATGAACTTTGAGGATTAGTATAGAAGAACTTACTAGAATTTTGGTATTGTAGAGATTTTGTGAGTTTTCCGAGAAATACATCCCTGTCTGGATACGAGTAGGTAGAGGCGGATCTGGCACAGATGTACCTAGGGGTAAAACCCGAAAACACCGCTTTGAGCTAGACTCGAACGGGAACTGGTGCACGACAACGGGCATTGCTGCACTCTTGGTTACGACACTCCCGGGGGATATGCTTAGGATAACTCTCATTTTCTTTACAAATAATTATGAAGGGTTTATGAGTATATACTTCCTCAAAGAAAACATTTTTATGATTATGGATTATATCCATAAATAGTTCAATTTATGTTAAGTGTTTTATAAGTATGGGATTATGTATTTTGATTCATAAACTGATCTAGTTTATGCCATTGTTTAGAAATGGCGCCTAGTGGAAGAAATGGAAACCGTATCAATGCACGCACTCCATGTAGGGATTGCCCTCCTGCTCAAGATAATTATAGTGGGGCTGGTGATGCAACTGGTGCCGATCAGCTAATCACCATACTGGGACAACTTACTCAGGTTATGAATAATAACCTTACCCGTATGGAGCACCCTGATCCGTAGCATGGAGGATCAATGTTAGATCGATTCATGAGGCAACAACCACCAACGTTCAATGGGAATACAAATCCCTTAGTAGCTGAGCAATGGATATTTTCCCTAGAGAAAATATTTCAGGCTTTGGGGAGCAGTGAAAGGGAAAAAGTTATCATGGCAGTTTACCGCCTCACTGGAGATGCTGATCAATGGTGGTCATTGATTCAAAACATAAAGGAAGATGATGAAGTATCAAATATGGAGTGGAGGGAGTTCAAAGATATTTTTTTAGAAAAATACTTTCCTCGTGACCATCGAGCAGATATGGAAAGGCAATTTCTAAGTCTGAGACAGGAGGATGAGAATGTCGCAAAGTATGAGGCTAACTTTACAAAGTTAGCAAGGTAAGCTGGTGATTATATACGCAACCCAAGAAGTAATATTGATCGTTTCTTTGATGGGTTAAAACCATTTCTCCATTGAGCATTAGTCTCATAATCCTTTTCATCGTACGAAGACATTGTCTCATGTGCTATCAAGACCGAAAAAAAATTCTCTAAGTCTTATGACTTTAAAGAAAAGCAAGAGAAGAAGAGACCTGCTGATCAATCTGGGAATGGAAATAAGGGGAAGAAGGGAAAGGTTGAATATCCATATTGTGGTAAATGCGGGAAGAAACATCCTGGTACTTGCTTGAAGGGAATGGGAGTCTGTTACAAGTGTGGTGAAAAAGGCCACCAAGCTCGTGATTGCAAGGGGAAGAAGGAAGCTACCAATGTTCAGTGCTACAACTGCAGGGAGATGGGACATTATGAAAATGAATGTCCTAAGCGTCAGGAGAACTTACCTCAGAAAAGGCCAAGGGATCAAGGCCAGGCTTATGCTATCACTACTGCTGAGGTAGAAGCTTCGAAAGACGTGGTGGCAGGTAATTTAATGGTTTCCTCAAGTTTAGCAAATGCATTATTTGACTCTGGATCGTCGCATTGTTTCATATCTTCCCAGTTTGCTATGAAAATTAGATATTTGCAATTTGATTTAATAAGGGAGTTGTCAGTTAAAACTCCTAAGGGATGTATCATTGCAGCAAAGTTTTGTGAATCAGTCCCCATTAGAGCACATAAATTTTCTTTATCTGCTGATCTCATCGTCATACCTATGATTGAGTTTGATATAATCCTCGGTATGGACTGGCTTTCGGACTATGATATGAAGATTTATTGTAAGAGGAAAGAGGTTACGATTCGTGATGATAATGATAAGGAACACCTTATTTTTAGAGCAGAATCGTCACCACCTAATTCTTATTTAGATCCACCCCCAGTAGCTCAACTTAATTCAATTATTGGGGAGGAAGAGAATGAAATAACTGTCGGTGAGGAAAGGAATGTTCAAATAGAGGATGTACCTGTTGTGAAAGAATTTGTAGATGTATTTCCGGAAGATTTACCTGGACATCCTCCAGAACGAGAAGTTGAGTTTTCCATTGATTTGATTCCTGGATCAAGGCCTATATCGAAGACCCCTTATAGAATGGCCACTGTAGAATTAGTCGAACTAAAGAAACAACTAGAGGAATTGAGTAATAAGGGATTTATTCGCCCTAGTGTTTCTCCATGGGGAGCCCCTGTTCTTTTTGTTAAAAAGAAAGATGGATCTATGAGGTTATGTATCGACTACAGGGAGATCAATGCTATAACGATAAATAACAAGTATCCCCTACCTCGTATTGATGATTTATTTGACCAACTGCATGGAGCTCAATACTTTTCAAAGATTTACCTTCGATCTGGATACCATCAGTTGTGTGTGAAGAAGGAAGACATTCCGAAGACAGCATTTCGAACCAGGTACGGGCATTACGAGTTTACCGTAATGCTGTTTGGATTGACTAATGCACCCTCTGTATTCATGGATCTGATGAATAGAGTTTTCAAGGAGTATCTCGATGAATTTGTGGTGGTATTTATTGATGATATCTTGGTATACTCCAAAACCTACGAAGATCATGAAAATCACTTGCGCATTATCTTGAAGACTCTGAGGAGGCATGAATTATATGGGAAGTTTAGCAAGTGTGAATTCTAGATTCAGGAGATTTCTTTTCTTGGCCATATTGTCTCTAAAGATGGAATCTCTGTTGATCCTTCTAAGACCAAGGCAATCCAAGAATGGCCAGCACCTACGAGTATAACTGAGGTACGTAGTTTTATTGGTTTGGCAGGTTATTATCAACGTTTCGTCCAGAATTTTGCCTGATTGGCTAACCCATTAACGAAGCTCACACGTAAAGGGGTTAAATTTTTTTGGACAAAAGAGTGTGAAGAATGTTTCGAAGAACTGAAGAGAAGATTAGTCAATGCTCCTATATTGACTCTACCATCGGGGAATGATGGGTTTGTTATTTATAGTGATGCATCAAAGAAAGGACTTGGTTGTGTCCTTATGCAGAATGATAGAGTTATTTCCTATGCATCACGACAGTTGAAAATTCATGAACAAAACTATCCTACTCATGATCTTGAGTTAGCAGCTGTGATCTTTGCTTTGAAGATATGGAGACACTACCTCTATGGTGAGAAATGTGAGATTTATACTGATCACAAGAGTTTGAAGTATATTTTCTCACAAAAAGAACTCAACATGAGGCAAAGGAGATGGCTTGAATTACTCAAGGATTATGATTGCACGATACACTACCACCCGGGGAAAGCAAACAAGGTGGCAGATGCTTTGAGAAGAAAAGACCATGGAGTTTTGAACATGATGAGAATTGAAAGGGATCCAATTTTCATGGATCTAGTGAAGATGGACATGGGAATAACCAGGGAGGGTGAAACATCAATGCTTTTTCAAATGGTTTCCAAACCATCTTTACTAGAAAGGATTAAGAGTTCTCAGACCGATGACGAAGAATTTCAGAAGAAGATTAAATCTGTGAATGATGGGAGATTGAGAGACTTTGTGTATGAAGATGGGATTTTGAAATTCGGGAAGAGACTTTGTGTTCCCGATTTACCTGATCTAAAAAGGGAATTGCTGGATGATGCTCATAGTTCCAATTTCTCTATACACCCTGGGAGCACCAAAATGTATAGAGATTTGAAGGAACATTTTTGGTGGGACAACATGAAGAGAGAGATTGCTGATTTTGTGTCAAGATGTATGGTTTGTCAACAAGTGAAAGCTGGAAGGCAACAGCCTGGAGGAGTCATGCAACCTCTTCCCATACCGGAGTGGAAATGGGACAATATTACGATGGACTTTGTCATGGGGCTACCAAAGACTCCTAGAAGGAACGATGCAATATGGGTTATTGTTGATCGTCTTACCAAGTCAGCACATTTTCTTGCTATAAGAGAAGATCTACCCCTGGAACGTCTAGAAAGACTATACATTAATGAAGTTGTGAGACTTCATGGAGTACCCCTATCGATTGTTTCTGATCGTGATCCCCGTTTTACTTCAAGATTTTGGAAAAGTCTTCAGAAATCCCTGGATACTGAACTTCATTTGAGCACTGCTTACCACCCTCAGACAGATGGACAATCAGAACAGACTATTCAAACCCTAGAAGACATGATGAGATCTTGCTCACTTGACTTTTAGGGTATGTGGGATCAATATTTACCACTGGTAGAATTTTCCTATAACAATAGCTTCCATTCGAGTATTCAGATGGCACCATATGAAGCGTTACACGGAAAGAGATGTCGTACACCAACCTGTTGGGATGACGTTGGTGAAAGAAAACTTGTAGGCCCAGAACTGGTGGAGGAAACGGTGGAAAAGGTGAAAGTAATCCAAAATCACATCAAAGCAGCTCAAAGTAGGCAGAAGAGCTATGCCGATAATCGAAGGAAGGATTTGGAATTTCAAGTTGGTGATCATGTTTTCCTGAATGTATCTCCATGTAAGGGAGTCATACGTTTTGGTAAGAAAGGTAAATTGAGTCCCAGGTACATCGGACCTTTCGAAATTTTAGAACGAATTGGGGCTGTAGCTTACCGATTGGCAATGCCGCCAAGTCTCTCCAAAGTTCACGATGTGTTCCACGTATCTCTGTTGAGAAAATACATGCCTGAACCAACGCATGTACTCACCTATGAGGAATTAGAACTGGAACCTGATATGTCTTATTGTGAAGAGCCTGTCAGGATTCTTGATACAAGAGAACAAGTACTGAGAAACCAGACGACGCGTCTGGTAAAAGTTTTGTGGAGAAATCATAAGATGGAAGAGGCAACGTGGGAACCCGAGGAACTTATGATGAAGAACCACCCGAGTCTATTTATGCAGTAATACCCTTGAAATTGCGAGGACGCAATTATTTGAAGGAGGGGAGAATGTAACACCCCAAGCTTCCACGGTACGTTTCCCTTCGAATAATGCGATAGCGTGTGTTGTACGCAACCTCGAGTTCTAACACACACCACAACTAATTAAACTAGCCGTTGTGAATAGTAATACCTACTTTTTGAAATCATATATATTTTATATTTCAAAATGGACTTCATTTTTGGATTCAGAATATTGAAATTAGCCTAGGGTGAAATTTTTGTACTTTTCGGATAACTTTTATATTTTGATGAATAGTGAAAATTACTAAATTTTAATTAAAAACAACTTTTTTTAATCAAAATAATTAATATTGATAAATTATGAATTTGAGTGGTTTTAAAGTATATTTAGAATATATTTTTACCATTTAATTTAATTTTTGTCATTGGACATAATTTTACAATTAAATCAGACATAAACAAGTGTCAATCTTTTGATAGTTATTATCTCTTAAAAACACGCTTTTTTATTTTAACAACAGGAATTAATTTTAAATTAATTTCTGCCACTTCTGTGTTTTGAATTTGGAAAAATGGATTACATATTTGGAATCAGGATGTCCAAATTATGTAAATAGGTAACTTTTATTTTTACACATTTTGAATAATTACTGCGGTAAATATTTTATTTACCATGGTTAAAGGGTAAATCTGGTAAATAAGGGTTAAAAAATAATATTATAATAATACAAAATTACCCTAAAACGTGTCCTAACCTTATTGGTGGACACATACCCGACCATGGGCATCCTTGGGTCGATTTGGGGACCCCTTGGAGCCACTTTTATGTGGTAGGGACACATTATATTAATAAAGTTAAAATAAAAATAAAAATGGCATAAGCTTACATCTTTTAGAAGAACAATTTTTACATAGGGTTATACATGTATTATTTTCGATTATAAATATTCATTAGAAAGCTAAAAAGATTTCCTACATAATGATATTTTATTTATAATTTTTAGAAATCAAATATTTTAAATTATTAATGACACAATAATGATGCATTGTTTACCTCATTAATAAATCATTTAAATAAATAAGATTATAATGATTAAAATATTATCTAAAACCTGTAAAATTCTTATTGGTTGATGTTATTTAGAATATAAGTCATCTTAGCTTCGACCTCAATGATTTTTGGACCATTATAAACCGAATATAATTATATTATAAAGTAATACTTTCACTCTTTCTTAAAGAGCCCCTCCTCTCCCTTATAAAAGGAGACCACTTCTACTCATTCCTCACACCTCTCAAGCCACTTGGCTCGTCCAAACCCTGCCCAAATAAGCTCCCCACATCCCTCTCCTCCTCCTTGAAGCTTCCCCTTAGGCAGAAAGCATTTCAAGAAGTCCTTTGGTTCCAACCAAAGTGAGTTACCTAAATTAAAGGTAACGATTTCTCTTAAATTATTTTCATTTATTTTGCTTCTCCAACCCCCAAACTCTTTTTATTTCCTTTCTTTTGTAACAACACCAGTATCCACAATATACTAGTATGTTGTTATAAGAAGGATTCAAACTACACATACACACAACTCCATCTAATGGATGATGAACAGAATGTTTCTGTGGATGGAAAACTAATGCCTCACGAAACGATGATTGTTCAAATACATCTTACCGCCTCTCATGGTGGCCATTATGATGGCACTGTAATTAAATATGATATTAATGATATATATTTTATATATAAGCTTCTGTAATTCCATTTTATTTCATACCATTATTCGTTTCATGTTGTATATACATACGATAATTTCATTTGAGGAAGTGCGGACTACCGCCCCCTTAAAATGATATGACTCGTTCATACCACACATGGAAAGTATAAAGGATGGTGTTAATGAAATTAAGTAACATATATAAAATATTATATTATAATGTAATAGTAATATACATATGTATCATTTGGATTCGATTCTTTTAAAATAAAAATTAAATGGAAGTAGCGTTCGTGCGTACGAACGGACTACCGTCTCCACGAACGCGATGAGATTCATTCTCCATCGTATCCATTCAAGTCTTATTCTCATTTTAGGGTTAAAAATAATTTTAATATCATTCTGATTATGAATAAGATATAATCTATCCATTACAAACATGTCTTACGTAACCAAACATTTAAGAAGAACGAATCGATTATCACCCGAAACGACGACAATACTAAGATATTATTAATAAAGCAATGTTAAAAGATCATATATGATATCATATTAATGTATATAATTCTTGTATATAATTTAATAATAATTATTTCACCATTATACAGGAGGTTAACCTACCCCAACCAAGGAAAAGTACAAGGTAAGGATTTATTTCACAATCTCTTCATTATCTGAGGTTGTTTATACATAATTATCTACTGGGACCTCGTTATCATCCACATCCATGTCTCTTCAAAGTGTATTTCAAAACATTTTTAATATTTAAAAGAATATGGGTTAAAGTCATTTATACCCTTGTTTGACTTTTTATAAGAGGTTTATAAGGGAATCTTTCCGTCGTTTTCCAAACAAGGTGCTTTTTAACCTTTTCGACAGAATTAAGATAAGAATGTTTTTTTAACTTATACGGCGGGTGCGGTTATTTTCCGCCGTTATAAAATCGTCAAAGCTTCCCTTACAATCTTATAAGAACATTTTCAAGAAAATGTTTTATTTTATATGGATCTTAAATGATTTCAAAATAAAAGGAGATATTTCTTTTAAAATAATTTTGATTTCATCTATGTCAACATCCTTTGATGGATTTTAAGATTATTTGAAGTTGATTTATTATAATACAAAACTTCTATATTGTATTGAAGGTTTTGTGATATGTTTGACTGTGGATGTGCTATTTTTATACCATTCATAGTTTATGGTGAAAGTATTGACATTTCGTATGCTAGTTTTAATACGAATGTTTATGTTATGTTTAAACCATTTCATATGGGAATGCATTGGACTTAATATGTGACGGGTGGAGCCCGCTATAGCTCCTCGATGCATCAGTAGGTCTCATGAGACAAACTAGTGTCTTGGCACAAGGCGTTGGCAAAATATTATTTGTAGTCTTGGCACGAGGCCTTGGCTATGTGGTTATGATAGTCTGGCATTATGCATTCCAACATTATGAAAGTGGTTATTGATATTGCATGTGATTATTCGATTAGTAGAATATCCATGTGAACAAGTAAATGGCATTATTTCATTTTACTTTTTCTATACTATGTTGAAGTTCAAGTTTAAAAAGGCTTTTGTTTTAGTAATTCATTGCCTTAAATGTTTATGCTTATTTTTGAATGTTCCGCTATATTGTTATCCTTACTGGGCATTTGAGCTCACCCCTTTTCTATGTTTTATTTTTCCCAGGATGTGAAGATGTAAGTTATGAATGACCTGCAGGGATATTATGAGGGGATTATAGTGTGGACTGTGGAAAAATTATTTTGTTGTAGTAGTTTTCATTTTATGATGTAATGTAAAACTTATGAATATATCTGGTGTTTCCAAGGCTACTAAACCAATCGGTCTTTCGAGATTTGATCTTTCTTGCGATCATGCCAATGTTATGTAATAATTCACCGACTCTGGGTAACTGGGGTCGGGGCGTTACACATTTGTCTCTCCATTATTCATGAATTATCCATCATGAAGTCCTTATACACCATTTGTGGGTCGAAATTTCCAAATATCCTCAAATACCATATCCTAAAGACCTATAGTGGTCCAGAGGTCCGATGGCACGAAGTCCTATATTGGCTTGAAGGCCCTATTGCCCGAAGTCCAAAATCTATGGTCTGTAGGCCCAATTTGGGTGAATAGTATCATTACTACTGTAACTATTAAAATAAATTATATATTTAATACTAAATTAAATTCTAAAATACTTTTATAGTACTTGTAAAATCTACCTCTTCTCGAATTTTAACTTGGGTCATTTGGATTCCAAGTCAGAGTGTGTACCACTCTGCTATGTTCTTTGAAATAATTTTCGAAAAATCCAAAAACATAATCCTAAGTTCATTTTCTCATTATGAATCCAAAAATGGAAGTCATTTTATTATTTTTAAACTTATATAAGTGATAAAAAAATTAAAGAAACTAAATATATTCTATATTAAGATGATATTTTGAAAAATATAACTTATGTTCTGAAATTTCAAATATGAGTTTTTAAATTAAAATTAATATTTTTAAAATTATAATGTCACTCATAAAATACATATTTGGTCTTATAAAAAGGTTTCATAAATTTATAATTCATACTTTTATAAAAATAATATCATTGTAGTAATTTTATTTATAAAAATGGTATTTTGAATTATTCATGTAAAAATAAATCTTTTTAGAAAAAATGAATAAATTTATCTTCAATTAATACTGAAATAATAAATAAAAATAAGAAGTTTATTTTTTCAAATTAAATTTCTATAATTTTATATTTTATCCATTAATTAAAATCATAAAATATAATGAGATTTTTTTCATATAGGGGTAATCTTTTTAAAATACTATTTATTCTTATTCTTAATTTATATAAAACACTAATAAAGCTATCATTAATCAATAGATACTATATTTTACTAAAATCACCTTTTTATAATAATATAAATATTTTGATTTAATAAAAATTATATCACATAAAACGTTAGATTTGTAAACACAATATTGAATTAAGTAAATTTGTATAAAATAACCTATATATAATAATATATTTCACCTTTTAATTACTCCTATTCATACCAGCTAATTTATCTATTAGTTTTTAATGGTATAAATATATTGTGCTTTCTTTTTAGTTCATTATTGAATGTGGATAAAGGTATCAAATGTATTTGACTCAATTAAAAATATATCAAATATTGCAATCTCAAGTCATCACATCCCCCCCCCCCTCAAATAAATTTCATCCTTGTAATTTATAAACTCATATGATGGGAGTAATTTCCATATGGGACTCCTAATTAACCATAAACAAGTAGTTTATTATGGATTATTTTAGTATATAAAGGGATATTTTCCTATATTTAATTTGATATGATCTCTATGTAAAATAGAGACAGTGCATTCCTAATAGAATCATAATAATTAAATAAGAGACAAATCTATAAGGTGTAACATTCCTCAAACCTTGAAAAAGTTTTCATATTCCATGGATATAATAATTATACCTCTAAACATTTTTTATTTATAGCTTAACGACAAATAGGTGAATTCTTACCTGACATATGACATCGAAAAATCTATAGTGTAAAATCACTATCAACCTCAATAGTAGAAATTTCAAGGGATTTTACTTGTTCACATGATATATGAGGTGGTTGGTTTCAATATTATGATTTAACTCCTAGATTAGATCATTGGGATTCATAGTTGCCAAATTTATTACATCTAAAAAATCTAATCCTTCATGGATCCTTAGGAAGAACATTATCTTCCATCATTGTATCCTTCTTTTTTCCTTGATGGCTTGTTACTTAATTCCATAATTTATCACAACTAAAGAATCATTAGACCCATTTGAGGAAATTCCATTGTTGTTTCTTCTGAAATTGTTTTCATGTATTATGTTGAATATTTTTCCCATCATCATCTTTATCACCCGAGTTCCCATGAGACTCCATCCTTCTCATCTTTGTTGCATTCAGGATTTCAAACTATGTTTACATTTATAATCATGTTTCATGATAATTAGTTTAGAAAAATTACTGGATTTATTATTCCATATCCCAATATAATTGGTTAATATTTGAGGTAATAATCAAAGTTTCCCTCTCACCCAAGGTTAAATGAATCCCTTCTAGTTCTATAAATCACTAAAACCAAAATGGTTAACATGAGTGGGGAAAATTTAACTTCATTGGGGGTTATCATAATCAATAAAATAAATGGGATTCAAACTTAAAAAAATTTACCCTTTCACATTATCATGTTATCCCTTAATTACTTTAGTTCAATATAAATTAATATTCATTTATCCTAGGCTACATTAAGTTTTTTTTATCTTATACTTCATAGCCTAGTCCCTCAAAATGACTAGGAATTTAATCCTTCATAGATATTTTTAAAGAGTATATGATTAACCAAATCAAATCCCCTAGAGTGTCTGTCTAGATGAAAATTTAGGAATCTTTTTATACACCATTTCATAGTTGAGTTAATACCCAATATTCCCCATTTTGGGTTATTCCCCTATATACTATTTTCTAGATCATACATCCACTTTCAAATGTCTCTGTAGGTATTTAATTTCTATAAAACCCATGCAATATCTACTTTACCAAAATTTATGGTTATTATACTATACTAAGGATTATCACTTACACTTCTTGATATGATTTTCACTGTGATTCTAATAGACTAATCTCCTAAAATAATATACCTTCCATTGAAACTAACTATTGTGACCCAAGCCTAAAACAAATATTATTTCACAATTAGGAACATATTTTCTAACAAATATAATAAAAAGTTCTAGAGGCCTAGTGTCTTTAGAAGATTATACATAAAAATACAGCATATTAAACTAAAATAATAATATTTATTAAAAATATGAATAGAAATCCTAATTCCCTTAGATCTCCTAATACTACATAGGATATCCTAGGAAAAATAAATAAGGAGAAGGGTCATCTCAAAATCTCATTAAGGGAATAAACATATAAATAAATCATAACATGAGAGTCAAGAGCTTCATGATGATATCATAAAGTGAATGATCAAAACCATGAAAAAATGGAATAAGGAAATGAAATCATAATATCATATAATTAGGGAATATTTAAAAACAATATAATACACAACAAAATAAACATAATCCAAGGGTTGCTCTGAAGACCATCATCATAAAGTAGAGAAAGTCTCGTGGTTTATTAGGCTCAATCTCTAATACCTTACATAGAATATAATGAGATACAAATCTTGACCCAATGCATTAGAAGGAAATATAATTTTTTTCTCTCCAATCACATAACATAATCTATTTAGGCTAGTCTCTCGTCCACCATACATTATGAACAAAGTCATATAGTTGATTAGGTTTAGTCCCTAATCCCCTGAATAACATCTCATGAGATATAAAACATTACCCAATTAATTATATGGATATATAATTCTTATCCTACCCATCATATAATTAAAATCATACATATATATTCCATGTGAATAAAATAAACAATACATTAATCCTATGAATGTTAAAACCCTTGAGAAGGAAGTGGGTTTCATAATTCTGATTTAAGGCATAACTGAAGGAAAAATCATAATAATTCCCAATAGAAAAAGGAATTAGATCATTTTGAACATAGATATTTTAAAAAATCATAGGCCTTGAAATTGGAGTTAAAATGTAAACAATTAATGAGAATTATTTACCGAAGAAAAACTAAAAATGAACTACATTGGTCGTGATTTATAAAATAAGTAAATGATATTTTTAAAGAAGAAAATAGATTATTATTTTCTAAAAAACTAGGAATGAACAAAGAGGTTTCATTATAAAATAATTGTTGTTTTTAAAAGAAATTTATAGTTTGAAAACATTTAAGGGGGTGATGCATGATATGGGATAAAAAATAATAAATTCCCATTAAATTAGGTTTACTTTCATGTGGTAATTTTAAAGAGAACTAAAAACATATATCACCGCAAAATAAAAAGGATTTTTACCTGGTATATATTTAAGGAACATAAATACAAAAATAGAAAAAATTCACTAGAAGAATGTTGAATAAAATAGTGGAAAAGAAAGAGAAGGTGTAACTAAAAAGGGAACAATGGTGGTTTGAAGGATCCCTTTTTTGGTTTCAAAACTACTTTTTTTGAATTCCCACATCATAAAAATAATAATAATACGTTATTTTGAAAATTATAGTAGGTAAATATGATTTTCATGTGATATTACACTTAATTATTATTCCAATTAAAAAGGATAAAACTTTTGGGAAGGGAAGTTATGGATAAGGAGGGTGAACCATTATTTATATGGATGGGATTTATTCTTAACAAAGATTCATTTTAAAAAAATATTATAACTCACCCATAATAATTTTTGAATCAAAATTTATCTCCCAAGATAAGAATATGTTATTCTATATCAAATGAAAGATGAAAATCAAGGAGAAAAAATATAACTCAAGAAAGAATATTGATCTATAAAAGGGTCTTGTATTTTAGGGAAGATATCAATTTCATCCAATAGAAAGTAAGATAATTAATGTAAGTGAAATTTTTATATTCAAACATAATTTATGATATTTTAAGATAAGGGGGCAGTATTTAGACTATAAAAATGAAGATTTGGGAATAATATCAAAGCATGCCTTAATGAAGGGTTTTTTTTATGGAAACCCTTATAAATTAAGAAAAATTATAATAAAAACCATCTAAAAGATATAAATTTTTAAGTTGAAGATAAAATACAATGAATAAATATAATTGCTAATAATATTTATCCAATTAGTAGTATACAAGCCATTTAAATGAAATTAGGTGCATAAAAAACTTTTTCTCGAAGAAGGATGTGTTGAGATGAAACCCTTAACTTCAAGTCTGGAAGTGCTATAAACTTTCACTTAACTTATATAATAATTGAATCAAGTTCATTAAATATTTACCAAATAACTATATTCAAATATATTTAATTTTTTAAATTCTATTTATCTAACATCTTTAGATTTTATGAAACATATTCTTTCAGATTAATATAAATTATTTGATATATTATGATAAATGTAATTCATGGTTTATATTGTGTTATATGAAACACTAAGTTTATCTTACATTTCATGTAACATAATGTTTCTCCAAAAACTTTTGTTACATTCAAGGACGATTCTTACCGAACGTCAATATACTATTAATATTATTAATTAACATTCTTCTTATCAATTAGTAGTTGGAATGGGGTAATGAATAATATTAACAAAATTATGAAAATATTATTTACACATGTTTATAAAATGAATTCATTAGTTACCAATTAATTATAAATGAAAACAAAAACTAATATAATGTAAAAGAAATGTTTTTATAAAAATCTATTTTTATGAACCCAAAACTGTTTCATCTTAATAAAATAAATTAATTACTATTATTGAATTATATTAAATAAATACATATATTATATATTTAATCAATTTTTTTAAATTCATCCAATAGATTTTATAGGCATAATGTTGGAACAAATCCAATTTTATGCTTAAAAATATATATTTTTTTAAAAGGTAATTTTTCATCCTTTTAATGGAACCCTTTTTTAAGAAGTAATTTTGAAAAATTAAATTTCCTCTTAAAAAATAAACATCATTTTTGGAATTATAAAATAAAAATTTACAATGGGTGAAATTTTGGTATTTTTTTGGAAAATATTGATTTCTCAATGAATAGTAAAAATACTGATTTTTCTAAAAAAGTATTTATTTAAATAATTTCAATAATTTATGAGTACCAATTTGTTTTGAATATTTTTTGAGTAAATATAAGTATTAGTTATTTATATTTATCCTACATAATTATTATTTAATTAACTTTATGTTGGTTTATAATATAAGTTTGTTTTTGGGTTTAAAACAGATTTTTCTAAAAATACTTTTAAAATGCATAAAGTATCCCAATTTTAATTAATTAAAATAACCCCGAAATGGGAATGTTTAAATTAAATTTATAGAATATATATTAGTAAATATTAATTTATTTGAATAAAATTATTATTAAACATCATAGGGTTAATATTGAATCATCTTTTTCTAAAAAAATACTCTTCTTAAAAAACCATTTTCTTGCACCAACTGCAGGATTAATATTAAAATTAATTTCTCCTCTTATGTAAATTGAATTTTAAAAATTGGATTATTTATTTATAATAATAATTATTTATAATTTATAATAATTTCATGTCAATTTTTTTACCAATGTTATTAGTGAAAACAATTAAAATTAATCACAATGATTATTGGTAAAAATGAGTTTACCAAGTGACTAAACTTTAATCATAAGGTAACAAATTAGCATGAAACTTGTCAAGAACCAATTTTATGGACATATTTAGAATTTATACATTATTTTATCAAGTTAGGTGCATTATTGGATCCTTTTTTAAGGTAAAAACATGGGTTTACCTAACTTTCTTTTGAAAAATACCAAGTGTATACTTTTCCCCACTTATAAAAGGTCACCACCCCTCCTCCTCTCTTCACACCTTCAATTCTTATTGGTTCAGAAAATAACTCACCAAATAACATATATAATTCCATAAAATAATAATATAATCCTTAATTTGGTCATAAATAAAACCTTTCATGGTTTTGGTGAAAACCTAAGGAGGATACCCAAAGAAGAGGTAATGTTCTTCAACAAGTATTTTTTTTATTTCCTTATACACCTCATAAAATTTATCCCATTCCATTATTATATAATAAACTCAGTATAATAAATATAAAGATATATTTTTATGTTAATTTTATGACATAAAAAAACAAACACATCCATCAAATAATTTATGAAATCATCATTCATGTATACAGTGGACTACCGCCTTACAAAATTATGTCGTTTTGTTCATTACCACCTCTCATGGTTGGGAAAAATGATGGAAATAATGTTTATATATGATATTTATGATATATATATATATATAACATATTCATAACTACTTATTCATTATATCATATTCAAAATTTTACATTTCATGTCGTGGGGGATATAATAACATTGCTCGTGTGTACGACGGACTACCGTTTCACGAAGCAATGTAAAGAATTTTCACTAATGTTTAAATTAAAGGTAATAAATGTAACTAAGATGAATATATATGATAAAAATGGAATAATTATTATATTTTTTATATAATTATATTTCTTTTAATGTAATATATCATTTTATTCTTACAAATTCAAACACTGAAAAGGTGATAACGTCGTTCATGGGCGTGTGAACTACCGCCTCCTCGAAGCGATGTGATTCTTCTTTTTTCATCACCATGTCACAAGAATGATATAATGAATATATAATAAAATAATATTTAATTTATGATATAATTATCATTTTTTAATAAAAATATATTTCCCACCTTCTTTTCATAATGATCATTGAAAAATGGAAATGTAACTCATGTGTACGTACGGTCTACTGTCTCCATGATCATAATGTTAGTTCATTTTTAATAAAAATATTTCATAATTGGTTTTAAAAGTGTAATTTATGTATAAATATGATAATTATTCCATTATTATTATACTACACATGTTTAAATAATGACCTCATTAACCATATTCGACCTACTGAAGTTAGTTTTTACACATAAGCATAATATGATCAAAACATTCGTCTTAAACATAATTAATATAGTAGTTGTATATAACTTGTTAATTAGTGAATTAAAATTAAAAATATTCTTGGCAAAGTTTATAAATAAATTTAAAAATTAAAATAATTTTATTATTCAGTACTATAAATAAAAATCATGACCAATCAGACTCAAGGTAAGGGTTTTTTCTCATCTTAATTTTATTTCTATGGGATACATGCCACATTCACAACTTATTTTAATTTTTCTTGTATATACTAACAATTAATTTATTTTATTATTATTATAATTAATTTTTTTTCATTTATATATCCATTTTATTATATGTTTTTATGGGTTTTACGATTTCAAATTTACCAAAGCGGTAAGGGATTTTAGTCACAATTTTCCTTCTTTGAGACATTAGAAATGTTATACACTTATATTCATTTATAAGGTGTTTATAATTACTCATTAACATGTTATATCATGAATATATTTATTTTTAATGATATTATATGTTTCATTTTATAATTTTTTTTCATGGGTATTATGATTCAAAGTTACAAAAGTGGTAAGAGTATTTTTTTTACAATATCATCATTTATTAGGATTATGTATGATTAAGTATAAGATTTTGAAATATTATAATTATCATGAATTATATTATCCTATTGTTATTTGTGATACTTTAGAGTAATTTTACCATTTTTAAACTATTTATTGCTAAAATTTCTTTATAAATTGTTTTATTAAAATCTGACTTCATTTTTATCTTCAGTTAGAAATATGTGTCCTTTCAAAACCATGTTTTCTAAAAATGTTTTCAAAAATGTTTTAAAAAGTTATTTTCAATTCCAAAAGGAAATTTTACACAATTAACGTTTTAATTTTTTTTAATATTCTTTTATAATCTTTAATGTAACACCCTGAGCTTCCACGATACGCTTCTCTTTTAATAATGCAATAGCTTGCATTGTACGCAAGTTCGAGTTCTAACACACCGCGACTAATCAAAGTAGCCATTATGAATAGTAATACCCACTTTTTAAAATTATAGATATTTTATATTACAAAATGGACTTCATTTTTGTATTCGTAATATCAAAATTATCCTAAGATGAATTTTTTGAAATTTTCTGAGAACTTCCAATTTTTTATGAATAGTGAAAAATACTTAAAACAACTTTTTTAATAAAAATAATTTATAGTGATAAATTATAATATATAGTGGTTTTAAAGTATAATTAGAACATATTTTTACCATTTTATCCAATGGTGGTCATTAGAATTACTTTAACATTGAAATTAGACATAAACAATTCTCAATCTTTTAGTTGATATTCTTTCTTAAAAACACGCTATTTGTTGTGACAGTGAGAATTAATTATTAAATTAATTAATTAAAAATATATGTTTTTAATTTTGTAAAATAGACATCATTTTTGAATTAAGAATATCAAATATAGCTTAGGGTTAATTTTTGGTGTTGTTCTGAAAAACTTCGATTTTTTATGAATAGTGAAACCACTAAGTGGTAGTTAAAAAACTGATTTTTCGTTTAAATGAAACATTACCACTTCTGTGATTTGATTTTCAAAAATACTACATACATGGTTGTCATTAGGAAGTAAAATGTGGTTCAATGGGATTAAAATAATTTTTGGTGAATAGTAACTTTTAAGTTTAATTAATCGCGATTAAAGGTAATTAGTGAAATTTAAGGTAAAATGATATTATAAAAATATGAAAATACCTTTAAACTTGTCCTACCCCTATTGGATGAGTAATGGACGACCAATAAAATCCATGGGTAAACTTGGGGACCCCATGGAGCCACTTTGGTAGGAAAATGACATTAAAAACTTTTTATTTAATGTTAAAATAAAAATGTCACAAACATGAGTTCTTTTTCTAAAACAATTTTTAAATAGGGTTATACAAGTCATATTTTTGAATATAAATATTAATTATAAATATAAAAATATTTCCTACATCATGATAATTTTTTTATAATTTTTATACATTAAATATATTAAATTATTTATGACATCATGATGATGCTGCGATTACCTCATTAATTAACGATTTAAATAAAATGAAAAGATAATATAAAATCTAAGACTTACACTTGTCAAAAACCTATTGGATGAGTATTTTTATAACCCTTATCACCTTATACTCGAAATATATAATTGTGGGACCTTTAAAATCCGAAACGCATTATATAATAAAGTAACATTTCATGACATTCCAAGAGTGCCCCTCCTCTCCTCTTATAAAAGGCCCCCACCACTCCCACCTTATTCACACCATAAAGCCATTTGGGTTGGCCAAACTCTGCCCAAATACACTCTAAACGTCCCTCTCTTACTCCTAGAAGCCTCACTTTGGGCATAATTCTTTTCAAGGAAGCCTTTGGCACAAATCAAAAAAGAGTTACACGATTTTAAGGTAATGTCTTCTCTTATGTTATTTTGTTTAATTTTTCTTCTCCAACCCCCTAAACTCTTTTTATTAATTTATTTTGTAACAACACCAGTATCCTAAATATACTAGGATGTTTTTATAAGAATTATTAGAGCTACATTTACACACACATACATCTAATGGTTAAAGAACATACTCTTTCTGTGGATGGCGAATTTTTGCCTCACGAAATGATGATTGTTCAACACTCATATAACACTTTAAAAGGTGGTCATTAAGATGTCACTATATTTATATATGATATATAATATGATTATTTTTTACTTAAGCTTCTGTATTTATCATTTATTTCATACCTTTATGGTTTCCATTATGGGTAAACGCGATATTTTCATTTTAGGAAGTGCAGACTACTGCCCCCTCAAAGTGATTTGAATCGTTAATGCCATATGTGGGATGTATAAAGGATGGAGTAAATGGTATTATACATTATATTATACTGGAAATATAATATACCTTTATATAATTATGATTTCATTCCATTAAATATGAAATAGAAATGAAAGTAGCGTTCATGCGTACGTACGACTTACCGTCTCCATGAATGGTGCATTTCATTTCTTACCTCTAAATGTTACGTAATATTATGAATGAATGTATATACTGGATATATATTATATATATGATATTTACATCATGAATTTAATTATGGAGATAATGGATATTCTACCACATAAACAACATGTAATTATAAGAAGTTTATTTTTGACTCAAGTACCAAATATCGACAAAACGACCATTATTAACTTAAATAATTACATAGTGTTCATAACATGGTAATAAGTGATATAAAAGGAATAATGAACTTGAAAAAGGATCTTAATCAAGTAGATATTAACTCTAGTTTATTATTCATGAGGTTAAAGAATGGTCGAGTCAAGTCGGACACAAGGTAAGGGAACTTCTTAACCCAATTTCCATTCTTTGGTTTAATATCCTACATTCAAATTATGTCATTATATTATTATGTCTTATCTTGTATTTTTACTTTATTTATGTGTACCTATAGTGAATACACATAATAGATCTATTTTATTTAAAAAATGATCTTTGTAAGGGAACTTTTTAACCCAATTTCCATTCTTTGGGTTAATCTCCTACTTTCAAATTATGTCATGATATTATTATGTCCTATCGGGTATTTATAATTTCTTTATGTGTAAATATAGTGAATACACATAATAGATCTATTTTATTTGAAAATTTATCTTTGTAAGGGACTTCGTCTCAATCTCCTTTCATTGAGGCATATTTCTTTTTATACACAACTTTCTTTTATACGGTGTATAAACCCCTTTGACTTTTATGTTTTTTTTTTCAAAAGGAATCTTTTTATACGAAGAGTTTTACTAAAAGACAAAATGGAATGTTTTTTTTGTCTTACGTATGCGGCGACAACGACTTCTCTGCCGCCGTGACCATTATTTGAGTTTCGGCTTCCTCTACAAGCCATAACTTTTTTTAAAATGAAAAATAAATTCCATGTTTTAATTTTCTTTTATTTTGGTATTGAAAATGGTTTTGATAATGTTTTATTATATCAATGTGTTGTATTGATATCTTGTGATTGAAATGTGGAAATGTTATGTTTCCTTTATGCATGTTTTATGTGATACAATTATGTTATGGTTTATGATATGTTTAAACCTATTCATATGAGAAATGAATTGGACTTAATAAGTGACAAGTGGAGCCCGATATAGCTCCTCGATGCATCGGTAGATCTCATGAGACAAACTAGTGTCTTGGAATGAGGCCTTGACAAAATCTTATTTGTGGTCTTGGCACGAGGTTTTGGCTACGTGGTTATGATAGTCTGGCATTATTCATTCCATCATTATGAAAGTGGTTATTGATATTGCATGTGATTACTTGACCAGTAGAATATCCATGTGAAGAAGTAAATGGAATTATTTCATTTTACTTTTGCCATATTATGTTGAATTTCAAGTTTAAAAGGCTTTTGTTTTAGTTATACATTGTCTTAAATATTTGTGTTTATTAATGAAATCTTCCGCTAAATTGTTATCCTTACTGAGCATCTGAGCTCACCCCTTTCAATGTTTTAATTTTTTTTCCAGGATGTGAAGAAGTATTTTAGGAATGACCTGCAGGGATAGTCTGAAGGGGATATGAGTGTGGAAAATGGAGACTATGTTATTGTAGTTTTTCACTTTATGATGTAATGTAACATTTATGAATGTATCTAGTCTTTCCAAGGCTACTAAACTAATCGGTCTTTCAAGACTTGATCTTTTGTGATCATGCCAATGTTATGAAGTAATGCACCGACTCCGGGTAACTGGGGTCGGGGTGTTACAGTTGGTATCAGAGGCAGTTTAGTACTAACCTTGGAAGCTAGATTTAGATAAACTCTGATTAGAGCACATATCCCTAAGATAGACTTTGAGGATTAGTATAGAAGAACTTCCTAAAATTTTGGTATTATAAAGATTTTGTGAGTTTTCCGAGCAATACATCCATGTCTGGATACGAGCAGGTAGAGGCAGCCCTAGCACAGATGTACCTAGGGGTAAAACCCGAAAACACTGCTTTGAGGTAGACTCGAACGGGAACTGGTGCATGACAACGGGCCTTGCCGCACTCTTGGTTACGACACTCCCGGGGGATATGCTTAGGATAATTTTGATTTTATTTACAAACCACCATGAAGGGTTATGAGTATATACTTCCTCAAAGAAAACATTTTTATTATTATGGATTATATCCATAAATAGTTCAATTAATGTTAAGTGTTTTACAAGTATGAAATTATGTATTTTGATTCATAAATTAATCTAGTTTATGCCATTGTTTAGAAATGGCGCCTAGTGGAAGGAATGGAAACCGTATCAATGCACGCACTCCGTGTAGGGATTTCCCTCCTGCTCAAGATAATTATTGTGTAGATGGAGATACAACTAGTGCTGATCAACTTATCACCATACTGGGACAACTCACTCAGGTTATGAATAATAACCTTACTCGTATGGAGCACCCTGATCCACAATGTGGAGGATCAATTTTAGACCACTTCATGAGGAAACAACCACCAACATTTAATGGGGGTACAAATCCATTAGTATATGAGCAATGGATAAACTCTTTAGAGAAAATATTCCATGCCTTGGGGAGTAGCGAAAGGGAGAAGGTTGTCATGGCAGTCTACCACATCACTCGAGATGTCGATCAATGGTGGTTTCTAATTCAAAACACAAAGGAAGATGAAGAAGTATCAAGTATGGAATGGAGGGAGTTTAAGGAAATTTTCTTAGAAAAATACTTTCCACATGACCATCGAGCAGATATGGAAAGACAATTTATGAGTCTGAGACAAAAGGAGGATGAGAATGTCACAAAGTATGAGGCTAACTTTACAAGGTTAGCGAGGCATGCAGCAGATTATATACTTAACCCAAGAAGTAAGATTGATCGTTTATTTGATGGGTTAAAATCATTTCTCCGTCGAGCCTTAGTCTCATAATCTTTCTCATCGTATGAAGATATTGTCTCATGTGCTATCAAGATAGAAAAGTAATTATCTAAATCTTATGACAATAAAGTAAAGAAATAGAAGAAGAGAACTGTGGAACAAGAGATAGATAAATGGAAAAAGGGAAAGAAGGATTTTCCATTTTGCGATAATTGTGGGAAGAATCACCCCGGTACTTGTCTAAAAAGAATGGGAGTTTGTTACAAATGTGGAGAAAAAGGTCACCAGGATCGTGATTCCAAGGGAAAGAAAGAGTCTATCAATGTTGAATGATACAATTGTAGGGAAATGGGGCATTATTCAAATGAATGTCCTAAGCGTCAGGGAAACTTACCTCAGAAAAGGTCAAGGGATCAAGGCCAATCTTATGTTGTTACTATAGTTGAAGCAAAATAATTAATGTATTGGTGCTTTTGGACTCAAGGATTATATTCTGGTTATAAAAATAATGTGATATATATAAGGATTGTACTGCAATACTTGTTGTTTTCATGAAAGGTTTTAATATGATAAGGTAATCATATTTTTAGTATGTGACAATAACAGAAACTTTACCTGGTTTGGGGAATCTGATGTTACATTTGATTTTGGAATTTAGAGACCTTTTAGAGAAAGTCTGGATAGAGGTATTTTGGATAATTATAAAGGTTGGAATGGATTAAGTTTAACCTTTGATAGTATTATTTAAGGTTAAAACATTTCTGAATATTATTTTTGGAATAATATAATACTACAGTTTTAGGAAAAGGACAACCTGCAGGTCAGGGGATAACCCGTCGCGTCGGACAAAGCTGCAGGAATCGAACCCAAAACCATAGTGTGACAGGCCTTTATTACCTACCACTAGCCTACAAGAAGTTCCTGGTTATTATAAATATTTTTCCTAATCTAAATAGTATGTGGTAATATTTGGAACCTTATACAATTAGGATAAATAGAATATTTTTGAGTTCTGTTATCATTTGGAGTGAAAGATGGGTTTGTGGTAAAAATTTATTAAAGAATGAAAGTCTACATGACAAGTAAGTATATATCCTTACGTTCTTAGTAAATCTCTTAAATAAATTCCTCAACTTTATGAAAGGTAACTTAAAACAAAAACGTTGTCGGTTAACTTTTCCAACTGGGGATTCAATGACTGTTTAACCAATCACAAGTTTGTGATTTTCTTATAATTAACTTTCTCCTAATCCTATTTTCTACAACTCTCCATCACACCTAGATGGTTTTTTTTCCTCCATATCCATATTTTCATAGAATCCTAGTATGGGCAATCTCGGGTGACCTTTCTACTTCTCTTTCTTTCTTTTAATGTTATATTTTTATTAACCCTATTTCTGATGTGGGTTTTCCACAATGGTATTTTCTATTTTCAACCTTTTATTTTCAAAGAAAAATTTCAAATTGTGAGGGCACAATTTATTGAAGGAGGGGATAATGTAACACCCCGAGCTACCATGATACGCTTCTCTTTCAATAATGCAATAGCTTGCATTGTACGCAAGTTCGAGTTCTAACACACCGTGACAAATCAAAGTAGCTGTTATGAATAGTAATACCCACTTTTTCAAATTATATAAATTTTATATTTCAAAATAGACATCATTTTTGTATTCGTAATATCAAAATTATCATAAGTTTAATTTTTTGAAATTTTCTGAGAACTTCCAATTTTTTATGAATAGTGAAAAATACTTAAAACAAATTTTTTAATAGAAATAATTTATAGTGATAAATTGTACTATTTAGTGGTTTTAAAGTATAATTGGAACATATTTTTACCATTTTATCCAATGGTGGTCATTATAATTAATTTAACATTTAAATTGGATATAAACAATTGTCAATCATTTGATTGATATTCTTTCATAAAAACACGCTATTTGTTGTGAAAATTGGAATTAATTATTAAATTAATTAATTCAACATATATGTTTTGAATTTTGTAAAATATACATCATTTTTGAATTAAAAATATCAAATATAGCTTAGGGTTAATTTTTGGTGTTGTTCTGAAAAACATCGATTTTTGATGAATAGTGAAACCACTAAGTGGTAGTTAAAAAACTGATTTTTCGTTTAAATGAAACATAACAACTTCTGTGATTTAATTTTCATAAATCCAACATGCATGGTTGTTATTAGGAAGTAAAATTTGGTTCAATGGGATTAAAATATTTTTTGGTGAATAGTAACTTTTAAGTTTAATTAATCGCGATTAAAGGTAATTAGTGAAATTTAAGGTAAAAATGATATTATAAAAATATAAAAATACCTTTACACTTGTCCTACCGCTATTGGATGAGTCATTTAAGACCAAGAAAATCCATGGGTCATCTTGGGGACCCCATGAAGCCACTTTGGTAGGAAAATGACATTAAAAACTTTTTATTTAATGTTAAAATAAAAATGTCACAAACATGAGTTGTTTTACTAAAAAAAATTTAAATGGGGTTATACAAGTCATATTTTTGACTATAAATATTAATTAGAAATATAAAAATATTTCCTACATCATGATAATTTTTTTATAATTTTTAGACATTAAATAAATTAAATTATTTATGACACCAAGATGATGCAGCGATTACCTCATTAATTAACGATTTAAATAAAATGAAAAGATAATGTAAAATCTAAGACTTACACTTGTCAAAAACCTATTGGATGAGTATATTTCTAACCCTTATCACCTTATCCTCGAAATATATAATTGTGGGACCTTTAAAATCCAAAACTCATTATATAATAAAGTAAATTTCACGACTTTCCAAGAGTACCCCTCCTCTCCTCTTATAAAAGGCCCCCACCACTCCCACCTTATTCACACCTTCAACCAATTTGGGTCGGACAACCTCTACCCAAATACACTCTCAACTTCCCTATATTACTCCTAGAAGCCTCACTTTGGGCATAATTCTTCCCAAGGAAGCCTTTGACTCAAATCAAAAAAGAGTTACCCAATTTTAAGGTAATGTATTCTCTTATGTTATTTTGTTTTATTTTGCTTCTCCAACCCCCTAACCTCTTTTTATTAATTTCTTTTGTAACAACACCAGTATCATAAATATACTAGGATGTTGTTATAATAAGTATTAGAGATACACTTACACACACCTGCATCTAATTGTTAAAGAACATACTGTTTCTGTGGATGGCGAATTTCTGCCTCACGAAACGATGATTGTTCAACACTCATATAACACTTTAAAATGATTCAATTAAGACGTCACTATATTTATATATGATATATAATATGTTTATGTTTTACTTAACCTTCTGTATTTTTCATTTATTTCATACCTTTATGGTTTCCATTATGGGTAAACGCGACATTTTCATTTTAGGAAGTGCGGACTACCGCCCCCTCAAAGTGATTTGAATCGTTAATGCCATATGTGGGATGTATAAAGGATGGAGTAAATGGTATTATACATTATATTATACTGTAACTATAATATACCTTTATATAATTTTGATTTCATTCCATTAAATATGAAATAGAAATGAAAGTAGTGTTCATCGTACGTACGGCTTACTGTCTCCATGAACGGTGCGTTTCATTTCTTACCTCTAAATGTTACGTAATATTATGAATGAATGTATATAATGGATATATATGATATATATGATATATAAATCATGAATATAATTATGGAGATAATGGATATTCTACCACATAAACAACTTGTAATTATAAGAAGTTTATTGTTGACTCAAGTACCAAATATCGACAAAACGACCGTTATTAACTTAAATAATTACATAGTGTTCATAACATGGTAATAAGTGATATAAAAGGAATAATTAACTTGAAAAAGGATCTTAAGAAAGTAGAGATTAACTCTATTTTATTATTCAAGAGGTTAAATAATTTTCGAGTCAAGTCTGACACAAGGTAAGGGAACTTCTTAACACAATTTCCATTCTTTGGGTTAATCTCCTACATTCAAATTATGCCATTATATTATTATGTAATATCTTGTATTTGTACTTTCTTTATGTGTACCTATAGTTAATACACATAATAGATCTATTTTATTTAAAAAATGATCTTTGTAAGGGAACTTTTTAACCCAATTTCCATTCTTTGGGTTAATCTCCTACTTTCAAATTATGTCATGATATTATTATGTCCTATCTGGTATTTATACTTTCTTTATGTGTAAATATTGTGAATACACATAATAGATCTATTTTATTTAAAAATTGATCTTTGTAAGGGAATTCTTCTCAATCTCCTTTCATTGAGTCATATTTTGTTTTATACACAACTTTCTTTTATACGGTGTATAAATCCCTTGGACTTTTATTTTTTTTTCAGAACGAATCTTTTTGTACGAAGCGTTTTACTAAAGGACAAAATGGAAATTTTGTTTTGTCTTATGTATGCGGCGACAATGAATTCTCCGCCGCCGTGACCATTATTTGAGTTTTGGCTTCCTCTACAAGCCATAACTTTTTTTAAAATGAAAAATAAATTCCATGTTTTACTTTTCTTTTATTTTGGAATTGAAAATGGTTTTGATAATGTTTTATTATATCAATGTGTTGTATTGATATCTTGTGATTGAAATGTGGAAATGTTATGTTTCCTTTATGCATGTTTTATGTGATACAATTATGTTATGGTTTATGATATGTTTAAACCTATTCATATGAGGAATGAATTGGACTTAATAAGTGACGGGTGGAGCCCACTATAGCTCCTCGATGCATCGGTAGGTCTCATGAGACAAACTAGTGTCTTGGCACGAGGCCTTGGCAAAATATTATTTGTGGTCTTGGCACGGGGATTTGGCTACGTGGTTATGATAGTCTAGCATTATTAATTCCATCATTATGAAAGTCGTTATTGATATTGCATGTGATTATTCGACCAGTAGAATATCCATGTGAAGAAGTAAATGGAATTATTTCATTTTACTTTTTCCATATTATGTTGAAGTTCAAGTTTAAAAGGCTTTTGTTTTAGTTATACATTGCCTTAAATGTTTATGTTTATTTATGAAAGCTTCTTCTATATTGTTATCCTTACTGAGCATCTAAGCTCACCCCTTTCAATGTTTTAATTTTTTTTCCAGGATGTGAAGAAGTATTTTAGGAATGACCTGTAGGGATAGTCTGAAGGGGATATGATTGTGGAAAATGGAGACTATGTTATTGTATATTTTCACTTTATGATGTAATGTAACATTTATGAATGTATCTAGTGTTTCCAAGGCTACTAAACTAATTGTTATTTCTAGACTTGATCTTTTGTGATCATGCCAATGTTAGGAAGTAATGCACCGAATCCGGGTAACTGGGGTTGGGGCGTTACATTTAAAGTATGTTATCAAAGAAAATGATTTTTAAAATGTTTTATGTTTTAAAAAGTGATTTTCAAAATGAAAAGGTTATTTTCCAGAAAATTTATTTATGTATATTTTAATGGTATATCCATTCATAGACATTTAAAAACATTTTTGTTACTTTTAATTCACTGGGGATATTTTGTAACGATACCATCCTTATTCTTTCTTGGGATGGATTATGATTGTTTCAAATGTATTGTTATAGAACTCGTTTCGTTTCCATGGGTTAATCATGCCTAAAAGAGATTGTCATGGAAATCATTTCTTTTCTACTATTTAAATATGTTTCAAAGATATTTATAAGGAACCCCTTTCTTTTTTCATGGGTTATTCATGTTATGAAAATAATAGAGGTTGTCTCAATGAGTTATGATGAAAATAATTCCTGATGTGCTTTATTTTTATTGTGGTTCTTAGACATTATAAAATATGGGTGCACACATATAGCATTGAGGGATCCTATTATAGCTGAAATAATGGGTGTGACTAGATAGCACTCCAATTCATTGGGTAATGATTAATTTCTCTATGTAATTATTTTGGAAGTTGGTTATATAGTTATTCCAATTTTTAGGGTTTATTTAATGGTTCTATAAGGGTTTTATGATATGATATTCCAAGATACCAATATTTTTTATCTATTATTTCAATTGGATATGATGTTTCATTTGATCGAGATTGATATCACCTGGCTTATGATTATTTATTCTCACGAATCATTCCTTTTTTAAATCCTTATTCCACATTTTCATGTTTAATGATCCTGGTATTGATGGGTATGAATATTCTTATGCTATACTCATGCAATTTTATGATGTCATCATACTCATATTCTCCTCTTATGCTCATTGTTGACATTAATTTTTTTTAATTTTATGTTTTCACTTACTATGCATCTGAGATGAAACTTTTTATGTTTCCTTTTCCCAAGTTCATAAATAATTATATTGAATAAATTATTTCTAAAATGTATTTCATGTGTTTGATGATGATGACTTAATGTGAAATAAGAAAAGTAGGGTTAAATAAAATAAATACTCATTTTTGGTCTTGTGAATTTTTTATATAGGTGTTTTTCATTATTCTATAAAACTGTAAACCTAATAAGTGCTCAAGGTTATAAGTAATACAACTTTTTATTTTGATGTTTTAAGGTTTTTATATAAAAAAATTTCATAATTATTGGCATCAAGGACAAAAATGTAATGTACATGATTTTAGTATAGGATCCAAGAGTGTTGGTCCTAAGTAGTTATAGTTATTATCAAAGGTTAGTTTAGATAAATTTGGATATTATGACATCTTTATCTGAGGTTATATTAATAAATTTTCATACCATCATAGTTCTATATGATTATGTTTGATCATAAGTTCAATGTCTTGGACACCTTATTTGAGGGTTTTAAGAATTAAAAATTTTGATGTATTTGATGACATTTTTAGAGAAATTTTTTATAGGTTAAGGTATTTGTAACCCATGGGATCAACATGAATTGTTTTTAGGGAGTAATTATATTTAAACATTAAAGAAAAAATGGGGGTACAACCCTTATGATATGTGAAAACTCTTCATATCGGGAAAGGCAGTGTGTCTTGAACCCTTGAACAATGGATGATAATGGTTTCACACCTACCAATGTCTTATACAATGTCTTGGTTAGCATGAAATTTTTACTGGTAAATATTATGTTTATTTTGGAAACATATTCGATTTTATTTTGGGAATAATTTCTGATTTATCATGGAAGAATATATAATCAAATCCTTCTAATCTATTGGTTTCAAACATATTAAGTAAATGTTTTAAGAAATTTAAGGATAGTTATTTATGGAATAATTTAGTTTAAACTTTGGGTATTAATATTTAATTTTTAATATTAGAGTATTATACATAGGTTTAACCATTTTGGGAATTAACTTATCATGTTATAACCATTTTGGTTTTGGTTATTTCCTAAAGATATGATGAATAACTTTTTTACCCATTTTATGGTTATGTGGTAATTAAATGTTGATTTTAGTTCTTAAATCATGAAAAATTAATCATGAATACTTATCATCTGGAAAAAAAGATGATATTTTGGTGGAAATTTGATAAATGGTGAAATTTTACTTTTTAAGTAAGTATATTTCATTATGTTCTTAGTATAGATGGTGAAATAACCCTTCAACTTTTGGAAAAGTATCTTGAAATAAAATGTAATCCTACTACCATCTTGTATGATGATATTAATGAACAATTTCACACCTATTTGGATTTTGATTTTGTTTTCATTTAATTCCTCTTGAACAAAATCTATATCACTCTCTATTAGTTCATTAGAATTATTTTTCCTTTCCAAATCCAACTTTTAATTTTCCACCAAATATTCTTCCTATTTGGAATCCTTGTTATGTGTAACTTCAGGTGTTCTTTATGATTTTACACTTTACCTTTTTAAGGGATATTTTCCTTATTTTATTTTTATGATGCAGGTTTTAATAAATGAATTCTATAAATATTAATCCTTTTATGACCTAGATTAATTTTGATGGAGAAATTCATTTTAAGCGGGGTTGGATGTAAAAACCTGAGATTTTATAAATTATTTTCATTAAATTTAATTAAAATTATTTTATATATTATTTTATATTCAATTCATAGTTTATATTGTGAAATATGAAACACCAATTTTATCTTGTGTTTCATGTAACATCAAGTTTCATCAATAACTTGTGTTACACACAAGACTAAGTCTTACTAAACAATAATATACTATAAATATTAATATTTAACATGATAGTTATAACTTAGTCCTTAGAATGGAGGGAAAGAATAAGATTAATTAAAATTTTAAAATATAGTTTACACATGTCTATAAAGTTAATTAATTGGTTTTCAATTAATTATAAATTAAAATAAAAACCAATTTAATATAAAGAATATTTTAAAAAAAAATATTTTTATGAACCCGATGGTGTTTTATCTTAATAAATTAAATTAATTACTATTATTTAATGATATTATTAAAATATAAATATTATATATTCAATAAAATATTTTTACATCCATATAATAGATTTTATAGTCATAATATAATAACAAATCCAATTTTACAAATAAAAAATGTATTTTTCTAAAAAGAAGTTTTTCCGCCTCTTAATGGTGCACTTTTTTTTAAAACATATTGCAAAATTTGATAAATTTTATTTTAAAAAATAAACTTCATTTTTCTATGTATAATATTAAGATTTACTTTTTGTGAAATTTTGTGATTTTTTGGAAAATATTGATTTTTTAGTGAATAGTAAAAAATACCAATATTTGTAAAAAAGTCATTTTTTAATAGATTAAGTAATTTAAGAGTCTCAATATGTCTTGAATATGTTTTAAATAAACTTGAGAATAATTTATTTATATTTAATCCACTTAATTACTTTTTAATCAAATTTATATTTGATTTTAATATATGTTTGTTTTTGGGATTAAAGACATGTTTTTCTAAAAACTATTTTAAAATGCATAATGTTTCACCTTTTTAAATAAGTAAATTAATTCCTAATGAATATTTTTTGAAATAAAATATATATAATATATATTATTAGATATTAATTTATTTTAATAATATTATTATTAATAATATAGTTCATATTGAATCATCTTTTTCTAAAAAATACTCGTCTTAAAAACCTGTTGTCTCGCAACGACTACGAGAGTAATATTAAAATTATTTTTTCTAATTATGTGAATTGAATTTGTAAAAATTGATTCCATATTTTGAATCAGAATAATTTATAATTTATAGTAAGTTCAAATTAATTTTTTACCAAAATTTTTAGTGAAAATAATTAAAATTTATCAAATTGATTAAGGTAAAAATGGGGTTACGAAGTGACTAAAATTTAAACTGAAGGGTACAAATGACCTAGGAACTTTTAAATCATGAATTTTATCAACATATTTATACCTTATCCATTATATTCTATATATTGTTTATTATTTGAGATTTTTCATGTAAATACATGGGTTTACATAACTTTATTTTGAAAAATACCAAGTGTGTCATTTCCCCCACTTATAAAAGGCCACCATTTCTCCTCCTATATTCACACCTTCAAAACCAATTGGTTTAGCCAACAACTATCCAAATAAATTCTACACTTCTCTAACCTCATCCTATAATCCCTAATGTGGTCATAAATAAAAACTTTCAGGGTTTTGGTGAAAACCTAAGGAGGATGCCCAAAAAAGAGGCAATGTTCTTCTAAATGCATAATTATTTTATTTTTCTATCCACCTCCATAAATTAATCTCATACCATGATTATATAATAACATTATTATCATAAATATAATTACATGTTGTGAAATGATATCATTCATTTTTCCATCACCACCTATCATGGTTGGGAATAATGATGAACATACTGTTTTTATATGATATTTATGATATATATATATATATAACATAATTATAACTCTAGAGTCATTATATCATATAAAATATTTTTACATTTCATGTCGTAGTGGATACGGTAACATCGCTCATGTGTACGGCAAACTACTACCTCATGAAGTGATGTGAATTGTTTTTCACTAATAGGTTACGTGGAAGGTAACAAGGGTAACTATTATGAATATATATGATATAAATGAAAAAAAATATTATATTAATGACATAATTATCTTTATGTAAATATAGTATATCATTTTCCTCTTACCATTTCACACAATTAAAAAGTAATAACGTCATTCGTGGACTTGTGGACTAGCACATCCTTGAAGCAATGTGATTCTTATTTTTTCAAAAACACATCACAAAAATGATATATATGAGTATATATAATTAACTAGTATGGTATTTATGATATAATTATCATTCTTAAATGATAATATATTACTTACCCTTTTCTATAATGATCATTGAAACATGGAAATGTTACTCATGCATACGTACGACCTACCATCTACATGATCATAAAGTTAGTTCATTTTTTATAACCATATTTAATGATTGGTTTTAAAAGTGTTATTTATGTATAAATATTATAATTATTTAATGATAATTATTATAGATAAGTTTAAATAATGACCTCATTGACCTTAGTCGACCTACCATTGTTAGTTTTGACATATAAGATGAATATAGTCAAAAAAATATAACTTAAACATAATTTATTAAGTAGTTATTTATAAATTGTTAATAATTTGAATAAAATTCATAATAAACATGGAATATTTTATCAATAAATTTACTAATTTACATAAGTTTATTATTCAGGAAGATAAAGAAGAATCTTTATAAATCAAACTCAAGATAAGGGTTTTTTCTCGTCTCACTTTTATTTCTGTGAGATACATGTCATATTCACCACTTATTTTTATTTTTTGGTGTATATACTTCCCAATAATAAATTTTATAATTATTATACTAAAATTATTTAATATTTAAATATCTTTTTTATGATCTATCTTTCATGGGTTTTACATTTTCAAAGTTACCAATGTGGTAAGGTTTTTTTGTCACAATTTTCTTTCTTTGAGACATTTTTTATGTTATACACCTATATTATTTTATAAGGTGTATATAATATGCCTTGGACATGTTATATCATTGATATAATTATTTTACATGATATTAAAAGTTTCATTTAATTTTATTCCTTCGTGGGAATCATGATTCAATGTTACAAAAGAGGTAAGAGTCATTTATTACAATCCCATCGTTTATCAAGATTGGGTTTGATTAAGTATTCAATGTTGAAATCATATAATTCTCATGAAATATCTTATAAAATGGTTATTAATGATAATTTCAAGTAATTGAACATTTGTTTTCTAATATTTTGTACTTAAAATGTTTGAGAAACTATTTTTTATAAAATTTGACATCATTTCTCTCTTTGATCAGAATTTTTTTGATTCAAAACCATGTTTTCTAAAAATGTTTTCAAAAATATATTAAAAAGATATTTTCAAATCCTAAAGTATATTTTTAACAATAAATTTTTTCAATTATTTTTAAAATATTTTTGTATAATAATTCAATTTTATTTTCAAATAAAAGTATTTTCAGAATGTTTAATGTTTTAAAAAGTGATTTTCAAAATAAAATTTTTTTTTCCTTAAAATGTATTTAATCATATATTAATGGTATTTCCATTCATCAATGTCAAAAAACATTGTTGTTACTTATCCTTCACTAGGGATATTTTTTATTGATATCAACCTCATTCTTTCTCTAAATGGATTGTGATTGTTTCAAAGAGATTGTTATATAACCCATTTCTTTTTAATAGATTAATCATGCCTCAAAAATATTATAATGGAACTATTTTCCTTTCCATGGGTTAATCATATTTCAAAGATCATGACCCCCTCCACATAAGGTGTACCCCTCCTGGGTTGGAAATGTTAGAGGAGATATAATGACCCCCCAAGTTCAACCTCTAGTAGGCCTCTGGTTGGCGACTAGCACTGAGGGTATAGTGAACACACAAATGTGAGGCATTACCCTCTAAGATAACTCATGCGAAAGAGAGAGATAAGATAGAAACCAACAACCTCCAAATCAGAAAACAATTTAAATGAAATCCCAAGTATAGAGAGGTAATTTCATACAAAAATACTGCAACTAAAAGGGCAAAACTGCAAGTACCAAAGGAAAGTAAAAAAACAACAGCAACTAGAAGCCCGAACTGCTCTAGTAATCCCAAGATAGTAGAAACCTGATTGATCTCCATCCTACTCCAAGTGAATTAAAAACAATTTATATATATATATATAGGGTGAGTATAATAGTATACTCAGTAGGATCCTCCCAGGAGTCTCTTGTGCAAAATAAATAAATCATGCAAAAGCACAGTGAACAACAAGTGAAACTAACTTGTCACATAAATAGGTATACTAAGTTCATAGCCTCACCATGTCTACTCTCACCAAGTATGACATACAAGAGTATATAATATAATAAATAATATCAAGGGTACCCTACTACTACTTCCCCACTGGTTTGTCATTTCCCCCCAACATCGCACGTCTTAAACATCTCTATCCAAAAAGTCTTTCCCGCAGACACCTGGGTGAAGAACCACAACATGAATCTCATCCAAAAAAACCACAACATCCACATAATCAAAGTAACTAGGTAGTTTCCTTGAACCACCATATCTCTCATAATGTTCATCATACGTCGGGCATTATACCTCAATCCATTACAGCCCACACACCGAGTAAGGATTCTCAAGCCATCACAGCCTATACATGTTATACCTCCAGTAGTCCATAGGAATCTATATCCAAAATATATGTGTGTTAATAACCAAAATTATTTACAGCCCTCTACACACATATATGTGGAAAACTAACCATTGTGACAACAAGTAACTACCAAGAGAAGAGAGTCGGGTCAAAGGGGGTAGTCAGCTATGCATCCTTCCACCAGAATGTTAGGGAAAACACATCCCATGGCTTAGAATCCCCAGGGTGTCAGTTTCCCTAACTGACGGGGTGGAGTAGCATATAAAAAACAACAAATGTACTGAATATACTATATCTCACAACCACACTATGGGCATAACCTAGTCTTAGACTCAACTGTAGCTAACGTCTCTCGGACTCCCAGCTTCCACTCTTAAGACTAGTTATCATATAAGAACACAACCATTTAATGATATTGATTACATTACTTCATTCCATTTTTACCAGTTTCACTTTACATTTATTAATTATTTAAACATTAATTAACTATTAACAATTTCCACATTATATTTCATTAGAATCACACCCAAAGTCCACTATTACTTTAAATTGCAACCTCAACATTGCATCCTAGCGAGCTCTAACCCCATGGGTTAAAATCATTTATTCAATCATTTATTAACAAAATTATTACTTTCCCATATTCCTATGAATTCTATAAAAAAATTCTAATCTACTAAATACAAGGGGGATCAACACGGTGAGTAGATGAACTGCCCATTGAGTCTTTTCTGCCTATAGCAAGAGCATAGACTCATCCTCCCTCAGAAATCTAAACACAGAAAGCACTTGGAATACCCCATGCTTTTTTCCCCTTTTAGAAGGAGCGTGATAAAACCAGCTGCATTGAGCAGTGGGGAAATTAAGGAAGATAAAAAACCAACAAGAATCAGTAAGCATCAAAACATTCACATCCAACCTGTTTCATCATCACCGGTGTCCTCCCTGACACCCACATGCATAAAGTGATTCATCTTTCCACTCTAGGTGCCAACTACTGCTACAACCAATAGGCCTCTCTACCCCCCACATATTACAAAAGCCATCCAGGCTCACATCACATCACAGGAAGCAGGAAAACAAACATCATATCAACTGGGCACTTATCCCTTAAGTAATAAATAGGGTAACTCAGAAATCAATGAGGCGTTATCTATTATCAAACAACCATCCATTTAATCAATTTGGAAGTAAATGATTTATTATTTGCAGGTTCCAACTATGGGAAACCTAAACATTAAGCTATCAAAAATTTAATAAACATGCTTACTACATCAATTAGATTAACATCAAATTACAAAAAAAAACAACCAGATTCATATATATTCCTCTTTATCTTTAGAAAAATAATTATCAATTAATTATAGCTTTACGTTCATTAAAAATTACCATTAAGAACAAAAATCTAAACAATGAAATCATAGATATCACACTATCTATAAAAACAATAGGCAAAAACATACGATCAATACCAATTTATTTATTCGGTTCAAATATTTAATAAGTCAATTCCATTATGATCCATTGGGATAAAATATGTTAACTCTACATTTTCACATAAAATAACAGAGAAGTAAAGAATCCCCTACCTCCAACAGTTCTTTACGTTCTTTATATGAGAACGAGCCCCACAACGGATTATGATCTCCTACCCTGTGACAACTGTATCCACACGAGGATGTTGCAGCTTGACCGTACAATCCAACAGCCAAGAAAAATCCAATAGAAGCATGGAGATCACATGCCATAGAATGGAAAGGAAAAAAAGAGGATAAGGATTAAAGAAAACACGAGAACAGTGGTAGATCATACCTTCTATCAACAAAGGATTGACAGTTTCTACTTGCACCAAAAAGGGGTTACGCATGCAATAGGAAGAAACTTCAAGTGGGAAACAATATGAGGATCAAGTTTTCATCACACTTATATTATGGGAAGAAAGAAAGGTTTGAGAATCTCATACCTGGAAAAAGAAGTTAAAAAAATGGAGGAATATATATATCGTACCTTTATAATATTTACGGAGTAGGTTTAATATACGCTGGATTTTATATTAAAAGAGGTCACCTTAAACCCATGTGGTTTGATCAAGTAAAAGCATCCTAAGCCTTAGGAAAATTACTATAGGAGTTATAGGATTTAATTCAGCCGTAAATCCCTTAAAAAAGGCCTTAAATGCATTTTATGTCAAAGGGGGGGAGAAACTGTAGGAAGTTGGAAACATTGTACACCAAACATGAAATTTGACAAAGTGTTGGATGACTCACCATTCTAGAAACCTCACCGGTTTGTAAATACTGTAGAACCTCACTATTCTAGAAACCTCATCAGTATGGATAAACAATAGAACCTCACAGGTCTAGAAACCTCACCAGTCTGGAAAAACTGTAGAACCTCACTGGTCTAGAAACCTCACCAGTCTTGAAACACTATAGAACCTCACTGGTTTGGAAACCTCGCTGGTCTGGAAACACCGTATAACCTCATTGGTATGGAATCCTCACTGGTTTGGAAACACTGTAGAACCTCACTGGTCATAGTAGAACCTCGTTGGTCTGGAAACCTCATCGGTATTGAAAAATTGTAGAACCTCACTAGTCTGGAAACACTGTAGAACCTCATTTTTCAGGAAACCTCACTAGTCTGGAAAAACTGTTCAGATAATGTCTCACCTATGGAAGTGTTCACATCGGTCTTATAGGTGGAGCAATTCATGTCGGTCTCACCAGTGGAACTCTTCGCATCGGTCTCACCGGTGGAACTCTTTGCATCGGTCTCACCGGTGGAACTCTTCACATTGGTCTCACTGATAGAGCTGTTCACATCAGTCTCAGCGGTGGAGCTATTCTCATCTGTCTCACTGGTGGAGTTGTTCACATCAGTCTCACTGGTGGAGCTGTTCACATCAGTCTCACCGGGGGAGCTGTTCAAATCAGTCTCACTGGTGGAGCTGTTCACATCGGTCTCACCAGTGGAACTGTTCACATCAGTCTCACCAGTGGACCTGTTCACATTGGTCTCACCGGTGGAACTGTTCACATCAGTCTCACTGGTGGAACTTTTCACATTGGTATCACCAGTGGAAGTGTTTACATCGGTCTCACTGGTGGAACTGTGCACATCGGTCTCACCGATGGAACTCTTTACATCAGTCTCACCGATGGAACTCTGCACATCTGTCTCACCGATGGAACTCTGCACATCGGTCTCGTTGATGGAACTCTCCCTGTTGGTCTCACTGATGGAATTGTTCACATCAGTCTCACTGATGGAACTCTTCACATCGGTATCACCGATGGAACTCTCCACATCAGTCTCACCGATGGAACTCTTCACATCGGTCTCACTGATGGAACTATTCACAGAATTGGAAATTTGGAAAAGTATTTGGGGTAAGTAACCTTGACCTCCCAGAACACCTCAAACACTATATTTGATCAATGGAATGGGCCAGAGAGGTCCAGGCCATTAAATTAGATACATCTCAAAACATTCTCATCCTCAAGAATCCAAACCCATCCTAGAAAGGAAGGGGTCTAAACAACCACCCATCAAGAAACCTCTCAAAGAGAGTAATCCACAAAAATCAACAAAAAAATCCATCTCATAAACACGAAATTTATCCCCTCAAAAATGAAAATTTTTACCTGAAAATAGTTAAACATCAAACAAATCAGGGTATTGAGCATGTATCTGTGACTCACGTTCCAAATTACTCTCCTCTATTCCACTATGTCACCACCAGACACGAACCAAGGGGATAGAACTCTCGCGCAACACATTCTCTTTGCATTCTTTGATATCTATTTGCCACTCCTCAAAGGTCGCATCATCATTAACATCAGTCTCGCTCCTATCGATGACATGTGAGTTGTCATGAAAATAATAACGGAGTTGTGATACATGGAAAACATCACGTATTCAGCTCATCCATGGGGGAAGTTTTACTCAATACACCACAACTCCTACCTGATCAAACACCTCTAAAGGCCCAACAAACAGGTGAGAAAGCTTACTCCTGCAACCAAACCTTTGCTGCCCATGATGGGGAGTCACCTTCAGAAACATGTGATCCCCATAATCAAACTCTAAAGGTCTCCTCCTTTGATCTTTATATGAGTTCTGATGATCCTATGTTGTCTTCATCCTCTCACAAATCACATGAACCATCTCTGTTGTATTCTGCACTAGTTCTGGTCCGATAATTTCTAACTCTCTGACCCCAATCCAACACAATGGAGAATGGAAAGTTTGGAAATACATGGCTTAAACGGCCCCATACTTATGTTCTAGTGAAAACTATTGTTGTAAGTGAACTCCACTAAGGGTAATCACCTCATCCAAGAACCTCCCAATTCAAGGAAACAAGAGCGTAACATGTCTTCAAGAGTCTGGATAGTATGCTCTATCTGACCATCCATATATGGATAAAAAGAAGTTCCAAGGCATAGATGAGAACCCAATGCATGATAGAGACCTCTCCACACCCTAGATGTAAAACAAGGATCCTGATCAAAAATGATCATCCTCGATAATCTGTGGAGCCTCTCCACCTCTTCCAGATAATGCCTTGACAAAAATCTACTGAGGTCGACTTCATGATTTCTATAAAGTGGGATGATTTCGTTAAATGGTCCACTACCACCCAAATATAATCATTTCCTCCCATAGCTTGAGGTAAACCAGCAAAAAAGTCCATTGAGATGTCCTCCAACTTCCACTGAGGAATATATAATGGCTGTAGAAAACCACCAGGGAGATGGTGCTCATCCTTGACCTTCTGGGAGACAAAAAATTGAGACACAAAATCCCCAACTGTACGCTTCAACCCAGGCCACAAAAAATGACTCCTCAAGGCTCGGTAAATCTTTTCATGCCCGGATGCACCGCTAAAGGCAATCTATGGAACTATCTGAGAACCATATCGTGTGTCTCCAAAAGAACAAATATCCTTTTGTGATACAACATTCGATGTTGTTCATCCTCAGACCAACCATTAGGGGCCTCACCACAAACAACTCGGTCTCTCCAGACATCCACCTCTAGATCCCCCAACTGGGACTCTTCCGACTGCTACACCAAAGATGACTACACCGTCCTTTGAAAAAGAAAACCTCTACTCCCCAACTTCTCCCATATCGAGATATAATTTTAAATGTTCTTCCATAACACTCCAGGGATCACCAAATTCATGTACGTCATCACTACGTGACTTTATAATCAGTGTAACAACTACAACATTCCACTTTCTAGGGGTATAAAATATTTCAAATTCGTATTCTTTTAATAACTCCATCCAATAATGATGTCATAAGTTCAAGTCACATTGGGATAAAACATACCTCAGACTCTTCTGATCGGTGAAAACCACAAAATGCTCGCCAATGTGGTAAGTTTTCCACAACTTCAGAGAAAACACCACGGTTTCCAACTCAAGATCATGGGTGGCATAGTTACATTCATGGGGAAGAAATTACTGAGACCCATAAGAAACAAATCATCTTTGTTGCATCAGAACAAAGCATAACCCCGGATGTAAAGTGTCGCAGAAAACATCAAACTAAACTCTCTCTACTGGGAGAAAAAGAACTGGATCACTTACTAGCATCTCTTTTAAATACTCAAAAGCAACCTAACACTGATCAGTACACATGAACTCTTGATCCTTCATAGTCAATGTCATCAATGGATTCACAATCCGAGAGAAATCACCTACGAACCTCATGTAGTAGCCTGCAAGACCAAGGAAACTTCACACCTCTGCCACTATCTTGGGGGCTTCCCAAGATACCACTACTTCTATCTTCAATAGATCCACAGCTACTCCCTACTGGGACACAACATACCCTAAGAAATATACTTCTTGATCCCAATAATCGCACTTCAATAACTTCCCAAATAGCTGATGTTGAAGAAGAACTCCCAAAACGGTGTGTAGATGCTCTTCATGCTCCTCCTCAAATATGGAGTACCCAATGATGTCATCGATGAAAACACCCATGAAATTATTGAGGAACACGTAGAACATAGCATTCATAAATCCCCATGAATAGATTCGGATCATTCATCACACCAAACGGTGTTACAATGAACTCATAATTCCCATCACGACAATGAAAAGTAGTCTTCGGGATATCCTTTTCCTTCACACACATCTGATGATAGCCTGATCACAATTCGATCTTTGAGAACCAAATTTCACCCTTTAGTTGATTGAATAAATCATTAATCCATGGAATAGGATAGAGATTGTTTACTATCATTTTTTTAAGCAACAATAATCAAAACACAACCGCAAACATCCATCAGCCTTCTTCACAAAAAAAACGGGTGCGCCCCACAGTGACCCATTTGGCCGAACAAAAACTCACTCTAACAGACCATAAATTTGTATACATAGCTCTCGTAACTCATAAGGGGTCATTATATATGGATACATACAGATATGAGACGTTTCTGGTTGTAGCTTGATCCCAAACTCGATCTCTCATCGAGGGGGTAATGCTACAATCACTTCTGGAAAGACATCAGGGTACTCTTCTGTGACCCTAGGAAACGACAAATGATGAACCTTTGAAGAACTCAGAATCAGATCAACCATCATGTATGATAAGGACAGAGCACACCTCCTACACATCTGAGTATCTCGCTCGCCAAAAAACACTGTTGGATCTCCATCTGCATCGAAGAACACCACCTGCCTCCTGAAGAAATCCACGATAGCCTGCACCGAATACAACCAATACATGCTGATGATGAAATCATATGGTTGTATCTATAAACATAGGAAATGTACCCAAGATCGATGATTCCCCAGCACTAGATCTCAGTCTCTACATACTTCAAACAAGTTATCTAGACCTCCAACTAGCGTAGTCAACTCCAATGGCACTGGAAGCGTCTCTACCTTAAGTCCAAAAGCATGGACAAGGGAAGGTGATATGAAGGAGTGTGTCACTCCTGAATCAAACAAGGAATACACCCAAGTATAAAACAAGAAAAGGGTACCTCGAACGACATATGGCTCACCTAGCGCTGGCAATGCTAAAGCATGAATCTGACCACGGCCTCCTTCATGACCTCTCTGGCCCTGATGATGACCACCACCACAGCCACTCTCTACTCTCTGAGGACGGGGAGTGTCTTGGGGAATCCCTCTACCTTCCCAATATACCCTCTGCTGATCCAAAGTTGGTGCAACCTGCTGTTGTTGCCTCGGCTGGAACTACCTCAACAGAGGAACCTGGAGCGGAACACCTGGTGCACGATGACTGCTCTGAAAGGTCGGGCACTCTCGCTGCTAATGACATCGACCACCATAAAAAACAAGTGTCTGATCCCTTGGCATAGTCCTGAGAGCAGATACCTCTCTAGAAATGAGATTTTGAGGGTTGGGGCCTACCCTCGGCCGAACAGAAACTCTTATGCCCTGAAAACTAGGAACCTTAGACCACAACTCTGCTTCATGATGAATCATGAAGACTCCCCTCTCATGACAATCTGGATCTGGACAATATCCTCTCAATGACCTCTACCCTCGCCAACACCTCAAGATATGTCTTCAGCATAAATGGGGTGACCCGGTGCTAGATATCTGGATGCAAAGACTCCTCAAAATTCCATGTCCTTACCTCCTCATCTGGAAACAGGTCTGAAGTATATCATAAAAGGTTCCTGAAATGAATTCCAAACTCTCGCACACTGGAGCTCCCCTGTTGTAGGGTAAGAAACTCATGGCGACTAGATGCCTTCATGGTTAAAGAAATAAAATTGACTCTAAACTTTTCTAAGAACTCCTCCCATGAGGTTGTGACCCCTCGGAATCCCTGAGGAACAAGAACCAACACTTCCTCGCTGCTCCACGCAGCATCGTCACAATCAAATACACCCAATTCTCTTTTTGAGCACTGATCAAACTGAATCCTATCTCGAACTCCTCCAACTAGTCTTCTGTGACTATATCTGAAATAGAGCCCTCGTACTTCTACAGACATTGGAGCTGAAACTCCAGGAGTGTCCTCCTCCATGTGTCATCATCGTCAACCTCTACCCTACAGTGATCTGCTGATACAACCTGTTGGACATATTATATGTGAACTTGATTAGGACGTCGACCTAGATCCATACCTATAAAAAATTAGTTAGACCTCCTAAACCTAGAATATGTAAGACTCATAATTAATTAATTAATTGTTTTTCTTTTTTTCATTTTAGGTTAACCTATCCCAAGGTCTACCCATTAATACATAAGAACGAAGAAGAATGATGTATGATCCTTTCCTAGGTATCTACATTGAAACTAGTATCACCTCATTTAGTATCCATTGTAAACTTAAAGGTTTGTGAATCAGATCACAGGGGGGGCTAAACTCTTATGTCTCAGCCGGTCTCTAGTGTTTACATAACTTGATAAACATGACTAACATCGTTTCCCTACCAACCCAGGCAACCTCACCTATTCCTAACACCAAAATACATTCTGTCCCTCAACTATACCTCTAATACCACTCTGTCAGGACCCCCTCCCAACAAGGTGTACCCCTCCTAGTTCTGCAATGTGAGAAGATAGATAATGACCCTGAGTCCCGCCTCCAGTAGGCCTTGGGTTGGCGACTAGCATGGAGGGTATAGTGAACATACAAATGGGAGGCATTACCCTCTAAGAGAACACATGAAAAAGAGAGATATAAGATAGAAACCAACCAACTCTAACTCAGACAACAATATAAAATAAATCCCAATTACACATATGTAATTTCATGAAAAAATACTACAACTGAAAGGGGAAAACTACAAGTACCAAAGGAAAGTAAAATAGCAGCAACAACAAGCCCAAACAGCTCCTGCAACCCTAAGTTAGTAGAAACAAGTTTAATATCCAACCTACTCCATGTGACCTGAAAACAGTTTATATATACATAGGGTGAGTATAATAGTATACTCAGTAGAATCCCCCCGGAAGACTCTCGTGCAAAAGTAAAGAAATCATGCTAAAGAATAGTGAATAGCAAGTGAAAATAACTCATCACCTAAATAGGTATACTAAGTTCCCATCCTCACCATGGATACTATAACCAAGTATGACATACAAGAGTATATAATATAATAAAAAATATCAAGGGTACCTCGCTACTACGTCCCCACTGGTTTTCCCCTTTTCCCCAATGTCGCACATCCTAAGCATCTCTCTCCAAAAGTCTTTCCCACAGACACCTGGGCGAAGCACCACAACATGAACCTCATGCAACAAAACAACCAAATCCACATAAGAAAAGTAACCAGGTAGTTTATGAGATCCACCACAACTCACATAACATGCATCATACGTCATGCATTATACCTCAGGCCATTTCATCCCACACACCAAGTAAGGATCCTCAAGCCATAACAACCTATACATATTATACCTATAGTAGTCCATAGGAAAATATATCTAGAATAAATGTGTGTGAATAACCACAAACCATTACAGCCCTCTACACACATATATGGGACAAAATAACTATTGTTCCGACCATCACAAGTAACTACCAAGAGAAGAGATTGAGGCCAAAGGGGGTAGTCAGCCATCCATCCTCCCACCAAAATGTTGGGGAAAACACCCCCAGGGCTCAGAATCCTCAGGGTGTCAGTTTTCCTAACTGAGGGGGTAGATTAGTATATAGAAACAAAAAAATTAAAGAATATAAAATATCTCACAACCACACTATGGGCATAACCAAGTCTTAGACTCAACTACAACTAACGTCTCTAAGACTCTCGGCTGCCACTTCTAAGACTAGGTATCCTATAATCACATAACAATTTAAAGATCTTGATTACATTCCTTCATTACCTTTTTATCAGTTTCACATTACGTCCATTAATTATTTAAACATTAATTAACTATTAACAAATTCAATATTTTATTTCATTAGTATCACACCCAAATTCCACTATTCATTTAAATTACAACCTCAGCATTGCATCCCAGCAAGACACAACCCCATGGATTAACATAATTTATTAAATAATTTATTAACAACATTATTACTTTCCCATATTCCCAAGAATTCTAGAAAAACATTCTAAGATACTAAATACAAGGGGTCTCAACACGGTGAGAAAATGAAATACCTATCGAGTCTTTTCTACCTATAGCAAGAGCATAGACCCATCCTCCCTTAGAAAGATAAACACAGAATGCACGTGACATACCCCATGCGTCTTCACCCCTTTTGGAAGGATGATAAGAAAACTAGCTTCCTTGAGAAGTGGGGAAAGTAATGAAGATAAACAACCAACAAGAATCAGCAAGCATCCAAACATTCATATCCAAAACATTTCATCATCCTTGATGTCCTCCCCGACACCCACATGCATTAAACGATGCATATAGCCACTCTAGGAATAAGTTTCTACCACAACCAATAGGCCTCCTTTCCCCCACATATCACAACAGCCTTCCAGGCTCACATCACAAGACAAGCAGCAGGAAAACAAACATCATATCAATTGGGCTCTTAGCACTTAAGCAAGAAAGAGGGTAACTCAGAACCCAACAATGCATTATCTAGTATCAAGAAACCAGTCACCATCTATAATTAACTGATTTATTATTATTAGGTTCCAACTGCAGGCAACCTAAACAGTAAGATATCAAAAATATATTAAACATTATTACTGAATCAATTTGATTAACATCAAATTACAAAAACAACTAGATTCATTTACATGCCTCTTTATCTTTATCCAAACAATTATAAATTATTTCCATCTTTAAGTTCTTTACCAATTCCCATAAAGAACAAAAATCTAAACAAAGAAAGCAGAGATATCTCACTATCTATCAAGACAAGATGTTTTAACATACGATCAACATCAATTTATTTATCCGGTTCAAAAATTTAATATGTCAATTCCATTGTGATCCAATGAGATAAAACATGCTAACTCTACAATTTCATATAAAATAAAATAGAATCAAAAAATCCCCTACCTCAAACGGTTCTTAACGTTCTTTATACGAGAACAAGCCACACAATGGATTATGATCTCCTCCCTCATGACAATTGTATCCACCCGAGGACACTGCGGCATGACTACACCATCTGACAGCCAAGAAAACTCCATTAGAAGCATGGAGATCACATTCCATAGCATGGAAACAAGAAATAGGAGGAGAAGGATTGAAGAAAACACCAGAACAGAGGTAGATCATACCTTCTATTGATGAAGGGTTGATACTTGCTTCTTTCACAAAAAAGGGGGTGTGCATGCAGCAGGAAAAAACTTCATTGGGGAAACGATACGAGGATTAAGGTTTAATCACACCGCTCCTATGGTAATAAATAAATTTTTGAGCAACTTGCACCAAGTAAAAATAAGGTTATATAAGGGAGGAAGATATATCGTCCCTTTAAAAGATTTATGGAGTAGGTTTAAGATACGCTAGATTTTCCATTAAAAGAGGATCACATTTCACCTCGTAGTTTGACCAAGTAAAAGCATCTTGAGCCTTATGGAAATTAATATATGAGTTATTGGATTTGATTAGGCCTTAAATCCCTTAAAACAAGGCCTTAAATGCATTTTTCCTCAAAGGGGGAGAAACTATAGGAAGTTGGAAACATTGTACACCAAACATGAAATTTGAGAATGTGTTGGATGACTCACTATTCTAAAAACCTCACCAGTTTGGAAACTCTATAGAACATCACTATTCTGGAAACACTATAGAACCTCACTCGTTTGGAAGCCTCACCAGTCTAGAAACACTATAGAACATCACTGGTCTCGAAACCTCACTGGTCTCTAAACACTGTAGAGCCTCACTGGTCTGGAAACCTCACCTATCTGGAAACACTATAGAACCTCACTGTTCTAGAAAACTCACCATTATGAAAACATTATAGAACCTCATTGGTCTGGAAACCTCATTGGTCTGGAAACACTTTAGAACCCTACTGGTCTAGAAAAACTATTGAACCTCACTAGTCTGGAAACCTCACCGGTCTGAAAACCCTATTCTCAGAATGTCTCACTGGCAGAACTATTCACATCGGTATCACTGGTGGAACTGTTCACATCGGTCTCACTGATGGAACTGTTCACATTGGTCTCACCGGTGGAACTGTTCATATCAGTCTCACTGGTGGAACTGTTCACATAGGTCTAACCAGTGGAACTGTTCTCATCGGTCTCACTAGTGGAAATGTTCGCATCGGTCTCATAGGTGGAACTGTTTATATCAGTCTCACCGGTGGAACTGTTCACATCGGTCTCGCCAGGGGAACTGTTCACATCCTTCTCACTGGTGGAACTGTTCACATCCTTCTCACTGGGGGAACTGTTCACCTGGGTCTCATCAGTGGAGTTGTTTACATCGGTCTCAATGGTGGATCTGTTCACATCGGTCTCACCAGTGGACCTGTTCACATTGGTCTCACGAGTGGAGCTATACACATCAGTCTCACCAGTGGAACTATGCACATCGATCTCATGGATGGAACTCTTCACATCGGTCTCACCAATGAAACTCTCCACATCGGTCTCACCGATGGAACTGATCACATCAGTCTCACCAATGGGACTCTTCACATCGGTCCCACTGATGGAACTCTCCACATTGTTCTCACAGATGGAACTATTCAGATCGGTCTCACCGATGGAACTATTCATAGAATTGAAAATTTCGAAAAGTTTTGGGGGTAAGTCACCTTGACCTCCCATAACACCTCAAACACTAGATTTGAGCAAAGGAATGGGATAGAGAGGACTGAGCCATTACATTGTTATGGAGAAAATTTATTTTCCATGGGTTATTCATGTTCTGAAAAGAATAAAGTTTTTTTTATTAAGTAATAATTAAATTAATTTTCTATGTGCTTTATTCATGTTGTGGTGCTTGGACATTATAATGTATGGATGTTCCCATATAGCTCTTCAATGCATTCGGTAATGATTATGTTCTCTAGATAATTATATATAGAAATTGGTTGTATGGTTATTATAATTTTTAAGGGTTATATAACAGTTCTTTATGGTTTATATGAAATGAAATCCAAAGATACCGATATGTTTTTTATATTTTTTCTATGGGATATGATGTTTCATTTTATCATGATTGATATCATATGGCTCAAGATTATTTATTCCTATGAATCTTTCCTTTATTAAAGCCTTATTCCATGTTTTCATGTTTAATGATTCAAGTATTTATGGGTATTAATATTATTATGTTATACTCATGAACTTTGATGATTTCATCATACTCATATGCTCTTCTAAAGCTCAATAATGACATTCATTTGTTAATTCTTACATTTTCCCTTATTGAGAATTTTATCTCATCCTTCTTATGTTTAATTTTCACCAAGTTATAAATAATGTGGTTGAAAAAATTATGTGTAGAAGGGATTTCATGTGGCTATTGATGATGAATTAATATGAAATAAGAAAAGTAGGGTTAAATTTGATAAATAATTATTTAATGTCTTGTGAATTGTTTATTTAGGATTTTTTTTCAAATTATCTAAAACTCTCATCTTAAAAGTCCCTCGAGGTTATAAGTGATCTAATTTTTTATTTTGATGTTGTAATGTTATTATGGAAAAATTTGGGATACAATTATCAGCATTAAGGCCAAAATGTAAATTTTATGATTTCAGCACAGGATCTGGGAGTTTGGGCCATGGGTTGTTACAATCTATTATCATTTTTTATTTATTTTTAATATATTTTCTTATTAACTCAGTTACTCTGGGTTGTTCTCTTATTTTATTCATAAAACATTCAGTTTGATAAATATGGTGAAATGTGTTATAAAAAAAACATAATGATATCTAGAATTTTTAAAACCTATGGCCTTGATTATTCTTTTACAAAAATACTTATACAGTTTCAAAGGTTTTCCCAAAATTGATCAATATTAATAAAGGTGTATTGATGAGTCTATTTAAGGTGGTTAAAGTTACTATGATCATTTATTATTAATTACACATATAGAATGCCAAATATTATTCTTATATAATATTATTGGTGTTAATAACTTTATATTTTTAAATTGAATAACAATTTGGACCCTACCATTTAAGGTGGTGATGTAAAATTAAACATGTCATTCATGGTGGAGATAGTCCACACACACACATGATAAGGTTTTCCTTTTCCTTAATAAATTTGTAAAAATATATAAAATAGATATTCAAATAGTATAATAACATTTAAGGATATTAAAAATTATTTTTTTCTCATAACTTCAAGGATATAGGGGAATTGGGGGTGTAAAGGAATAAAAGAACTTAAAAGTTGGGTTAAGAGTATTACCTTTCCCTTGGAAGTTCTTTATTGGGTAACTCTTTAAGGTTTTTTAGCTTTGTATTTTGGTGAAAGCAATTCTTAAAGGGATTGGGGATTGTTTTTAAGAGATATTATGGATTATTTTATTTTAATAAAATCTATATAATGGGTGGGAAAATTTGATGGATGTGGTCTTATTTTATAAGTGAGGAAAATGGATGTTTTGTAAAAAAACTCATTAATTATCAATAATATAAATCCTTTCTTCAAAGAAAAAGGATCCAAAATGGAAAATAATTGTTTGGGCATATATATAAGTTCAATACTCTCTCTACCATCCAATATCTCAAATTTTTTCTACATGTTTTAGCCACTTTCAATAAGTTAAACAATTTGTTAACCAAATTTATCCATACATTACTAACACCACTTTAACCCTTTGCAACTAATTTTAATGTAAAAATTTAAAACATGAATTATTTAATAATTTAATAATTATTATTTCAAACATGAAAAAAAATTATAAAATAAAATTTTCATGATTTATAGAAAATAATTTATTATTAGTGCATATAAGGCGTAAAAATCATTTCATGGAAAAAATTTATTTTATGCCTAAATTGTTTTTCATGAATAAAATTATCATTGTTTTTGATTTCAAATAAATAAATTGAATTATTATCAATCAAATAAATTATATTTTTCTTTTAAATTCAAGTAGAAAATTAATTTTTCCAAAATAATGTTTAATTAAATTTTATGAACAAAAATAGATTTTTTAGTGTAAAAATATTTATTTTTTTATAAAGATAAACATATGTTATATATATTTTAATCAATATCATTAAAATGAATAAAATTATTCCTTAAAAAAATTAATTATTTTGTAAAATTATAATTCTCACTTATATACTTATAAGGATACAAATTTTAGTGTTTTCGAAAAAATGTATTTTTCACTGTTCATCTCAAAATATATTATTTTATAAAAATAACAAAATAGTATTCTTAATTTCATTTTCAAATCATTAATAAAAAATTGGAATTAATTTAACAATGTTAAAATTATACAAGTGATAAAAAAAATTGTAATACTAAATTTATAATGTATTAAAAAAATTGAAAAATATATCTTATGTTCTGAAATGTCAAATATGATCTTCTAAATTAGAACCAAATATTTAAAATTTATAAATTAACTTATAAATAAATATTTTTTCTTAGAAAAATGATTAATGAATTTAAAATTCATACTTATATACTAACAAAATCATAAAATTCATGTTTTTTTATAAAAATTGTATTTTTCATTATTCACCTAAAAACAATCATTTTAGAAACACCAAAAAATCATATTAATATAATATTTAAATTATAAATAAAAAAAGGATAATATTTTTTAAAATCATGTTTTTATAATTTTCTATTTCATCTTATAATTAAAATTATAAAATTCAATTAGAAACTGTTCTGATAAGTAAATAACTTTTTAAAATACTTGTTGTTCTTATTAATAATATCTATAAAAAACTAATAAAGATATAATTAATCAAAAAATATTATATTTTATTAAAATCTTCATTTAAAAATAATATTCTTTTTTTTATTTGATAAAATGTACAACTTGTAAAAAGAAATATTCTTAAACACAATAATGAATTAATTAAATTTTCTTAAAATAACCTTTATATATATTAATATATATATATATATATATTAATTTATTTATTAATTTATTTTCCCATTTTCATACCTACCAATTCAATTATTATGTTTTAATGGTTTAAAAATCTCTCGACTTTGTTGTAGTACAATGTTGTGTGTGGAGTCAACTATCAAACATAATTGAATTAATTATGGAAAACATATTTTAAAATATTATATTGTTACCCCTATAGATCAAAGTAGGGTCTAATTTAATATTGGTACTCCATGGTACCACTATCTAAACATAATTATGATTTTACATCCTAACTCCAAGTTCTGAGAGACATATCCTGAAACTGAAAAATTTAATCACCATTAAGATAATATTACATTTTCATTCATAGTAAACTGTATTTTTTCCCGTGAGAAATCTCATGTTTATCATGGATGTCCCGTATTATCATAGAGGTATAACACTTGTCTATTTCACTTCCACATTCTATAAACTATCATTATCATCATCATATCATTGAACTCGCCAGCTATCTAACTCTATTTAGGAACCTCAAGTGGTTACACCCCATTTTCAATCACACCCCAAGATTAATCATTTAAAAAATCACTATAGAGTCTCATGACATGGATCTAAATGTTTGGGGATAAAGATTCCTAGAATTTATTCTAATTTCCCCATATCCCTTGAGTTTATTATAAAACAAACATATCTTTAAGGTCCTAAAACATATCCCACACTAATGACCTAGATTTGAAATAGTCCCAACATGTAATCAATATGTATTTCCCCTAACCATTATAACTTCACCCTAGAATTCACACTACCACTCACTCTTTTTCTTTAGGATATATTTAATTTTAGTGAACTTTATCATGGTTCCCACTCATCAATCTCAGCAAATTTTTTACCAAAATCAATGTCACGACCCCGACCCCAGAAGTCTGAAACCGGTGCCTGAAACACAGTTTGTGATTTTATTCATAAAAAAGGCTTAAAAATTTGCAAATATTTTCCCAATACAGAGAATCACCTCGATTTAGGTTTTGGAAAATCAGATGGTGTTGAAGAACTTCTTCTGAAAACATAACAGGGCTAAGCTTCAAATTGATGTCGTCACAAATAACACTTAATGCTAGGGAAAAAAATATGAAAACCTATAAAATATAAATTAAAAGGTAGGGTGAGCATAAAAATACCAGTAAGGGGTTTTAAAACATTTGAAGGAAATTCCTTATTTTAAAAACTACCACCTTGAAAATAAATAAAAAACATTTTCTTAAGAGGAATATATTGCATCTCAAGGCACACTATCTATATTTTTTGAGGTTACTTGTAGACATTTCTTTTTCAAAAGATCATTTTCATAGAAGATAATTGTTATTTCTATAAAAAAACATGAATCAGAGTACACATGTGTATGTGAGAAATGAGATGTGCATAATTCATAGCTTAGTCAAGCCAACTCTGAAATAATTATTGAGAGTATAAGCATTCCTATCATGATTCATTAGAGAACAAAAAGTGATTAAAATGACTTTAACATTAGATATTTTCCTATGTGTAACTTTCCATTTTCACACTTGGTTATACCTTATGATTTCACTTCTATCATCATAAAATATTCTTAATTAAGGATCCACAATCCCTTGGTTTATCATTTAATATTCTATAATCAGGAAATGTATAATGTTGGACTTTTTCATGTCCTTGCACCAAGATTGTATGGGTATAAACCCAACATAATCATGGTTAACTACCACACATAGTTGTGAAAAAAGCTAGCATCATGTTCACGCATCATTTCACTTAACTCATGAGACTTAATCACTTTACCCAATGCATTGGAGCACTGTATAATTCTGGGCGCACCCGTCACATCAGTTTAAGTCCAATACATTCCTCATATTTCTTAGCATGGTCTCATATTCACGGGGCCTTATAATTACATCTTATTCCATGATCCTTTTTACATAAATTTTCATAACTGGAATGGATCATTCCAAAAATGTAAAAAGAACTACACTTTTTGGCTTCATATTTTATAGTGGCGTGCATGAGATAAGACAACATACTCTTTCACGCGTAATAAGAACTAGTACACAAAAAATAATGGGTTGTTACCTGAAATAACAACTCTTTTATTTAAACCCTTAAGAATATGACCTTATATGTTTTGACTCATTAAATCCATGAAATGTTAATTGTTATATTAAAAGATTAAAACATAAACTTAAAGGGCTACAGGAATTTCTTATGAAACAATTGGAATACAAAGTATGGATTATTGCATGTGAAGTGTTCATGCATAAAAGAAATATTTAAACATGTGAGCTCTTTCCTGAATATATATTTATGCTTGAACATGAAAGCCATTATACCACCTACATGAGAAATCAAGTTCGAAATGTATTCATGTGGTTTTGAAAATTATAGAGAAAAGGGTTTTCATATACATAGAGTGTATGTTTGGGATCTGCATGTCCCAAAAAAAGATTTAATAAATTCTTGCAATAGTTGTGTTCTTCATAAACATGATTTAAATCATTAAGGATTGTTTTTGTGAAATATCAGTTGTAATATATTTATATAACCTTTTACACATAACCATACATACATGAATTGTAAATAAGGGTATACTTAAAAAAGAAAACATGAGGAACTAAACCCCTTGCATGTGTTTTATGTTTCAAGAACAACACTTAAAAACAAAAGATCACCCTTCAAAGATCATAAACCTGAAATGGTTTGTTGTATATATATAGATGAATATACATACATTTTGTTTAGAAATTCTAAAATGGTTTAAGATAAAATTATATATACATATATCTGTGAAGAAATAAAAATAGATAAGAAAGGTTCGCATATGAAAATTGGAGCATGAAACCTCTTGCATGTGTTGAACACTCAAAAACACATTTAGAAAACCAAACTTGAGTTAATATTTAGAAGTGATATAAAATTGTATGTATATATATACATATGGACCCACATATTCATGGGGATATAAGAGTTTTACAACAATTAAAAAATAACAAGTTGATCCCTTACCTGACTTCGGGTGTGAAAAAAGGATGGGCAATAAATGTTTGCATGTCGAGAGGAAGAAAACCAATAATTTTGAGTGCAAAATACCAGGTTTATATAGGCGATATACATATATTTTATATATATAACATATCATAAATAAAATATAATCAAAGACTTAAAAATTGACCGAGATAAAACAACCCAACTTGTTTCTTAAAGAGAGAGCTTAAAAAAATGGTGATTATAATACATACACATATATAAAGCTTGTGGAAAACCAAAACTGAAACAAATGAAAGTAAACTGAAAAAAATAAAATAAAATAAAATAAAGGCGATCGGGGAGGATCTTCTGGGTAGAAGTCAAGGTCACTGGACCATAAAATAGCGGGGAATACAAGAAGGGGGATAAGATAAAGAGGAGGGAAAAGGAATGACTAGTGGGTGGCCACAGGTTTGAGTGCGACAAGGAAGACGATGCAGAAGAGAAAACCAGGGAAGAAATGGACGGTTCGGATCGCATGAGTTTTGATCGGACGGCTATGAGGAGTCTGTGGTTTTAAAAAAATAAGAGCGGTAGAGATTAGACCTTGAATAAGATCGGACAGATGAGGCAAGGTGTGGGATTTAAAACTGAGTGAAAGGTCGTGATTAGATCTCATGTTGATTGAATGGCTCATAAAAACACTGTAGCCCTCCGTGGACACTGGGGTTTGAAGGCGAGATCGGGATCGACGACCCAGATTGCGCACAACATGATCCAATGGCCCAGATTGTGTTTCGCCCAAAACATGCTTCCCACATCGAATTGGGGAGACGCGCATGGCTTCTTTATAAACCCAAGGCTATGATACTCACCTCAGAAATCATAGTACCCAGAGAAGGGATCCTTACACATTGGCTCCCCCCCCTGCAGGCTTTGGCCTACCTATGCTCCAAAGAGGCCTCGCAGTGTTGTGGCGCACTCAAGCGCTCCTGCTCTCCCATACGCCCTTCGGGGTACCCATGCCCAGCCGGCCTTGGCTTTGGCTAAGGGCTAGGCTCAGCCACCTAGTGTGAGCTGCCTCCCTCGGCTCAGCTATAAAGGCATGGCCAATTGGGTTAATATTTTTTTATTAACCCAATTTTCAAACTAACCATATATGAAAAAAACAAAATATATTTTCTTTCATAGAATTTGATTTATTCATAAATTTGTAAATCTAAAATACACAAATTGGACTATATAACTTTTTATTAATAGAAGTATTCATGAAAAAAAAATTCAAAAACAAAACGCATATTTTTATTTGAATTAAAGTGGAATTATGTATCAAAATGTTACGATTTCAAATGTCATGTTTCCAATGATAATCTCAATTGAATATTTTCAATGATGGGACTCTAAAGAACTCAATAACTTAAAACATTTCAAAGTGATTTTATACGTAGAAAAATCATTACATATTAAGTTCAAAAAAGAAATATTTATAATTGTAATATAGGAGATCAATTTATAAAACCAGAATTGTCTAAAATATTTGAACATTAAAGGAAAGTTCTTGAAATAAGTTTTGAATTCATAAAATATAGATAAGAGTTAATGACTTTAACATATATTTGAAATACTTCAAAATTTTCAACATTCTTAATTAATTAAACTACAATTCCCAATGGCCATAATTATATCTGTTGTGAATTCAATGGTCACCTAAATGGAAACGGTCTAATTTTCGGTCTTATAAAATTTTGATTAGGGTATTCCAACTTCAAACACCGAGACATGGAATATGGTGCTCTTCATCCCTCTAACTCTTAGTATGATTGTTTTGGTTTTGGTTATAATGTTCTTAGTCGTGGAAGATCCAAATTAAATTCACTACTTTCTCGGCATGTTCATGGTGATTTGGGGTCAACCGGTGATCGTGATTGGCCTACTTGTAGAAATTTTTGGTTAGTTATGGTCCTTAGGCCATGTTTTCATGTATCCATTTCAAGTGTTTTTAATGAATAATGTCTTGTTTTTTTATTGTTTTTTTAGGGCATTGCTTATATAAAAAGAAAATTAATCCAAATGTAATAATTAATACTGTTATTACTATAGAAATTAAATTTGTGGTGTCACATTATCCCCTCCTTCAAATAATTGCACCCTTGCAATTCTATTACACCCATAAGCAACTACCAACAAAACAAGAGAGACTTATGCTTGAGGTTCCCTCCTCCAGGACCACCATTGCGGATAATACGTTGATGTTTCTAGGTAGATCCCCAGATTAACACCCAGATCCTCGACCTCCTTGGCCCGTATACACCATGAGCAGTTAGGGTCAAACCTATTCATAAAGCATTCGGTTTTCCAAAGAGTGGCATGTGAGGTGTGGAGGTTAGATATTTGGGAGTGAGATACCTCTCTATAAATCTCTCAGAACACCTCTCGTTTGAACACTTCAAATTCATAAAGCATTCCATACATACTAAAACTTAGGGCCTAGAATAGATTGGTTGCTCTGGTGTTTCCCTCCAAGGTAGCTTCATGAAACTTATCCAGTGCTAGGAAGCTCTCAGACAAGGTGAAGTAAAGTAAGAGACCTTCATGGTACTCCCCTCTCTTCCTGTACTATGTTAGTTGTATAGTTGTTATGCGGTGATAAACATGATGATTTCCCTGGTAGGTCTAAAGGATGCTCGGGCTAAGGGATAATTTATAAAGATGTTTGCAAGACAAGAATAGGTTGGAAAAAGGGTAGTAGTATTCTGAACATGTCTTGGTGGTTATGGATTCTACCAATTCAGTAGAGAGTGATAAAAGTTTTATCGATGAACTCATGTTTTCCATCTGAAAAACAAGGGACAAGTTTTACATAGTAAAGCATAACCAGATTACAATAAAGAAATCAATTTTGTAGAAAAATAATAAGATACCAACACATAAAACATAACATGATTCATTTAAAAAGGTTCGTAAACTAGAAGTGTTACACAATCATCGTGACATATTTTCACAGGTACTACTGCTGTTGTTAATTTCTTGGGTTCCCGGTCATAAAAATCCCCAAGGCGGTTTCAAATGTTTCCATATCTTGGTCCCAGATTCAACGCATGCAACAAGGATCAAAATCATGTGGACATCTATGGTTCAGGGTGAGGAAGGCATGATGGGTATGAATTTGGGCAACATCGGCATGATCTATATGTCGATAATGTAAATGAGTAGGCTCATCCTTGAGAGATTCAATGTCCATAACATGACTATAGAGACTGTAGGTAAAAATTTGACAAAGATATGATGCTCAGAGGTCACCCCCTTGTGCAGCCTCTTGGAATTCCTCTCGAGACGAAGAATCATTAGCTAGGGTAAAACAATTAAATAAACCCATAAATTATTTTCCTTGCAGTGCATAGAATAGGAAATTGGGCATGAAACATAAAAATATAGTCGATGCCTACTCCTTGGTGAAGTTGGAGTACACGTGGAGAATTGGATACACAGTAGAGGGTTTTTCATGATAGATGGATATTTTCAAACGTCACATTGTTTTCCGCACATGAATTTCCCACTATAGTCTCTAATACTTATGTTGGAAGAGACAAAAGGTGGGATTCATCATCCATCTAAAATATTGAGAGGTATTTTTCATAGTATGATGCAATTAAGTAATTTATGATTACTCTAATTTTCCAGAGTTTTCCTAAACCAATCCTCTGATACCAACTCTCACGACCTTGACCCCAGAAGTCTGAAATCGGGTCCTGAAACAAGGTGTACAATTTTCTTCATAAAAACACGCTTAAAAAATTGTAAATCTTGTCCCAATACAGAGGATCATCTCAGTTTATGTTCTTGGAAAATCAGAAGTTGTTGAAGCACTTCTTCTAAAAACTTAATAGGGCTAAGCTTTAATTTGATCTCGCCACAAATAGCACTTAAGTCTTGGAAAAAACTACTAAAACCTGTATAACATAAATTAAAACGTATGGTGAGTATAAAAATGCCCAGTATGGGGTTTTAAAACATTTGAAGGAAATCCCTTATTTTAAAAACAACCACCTTGAAAATAAATACAAAACATTTTCTTAAGAGGAATATATTCCATCTCAAGGCACACCATCTATATTTTATAAGGTTATTGCAAACATTTCTTTTTCAAAAGATAATTTTCATAGAAGATAACTGTACTTTCTACAAAAAACATAAATCAAAGTGTGCATGTGTATGTAAGAAATGAGATGTGCATAATTCATAGCTTTGTCAAGCCAACTCTGAAAGCATTATTGAGAGTATAAGCATTCATATCATGATTCATTAGAGCACAAAAAGAGATTTATATGACTTTAACATTAGATACTTTTCCCTTGGGTAACATTCCATTTTCACACTTGGTTTTGCCTTATAATTTCCCTTCCTTCATCAAAAAAGATTCTTAATTAAGGATCCACAATCCCTTGGTTGATCATTTAGTATTTCATAATGAGAAAATGTATAATACTAGACTTTTTCATAGCCTTGCGCCAAGATCGTATAGGTAGAAACCCAACATAATCATGGTTAACTACCACACATAGTTGTGAACAAAGCTAACATCATGTTGACGCATCATTTCACTTAACTCATGAGACTTCATCACCTTACCCAATGCATTGGAGCACTGTATAATTCTAGGTACACCCGTCACATCATTTCAAGTCCAATACATTCCTCATATGTCTTAGCATGGTCTCATATTCATAGGGTCTTATACTTACATTCTTATTTCATAATACTATTTACATACATGTTCATAACTGGAATGGATCATGCCAAAAATGTAAAACGAACTAGACTTGTTGGAATCTGTTAGGATCAATAGGGGCCTATATACCCTGAGAGGGGGGGTGAATCAGGGTATGGATATTCTTTTTCAAAGTTCTTTCTGCCCCACTGGATCTTGACCTCTTTTTTACAAGGGTCACTTTGTTTTCACTTGTGTGGTTACTGTGATCACTTTTCTCCTTTACCTGATGATGATGCTTTGAATGCAATGTAGGGAAGTAAGCAGGAAGACACAGAGATTTTTACTTGGTTCACTGCTAAGGGCTACGTCTAAGGAGCATACGCCGACAAGTTGCCGGTTCGTACCAAATTCCACTAGACTTCACTAGTTGTGGATTACAATGTTCGGGCTAGATCACTTCTATGCCCAGGGTCACTGCCTATACAATGTTTAGGGTCAGCTCACTGCTTTCCCAAGGGTCACTCCCTGTTTCTCTCTCTATGGCTCACTGCCGGTGGAGAGGATCACCTTTTTCCTCTTCCTAAGCTCACTGCTCTTGGAAGGGAATCCAATCACAGTTTATAGACCTGTAGGTCTCTTCATTTCCATTAAGGAATGCATCTTTCTTTGTATGTAGATGCTCTGTTGAAGTTCAACTTTCACCCGTAGATGAATACCTCTTTGCCACTATCCACTGGGCAAACCACTTTGGAAAGACCTTCGTGAAGCACCCTACTTCGCTAGGCTCCCAATTTCGCGAAGCTCAAACAAGCCTTCGCGAAGCTCCTTCCTTTTCGCGAAGCTCACTCGCGAAGCTCCCTCGCGAAGCACGCTCGCGATGCTCAAGCCGTCGCAAAGCAACGACCCTCGCGAAGCAAAGTAAGACAACGCGGAGCTCGCAGGTTTCGCGGAGCTACAATAGCCGCCGCGAAGCACCTCTTTCGCGAAGCACACTGGCTCCGCGAACCACCTTCGCAAATCGAGAGCAAAGTATTTTCTCTGAAAATTCTCTCTACTTCTCTCGAGGGGGTCGGCCTCTATTTATAGGTGATTCGACTGACCCTCGTCCCTTCCGCGCGAAGTCAACGCCACGTCATCTCAAATCGCGAAGCTCCAAAGTTTCTACCAGAATTCTGTCCAAATCGCGAAGCTCCACGGCAATTTTCCATTCGCGGAGCTTGACGTAATCGCGAAGAATCACTGTCAACTTAACTTCACGGCTCGCGCCTTCGCCACGAAGCTCCCTCGCGAATCCCAACATTCCTTCGCGCCTTCGCCGCGAAGCTCTCTCGCAAAGCCCTTCTCCGGCATGATGCGCTTCAGCCTCTGCCGTTCGCGAAGCTTGACGTAATCGCGAAGCATCACCGCCTCCATTCTTCTGGTCTTCACGATTTCCAAACCATGCATCCTATCTTCGCGAAATTCATGCCTTTTCCAAATGGAATTATGCTCTTCATGAAAATCCACTTTTTGCAATGCTCACCAAACTCCAAATTTTGGACCCCAAAAATTTGGCAAAAACTGGGAAATGGCGCCACCTTGTACTGCTCTTTTGTACCGCCTCCAGATCATCTTTTCCTTTGTCATAGTTCTTTGTCAACATGGAATGCCAACAACTTCTCGGGAACTCGAAAATTCTCCATGGAAACCTGCTTTGTCAACAAACACAATCAACCCAAAAATACTGCAATGTTACCTTGAGGGATTTTTGCCAAACAATCTCCCCCTTTGGGTTTGTTGACAACTCTTCACAACTCTACTCAGAAAGATTTTCCGCACTTTGATACCTCACTGAGTCTTCTTCCAGCCGCTACCACAATTCGCCTCTTGCGATTTTGATAGCGTTCAAGGATACACTTAACACGTACTCTAAGCCCACATGAGCAATGCTCGGTGTGAGAAACAAGAGTAGTATGAAAAGTTCATCAATGAATCACTTCATGTCAGACCCCAGTTGTCGATTCCACCCTGATACCAATTCATAAAATGATACCAATTGTTGAACCACACTGATACCAATTGGTTAATTCTTAAGTTGATACCAATTGTGGATAGCTGGACACCATCTCACACCATTCCAACACCACTGTTCTGCTTTTATCACGATCCTCAGCTTTCGTGATTTCTATGCTTTGAATGATCACTTCTAGCATCGTCAGATTTAAAAATCTCCCTCTTTCTCATTTCTCCCCCTATCTGGATGCTCCACTGGTCAGCTTCTCCCCATATCATTCATGATTTGTCAAATCTCCACACTTTCCCCCCCTTGAACAAACACTATTTTCTCCCCCTTTAACAAACACTTTTCTCCCCCTTTGTCAACGAACCCAAAGGACACTCCTTTGTAGTCTGTAACATAGTAGAGAACACATATCAGCATATTAGGGAAAAACACATCATACCTCGGGGAGAGGGGGGGGCACATCCACACTATTTCAAGTGTGGGGAATCGACTGAACTCCCAGATCCAGTAAATGCCTTTCAAATGCTTCCTTGGGTAAGGCCTTTGTCAGGATGTCTGCAACCTGTAGTTCTGTAGGCACATACTCCAAATTCACGATCCCCTGCTCAACTTTCTCCTTGATAAAATGATACTTTATCTCAATGTGCTTTGTCCTTGAGTGATGGACGAGATTTTTGCTGAGATTTATAGCACTTGAGTTGTCGCACTGGATTCCGATCAGAGACTTCACTTCAACTCCCATATCTTCAAGTTGCTGCTTCATCCACAATAATTGTGTGTAGGCTTGAGTGGCCGCAATATACTCAGCTTTTGCGGTGCTCAATGAAATGCAATCTTTATTCTTGCTTATCCAAGAAATACACAATCCACCAAGATAGAATGCACCACATGACGTTGATTTTCTATCATCTGCTGAACCGGCCCAGTCAGCATCAGTATATCCCAATAACTCCGTCTGAGATTTGTCAGTATATGTCAAGCCGAAATCCACTGTGCCCTAGATATAACGAAGTATTCTTTTCACTGCAATCATGTGGCTTTCCTTGGGATTACTCTGATATCTCGTTGCTTGGCATGTGGCGAAAACCATATGGCCGCTCAATATACACCTCTTCTTCCAGAAACCCATTTAGAAATGCAGTCTTTACATCCATCTGGAACTCTTTGAACTTTCTTTGACCTGCAATGGCTAGGAATAATCTGATTGTCTTCTACCTTGCAATCGGTGAAAATGTCTCATCACCATCTATTCCCTCGTTTTGGGAGTCTCCTTTGTACATCAGTCATGATTTGTTCCGAATCACTGTGCCATATTCATTCATCTTGTCTTAATAGACCCATTTAGTCCAAATGACGTTTTTATCTGCTTGCCTCGAAACAATCTCCCACATCTGGTTCTTCGCAATCTGATCAAGCATTTTATTCATAGCATGAACCCAGTTTTCAACTTCAGCTGCATCAGCAAAGCATTTTGGATCAACCAGGGATATAAAAGATGTTTTCTGTAGTGATTCCATTCTCCTTGTCTGAGCTAGAGCTGACTAATCACCAATGATATTCTGCATGTCAATTTCAGCTCAACTCTTTGACTATTGTGCAGATGAGGATTTTCTTTTCTAAATCAGCATTAGTCACTTATGCTCCCCCTTTCATGCTTTCCTCCTCATCGCGTTTATCAGGAAATTTCTCACTGTTTCATTGTTCAGTGGAATCATTCCTTTCAACTACTTCTCACAGCTTCTTGGTATCCTGAAAACAGTCAGCTGATACCACAATGTTAGATCAATATAAATAAGCATGAAATACATTGTTATTGCTTCTTATCCCTGTGTTTCTTTCTTCCCTCAATAGGAAACACCTGAGCTGAGTCATCCAATTATTGCATTGATGGCTCTTGAATCTGATTTGGATATAGAATGCTCCCCCTGTGTTACACAACACTTCTATCTGTTAGGCCCAATGGTAGAGACCCATAACCATTCTTCTCCACATGCACCATTTATTCTAATCTGGCACTCATCATCGAGCCATTAACCAAATCTCTAAGCCTACTGAGTTGGAACTCGGTGTAGGAAACAAGAGATAAAGCTAATAACACAATCAATTCTAATTGTACTCAGTATCTCCCTTTCATTTTCAATTATGCTACCTGATTTGAACATTTTCAATTATGCTACCTGATTTGAATCAATTGAAACTATAGAGCATATCACATCGACACTTCGCATCCTTAGATGCCACTTCCCCTTGGATCGTATCTCCCTAGAACCTGACACACATGAATAATCAGTTAATAGAATTTATATACATAGGGAGAGGGGTTTTGTTGTTCGAATCCTCAAAATGAGGATAGTGGTTGATCCTGACGGGTCAACCCTTTGATTTTTTCATGGAGGGCATCACACTCCTTTCTTGCTTCCTCTAGCTGCCTAGCCAACTTCAACTGTTTTGGCCATATGACTAGGCATTCATTGCCTATATTCTGAGCCTTTTTCTGATATGTAGATTTGGTAGGCTCGGCCTTTCTCACCGCTTGGGGTATAAACCCGCTAGTACACATTTCCTTCTTTGAGGTTCTACCAAAATTCCATTTTCCTTGATTATTTCTCTGAGTATGAACCTCTCTGTTTGGCATCTTCCCTTTATTCTTCTCCCACCTTAGGGGTCTTCCTCTTTCCTTCACTTCTCGCTGAGAAACACGACATGTGGATTTTTCGATGCATTCTTTGTTCATATTTCTTTTATCATATGTCTGATTCACCACACTCTTTTTCACTGGTGGTAAGTCCTCCATTGAATGTGCACTCTTCTTATTCATAGCTGTAGTGTTTCCTCCCTTTTTCTTCCATATTTTTTCATGTTCATTCTTAGAGAGAGTTTGTGAGTGTGACTGGTACACTTTTTGTTTAGCTCCTTGCGATTCTCCAGGAACCCTGACCTTATTCTTCAACATACCACTTTCTCTCCCAGTGTACGCTTTCTCATTATACACCACTAGAGTTGAGAATCTCCTTTGGAGTTCCTTTTTATTTCCTTCCTTCTTCTTGCTGCAGTGTCTTGCCAAATGCCCATGATTAGAACATATGAAGCAACTTCAATTAAAGGCATACCTCATTTCATCACTTCTATGCTGAGATGTTGATGCAACTTGTTTTCTTCTTCTAGCATCGATCTCCTGAGCTTCCTGACACATACGCATTGTGTGTCCCATCCTTCCACAGTAATAGCATCTGATGAATGTTCTCCTATGAGAAACTCTTCTCTCTGATTTATCATGATGCTTCTTCTTATTCTCAGATTTAGTAAAGTCTCTATTTTCACAGCCTGAAATGTATTCCAGAGCCTCTGAACAGAAGCTTGTTGTGTGGCCATGAATCCCACAGAAATAGCACATGTCATCACTACTTTTTGTAACTGTCCTTTTAGGCCTATCTCCAGCACCTATAGGATTTCTTTCACATCTGGAACTGTTCACAGGTCTCTTTCTATCTTTCACGGGAGGGGATTCATCAAATCCGATACCAGCTTTTCCGAAACATGCTGGTCTTTGAGCTGAGAAAATATTCTGTTGTTTCCCTTCAGAAATAGAATATCTGTTCTTCATTTTATCATCACTTGTTGAAGGATGATCAAATAGCAAGTGCAGTGCATCCTTCAACTTGGGCTTATCTTCATATTTAGATTTCTCCATTTCCTTCTTCACTGATTCTATCTCTTCTTTCAACTTCTGAATCTTTACTTTACTTGATTCAAGTTGAGCATCAAGTTCTCTCTTGAGAAGCTTCCCGCTACTCACCTCATCTTCTAGTTCCTATGTGAGTTTTTCCACCATTGCACTTTGCTTCACTACTGTTAATTTTTCCTCAGAAACAGATTTAGAGATAGATTCATTCTCTTGTTGTAGGCTTCGATTCTTCTGAACTTCTTCAGACAACTGTGTTGCTAGATCACCATTTCTAGCTTTCAGATTCTGAACTTCATCTGACTTTTGATTCTCTTCAAAATCTCCAGCCTTCTTTTTTCCTTTCATTTTAGCCATCTTTTGTAGTTCTTCGGCATGAGAATCATTCTTCTCTGTTAGGTCAGTAACTATGTCAATAAGCCTTTGATTTAAGCCTCTTAGCTTGTTGACCTCAATCTCCAATACTTTGATCCGGATTTCTTTAGATTTGACTTCTTCATCCGATTTCCGGTCCATTTCCTTTTTCATGTTACCGACATCAACTGGTGTCCTCCTTGAAACTTCTTCATCATCAGAGGTTTCAGAATCACTTTGAATTTTGAGTACTTTACTCGTTCCAACAGCATTATTGAGTAAATCTATCTTTTCCCTATCTGATTTATCCAATCCTTCCTTCAGCAAGCGGTTTGATTATTTTAACCGAATCACACATTTTCCATACACACTTCCACACTGAGGAATACCACCTGACTTCTGATTCTTCTTTGATGTTTTTCCCATTGCCATGGCTCGCCAAGATAAGAGCAGACTGATTCTTTAAACACACAGATCGACTATACCAAGTCGGAGCAAACAAATCTGATAAAAGCAACCTTCTCTCTGATACCAATTGTTAGGACCAATAGGGGCCTATATACCCTGAGAGGGGGGGGGGTGAATCAGGGTATGGATATTCTTTTTCAATGTTCTTTCTGCCCCACTGGATCTTGACCTCTTTGTTACAAGGGTCACTTTGTTTGCACTTGTGTGGTTACTGTGATCACTTGTCTCCTTTACCTGATGATGATGCTTTGAATGCAATGCAGGGAAGTAAGCAGGCAGACACAGATATTTTTACTTGGTTCACCGCTAAGGGCTACGTCCAAGGAGCATACGCCGACAAGTTGCCGGTTCGTACCAAATTCCACTAGACTTCACTAGTTGTGGATTACAATGTTCGGGCTAGATCACTTTTATGCCCAGGATCACTGCCTATACAATGTTTAGGGTCAGCTCACTGCTTTCCCAAGGGTCACTCCCTGTTTCTCTCTCTCTGGCTCACTTCCGGTGGAGAGGATCACCTTTTTCCTCTTCCTAAGCTCACTACTCTTGGAAGGGAATCCAATCATAGTTTATAGACCTGTAGGTCTCTTCATTTCCATTAAGGAATGCATCTTTCTTTGTATGTAAATGCTCTGTTGAAGTTCAACATTCACCCGTAGATGAATACCTCTTTGCCATTATCCACTAGGCAAACCACTTTGGAAAGACCTTCGTGAAGCACCCTACTTCACTAGGCTCCCAATTTCGCGAAGCTCAAACAAGCCTTCGCGAAGCTCCTACCTTTTTGCGAAGCTCACTCACGAAGCTCCCTCGCGAATCACGCTCGCGATGCTCAAGCCGTCACAAAGCAACGACCCTCATGAAGCAATGTAATCCAACGCGGAGCTCGTAGGTTTCGCGGAGCTACAATAGCTGCCGCGAAGCACCTCTTTCACGAAGCACACTGGCTCTGCGAACCACCTTCACAAATCGAGAGCAAAGTATTTTCTCTGAAAATTCTCTCTACTTCTCTCGAGGGGGTCAGCCTCTATTTATAGGCGATTCCACCGACCCTCGTCCCTTCCGTGTGAAGTCAACGCCACGTCATCTCAAATCGCGAAGCTCCAAAGTTTCTGCTGGAATTCTGTCCAAATCGCGAAGCTCCACAGCAATTTTCCATTTGCGGAGCTTGACGTAATCGCGAAGAATCACCGTCAACTTACCTTCGCGGCTCGCGCCTTCGCCGCGAAGCTCCCTCGCAAAGCCCAACATTATTTTGCGCCTTCGCCGCGAAGCTCTCTCGCAAATCCCTTCTCCGGCGCGATGCGCTTCAGCCTCTGTCGTTCGTGAAGCTTGACGTAATCGTGAAGCATCATCGCCTCCATTCTTCTGGTCTTCTAGATTTCCAAACCATGCATCCTATCTTCGCGAAATTCATTCCTTTGCCATATGGAATTATGCTCTTCATGAAAATCCACTTTTCGCGATGCTCACCAAACTCCAAATTTTGGACCCCAAAAATTTGGCAAAAAATGGGAAAGGGCGCCACCTTGTACTGCTCTTTTGTACCGCCTCCAGATCGTCCTTTCCTTTGTCATAGTTCTTTGTCAACATGGAATGTCAACAACTTCTCGGGAACTCGACAATTCTCCATGGAAACCTGCTTTGTCAACAAACACAATCAACCCAAAAATACTGCAATGTTACCTTGAGGGATTTTTTCCCAACAGAATCATATTTTACAGTGACATGCATGAGCTAAAACAATATACTCTTGCACATGTAATAAGAACTAGTACACATAAAATAATGGGTTGTTACATGAAATAAAAACTATTTTATTTAAACCCTTAAGAATGTGACCTTGAATGTTTTGACTCAATTAATCCATGAAATGTTAATTGTTATATTAAAAGAATAAAAAATAAATTTAAAGGACTACAGGAATTTCTTGTGAAACAATTGGAATACAAAGTATGGATTATTGCCTATGAAGTGTTCATGCATAAAAGAAATATTTAAACATGTGATCTATTGAATGAATTTATATTTATTATTGAACATGAATACCAGTATACCCCCTACTTGAGAAATCAAGTTCGAAATGTAATCATGTGGTTTTGAAAATTATGGAGAAAAGGGTTTTCATATACATAGAGTGTATGTTTGGGATCTGCATGTCCCAAAACAAGATTTAATAAATTATTTCAACTTTTGTGTTCTTCATAACAATGATTTAAATCAATAAGTATAGGTTTTGTGAAATCTCAGTTGTAATATATTTATATATACTTTTACACATAACCATACATACATGAATTGTAAATTAGGTTATACATAAAAAAAAGAAAACATGAGGAACTAAACCCCTTTCATGTGTTTTTTGTTTCGAGAACAACACTTAAAAAGAAAAGATCACCCTTCAAATATCATAAAACTGAAATGGTTTGATGTATATATATATACAAGAATATACATACTTTTTGTTTTGAATTTCTAAAATAGGTTAAGATGAAATTATATATACATATATCTGTGAGGAAAATAAAATAGATAAGAAAGGTTCGTATATGGAAATTGGAGCATGAAACCTCTTACATGTGTTGAATACTCAAAAGCACATTTAGAAAACCCAACTTGAGTTAAGATTTACAAGTAATATAAAATTGTATGTATATATATACATATGGACCCACATATTCATGAGGATATAAGAGTTTTAAAATGATGAAAACATAACATGTTGATCCCTTACCTGACTTCAGGTGTGAAAAAAAGGATGGGCAAGAAATGCTTGCACATCGAGAGGAAGAAAACCAGTAATTTTGTGTGCAAAAATACCAGGTTTATATAGGTGATATACATATATTTCATATATATAACATATCATAAATAAAATATAAAGAAAATACTTAAAACTTTACCGGGATAAAACAACCCAACATGTTTCTTAAAGAGAGAGCTCAAAAACAAAAGGTGATTATAATATATACACATATATAAAGCTTGTGGAATACCAAAACAGAAACAAATGAAAGTAAACTTGAAATAAAATAAAGTAAAATACATAATGGGGATTGAGGAGGATCTTGAGGGTAGAATTCAAGGTCATGAGACCATAAAATAATGTGTAATTCACAAAGGGAGAGAAGATAAAGAAGGAGTAATAACCAGTGGGTGGCCAATGTTTTGAGCACGACGGGGAAGATGACGTGGGAGAGAAATCCGGGGAAGAAATGGATGGTTCGGATTACTTGAGTTTTGATCAGACGGCTGGGAGGAGTCCATGGTTTTAAAAAATAATAGCGGTTGAGATTAGATCTTGAATAAGATCGGATGGATGAGGTAAGGAGTGGGATTTAAAACTGAGTGAACGACCATGATTAGATCTCATGTTGATCAAATGTCTCATAAAAAACATTGTAGCACTCTACGGTTGCTGGGGTTTGAAGGCGAGATCGGGTTCAACGGCCCAGATCGCGCACAACGCGATCCAATGGCCCAAATCGTGTTTCGACCAAAAAACACTTCCCACATCGAATTGGGGAGGCACGTGCAGCTACTTTATAAGCCTGAGGCTCTGATACTCACCTCAGAAATCACAGCACCCACAGAAGGGAGCATTACACACCCCCCACCCCCCCCAGGCTTCATCCTACCTATGCTCTGTCGTAGCCTCGCGCCACTGCAGCGCACTCAAGAGTTCTTGCTCTCTTGTGTGCCCTTTGGGGAACCCATGCTCTACCGGCCTTGGCTAGGGCTGAGGGCTAGGCTCAACCACCTAGTGTGAGCCGCCTCCCCCGGCCAAGCTATAAAGGGCTGGCCAATTGGGTTAATATTTTTTTATTAACCCAATTTTCAAAATAACCATCTATGGAAAAAAATAGAATATCTTTACTTTCATAAAATTTTATTTATTCATAACTTTGGAAATTTAAAATACACAAATCAGACTATATAAATTTTTATTAATAAAAGTACTCATGAAAAAATGTTTTCAAATTCAAAAAAAAACTCATATTTTTCTTGGAATTAAAGGAGACTAATGTATCAAAACGTTACGGTTTCAAATGTCATGTTTCTAAAGATAAGCTAAATTATGTGTGTTCAATGATGGGACTCTAAGGCACTCAATCACTTAAAACATTTCAAGGTGATTTTATATAGAGAAAAATAATTTCATATTAAGTTCAAAAAAGAAATATTTATAATTTTCATACAGGAGATCAATTTATAAAACAAGAATTTTTTAAAATATTTGAAAATTAAAGGAAAGTTCTTGAAATATGTTTTGAAATCATAAAATATAGATAAGAGTTAATGACATTAACGTATATTTGAAATACTAAAAAATTTTCCACATTCGTAATTAATTAAACTATAATTACCAATGGCTATAATTATAGCCATTGTAAATTCAACAGTCACCTAAATGGAAATGTTTGAATTTTAGGTCTTATAAAAGCACAATTAGGGCATTCCAACTTCAAACACCGAGACACAGAAGATGGTTCTCTTCATCCCTCTAACTCTTAGTACGATTGTTGTGGTTCTGGTTATAATGTTCTTAGTCGTGGAAAATCCGAAGGAAATACACTACTTTCATGGCTTGTTCATAGTGATGTGGGGTCTACTAGTGATAGTGATTGGCTACTTGTAGGAATTTTTGGTTAGTTATGGTCCTTTGGCCTTGTTTTTGTGTATCCATTTCCAGTGTTTTGAATGAATAAAGTCTTGTTTTTTTATTGTTTTTTTGTGGTATTTTCTTATATAAAAATGGAAATTAATCCAAATGTAAAAATTAAAACTATTATTACTATAGAAATAAAATTTGGGGTTTCACGTTATCCCCTCCTTCAAAGAATTGCACCCTGGCAATTCTATTACACCCGTAAGAAACTACCAGCAAAAATAGAGAGACTTATGCTCGAGGTTCCCTCCTCTAGGACCACCATTGCGGATAATCTGTTGATGTTTCTTGGTGGATCCCCAAATTAACTCCCAGATCCCCGATCTCCTTGGCCCATATACACCATGAGTAGTTAGGGTCAAACCTATGCATAAATCATTCAGTTTTACAAAGAGTGGCATGGGAGGTGTGGAGGGTAGAGATTTGGGAGTGAGCTACCTCTCTATAAATATCTCGGACAACCTCTCATTTGAACACTTCAAATTAGTAAAGCATTCCATACATACTGAAACTCAGGACCTGGAAAAGATAGGTTTCTCAGGGTTCACCCTCCAAGAAAGCTTCATGAAACTTTTCCAAGGCTAGGTAGTTCTCAGACAAGGTGGGGTAAAGGAAGAGACCTTCTTGTTACTCCCCTCTCCGCCTTTACTCTTCTAGTTGTACAGTTTCTATGCGGCAATAAACAAGACGATTTACCTGGTAGGTCTGAAGGATGTTCGGGCTAAGGGATACTTTATAAAGACATTTTCAAGACAAGTGCAGGTTCAAAAAAGGGTAGTAGTATTCTGAACATGTCTTGGTGGTTATGGATTCTAGCAATTCAGTAGGGAGTGATAAAAGGTTGATCTATGAACTCACATTTTCCATCTGAAAAACAAGGGACATGTTTTACATAGTAAAACATAACCATATTACAATAGAGACATCAATTTTGTAGAAATATAATAATATACCAATACATAAAACATAACATGATTCATTTAACAAGGTTCGTAAATTCAAAGAGTTACATAATCATCGTGACATCTTCTCACGGGTACTACTAGTGTTGGTAATTTCCAAGGTTCCCAGTCAAACAAATCCCCAAGGCGGTTCCAAATGTTTCGATCTCTTGGGTCCAGATGCAACACGCGCAACTAAGATCAAACCCATGTGGACATCTATGGTTCAGGGTGAGGAAGGCGTGATGGGTATGAAGTTGGGCAACATCGGAATGAACTATATGTCGATAATGTAAATGAGTAGGCTCGTCCTTGAGAGATTCAAAGTCCATAACTTGACCATGGAGACCATAGGTCAAAATTTGACAAAGATATACTGCTCGGAGGTCACCCCCTTGTGCATCCTCTTGGAATTCCTCTCAAGATGAAGCATTATTATCTAGGGTAAAACAATTAAATAAACCCTAAAATTATTTTCCTTGTTGTGCATAGAACAGAAATTGGCCATGCAACATAAAAATATAGTTGAGGCCTGCTCCTCGGTGAAGTTGGAGTACACGAGGATAATTGGATATGTGGTGGAGGGTTTTTCATGATAGAAGGATATTTTCAAACATCTCATAGTTTTCCCCACATGACTTTCCCACTATATTCTCTAATACTTCTATTGGAAGAGACAAAAGGTGTGATTCATCATCCATCTGAAATATTGAGAGGGATTTTTCTTAGTATGATACAATTAAGTAAATTATATTTTCTCTAATTTTCCAGAGTTTTCCTAAACCAATCCTCTGATACCAACTGTCATGACCCCGACCCCAGAAGTCTGAAATTGGTGACTAAAACATGGTGTAAAATTTTTATCATAAAAACAACATTAATAAAATTGGACATCTTGTCCAAATACATAGGATCGTCTTGGTTTAGGTTCATGGAAAATAAGATTATGCTGATGCACTTCTCCAGAAAACATAATAGGACTAAACTTCAAATTAATGTCATCAAAAAGAGCACTTAAGTCTTGGGAAAAACTACTAAAATCTATAAAACATAAATTAAAATATAGGGTGAGAATAAAAATTCCCAGTAATGGGTTTTAAAACATTTGAGGGAAATTACTTATTTTAAAAACAACCACCTTGAAAATAAATATAAAACATTTTCTTAAGAGGAAGATATTACATCTCAAGCCACACAATCTATATTTTCTGAGGTTACTTTGAAGAAATTTCTTTTTCAAAAGATAATTTTCATATAAGATAACCGTGCTTTCTAAAAAAAATGAATCAAAGTGTTCATGTGTATGAAAGAAATGAGATGTTCATAATTTATAGCTTATTCAAGCCAACTCTGAAAGCATTGTTGAGAGTATAAGAATTCATATCATGATTCATTAGAGCACAAAAAGTGATTCACATGACTTTAACATTAGATACTTTTCCCTTGTATAACTTTCCATTTTCACACTTGGTTATTCCTTATGATTTCACTTCCATCATCATAAAATATTCTTAATTAAGGTTCCATAATCCCTTGGTTGATCATTTATTTTTCCATAATGAGGAAATGTATAATACTGGACTTTTTCATGGCCTTGCGCCAAGATCGTAAGGGTAGAAACCCAACATAATCATGGTTAACGACCACACATAGTTGTGAAAAAATCTAGCATCATGTTCATGCATTATTTCAGTTAATTCATGAGACTTCATCACTTTACACAATGCATTGGAGAGATGTATAATTCCAGGCGCACCTGTCACATCATTTCAAGTCCAATACATTCCTCATATGTCTTCACATGGTCTCATATTCATAGGGTCTTATACTTATATTCTTATTCAATAATCCTTTTTACAGAAATGTTCATAACTAGAATGGATCATTCCAAAAATTTAAATAGAACTAGACTTGTTAGCTTCATATTTTACCGTTATGTGCATGAGATAAAACAACATACTCTTTCACATATAATAAGAACTAGTACACATAAAATAATGTGTTGTTAAATGAAATAACAACTCTTTTGCTTAAAACCTTAATAATTTGACCTTCTATGTTTTTACTCATTTAATCCATGAAATCTTAATTGTTATATTAAAATATTAAAACATAAACTTAAAGGAATAGAGGCATTTCTTTTGAAACAATTGGAATACAAAGTGTGGATTATTACTTGTGAAGTGTTCATGGATAAAAGAAATATTTAAACATGTGAGCTCTTGCATGAATGTATATTTATGCTTGAACATGAAAACCATTATACCACCTACTTGAGAAATCAAGTTTGAAATGTATTCATGTGGTTTTGAAAATTATGGAGAAGGGGTTTTCATATACATAGAGTGTATGTTTGGGATCTTCATGTCCCAAAACAAGATTTAATAAATTATTGCAACTATTTAATTCTTCATAACCATGATTTAAATCAATAAGGATAGGTTTTGTGAAATCTCAGTTGTAATATATTAATATATACTTTTACATATATCCATACATACATGAATTTTAAATAAGGGTATACTTCAAAAAACCTGAAGAACTAAACCCCTTGCATGTGTTTTATGTTTCGAGAACAACACTTAAAAACAAAATATCACCTTTCAAAGATCATAAACCCAAAATGGTTTGATGTATATATATATATATATATGAATATATATACTTTTTGTTTTGAAATTCTAAAACGGTTTAAGATGAAATTATATATACATATATCCGTGAGGAAAAGAAAATATATAAGAAAGTTTTGCATATGGAAATTGGAGCATGAAACCTCTTGCATGTGTTGAATACTCAAAAAAATTTAGAAAACCCAACTTGAGTTGTGATTTAGAAGTGATATAAAATTTTATGTATATATATACATATGGAACCGCATATTCATTACGATATAATAGTTTTACAACGATGAAAACATAACAAGTTGATCCCTTACCTGACTTCGGGTGTGCAAAAGGGATGGGAAAGAAATGTTTTCATGTCGAGAGGAAGAAAACTAGTAATTTCATGTGTAAAAATACCAGGTTTATATAGGAGATATACATATATTTCATAGATATAACATATCATAAATAAAATATAAACAAAGACTTAAAACATGACTGAGATAAAACAACCCAACATGTTTCTTAAAGAGAGATCTCAAAAACAAATGGTGATTATAATACATACACATACTTAAAGCTTGTGGAAAACCAAAACTGAAACAAATGAAAGTAAACTGAAAAAAATTAAATAAAATAAATAAAGGGAATTAGGGAGGATTCTGTGGGTAGAAGTCAAGGTTGTAGGACCATAAAATACCAGGGAATACACGAAGGGGGAGAAGATAAAGAAGAAGGGGGAGGAATAACCAGTGGGTGGCCACTGGTTTGAGCGCGATGGGTAAGACGACGCGGAAGAGAAAACTGGGGAAGAAATGGATAGTTCAGATCGCTTGAGTTTTGATCGGATGGCTGGGAGGAGTCTATGGTTTTAAAAAAAGAAGATCCTTTGAGATTAGATCTTGAATAAGATGGACGAATAAGGCAAGGCGTGGGATTTAAAACCGAGTGAACGGCCATGATTAGATCTCATGTTTATTGAACGGATCATAAAAACATTGTAGCACTCCGCGATCGCTGGGGTTTGAAGGCGAGATTGGGATCGATGGCCCAGATCACGCATGACACGATCCAATGGCCCAGATCATGGTTCTACCAAAAAAACGCTTCCCACATCGAATTGGGGAGGCGCATGTGGCTTACTTATAAGCCCGAGGCTCCGATACTCACCTTAGATATCACAACACCCACAGAAGGGAGCCTTACACACGGGCTCCCCCCCCCCCCGCAGGCTTTGGTCTACCTATGCTCTGCCAAAACCTCACGCCACTGTGGAATGCTCAAGTGCTCCTGCTCTCCCATGCGCCCTTCGGGGTACCCATGCTCAGCCGACATTGGCTTTGGTTGAGGGCAAGGCTCAGCCACCTAGTCTGAGCCACCTCCCTCAGCCCAGCTATAAAGGGCTGGACGATTAGGTAAATATTTTTTTATTAACCCAATTTTCAAAATAACCATCTATGAAAAAAAACATAATATCTTTACTTCCATAAAATTTGATTTATTCATAACTTTGGATATTTAAAATACACAAATCAGACTATATAACTTTTTATTAATAAAAGTATTCATTAAAAAAATGTTTTCATATTCAAAAACAAAACACATATTTTTCACTGAATTAAAGTGGAATTATGTATCAAAATGTTAAGGTTTCAAATTTCATGTATCCAAAGATAAGATAAATTAAAAGTGTTCAATTATGGGACTCTAAAGCAATCAATAACTTAAAACATTTCAAATTGATTTTATACGTAGAAAAATCATTACATATTACATTCAAAAAATAAATATTTATAATTATCATACAGGAGATCAATTTATAAAACTAGAATTGTCTAAAATATTTGAAAATTAAAGGAAAGTTCTTGAAATAAGTTTTGAAATCATAAAATATAGATAATAGTTAATGACTTTAATGTATATTTGAAATACTTCAAAATTTTCAACATTCGTAATTAATTAAACTACAATTCCCAATGGATAGATTTATAGCTGTTGTAAATTCAACGGTCACCTAAATAGAAATGGTTGAATTTTAGGTCTTATAAAAGCGTGATTAGGGCATTCCAACTTCAAACACCGAGAAACAGAAAATGGTGCTCTTCATCCCTCTAACTCTTAGTACGATTATTTCGGTTCTCATTATAATGTTCTTAGTCATGGAAGATCCGAAGGAAATCCACTACTTTCATGGATTGTTCGTGGTGATGTGGGGTCTACCAGTGATCCTGATTGGCTTACTTATAGGAATTTCTAGTTAATTATGGTCCTTAGTACTTTATTTCATGTATCCATTTTCAGTGTTTTGAATGAATAAAGTCTTGTTTTTTTATTGTTTTTTTGCTGGCATTGCTTATATAAAAAGGAGATTAAGAAAAATTTAATAATTTAAACTATTATTACTATAAAAATTACATTTGGGGTGTCACATTATCCCCTCATTCAAAGAATTGCACTCTCGCAATTCTATTACACCCGTAAGAAACTACCAGCAAAACTAGAGAGACTTATGCTCGAGGTTCCCTCCTCTAGGACAACCATTGTGGATAATCCGTTGATGTTTCTAGGTGGGTCCCAAGATTAACACCCAGATCCTCGATCTCCTTGGCCCATATACACCATGATTAGTTAGGGTAAAACCTATGTATAAAGCATTTAGTTTTCCATAGAGTGTCATGGGAAGTGTGGAGGTTAGAGATTTGGGAGTGAGCTACCTCTCTATAAATCTCTCGGACCACCTCTCGTTTGAACACTTCAAATTCCTAAATCATTCGATACATACTAAAACTCAAGACCTAGAACAGATAGGTTGCTCGGGTGTCACCCTCCAAGGAATCTTCATGAAACTTCTCCAGGTCTAGGTTATTCTCGAACAAGGTGATGTAAAAGAAGATACCTTCATGTTACTCCCCTATCCACATGTACTCTTCTAGTTGTGCAGTTGCTATGCAGCAATAAACATGCGATTTCCCTGGTAGGTTCGAAGGATGTTTGGGCTAAGGGATACTTTATAAATATGTTTGCAAGACAAGCACAGGTTGGAAAAAGGGCAGTAGTATTCTAAACATGTCTTGGTGGTTATGGATTCTAGAAATTCAGTAGGGAGTGATAAAAGGTTGATCGATGAACTCACGTTTTCCATCTGAAAAACAAGGGACAAGTTTTACTTGTTAAAGTGTAACCAGATTACAATAGGGAAATCAATTTTGTAGAAACATAATTAGATACCAACACATAGAACATAACATGATTCATTTAACAAGGTTTGTAAACTAGAGGTGTTACATAATCATCGTGATGTCTTTTCACGAGTACTACCAGTGTTGGTAATTTCCCTGGTTCCCAGTCAAATGAATCCCCAAGGCGGTTCCAAATGATTTGATCTCCTGGGTCCAGAAGCAACATAGGAAACTAGGATCAAACCCATGTGGACATCTATGGTTCAGGGTGAGGAAGGAATGATGGGTATGAAGTTGGGAAACATCATCATGAACTATATGTCGATAATGTAAACAATTAGGCTCGTTCCTGAGAGCTTCAAAGTCCATAACTTGACCACAGAGACCGTAGGTCAAAATTTGACAAAGATATGATGCTCGGAGGTCACCACCATGTGAGGAATCTTGGAAGTCCTCTCGAGATGAAGCATTTTTAGCTAGGTTAAAACAATTAAATAAACCCTCAAAGTATTTTCCTTGTTGTCCATAGAACAGAAATTGGGTATGCAGCATAAAAATACTGGCGAGGCCAACTCCTCGGTGAATTTGGAGTACAAAAGGAGAATCGGATACATGGTTGATGGTTTTTCATGATATACGGATATTTTCAAACGTCTCATAGTTTTCCGCACATGAATTTCCCACTATAGTCTCTAATACTTCGGTTGGAAGAGACACAAGGTGTGATTCATCAGCCATCTGAAATACTGAGAGGGATTTTCTTAGTATGATGCAATTAAGTAATTTATGATTGATCTAATTTTTCAGATTTTTCCTAAAACAATCCTCAGATACTAACTTTCACGACCCCAACCCCAGAAGTCTGAAATCAGTGCCTGAAACATGGTGTGCAATTTTATTCATAAAAACAGGCTTAAAAATTACACATCTTGTCCCAATATAGAGGATCATCTCAGTTTAGGTTCTTGGAAAATCAGACGCTGCTGAAGCACTTCTTTTGAAAAAATAATTTGGCTAAGCTTCAAATTGATGTCATCACAAAGAGCACTTAAGGCTTGGGCAAAACTACTAAAACCTGTAAAACATAAAATAAAATGTAGTGTGAGCATAAAAATGACCAGTAAAGGGTTTTAAAACATTTGAAGAAAATTCCTTATTTTAAAAATAACCACCTTGAAAATAAATATAAAACATTTTTTTAAGAGGATGATATTGCATCTCAAGGCACACCATCTATATTTTTTTAGGATACTTGGAGACATTTCTTTTTCAAAAGGCCATTTTCATAGAAGATAATTATGCTTTCTACAAAAAATGAATCAGAGTGTGCATGTGTATGTAAGAAATGATATGTGCATAATTCATAGCTTAGTCAAACCAACTCCAAAAGCATTGTTGAGAGTATAAGAATTCATATCATGATTCATTAGAGCACAAAAATATATTCATATAACATTAACATTACATACTTTTCCCTTGTGTAACTTTCCATTTTCACACTTGGTTATGCCTTATTATTTCACTTCCATCATCATAAAATATTCTTAATTAACGATCCACAATCCCTTGGTTGATCATTTATTATTCCATAATTTGGAAATGTATAATACTGGACTTTTTCATGGCCTTTCACCATGATCGTATGGGTAAAAACCCAACATAATCATGGTTAACTACCACACATAGTTGTTAAAAAATCTAGCATCATGTTCATGCATAATTTCACTTAACTAATGAGACTTCATCACTTTACCCAATGCATTGGAGCGCTGTATAATTTTATGCACACCTGTCACATCATTTCAAGTCCAATACATTCCTCATATGTCTTAACATGGTCTCACACTCATAGGGTCTTATACTTATATTCTTATTCCATGATACTTTTTACATACATGTACATAACTAGAATGGATCATGCCAAAAATTTAAAAAGAACTAGGATTGTTGGATTCATATTTTATAGTGACGTGCATGAGCTAAAACTACATACTCTTTCACATGTAATAAGAACTAGTACACATAAAATAATGTGTTTCTAAATGAAATAACAACTCTTTTACTTAAAACCTTGAGAATGTGACCTTGTATTTTTTGACCCATTTAATCCATGAAATGTTAATTGTTAAATTAAAAGATTAAAACATAAAATTAAAGGACTAGAGTCATTTCTTGTGAAACAATTGGAATACAAAGTATGGATTATTTCATGTGAAGTGTTCATGCATAAAAGAAATATTTAAACATGTGAGCTCTTGAATGAAAATATATTTATGCTTGAACATGAAAACCATTATACCACCTACTTGAGAAATAAAGTTTGATATGTATTCATGTAGTTTTGAAAATTATGGAGGAGGGATTTTCGTACACATAGAGTGTATGTTTGGGATCTGCATGTCCCAAAACAAGATTTAATAAATTCTTGCAACTCTTGCATTCTTCATAACCATGATGTAAATAAAAAAGTATAGGTTTTCTGAAATCTCAGTTGTAATATATTTATTTATACTTTTACACATAACCATACATACATGAATTGTAAATAAGGGTATACTTAAAAAAACATGAAGAACTAAGCCCCTTTCATGTGTTTTATGTTTCAAGAACAACACTTAAAAACAAAAGTTCACCCTTCAAATATCATAAACCCAAAATGGATTGTTGTATATATATATATACATGAATATACATACTTTTTGTTTTGAAATTATAAAATGGGTTAAGATGAAATTATATATACATATATCTATGAGGAAAAGAAAATATATAAGAAAGGTTTTCATATGGAAATTGGATCATGAAACCTCTTGCATGTGTTGAATACTCAAAAACACATTTAGAAAACCCAACTTGAGTTTTGATTTAGAAGTGATATAAAATTGTATGTATATATATACATATGGACCCACATATTCATGAGGATATCAGAGTTTTACAATGATGAAAACATAACAAGTTGATCCCTTACCTGACTTCGGGTGTGCAAAAAGGATTGGAAGGAAATGATTTCATGTCAAGAGGAAGAAAACCAGTAATTTCGGCTGTAAAAATACCAGGTTTATATAGGTGATATACATATATATAACATATCATAAATAAAATATAAACAAATATTTAAAACGTGACCGAGATAAAACATCCCAACATTTTTCTTAAAGAGAGAGCTCAAAAATAAACAGTGATTATAATACATACACATATATAAAGCTTGTGGAAAACCAAAACTGAAACAAATGAAATTAAACTGAAAAAAAAATAAAGGGGATCAGGGAGGATTATGTGGGTAGAATTATAGGTCATGGGACCATAAAATAGCGGGGAATACATGAAGGGCGATAAGATAAAGAAGGAGGAGGAATAAATAGTGGGTGGCCACTGGTTTGAGTGCAATGGGGAAGATGACGTGGAAGAGAAAACTGGGGAAGAAATGGATGGTTCAGATCGCTTGAGTTTTGACCGGATGGCTAGGAGGAGTCCATGGTTTTAAAAAAAGAAGAGAAGTCGAGATTAGATCTTGAATAAGATCGGATGGATGAGGAAAGGCGTGGGATTTAAAACTGAGTGAAGGGTTGTGATTAGATCACATGTTAATCAAACGGCTCATAAAAAACATTGTAGCACTCCGCAATCACTGAGGTTTGAAGGAGAGATCAGGATCGATGGCCCAGATCACACGCGATGTGATTTAATGGCCCAGATCACGTTTTGCCCAAAAAATTGCTTCCCACATCCAATTGGGGAGCCGCGTGCGACTTCCTTATAAGCCTGAGGCTCCAATACTCACCTCATAAATCACAACACCCACAGAAGGGATCCTTACACACGGGCTCCCCCCCCCCCCCCCCGCAGGCTTCGGCCTACCTATGCTCTGTCATGGCCTCGCACCGTTGTGGGGTTCTCAAGTGCTCCTGCTCTCCCATGCGCCCTTCAGGGTACCCATGTTCAGCCGACCTTGGCTTGGGATAAGGGCTAGGCTCTGCCACCTAGTGTGAGCCACCTCCCTCAGCCCAGCTATAAAGGGATAGCCAATTGGGTTAATATTTTTTTATTAACCCGATTTTCAAAATAACAATCTATAGAAAAAACAGAATTTCTTTACTTTCATAAAATTTGATTTATTCATAACTTTGGAAATTTAAAATACACAAATCAGACTATATAACTTTTTATTAATAAAATTATTCTTGAAAAAAATGTTTTCAAATTCAAAAAAAAACACATATTTTTCTTTGAATTAAAGTGGACTTATTTATCAAAACTTTATAGTTTCACATGTCATGTTTCCAAAGATAAGCTCAATTAAATGTGTTCAATGATGGGACTCTAAATCACTCAATCACTTAAAACATTTCAAGGTGATTTTATAAGTAGAAAAATCATTACATATTACTTTCAAAAAATAAATATTTATAACTGTCATATAAGAGATCAATTTATAAAACCAGAATTGTCTAAAATATTTGAACATTAAAGGAAAGTTCTTGAAATAAGTTTTGAAATCATAAAATATAGATAAGAGTTAATGACTTTAACGTATATTTTAAATACTTCAAAATTTTCAACATTCGTAATTAATTAAACTATAATTCACAAGGTCTGTAATTATAGCCGTTGTAAATTCAACGGTCACCTAAATGGAAATGGTCTAATTTTAGGTCTTATAAAAGCACGATTAGGGTATTCCAACTTCAAACACCAAGACACAGAAGATGGTGCCTTTCATCCCTCTAACTCATAGTACGATTTCTGTAGTTTTGGTTATAATGTTCGTAGTTGTGGAAGATCTGAAGGAAATCCACTACTTTCTTGGCACGTTCATGGTGATTTGGGTTCTACCGGTGATTGTGATTGGCCTACTTGTAGGAATTTTTGGTTAGTTATGGTCTTTAGTCCTTGTTTTCATGTATCCATTTCTAGTGTTTTGAATGAATAAAGTCTTGTTTTTTTATTGTTTTTTTGTAGGATTTGCTTATATAAAAAATGAAATTAAGCCAAATGTAATAATTAAAACTATTATTACTATAGAAATTAAATTTGGGGTGTCACAATCAGGTATCCTCCCCCGTACTAGATAGACATAAACCATGACTCATATTTCTATGGGTTGTATCCCACTAATCCAAGGAGAACACACCTAATTAACTGACTATAGTGACCCATAATTTTTATGCATATATATTAAACCTTAATACATGATTATTCATTATATAAAACTGTAATTCACACCATAATCTTATAGGTCTAGTGCTTTTGGAAACTTTGACCCATAAACAACTAGTTCATAAATGATCTATATTGTTTCCCACAAAGCTATTCATTACAAAAACCCTTCATAGACACATAATTTCTAAAACCTTTCTTGATAAAATGGGGAAAATTAACATAATAAAGGTTGAGATCATATTCTTATTAAAGGTGAAGTAGAGAAATATTAATGACCACATAATAATAACTTGACTATAAGGGTGTGATAAAATGATCTTAACATTTAAAATTTATAGCCTTCATATTATAGATCATAATCATGATTTATGGAATAAATATTAGTGGTTCATAAGGAATAAATCATAAAATAATCAAATAACATAAGCCATGAGAGCATAAAATTGACATAATATATAGAATTATGGCATAAACATATAAATTAGTGAGCATGTATAAATATATATAGGTTCACTCTTTAATTTAAGGACATAAAATCAAGCCCTCGCATAAATTTATAAACATGAAACCTGGTCCACTCATGATTTTATGGACATGAAATCTAGGACCATGTATAAACTTTTTAACAAGAAAACTAGATTCATGCATAAAATTGTGAACATGAAATCTGGTTCATTCATAACATTTTTACCTCATTAGTTAACCATATTTACCAAATGACTTGGAGGGAGGTATAAGTCCCACTGATCACAAAATAAAGCCATATATATGTGTTTAATAGGATAATAAAATATTTAACATCTCAAAACACGTGAAAAGATATTAATTTCACAAAAATTTCATCAAAGTATGGCCTCTGGAATAGGGAATGAGTTTTATCAATGCCTTTTCATCATAGAAATAAACCATCCATAAAAAAAATAAGGATGTTATCATTGGATAATATCCCTAGTAAAGTTTATATATCATCAAAGTTTTTCATCTTATATAGAAAAATGATTTTTAAAGATCACTTGTAATAACTCATAGGTTAAATAAATTTTCCATTTTAAAATCACTTATCTTTTTAAAATATATGAACTTATAAATGAAAAAATTTGTTTGAAAATAAAATTTTAAAAATATAAAGGAATATTCAAATCCTTTAGGAGTGATTATGGTGGTAAAATATTTTCATGCTATATAAGTTTAAAAAAATTATTTTGTATTTTTGTCTGAAAAGACACAACATGCAGCAATTGGAAAATGAAAAAAAGATTCCTTTAGTAATATGTTTTGATAATTCAATAATGGATAAAAATAAATTTAAAAAATGTATGAGAGTAAAAAAAACATTTTTTGAAATTTTTTTTATAAATCATCGAAATGGATGAAAAATATTCCTTAGTTGATACTTAAACATAAGCAATCTCTAATAATGATGATATAGTGAAATAGACCCTTACCATTTTGGTAAATTTTGAATCATAAGCCCCATAAATGAAATAACTTTATATGGATAAATATTTCTGATAATTTTCATGAAAATAATCATAAAATACATTCATGGGTAGTATATACACCACATAAAAGAAACATGTAGTGTATAAGGCATATGTCCCATATAAATAAAAGTGAGAATAAAATCCCTTACCATAGGTCCGACTTCCTTCATACATGTTAGAAATTCATATATAATAAATATATATTTTTTATAAATATATTAAAAAAACATTACCATATATATAATACCATATATTATTTACTTATATACTTTTATCACCCATTTTTTATCAATTCTTTATTAAAATCACTATTTTGGATGATGTCTGCTTCATTTTTCACGTATGTTTTGGTCTGGTAGTTTTGGTCCTTATAATTTTATCATGGTTAAATCTTATCAAGAATTTAAATAATAATATAAATATAATATATATTAATTATATACACATTTTTATACATTTATAAAAGTAATATACGTAAAAATGAATTACACCATTCATGGACATAGTAGGTCGTATGTACGCATAAATGTTGTTTTCATTTTTTTAAAGATTAAATAAAATAATGGTAAATAATAATTCACATATTCAAGAATAATAATTATATCATATATATTCATCAAATCCATCCTACTTATCAAAAAAGTAAGATTTAAATGAAAAACAAATCACATCGCTTCTTGGAGGTGGTGGTCCACATGTATGCACGAGCTACACTATCATTTTCCAATGGTTTAAAAGTTAAGAAGGTAGATATTATATTTTTATTCTTTAAGAATAATTATTTAATAAATATCATATATAAAATTTAAACCATTCATTATCACCATCCATGAAATATTGTGATGGAAAATGAATTGTATCGTCATGTGGAGATGGTAAGTCATACGTGGGCACGAGTGATACTTTCACTTCCCATTTGATGGAATGAGGACAGATAAGTGTTGTTTAATATTCATAATAACATTTAAGAATATTTAGGATACTTAATTTATTATTATATTAATAATATAATATATTTATAGGAGGTAAAAGAAGAATAAAAAATAAATTGATCAATTAAGGTGATGCCTCTTCTTTGAAAGGACTCTCTTATATATCCTCTTAAGGTCTTTAGGTTTGGACTTTTGAGAAGAACATAACCTCTAAAATATTTATAATAAAGTTTAAAATATATTCTTATAGGGTTTTATTGATCTATAAGGCTTAAAGTGCTGTAAATTAGTGAGGTAAGGGGTTCTCTTTTATAATTGAGGTAAGGTGCACTTTTGGAATTTCACAAAAGATTAAAATATAATAAGACTATTATAGATCCAAATGTTTCCAAATTTTTTATAAATGAATATAAAATGAAATTTTAAACCCTAAATTATCCCATTTGTCTTTAATTATTATTTTTTTTTTTGATTTTTAAATAATTTAATAAAATATTATTTTCATAAAATATTATTATTGTTAATTTTAACACTGTTTATTAATTTAATTTTCATAATATTAAGGAAAAAGTCTAAATTATAAAAAAAATCAATTAATACATTCCCAAAATGTCATGTTAATCTATAAATTTTATGGATAAAATTAATTATCTAAAATTATAATAATAATGATATTTTTAATATCCTTTATTTTATTTCTTAATTAATTAAATAATTACTACGTCAGCGTTGTGTAGTCATTTTAAGTAATTATTTATTCACTAAAAACTGAAAATAAATTACCTTATGAACTTAAAAAAATTATATTTTATAATTATATTTATAGTTGAACATATCCTTTTTATAACCCCTTTTTAAAAATGTTGTAATTTTTAAAAACAAAAGTGTAACATGAATGCCTTTTCTTAAAAAAATACTAAAAAGGTCATAATATCATAAAAATGGCCATAAAATTCTATATAACCAAATATTATCTGAATATGGATGAAATGGTCTCATAAAATATGGTTGAATAAAGTGTTATGGTCATTTTATAGTCCTTATAATTTATTTTTAACCAAAATTATTCAAATTACCCTTACCATGGTAGTAAAATAGTTATAATTACTATTTATAATGGCCCAAAATAAAATTGAAATATTCATAAATTATGGAATAACTTATTCCAAATATAGAATCCACTTTTATTGATTCAATTCATATAAATGGGATAATTAAAATTAAAATTAATCTAATAAAATGCAATATAAAACAGTTGTCTTGAAAAATGTGTTTTTAAGCCCAAAAATCTACTTATACCAAAAGAAGGTATAATGATGATTAAAATGTAATTAATTATACTATATCTCATTAAATTTTTCTTAAGTTATTCTTAAATCAAATTAAAATCATATAGGGAATTTTTAAGATAAGGAAAATGATAGATGTATAAAAATCGGTATTTTTTACTATTCACTGAAAATTAATCTTTTTAGAAAATTATTAAAAAATCATTCTAAAATAATTTTGGCATTGTGAATTAAAAAAAATAAAATTATTTTTTCAAATAAATTTTATAAAACTTATATAAATTAATTTTGATATTCTTTCATAAGAAATGCCATTTTTGGAGAAAATATATTTTTGAAGAATAAATTGAATTTACTTAAAATTAAATGATTATTTACTAATAATTAATAAATATATTTATGTTGAGTTAGAGATTTATATATATATATATATCATAAATTAGTTAATCATATTCATAACCACTAAATTAACAACTAGTTATAATTTTCACATTAATTAATATCATTATAATAGTGATTCACGGTTCGTTTAAACTCGGTGTTCCATGTAACACAAGACATCGAAGAAATAAAATTATTTAAAGAGAAATATTTTATAAAATATTGGGTTTTTATATTCACCACCCCCTCCTTAATAAATTTTTTCCTTGTAATTTGAACTTGTGCTCGATAATCAATGGTTTGACATTTAAAAATCCCTTTGTGTAAACTCTCATTATATAAAGGGTTAATAAAACCTCCTATTGAAAATAGATAAAGGTAAGTTCGAAGGTCATATAGGATAACACATACCAAGTTTCAAAATAGGATAATATTATTGGTATGTGAACATATAGATATGGGAAAAAAGTAATTTCCATAGATATTTGATCACAAGAAAGTGAATGATTGTGAGAAAGATAACAATCACAAAAACATAAAAAATATATGTGGAAAAGACTATAAATTCATTGGAATTAAATGTTATAAGACAATATTTTTGTATTAAGATCCTTTTCCTATATTTTATGAATTCATTTTCCATCTATACGAGGAACATATAAAAATTTACATACTTTACAAGTATAATTTCATACTTTAATCAATTTCCACCAAAATCTCATTCTTTTCTCCAAACAATGAGTATTAAAGATGAATTTACCATGCCTAAATCACTAATATTATCATCTAATGGATGATATAATCCACAAATGGATAATAATATACTCCACCTATATTTAGATATTAACTAAAACTAAAATGGTTAGCATAAGTTATCCAATATGGATAAATTAATTAATTTAAAAACATCAATAATAATGTATATGGTTTAACATAATACAATACTTATGTAGATAATTATAAAACTTATCAAAGATATGCTTGATCAAATTCAAAACCCAAAAATTTAGTGAGAAATTAAATAACAGTCTAAAATAAACTTATCAATAACCACTAAAATTATCTCTTAATGTCACATACCTAATGAGTGAAACCTTGGTCATATATTCTCCTGAAACATGGTAATAACCTTAATTACCATAAAACCTTAATGAAAACTTTCATGGTTCCAAAAATTAACATTATCATTATTCCTAAAACAAAATACTAGACTATTGAATATATTACATAAATCCAAAATGAAATAACCTTCATCAAAGATAACCTAAATAAAATTTTCATCAATTCATTACTCAATACTATCCAATTTACTTTATCAACATGAAACATCCTGGATCATTTTCCACACACTAGTTCCTAGTGTCAGTCAGTCATATGACCTCAAGAGAACCTCCTCATATGCCAGAGGCTGCCAAATATCAATGAGGGTCTAATATCAGTCATGGGTAGACTATACCCTCTTTTATATGAGTAATACAGCAGCGAAAAATAAATAATTAGAAAACGAAACCATGATATAACATAACCATAAATAGAATAGTACCAAGTTCATAGTATAACCAAAAACTGGATATACAATATCAAAACTAAACTATAAAACATTACATGATAATGTACATTCCAAGTGTCAAAATTAAAACTCAAAAGTGAAGACACTAAAACTCCCAAACAGGTCATGAACCATGTTTGGTTCCCACATCCATGCTCCATCCTGACTCATCCACCTAACACAGGGTCATTTCCCTTATCTTGTCCTATAACCATGAAATCTATTTGGGTACTGATCAGGAAGCCCAATTAGGGTGTGAGTACAACTCAGTAGGCCACCACCAATAGTGTCTAAAACAATATCTAGTCTATATAATGTGTTTACATTTGTATAAAAAAATAATTATAATGAATAAGTAAATAGTTATTACATTATTAATTAGTCTTTATTTAACCATATAAATCCTTGGGTACTCATAGACTCTTGTATCTCAATATCTACTTTAGATCATGTCGGAGCCCAATGTATGTCCAAGGGACATCATATCTCATAATTCCATTGTTACCATTATTTAATTTTCACAATATAATGACCATGTTCCCAATATTTAATTCATACTTTAATTATCTACATCAATTTCATCACTAATTCAACAATTAGTAAAATACCACTATTACCTTAGTTATCTCAAAAATTAACTATGGATGTCAATAATATTAATTAATTTGACCATTAATTAACCACATCAAATACATTAATTATTTCTAAAATTAATTGACTACTTCAATTATTTTAGTAAACACAAAAATTATCTTAGTACATCAATTTAATTACTAATTCAATAATTAGTTTATCTCATGATTCCCCTTAATTAATTCTCCAATTATTTATTGGGTCAATCACATTAATTAATTCATCAATTAATTAATCAATATTCACAACTCAAAATCTCATAATTAATTCTACAATTAATTATCTAAATCAACAACTCTTCATATCATAATTAATTAATCAATTAATTAACTCAAATAATTTATCCCAAAATCTCATAGTCAATTAAATAATTAATTATCTAAATATATAATCTCAAAATCCCCAATTTCACATCAACTCATTTAATTAATTCACAAAATTAATTAGTCCATTAAGGAAATTTATTTCTAAAAATATAATATAAATTCTATAATTCTATACACAAAATTTAAATAAATACAATGGGATTTTAATTATAGACCACGTACCTCAAGTTTGATGAAGAATTCTCACCAACAAGAAATCCCCAAAATTTGTCAAACACAACAACGTTGAACGAGATCCAAATCTAAAACCTAAATCAATATAGAATAAATCATGATCCTTAAAATATAGATATATATCTACAATCCAAGATCTATATCTAATAAAAAATATATGAATAACTCTTTTCAAGGATGGGATAAGAAAGGAGAAAGAATGGGAAACTGATGGGACAGAATCCCTTACCAAGAGGGGTTTATATCTATGATATGGTCTTTAAATCACAAATAACGGAGGTTTAAAAGGCTTGAAATCCATCAAAAGGGATCCAAAATCTTTAAATAGAGGCTTTGGTCTAAGGGGGTCGAATTGGGATTAAAATTGGGGTTTGGGTAATTAAAAAAATAATATTTGGGTTAAATTAATTATCGTACACGGTTTGCTGGGCAGTAGCACATCATTTCCCCTAACTATGTGACTAAAGCATGTTCCATATTTTTAGGGGTGAACGGTTACTACTAAAAGGGTGCATGGTTTGATAAAACATGCACCAATCATGAAAAACCCTACTATCTAGGATTGTACGATTTTTTGTGCTGGGGAACACGGTTTTTCTAACCCTGCACCAACTGTGTACTACCCCTTTTTCTTACATTTTTCTAAATTTTCACCCAAACTCACCCCAAAGAAAAATCCAAATGAAAAGTACTCAACACATGGAAAAAATAGTACCTTAAATCATGCTTGATTAAAATCCAAAAAATTTTGGGATCTTATAATCTCTCCACCTTATAATAGATTGTACTCGAGTTGCACTTCCAAGAATATCTCAGAATATAAGACAAAAATATTGGGCCTTTGAGACCTCATATCAGATTCCCTTTCACATATTTCCTCATGTAAACATCTATGTTGACACAATATAAAAACTATCAGCATGATTTTTTCATAACACTTTCTCACTACAATCTTACACATGAATCAAGTTCTCCTAAATGGATACATCTATCTCAAGTTCAACATCATCCACACCAAACACATGAGAAGGGTCAGGGTGATACCACAAAAGTTGTGAAACATTAAAGACGTCATACATAGCATTGTATTTCTGTAGAAGAGCCAAATGGTACACCACCGGCCCAATTCTCTCCACAACCTTAAACAGTCAAATGAACATGGGCGCCAGCTTTCCCTGTCTCAATATCTTGTGGTGACCCAACCTAGGAGACACCCAGAGGAATACACAATCACCCTCTATAAACTCTAGGGATCATTGAAATATATCAGTATATAGATTATTTATACACTAATCCATATCTGTACATTTTTGAATCAGTTTCACCTTCTCTAACATCACTCTCATGAGACATTGTCCCAATAACACTGAATCACCTACCTTTATCCAACATAGAGGTGATCTACATGGCCTACCATAAAGAGCCTCATATCGTGCCATCTGTATTGTATCCTAATAACTGTTTTTATAAGATAACTCCACTAAGGCTAGGTGCTTCTCCCAAGACCCACTGAAGTCTATAACACAACCTCAGAGCATATTCTCAAGCACTAGTATAGTACGCTCTGACTTCATGTCTATCTATGGGTGTAAATCCATACTCATAAAAACTTGTATGCCAATAAACTTCTATAATAACTTTTATAAGAACATAATAAAATGTGACTCACAGTATGGAAAAATATTTCCTGGCACCCCATGTAGATGTACTATCTCCTGAACATATAGTTCTCCCAACTTCTCCACTGAGAAAGTCTCTTGTATAGGAAAGAAATTTACTAACTTTGTTAGTTGGTCCACAATAACTCAAATAGTGTCATTATTCTAAGGCAACCTCGAATGACCTAAAACAAATTACATGCTAACTTCATCCCACTACTATTATGGAATATGTAATGGATTTAGTAAACCACTTGGTTTTTTATGCTCATCCTTCACCTGTTGTCAGGTGTAGCATCATGTCATGAACACTGCTATCTCCTTTTTCATTCCCAACCACCAAAACTATCATTTTAGGTCACAGAACATTTTGATCACACCTAGATTTATCACCCACTTTGAGGCATGAAACTCATGAATCATCTCCTCTCACATAATCTTAGTCAAAACAACCCAATTTCTGACATAGATGACCTCATCCTCATCTATGATCCAATATGAAGGTGAATCCCCACCTTCAAAGATTTTCCTCAATTCCAAACACTCTGGATCCTCATACTATATATCTCTAATTCAGATCAAAATCTTCAACTCCACTGATACTAATTCCAAATTCACCTGCTCCTAACTCTTTCTAATCACAATGTGCATCTCATCCAACAAAGTCTAATCTTCCACTTAACACTAGACTCCTAAACTTCCTGAGTCTGAGTTTTCTAGTTCAAAGATTCAGCCACACTATTTACCTTCATGGGCATATATGTTAGCTAAAAATCAAAATATTACATATACTCAACCAATATCCACTATCAAAGATTCAAATATCACTATGAATAGATATATTTCAAGCTCTTATGGTCTTTATACATAGTAATTTTTTTTTGCAATAGGTAATTTCACCAACACTTTAAAGCATAACCCATATATTCCAAATTAAGTTCATGCATAGGGTAGTTCTAATCATGTGGCCTCAATTTATGAGAACCATACACCACAACTCGAAATTCTTGCATCAACACAGCTCCAAGTCCAATCCTAGAAACATCACAATACACCGTGTACTCCTCACTTGGCTCAAGTAGGATCAAGATCAGTGCTGATTTCAAGCACTTAATCAAATCCTGGAAATAACTCTCATAATATTATGGCAATTCAAACTTTATCCCCTTCTTTTCAAATCCCAAAAGTGACACTACCAAATGAGAAAATCTCTGAATGAATCTCTGATAATATCTTTCCACCCCCATAAAACTATGGATAACGAATATGTTCTTGGTCTGCTCCAAAGAGGCCACTACCTGAACTTTATATGGGTCCACTAACACACCTTCCTCTAAAATTATGTGACCCAAGAAGTGTACATGATAAATCCAAAACTGAAACTTAGATAGCCTGGTGTATATTCTATGATCTCTCAGTGTACTCAGGATGCTGTCAAGATGTTTGGCATGATCATCATGAGTCTTGGAGTACACCAAGATTTCTTCCACAAACACTTCCACAAACTAATCCAGGTGCATATAGAAGATCCTATTCATCAAGGAAATAAAATTTGTGGTGCATTCGTCAACCCAAATGGCATTATGAAGAACTCATATAACTCATATCTACATATGAAATCATTACTCTATATATTAGAATTCTGAAATCTCAACTGATGATACCCTGATCTGAGGTCTATCTTGGAAAAGAAACAAAATCCCCACAACTGGTTTAAAAAATCATCAATATGCGGAAGAGGATACCGGTTTTTCACTGTCATCCGGTTCAACTTCTGATAATCAACACATAAGCACAAATTCTTGTCAACCTTCTTAGAAAACAAAAATGATGAACCCCAACAATACATAATCAGATGGATAAATCCACTATCCTATAACTCCTGCAGCTGAGTCTTGAGCTCTTGAAGCTCTATCGGTGCCATTCTATATGATGGAATAGAAACTGGATCAGCACCCAACATGATCTCAATGGTGAATTCCACATCTCTATCAGGAAGTATCCTTGATAAGTATTTAGAAAATATATCATAAAATCTATCCACTATGGGTGTAAAGACATCCCAATTTATACCTTCATCATTAAAAAATATACTAGCAACCTGTTTTGTGATCTCTCCTAGTTGATGAATAATTTCCCCTACTCGGCTTTTCTGGATATCCCACTCTCCATGGTGAAAATAGTTTTCATCCATTGGAGACATAAAATTTACTCTCTTGTAGTAAAACTCAATATGGACTCGGTATCCTACTAACCAATCTATTCCGAAAATTAGTTCAAAACCTGACATGTCAAGAATAAAAATATCCCACAGAAAATGATACTCTCTAACCTTGAGAGAATATCCCTTGCACAATAAAATGTCTCCCGACCGTACTCTCATAGGTGTGTCTATCATCAACACTCTTCCCATGAACTCTAGCACCAGGCTCAAACCGTTCACAATTTTTGTATAAATAAAGGAATTAGAGGAACTTGTATCAAATAAGGAACTATCTAAAGTAGATGGTATGATAATAGTACCTCTCACTATCAACGGTCCAACCTCTCTCTTTAAAAGTGTAGGTTTCACTACATGAAACTATCCTACCCCTCTTCCTTGTGATGCAGTCTAACTACCCTTAGTTACACCACTATGTTGATATCGGTTCTCTTTCCTAGAAGTACCTCATACACCAACTCTACTAGTAGAACTTCAACTTCCATATTGATATGGTGAAGAAGATACCCTTCCCACACCCTAGTTCTATCTTGATCATGTATCACTGCTCATCAGTAGATAGGTCATGAAAAAATTCTTGAGATATTTCATCTTGACACAAGACCAACACTCCATTGGTGGTCAAGGTCACTATCTTAAAGAAGATTCTCAATCTACCACACTGGTGATAGATCACTCGAGTAATATCCTAAGAAACTGATCCCTCTATTTTTGCACCTCGCTTCCCACTACCCTGATAGATAAAATCGTAGAAACACTTCCTTCTCTTAGGAGTTTCACCTCCTAATCACTCAACTATAACTATATTTCTTGCAATGGAATCCTTCATTTGGTGCCCCTCAGATATGAGAGCCTGATCCACCACCTCAACAAACTTCTTTAACTGAAAAGGTTAACTTGGGACTTAATCTCACATTTAATCACATAATAGAAATTCCTTATCATAGTTGTCTCATCCCCTACCAATGTTGGAGAAAATAATTTAAAATATATAAATAATCTAGCATAGTCCATCATAGATATACTTCACAGAGTCAACCTGATGAACTCATTATATCTCTCTTTACTTAGTGTATCTGGATATAATTTCTCCAGAAACTTCTCCAAGAATTCCTTCTATAGCATACCATTACCCTATCTAGTTTTCACCTGAATGTCCTGCTAGTTCTTCATGGATCATCATAGAATATAAGCATCCAACTTGACCCTCATCTCATCTAGAGTATCTAAATGGTCAAGTATTATCTCGATGAACTCAACCTAGAATTCAACTCCGTCAGTTCTACCCTCTCTAGTAAAATTCATCAGGTGCTGCAAATAAAACACCATATTCAGATCAGACATACTCTTCACAACCCACTCTAGGTCTCTTTACATAAGATGAATTGAAGTGGTTTATGTTCTCTCAAAAATAATCCTCGACATCCTCACCTGACACAATTTGTGCCTTAGGTTCTACCATTGGAGGATCATCCCTAGCCATGTACTATGGTCATCCTTTCAAAAAGTGTCTTGATGGAGGCATGCTCTCTATAATGTCAAATACACACCTTAGGACATAGTTCACAACATTGACACATTTATCTAAAAGGAAAAATACAAAAAGGCACAATAAGTAATTTCCCAAAACCCTTCCACATGGTCAAAATTGAGGCACTATCACTACCCTTAACCATCCTACACATAGGTTTGGGTTAACAAGGGTAAATGCATTCTCGTTATTCAGGTTTATCATTTATACACCAACTTATTCTTATCTTACATCATTTTTCAAATTTTCTCAATTTCATATTAGGAACATTTTCAATTTAATTTCACAAGAAAGGAAAAATAGTTTAATTTTAACAACTTAACCATAACCCGTTTTTATATCTGTGCCTACACTATAAGAAAAGGGCCAAATAGCAATGGTTTTTTTATTTGGTAGGAGTTTAAATTGGTGCTACAAGGTTCTATGATGGTTTCAAAAAACCATTTCTAAATCATGTGTCAACATCTAATACAGGGCAATTTCTTCCATTTAGCAGTAGTTTATGTTAGTAATCGTAGAAAGCGTATTTAGAAGTGGTTATTCCCATTTTTGTAGTAGTTTTTTGGCAGGTGAAAAATGGTGATTTAGTAGCAGTTAAAACCGCTTCTAAATCAAAAAAATCCCCCATAGAACATCGCTAAACCGATTAAAACCACCACTAAATAATAGTGCATCGTATTTAGCGGCGGTGTTAACCACTCCAAAAAAGAAAAATACATCTTATAACAATGGTTTTAACTTCCTTGAATAAAAATATTCCATATATAGTAGTGGTTTTAACTATCTTTAAATGTTTATTAACAAAAAATGACAGCTACAGTTCTACATCCCCAGAACTTCCCTGAAAAAAAATACAAACCAAGTGTATTGCCTATCAGTAGAACATAAAATCCCTATTAGAAGCACATGAAATCACACATATATAATAAATATGGAATCCATAAACATTTATATTAGTTCACATACAACCATAAATTATTTCAGATCTATTTCACAAATAATAAATTAAAAAATCCTCTCATTCCATATTATTCCAAAACATAAAAAAGACCAGTAATCACTACCATATAAACTCTACTCCTCACTCTCTCCATCTCCATCTTCATCTTAATATCTATGTCCTACTAAGATCATATATAAGACAGTTATATTGAAAATTAAATAGTGTTGTATATTTATATTTCACATAAAACCAATAAAAAAATTTCACTAAATGATTTTAAAGTTATGTGATTTACCTTCTCACCATCAGTCATCGATGTAATATCACCGGGGACAAATCTGGTCATATTCTAATATAAATTAACCAACACATTCAATATCCACTTTTGTTCTATAGCATCACCAATGAAAAAGTGTAAAAACATCTATAAAAGAGATTCGTTTTGAAAATATTAGAATTTAATAACATAATGACATTCAATTACACCATAATGTATTAAAATTGCCTTTTTTGTGAATCAAAAACTTTATTTTTCCAAGATGAAGGAATATATGTCCAATCATCATACATAATCAAGAGGGTATCTAGCTCCTCTTAAATTTGGCCTAGAATCTAGCCAAATAATCCCACAATGCCATCCATAGGGACCCCATTACAGTCAAATGGACAACTATCTTTAGTCCGTTCGGATTCCAGACATCAGAACGTTTCATATTTTTCTCCATAGTAGTATTGTTTTCATATTTTATGAAAAACAATTATTATAATAAAAAATTGTAATAACATTATTCATATTAAGTTTTTTACATATAACAGTCACCCTCTAATATCCTCACAAAGAACTAAGAGTGTCAGTTTGCCTCACTATTGATGGTCGAATAGTATCAATATAACTCTTCCTCCATGGAATTCTTGACATTTAATCAAATAAAAGTAACTTTTGAAAATATATTTCAAATAATTCATGCATAAAAAAATTAGAAATGATATCAGATGAAAAGTAATGACAAAAAAAATACATAACTATGATAATGAATGACTACACAAATGACATAAGTGGTTGATAAATAAATGGATACTGCATATACAATCATTTTCTCCTTCAATCATGTCATTTTCATTGTCCATAATTACTTCATATACTTCACCCACCCTTGAAAGAATAATATTTTCAATATCATAATGAAAAAATAAGTTAACTTCTTGTTGTTGATTGGATTCAATGTCAGAGGTAGAATCTTCCACTTCATCACCCATATCATACAAGTCACTTTGTTTTACATGAGAAAATATACTCCACCCTTCATCTATGATGCCTTCTACATAATATACCATTTTATCTTGTGATGATAAGATATACAGATCATGTAATTCATGTTCACCAACATCCATCAATCAAGAGAAGTTCATAGAAGTAAATTTCAAGTAATCACTTTTAACATCCCTAATAAAATTGACCTAATTTCATTCGAATAAAACAACTGAAAAATGCATGTGGTAGTTTAATTTTATAATATCAGTTAGCTTTACAGAGTATCCCACTTTAGAAAATTTAAATATACCATTATTATAGGTTTTCAAACCCTCCTCATGATCGACTGTACAAAATTTAAATCCATTCAAATTGTAAGCGTCGAACTTGCTTGTCAGTTTTAGAGGACCATGAACAAGAAACTTCAAATATTCTAAATAATAATATTGAGTATCAGTATTCATGATCGAAAAAAATTAATATACATTATTATATTTACAAAATATATGTTTCAACCTAGTATATGTATTGATTACAATATTTATGAACTTACACGTCATACAAACCATTCTACAAGCTCTTTATTAATAGATTTTCTTATATCTTTCTCATTTTTTGTTTGTACTCTCATTCATCTCTTTGTTTTTATCCTCAAATATTAAATAAATGGATCTAAAATTTCACTATTCATAATCACATATCTATGTGCTTGTGATAATTCCATTTCTATCAGTGTAATGAGCTCCTCCAAACTAATTGGCCAATAATAGGAATGATTTTTTATTTCCCATGTAGGTGAGATTGAGTCGATGTACTGTCAACACATGAAACTCAATTGAATCTTATCTCAATATCATCAATGTATCTATAAAAAAAGGTAAGACACCCCACTTCCAAATAGCCTTTAGAAAAAGAGCCTTCATGTTGAGATTAATTTTTCACGTATGATTTCCAATGCCTAAGATATCTTTGTAAATAAAAGAAAAAATAATAATTGTGTATTTAATGAAGTTTCAATAATTATTTAATTAAATTAAAAACATATAAATAAATTACCTCTCAATTGGATACATCCATCGATAATGTATGGAGCCTCCTAATTTATCTTCCTTAACCAAATACACAGTGAAATACATCATGATAGTAAAAAACAATAGAGTAAAGATCATCTCCACTACACAATGTCAAAACAAATCTCTCTTGAAGGTTGTATATATCAAATGGTTATAGATTTTTCCCACATAGTGTTTTGAAGAATGTCTAAAATTGGAGTACAACAGTAGTAACCTTTTCAGGTAATAATGTATGCAATGCCAATGGTAGTAGATGTTGTAACAAAATATGTGAATCATGACTTTTCAATACATGTAACCTATGATGCTTTAAGCCAAAAAAACATTTATATGTTACTTGAATTCCCATAAGATACCTTGAAATGTTTTTAAATTCTAATAAATGTATCTTTATCCCTATTTTTCATTGCGAAAATTTTCAAAACATGATTTCCATTCTCATCTGGCTAGAGATCACACTTTATGTTCATTTCTAGTATTTCATTCTAATCATTGAGATGATCCTTCAATTTTCCATGATCATTAAGAAATTTGTATATAAAATTTTCACAAAAATTATTCTCAATATGCATCACATTAAGATTATTCTAAAACAAATTAAATTTCCAATATATAAGTTTGAAGAATATACTTTTTTTCTTCCATTGTTGCCTTCCAATTTCACTTGACGATGAACTTTGAACTCATTTCCCACTATCATTCAAATGATACACCTTCCCAAATTCTGTTTCAACATTTCCAATTAGTGCCAATATTTCAAAACCTATCAACAACTTTGGAAGTGGTCTACGATCAATAGAACCATTGAATTTGGAATTGTTCAACCTAAATCTATGAGACGCATCGAGAAATCTTCGATGAAAAAAGAAGAACCATTTTCTACTATGAGGAAGTCATTTGGGCTCTAAATCAAAGTTATAAACAGGACAATCCAACCCCATTTAAGTGTTAAAACTAGCTAAATTCCCAAGTCTAGGGAAGTCACTAATAGTCCATAGTAGAGAAGCATTAATTTTGAACATTTTTCTAGAAGATTCATCATATGTATCAACATCATTTCTTCATAACTCTGTTAATTATTTAATTAAAGGATAAAAGTATACATAAATATCATTTCCAGTCATTTTTTTCTTGGAATAATCATTAAAATGATAAAATATTTTTTTCAAAAATATCCATGGATGTAGATTGTAAGGGATCAAAACAACTATCCAAATGCTATAACTAGTTCTCAAAGTCCCATATGGGTTTAATCCATCAATAACCAATCCCGATGGAACATTCCTACGATCAGATGATAATTATAGATTTAATTAATAAAATTTCTTCCATAATTTTAAATGTATTGGATGTCACATTAACCCATCATTTTTATTATCTATAGAATGTCACTTCATGTTTTCGGAGGTTTTTTATGCCCTGAATAATCTTTGAAATCGAGGATTTAAAGGAAAGTAACAAAAAACATTTACAGGTGTGTTTCTTATCTTCTTCTTCATGGTATCATGTTGATTTGTATTTCCAACATCACTCGTTAACTTCAATCTAGAAGAAGAACATTCTTTGTAATCTTGTCTTCTTGAATCCTCTCCCTAATAAAACATACCGTCATTAAGACACACGTGGATTTTTTTATAATTCAGAACAAGCTTGCTAACAAATTTTTTCATATCATAAAATGCCTCCGAAATATTTTCTTTCGGAAATGCATCACACAACAATTCCAATAACATGTACATCACCTTATTTGTAATTCTACATAGGAATTTGATATGGTAAAACTTCTGTAGAATAGAATGTTTTGAATATTTCAAAAATCCACTATAAAAATCCTGATTTCCATCATCAACTAAACCATGAAATGAATCTATCTACTTATTAAGTTTTTTATTACATTAGACTCCAAATAATCAATAGAAGGATCCAATGATATGTTACAATCTTGATCGGGTTGTCTTATAGTCTCAAAAACATCATCCATCACATTGTTATTTGTAGCACACTCAACTAGTTATTTTTATATGTTTTGATGTTGATGTTTTTGTCTTTTAATGCTTAATGTATCGTTACAAAGGATTATCATTTCATTTTACATTTTTGATGAATTTGGGTGCTCATTTTATCAATTTACATTAGTGCTCAAAGTTTCTGTAACACTCGATTCTTTGTGAAAAATCCAACAAAAATATCGAGTAGGGAATTGATTCAATATCATGTATTCATAAACTTCATCTCTCTTCAACCAGCTTCTAAATTTACATTGAGGACATGGATATCTTATTTTCCCATCAAAAAATCGATTGGAAATTGAAAAATCTAAAAACCCCTCCAAACCCTTAGCATACTGAGGTGTGGTCCTCAGTAATGTGATACAACTTTTATCCATATATATCAAAATGTGCCTACACATTATTAAAAAAAATTAAAACAAAAAACTATTACTAAATAGGAAAACAAATAATGGTAAAATCTAGTAAAGTGGGAAATGATAATGAAGTGAATGAATATCCTAGTTTGGGAAAAGTGGAAACCTGATATAAATGGATTGTCAATGCTAAGATGACCTTAGTAGTTCCAACCTTCAAAACAATACAGGGAATACCTGATATGAGTTCCTGTAGATATCACCTCTTGGTAGAGGTCTAACATAATGATAGATTCTAAATATTTGGATTAGAGGTGATATATTGAAATCAAAATGAATCCCATTATTATAGGAATAAATACACACATTATTCTTGATATAGAATCTCCCTATACCGATTTAATTTATACAGAGGAGGGAAAGAGAGAAATTTAAGGATGATATGGTGAGAGATATGAATGAAAACATCATGTAATTAGGAAAATACTCATCACTATAGTATACCTAGTTATGGAAATGGAAGCATTGTTTCATATATGACTTGATGAATTTGAACATATCAATGAGAAAAGGTGACACATGTCGAATGAACATGAAATAAATTATAATAGAGTACACTTTGAATTTTACAAGAAGGGTCTCCTCTAATAATTTATTCAAGTGGAACTAGTATGGTTATTTGGAACTCACATGATACCTTGTTAGAGACCTATGTTGATGGTGAAAAAATAGAAAGACCATGGTCTTTACATATGGTCTATACAAATGAATCATGTTACTTAATTATAATGCTTAGAGAGTATGTCATTCCTATCACTAATGCATGGTTTCTTATAAAATATATATCCTAATAAACATCAACCAAAGTTTAACTTAAACGTCCATAAAAAAATAATGACGTATCTATATAATTGAAGATTATAACTACAATTTTTTATTATCGATCACACCAAATTTAAATCTACCTCAATTGGGAGGATATGACCATAGTGTATAGTAGCAAAGACATGGGATCTGGGGTCTCAAAATCTGAGGGTTCGGGCTAGGGCTCGGCTGGTGAGGACTCAGCCAGTGAAGGATTGGAGAGCTCCGGTGAGGGCGATGACGGTGAGGGCTTCGAGGGCTCGGGAGCCACCAACAATGGCTTGGACAGATCGGGCTCGAGCGACACCGGTAGGGGGGAGTAAGTTATGGTTCAGGGTTAGGAGAGTCGTGGGAGGAGGGGGTTAGTGGAAAAGTTTGTTTTTTATTAAAAACTAAATATTTAGTAGTAGTTTTTAAAAAATCCCCATGAAATCTTGGAAAAAAATTAGTAGTGGTTTAGTGAACCGCCACTAACAAAACGCCGCTAAATAATGATTTTGGTGTAGTGTTAATATTATACATGTCACAATAACCCTGAATTCTTAGAATGATGCATGAAATTAAACTCTCATTCCATACTGGGACCAAGTCAAATATTATAAAATATCAACATAAATAATCACATCACATAATAAGTTCATTACCCAAGGTGAAATAATATTCAACTGTAACAGAAAATAGAATTAACAAAAATTCCCACCCTGGGTGGTCCCCCGTATATAGGTTAGATACTCTTATGTATAAGATCATAACAAAGGCCTGACTCTTCCTAGTTTCATGTCAACCTTTCTAAAATAGCAATAAAAAATAAAAAAATAAAATAAAACTACGCTATAATACCACTTTGTAACATCTTGTCCCGAGTTCCACACATTGGTGCCTCGATCTGGTTACTCACATGACCTCAAGCATGCCTCCTTGTATTCCAAATGTTTTTGATTAGCAATGAGGGTCTAATAACAAACATGGGGAGACTATACCCTCTTTTATCAGAGTAATACACTAGTGAAAAATAAATAAGTAGATAAGAAAAGCATGATATAACATAACCATAAACAAAATAGTATCAAGATCATAAGATGACCAAAAACTGGATATACAATATCAAAACTGAATTATAAAACATTCTATGCTCATGTACATTCTAAGTGTCAAAATGTAAAATCACAAGTAAAGACACTGATGACTCCCAAATAGGTCCCAAGCTATGTCTGATTCCCTTATCCATGCTCGATCTTGACTCAGCCACCTAACATAGGCCCTTTTCCCTTATCCTGTCCTACAAACATAAAATTTATTCAGGAACCAATAAGGCATCATGAGTAGGGTGTGAGTAAAACAAAGTAATCCACCACAAATGGTGTCTAAAACAATATCCAGTCAATATAGAGTGTATTAAATTTCATAAATAAATAATTAAAATTAATAATTAAATAGTTATCACATTATTGATTAATATTTATTTAACCACATAAATCTATGGGTTCTCATAGAAACCCATATCTCAATCTCTTCTTTGGCTCATGTCAGAGCGTTAATTATTTCCATGGGACATAATATCTCATAAAGATATTATTACTATTATTTAATTCAAACAATATAATGACCATGTTCCCAATCCTTAATTCATACTTTAATACCAATGTTACCATTCAAACACACATAATAGAGTGGTCGTACTCCCATTGTTTATTTCACAACTAAATCACCATGTTACCATTCATAACTTCAAATTTGAATGACCATGTTACCATTCATCAATACATAATTAATTCAAAAAATAATTATCCCCATCAATTTCATTACTAATTCAACAATTAGTTGAACACCACTATTCCCTTAGTTAATTCAATAATTTACTATTCACATCAATAATATTAATTAATTAAAAAATTAAGTAACCACATCAAATAAATTAATTAATTACATAATTAACTAATCACTTCAATTCTATTATTCAACTAAACAATTAAAAAATCACTCCATTTTAATTACTAATTCAACAATTAGTTTATCTCATGAGTCCCCTTAATTAATTTCCCAATTAATTATGTATTTTAATAAAATTAATTAATTCATCAATTAATTAATCAATATAAACATCTCAAAATCTCATAATTAATTCTAAAATTAATTATCTAAAACAATAACTCATTATCTCATAATGAATTCATCAATTAATTATCTCAAATCATTTATCCCAAAAATCTCATAATCAATTCAACAATTAATTATCTATATTTATAATCTCAAAATCCCCAATTTCACATCAACTCATTTAATTAATTTACCAAATTAATTAATCTAATAAAGGTCATTATTTCTAAAATATATTAGAAATTCTAAAATTTAATACATGTATTTCAAATCAGGACTTTGGGATTTGAATTATAGGCCACCTGCCTCAAGTTTTATAAAGAATTTTCACCAACAAAAATTCCAAAAATATGAGCAACACATTGACATAGAATGAGATCCAAATCTAAAAAACTGAATCAAGATCATTCAAATATAGATCTTGATCTAGATCTAATCAAAACCAAAAAATAACTCCTTTTAAGGATGGGAGAATAAAGGAGAAATAATGGGAAACCGAAGGGATAAAATCCACTTACTATGAGGGGTGTTGATCTATTATCTAGGCTTTGAATCCCGAATAACATAAGTCGTAATGGCTTAGAATCTATTTGGAGGTCATTAAAATCATGAAAGAGGGGCTATGGTTGAAGTGGTGTGGAATTGGGATTAAAATGGGGGTTTAGGTAATTTAAAAACTAATTTCAGGTTATATTAATTCCTATGCATGTTTTGTTGGGTAGGGGCACATGGTTTCCCCTAATCATGTGCATAAACCATGCTCCTCATTTGTAGGGGTTCACAGTTACTCCTAAGAGGGTGCATGATTTGAACAACCATGCACCAACCATGAAAAAACTCACTGTCTAGGTTTACATAGTTTTCTAGGTTGAGCGCACGGTTGGACCTAATTGTGCACCAACTGTGCACTACCCCTTTGTCTTCCATTTTTCTCAATTTTCACCCAAATTCACCCTAAGGAAAAAACCTAAAGGGGAAGTACTCAACACAAGACAAAAGAGTATCAAAAATAAATCCGTATTCAACTCCAAAAAATGTTAGGATCTTACACAACATCAATCATTTATTTGTACCAAATGAACATTATTTACCCACACAGGGTATATTTTAATGGTTAACCATCCTTAATAATGTTTTTTCTCATTAAATATTACCTTACCATTAAATCAATTTTCTTGGTCATCGGTACCATTAAATATATTCTTACAAATATTTCTATTTAAAAATTATTCAAAACAATACTTAGATGATTTATGATTCTTAAAATCCATCATTTCATTGATAAATATGAAATACCAATACTTAAATACTTAAATAATTTAACTTTATTCTTAAACCATTAACTAGGATTCTTCATTTTATTTTTGAATACCTCCTTCTATTAATATTTCATTTTTAGCCTCTTTGTCGTCAATAGAAAACCTTTACTCATAAAACCTTGTTGATCCTATTCTTAAGCTTCCCCTTAGGACATAAATTTTCATAATTCTCATAATTTCCTATTTAAAGAATTCATATGTTGATAATAACTTAGGGAGACCAATATTCCCTTCCATTACATTAACTGATCTTTTAATTTTTACTCAAAAATTACTTATTATGTGTCCTTCATTTCAAAACCCAAAACATTTTCCCTTTCCACTAACACATTCCATAGTGTGATACTTACCACAGTATTTACATGATGGAATTCAGATCTTCTTCCTTCAATGATCTTCATTGAACTCCATCTTTCTCTTGTTAGAAATGTCAAGAAACTCATCCAATTTGATATTATTAATCATATAATGGGATATCTAGTTAGGAATAATCACAAGGTTTCACATTTCAAATCCCATTTCATTTGGATGATCTTGATTATAATCATTATATTATCCATCACATCCGATGTTAGCATGAATCCTCCATGTTCCAACCATTTAATAAAACCAAAAATCATTGTATAATCCACATTAATAATAGTTGGAAACCATATATTCATGAAAAAACATTTATAGGATGTCTAAATCATGACACATTATTTTCAATATATAACACCTTAGGTTTAACCTGGGTAATTGTTTATCATTATATATTTAAATCCTTCATGATTATTTATAAAGATTTTGGGAATTCCAAAAACATATCCTCAAGGAGTGTCAAACTAAGTGTGCAGTCAGACCCGCTGTCATGCACCATGTGATAATTGATTTAATCACAAGGATTCCTTATAGTGGTTTTACCCATAGGTATAATTTTCCCATATCCAAAACACTTTTAGTATATAGAATTAACACAAATCCTTCTAGTTCCAACCATTGACTAAAACCAAAAATAATAGTGTGATCCACATTAATTATAGGATGAAACCACATATTCATAAAAAATAGTTTATAAGATTTCTAAATAATGAAAAAAAATTAAATTTATGAAACATTTGGTTTAAACTAGGTTATTTTTTATCATTATCTAATTAAATCCTTCATGATTATTCTAAAGAGTGTGTGAATTTCTAAAAAATATCCCCCTAGAGTGTCAATCCATTTGTGAAAAATATCCCCCTAGAGTGTCAATCCATTTGTGAAACAGGACTACTTGTCATGCACCATGTGACAATCAGGTTAATCTCAATGTTCCATTGTTGGGGTTATTACCCATAGGTATAATTTTTCCAGATACACAACCAGTTTTAGTATCCATATAGGTATTTTTTATTTGAAAATCACACTCTTACCTTTACCATAACTAAGGATGTTATCCTATACTTAGGATTATCCTAAGGGTTCTTACTAAAGTTTTATTATCCTAGTTTAAAAAGGTTAACTAAACCCTTCTCTAATACCAACTATATCCACCCATAATTTTCATAAATATATATTACATCTTAATATATGAATATTCATTACATTAAATTATGATCCATACCTAAAATCATCTGGGTCTAGAGTCTTTGGAAACTTGGACACATAAAAAATGGTTCATAAATGAACTATATCATGTCCCACTAAGTTCATCTTAACTAGAACCCTTCTTAGACATGTCATTTATAAAAAAAATCATTATAACCTCGGGAAAATAAACATAATAAAGGGTGAGCTTAGATACACAGTAAGGGTAAACAAGGGAAATATCAATGATCACATAAGCATAACATTAGTATAAGGGTGTGAGAAAAACATCTTAACATTTGAAATCTAACTTGTGTATATCATAGATCATAATCTGGAGTCATGGTATAAATATTAGTTATTCATAAGACATGTATCATAAAATAATATAGGAACATAATTCATGAGAGCATAACATTGACATAATATATGCAATTGTGTCATAAACTTACATCCTTGTGAACATGTATAAATAGAAACAAGTTCAACCATTAAGATAAGGACAAGAAATCAGTACCTCAAAAAAATTATGGACATGAAAGGAAGACCAATCATGATCTTATAGACATAAAATCTAAGTTCACACATAATATTATGGACATGAAAACCAAATCCACACATAAAATTGTGAACATGAAATAAGGTTCATGCATAATATTTTTACCTCATGAGTTAAAAATATTTACCTAATTTATTGTAGTGAGATATAGGTCCCACCCATCACAAAATAAAATTATTCATATGTGTTTCACATGATCATAAAACATTCATCATCTTAGAACTCATAGAAAGAAACAAATTTCATAAACATTTCATAAAAGTATAACTCATGGAAAAGGTAATGGGTTTCATAAACATCTTGTCATCAAAGATAAAAACCATATAGAAAAATATTATAGATGGTATCCATGGATAATATCCCCCATTAAATATTAATTATCATCAAAATATTTTATATTAAATAGAAATATCATTTTGAAGGATAACTTGGAATAGTTCTTGAGGTAAATAACTTTTCCATTTTAAAATGTCTCCAGTTTTAAAAATATGTGCACTTATAAATGAAAACATTTATTTTAAAATTGACCTATAAATTATAAAGGATTATTTAAATAATTGTGGTGTCATAATTATCATAAATTTTTCTTATTATATATAAGTAAGAAAACATTCCTCTCATGTTTTTTCAAAAAAGTAACTAAGTACCTCATTTGAAAAATTATAAAAAGATTATATTGAAACCATTTTTAAAAAATTCAAACATGGGTACAAATGTTTTTTAACAATTATAGGAAAATTTTATAAAAAACTTTTATATTTATTTAGAAAACATGGACATTGAAGAGAAATATTCTCAAGTGAATACATAAATATAAGCAATCACGAATAATGATGAGGGTATGAAATAAACTCTTACCACTTTGGTAACTTTTGAATCCTAATCCGCATGAAAGAAATAATGTTATATAGATAAGTATTTCCATTAATTTTTAGGATAATAATCATAAAATAAATTCATGGTCAATATATACATCACACAAATGAAACGTGTAGTGTATAAGGCATGTGTCCCTTAGAAATAAAAGTGAGACGAAAATCCCTTACCTTCGGTCCGACTTCCTTCATACATGTTGAAACCTGATGTATAATAAATATAGATTTATTATATATATATATTACAAAGCCATAATCATATATACAATACCATATATTATTTACTTATATCCTTTTATCACCTATTTGTTATCAATTCTTTATTAAAATCATTATTCTAGGTGATATTTCCTTCATTTTTCATATATATTTTGGTTTGGTACTTTTGGTCCTTGTAAATTGATCATGGTTAAATAATCTCAAAATTTTCAATAATGATATAAATATAATATATATTCATTATATACACATTTGGATCCATTTATAAAATTTATATATAGAAAAATAAATTACACCATTCATAAAGATGGTAAGTCGTACGTATGCATGAATGTTGTTTTCATTTTTCGAAGGATGGAATGAAAAAAATATACATAACAATTCACCCTTTACCAAATAATTATAATATAATACATATAATATAATCTATATAATATATATTCAAAAAATATATTCTTTTTACCAGTAAGATACAAATGAAAAGTTAATCACATTGCTTCTTGGATGTGGTTGTCCACGCGTATAAATGAGCAACATTATAATTTTCCAAAGGTTTAGAACATATGAATTTAGATGTTATATTTTAATTAAATAAAAATAATAATTTAATAAATATAATATATAAACATTAAACCAATCATATTAACCCTCCATTAAAAAATGTGATGGAAAATGAATTCTATCGCTATGTGGAGATGGTAAGCCTTACGTACGCATGAGCAATACTTTCACATTAAATTTTGTGGAATGAGGATAGATAATTGTGTTTTAATAATCCTAATAAAATTTAAAAATATCTATGTTACTTAATTTATTATTTTATTAATAATATAAAATATTTATAGGAAGTAAAATAAGAGTAAAAAGAAAATGATTGGTTAAGGTGATTACCTCCTCTTTGAGACGACCCCCTTATATATCTTATTAAGGGATCTAGGGTTGGTATTTTGATAATACCAACACCTCTAAAATGTGGATTAGGGATTTTAGAAGATAATTTAGTAGTTTTTGGTTGATATATAAGGCTCAAAGTGGTTTAAATAAGTGAGGGAGGAGGTGATCTTTTATAATTGAGGTGAGAGACACTTTTGGAATTTATCAAAAATTTAAAATATAATACGACTATTCTAGATCCAAATGCTTCCAAATTTCTTATAATAGAAAATTAGAGGAAATTATATACTTTATTTTATACCATTTTTTACTTAATTAATAATATTATTATTTAAAAAAATATTATTTTCATACAATATCATTATTTTCAATTTTTACACTATTTATTACTTTGACTTTAATAACATAAAGAAAACAATATAATTTCAAACAAAATCCATTAATACATCAATAAAATGTCATGTCAATATATAAAATTACTGGATAACATTAATTATCTCAAATTATAATACTTTTAATATTTTTAATTTCATTTATTTGATTTTTCTATTAGTTAAATAAATGTTGTGTTAGCATTGTGTAAACATTAAAGATAATTATTTCTTCACTAAAGAATAAAAAAAATTACCATGATTAAGATAAACCTTTTAAATTTCAAAATAATATTTATATTCATACATATCCATTGGATAACCTCATTTTATAAATATTATATTTATTAAAAACAAGAGTATAATATGTTTGAATTTTCTTGAAATAAAGTACTATAAAGGTCATAATCTCATCCAAATAGATAAAAAAGTACATATAAATGAATATTAGATGATTTTGGATGAAATGGACTCATAAAATAAGGTTAATTCCAGTGTTTGTGTCATTTTATAGTCCTTATCATTTATTTTTAACCTAAATTACCCGATTTACAATTATTATGATAATAAAATTATGATAGTTACTGTTCATAATGAACAAAACTAAAAGGGTCATATTTACCAAATTTGGACCCACGAACTAAAAATATGGAATCCAATTTTATCTATTTAACTCATAAAATTTTGATATTTTAATTTAACATTAATCCTACAAAATGAAATTAAAAGCAGTTTTCTTGAAAAATAAGTTTTTATGCACAAAAATATAATTATACAAAAAGAAGTCATAAGGAAAATTAAAAATAAAGTAATTAGACTATATATAAAATTATATTAATTAATATTCTTTTATATCAAATAAAATTCAAAAAATTTCTTTTTAATATAAGAAAAATACAGTTGAATAAAAATCGATATTTTTTCATTATTCACTGAAAATTTAATATTTTTAGAAAATTCTCAAAAAAATATCGTAACATATTTTTCAAATGATTAATTAAAAAATTAAATTAAAATTTTAAGATAAATTTTCTAAAACTTAAAGAAATTAATTATAATTTTTACTCTCAATAAATACCTTTTTTGGAGAAAACATATTTTGGAAGAATAAAATGACTTTACTAAAATTTGAGTGATTATTTACTGATAATTTATCAATAAATTTATATAAACTATTAAATTTATATATATATATATATATATCATAAATTATTTAATCAAATTAATACCCAAAAAATTGATGGCTTCGTTACTACTATCACATTAAATAATAATATTTTAAAAGTGTATCATGGTTCATTTAGACTCAGTGTTGTGTGTAATACAAGACATTGAAGTAATATGATTACTTAAAGAAAAATATTTTCTAAAATTATGAGGTGTTACACTAACCCTTATTCACATATGTGTACCCATATCCCTACAAATCATTACTTTTACTATTGTCTCCAGGATTCTCAATACACAAACCTAACAAAACAGAACTCATGATAATATATTTCTCGCTTGTAATTTCAGATCCTAGTGGGTAAAAACATGATCTACTTACCCTATATCTTACCTTGTAGGTTCATATCACTCATCTAAAGGATATCCACATACTATTAAACTAGTATAGGTATCTAACTGATCATACCCTCTAGACATAACCATGAAATAACAATCACTATGAGTGTTTTGCAACCCAATAATCCAACACATCCCACATGGTTGTTTGTACCCTCTCATAGGTGTATAACCATTAAGGCCGTCTATTAAAATATACAAAAGAACCGTAAGAATAACAGGAATACATAAATCTATACATAAGGAATCAAATACAAAAACCATCCTCGTAAGGTCCATCATGATAACATAGGAACACAATTAAAGTATCATCATAATTTGATAATAACACATTAATACCACTATTAGTGATTTTGGTTAATTAATTCACCCCCACTAATAAATTATTTTCAATGATTTGATAAACCAAAACCACTTCCAAAACATCTTACAAAAAATTTCTTTTTCTTTTTGATAATTAGTTTCTTTAACCATTTTCCTTTGAAATCCATGTTTTATCTCAATTAGTCATCTACATTGTTTTTTACTCTTTCATCGGGATGCACACGTCCATCTGTTTGAGGATGACGATGATGTTTGTTGCCCCGCATTCCCACTTTCCAAAGACATGTGACATTTGTTCTGTGTTCAGAGATGTTTTCTCCTTGATCGAAACGAGATGATGGGATGTTAGTTCTTCCTTCCACAGATTACTCCTCGGAACTCATCACCTAGTTTGGGTATCCCTTATAGACTTAAGGCGTTGTTCATGAAACTCTTCCCAGTTCCATATCTTAATGGACATCATTTAATTACACTACTTCTATCGGGACATTCAAAAGGGTCTGGTCAGGGCAGTAACCTTCAGTCGGGGGAGTAGTCACGTTGGACATCACTGGCATGTCTGGACGCTGGAACACTAGCGCATCTCAGTTTCCCCCCCTTATTATAGGGCTTCTTGAGGGCGCGGAATCCCAAGGCATCCTACGTCTAATGTTGGGAATTATATGCCATAGGAATGTATATGAGGTTTTCCTCAACGTATTATGTTTCACACAGGGTATGTCACAGTTTTAACGTCTAGCGGAGATGGATCAGACTAATTGGAACACTGACTAGAGTGGACCAGATGAGTGTTACCCCCTGGAGGAAACACTGATGCTAGGAGGTGAATTGGCATGATCTCACCGGGATGTGGTGGACCTGATAAGAATCTGGATGTATGATGGATGGTTAAATAAAGTGAATGGAGAATGATATGGAGTCTACTTGAGGGTGACGGTGATGTTGGGCTTGAGCCTCGAAGAGACCTCCTAAGTATCCCCATGGTAGGGAATCAAAGTCTGCATAATTTGTGAAACGATGGCACACATAAGGAGGCGACCCGTATGGATGGGACCTGAAGGTAGTGTAACCTTCAGGTTGAGCATGAAATTGGGGTGTGTGCGAAATAAAACGACCCAATGACATGATGGGACTTACACGGGATTAGTGGATCGAGGTTTGGTCTGACACAACTAGCACTGACCAGCGATATGGGTCCCAATAGAAGGGACAACATTGGCTTACCGCCGGGCTCGGATTGACAATGTCTTATCGTTGACATGGACTCACAACGACTTACCGCTGGATGGGGTCACAACGGCTTACCTCTATACGGTGGATGTAGTTTAACTTCATGCAGGATGAAAAGGGGGCATGCAATTTAACGTCATGTGGGATGAAGGTGGTCTGACGTGAAGGGGGGTCGTAACCAATGGTTGTTGGGCTTGAACCTCAGGGGGGCTTCTAACGCAACTTGCCTTGGTAAGGATCAAAGTCCAAGTAGTTCGGTAGGAGTGTTTTGTGAACCAACGTGAAGATGTTTGGGGCCAATATATGGTGGGCTTGATCCTTAGGGAGGCTTCCTACATACCTTGCCTTGACAGGGATCAAAGTCCATGTAGTTCTGGATGGTGCTTTGGTGAATCTACATGAAGATGGTCAGGACCAATAGATGGTGGTATTGAGCCTCATGGGGGCTTCCTACATACCTTTTCTTGACGAGGATTAAAGTCCACGTATTTAGGGCTAGTGCTTTAGTGAACCGACGTGGAAATGGTCGAGTCCAATAGATTTTGGGACTGAACCTGAGGGAGGCTTCCTACGTAACTTTCCTTGACAAGGATCAAATTCCACGTAGTTTGGGTTGGGGCTTTGGTTAACTAATGTGAAGATGGTCGAGACTAATAGATGGTGGGATTGAACCTTTGGGAGGCTTCCTACGTACCTTGCCTTGAAAAGGATCAAAGTCCACATAGTTCATAAGGAGTGGGAACCGATGTGAAGATGGTCGAGACTGATAGGTGCCAGGATTGAACCTTGGGGAGGCTTCCTACGTACCTTTCCTTGATAAGGATCAAAGTCCACATAGTTCAGGATGGGTTTGGGTCTTACACTCTTGGTTGCCCAGAGAGGATGTCATGGTCGGTGCTTGCTCTAAGCCTATGTGAATCATGCTTGGTGTGAGAAACAAGAGGCAGCAAAGACCTGAGGATCACGTCATGGAAGGTGCATCCGTGGGAAGTGTAATGGGGGTTTACACGTGGTTAGCGGACCAATAAGTAAATAGGGGCTTATGTGTGGTTCACAACCCAAAGAGGAAATACTATATTACGCATGGTTATCATCCCAAGGTGATGGAGATTGGGACTTACTCCAGGATGGAGGCCTGGGTGGTGACAAAGCCCAATGAGAGAGGGATATGATAATGAAGGTCTGGATGCCCATTTCTCCTCTGGTCTTTGACAAGGAATAAGATACGAGGATCAGGGGTGCAGCCTCCTGCAAGAAAAATAAGGGCCTTACACCAAGGTGGTTTCCCTATCCCCGCGGACAAACGTCGCTCCAATAAATATGATATCATTCCATGTGAGGAATGATTTCACTCTCATAGAGACCAGTGGGCGTGAAGAATTTCCAATGTGGGGAACCCCACGTATGATTCATGGGATGGGGTCATTGTTTAACATCATGTGCTAAGGATGATGGTGCTTGGTAGTTTAACGTCACGTATCTCGGATGAGGTGGGTTCACTCCTCACCCCCTAGGACTTACATAACTGATGCCTCCTACCCCTTGGGGAAGGGAAAGAAATAGAAATGTCGTGGCGAGGTGGTGTTATGGAGAGATCCATTGAGGGGTCTGCGTTAGCATGGCTATGAAAAGAAGCAATAGCTGTTAGTGTGCCAATGCGATGAATCATGAGGCAAAGCAACGTAATGTGAAGTACCGCCCAAGGAACTTTGAAATTTCTTCATGGAAACCTGAAGGGTTGCACAGGAAAATGAGTTTCAGAGTAAAGGGGTTCATAGGTAGAAGCCTTGCGAAGCTCTGGTGCTCCATGAAGTAGAGGGTCTCTATGAAGGGATGTGCTTTGAAAATTGAAGTGTCCTATCCTAGGAATAGGGCATAGGTGCATATAGAAGGTGATTCAAAAAGTGGGAAGGCATTCTCAGATCAATGCCTCTCGAAGTAAGGGTGCCCCGTGAAGTGTAATATTGCAAAGAAATGTGCCTCGTGAAGCACAGTAGCCCTGCCTTAGCATGCAGGTCACATGTGCATGAAGGGTACTTCATGAAGCACAAGTGATCCAAGAAGACCTGAGTCCCTTTGGGGATCTAATTCCTTCATAGACGCCCGTGGGCTCTGTGAAGGGCATCCCTCTTTGAATAGGAAAGTAATTCATGCAAAGGGGAAGGCACTTCGTGATGAAAAAGTACCTTGAAAAGCTCATGGTTTTCAGAGTATAAATTGCTTCATGATGTGGGAGTTCAGAAGGTGAAAGGTCATAGGATCCGTCCTTTGGGTTCGACGGGAGCCTGGTATTTATAGGCAAGAGGCGCTGCAAAGAAGAGCTCACTCGGCACAAAGATGAAGTTTTCTCCACGGCGGGTTCATGAATGTCAAAGGGGTTCACAAAGAATCCCACCTCCTTGCTCTGTAGCGGGTTCATGAATGTCAAATCGATTTGCATAGAATCCAAGATCCTTGCTCTAAAGTGGTTTCACAAACTTTAAAGGGGTTCATGGAGCATCCCCCCTCCTTGATTCGTGATGGGTTCGCGAACATCAAATCAGTTCGTGGAGCATCCCGCCTCCTTGCTTCGTGGCGGGTCTGCGAAGGGGGAGCTCTGCGCTAGCCGCGGGGCCATGAGGGATTCATGAGTGGTCTTCGTGATGAAACTCCTAATGATTTCCCTTTTTCTTACTTTTCCCTAATTTTGGCATCAACAAATTCCCCCCCTCAGACTTTGAGCTGAGGAGAAAACAAGGGTTAATGTTGGAGGGTCAATCGCAAAAATTCCCCGGTCAATCACGAAGGTGACTCATGATGGTGACTTGCGAGGTGGAGTAGTGTGCGTGGGTAGGTGTGCCACGATGATCACCATGGATCGGACACACCATGAAGCACCTAGGGTCCTTTCTTATAAATAGGGGAGCTAACCTCTCTTCTTTCCTTTCTCTTCCCTGCGTTTTTGGCTTGTAGCGCTCTCGATTCGCAAAGCTCCACATACTCTGCGATTTCTCTACACGAATCGGGCCTTCTGATTCACATCTCACAGTGAGTCTTTGACTTCGTGGTGGACCACCTTGTGACTTATATTTGAAGGCTGGGGCAGGGCTCCGCGAACAGCCTTCGCGAATTGTCTCTGTAAACTTACACCGTGAAAGAGCTTCACGAACCAAACCCAAAGAATTCCCAAACTTAAAAATTGAATGGCTCGCCAGGAGGCTTCCAGGGGTCCTTGAGGATGCTTCCTGAAGGGAGGAGATGGGAAATATCTTGGTTCTAGGGGAGTTGATACGGAGCCACTCGGGCCACAATTTGCTAGTGAACATGCTGTTGGAAATCCATAGGAACTATATGATGTGATAGAGGATTCCATTGTATGGTTTTGGGCTAAGGGATGACGTATTCATCCCAGATCAAGTAGGAATGTGCCAACTTACTGGTTCAGGAGCACATCGTGCTAGTGCCAATGGTTTAGGGTGGCTGATGGACATGCCCTGGAGGATTTCACATCTGTTATTGTTGATTGCCTGTACAACCATCCAAAAAATGTTGACGGGAAGGAATTGAAGCTGGAGACATCCCCTCCTCTGTAACAGAAAATATTGAAGGTGGTCATGAGGAACTCAGTGAAGGGATGGTCTGATGAGTGGGATTTATGCCAGGGTGAAAACTTCCCCAATGACTGGGCCTGAGCATACTGGGTAAGTGCATCGTGTAAAGAGTTCAGGGCAGAGCTAAGTAGAGTGGGCCTATACGAGGTGGCTTTGTCTCCCAATTTCATATCTACCAACCGAATTAGCTGATTCCGAAGTTGTTGAGAAGGTTCTCATTGAGGACCAATACCTTATACTTTTACCATGGGGAGGTTGGCATCAGTTTATGGTACGTGCATCAGATCTCAGGGGTCCTGATACTGGGGGTGATTTATGATGAATTAGTTTATGTTATGGGTGAGTGGGAGGATCCATAGAAAATTCTGCCATTGGAAATGGCGTTGATGGAGATGGTGCCGAGAGTGGACAAGGAATCTGATATAAAAGTCCACTTCAGACGGTCGTTCAAGTAGTTTCTAAACATCCCAGAAGATATAAAATTTCTGGTGAGGCCTCGGACTTGCTCTAAGGGAGATAAAAGAGATAATGAGAACTCATATTGGAGGCTCTTGGATGACATCCAGTGTAAAACCTAGGGATTCAGTGTCAGCACCAAGAAACAATTGGTAGTCAGGCTGGCAGAATTCATCACGGCTCTCATCTGTGGTTGGATCCGGCTGGTGAGGGATACGAACATGGGCATACGACCAAGCACATTTATCATGGCATCCATGTTGGTGACGGGAGGGAGGGTGAACCTTGGAATCTCGATGCTCGCCAATATGTACAAGACACTGTGGCATATCAGCGAGGGGAAGATGCCACATAGGATATGCGGAAAATTCCACCTTCTATAAGGGTTGATATCGGCACACGTCAGGGGGGTGTATGAATATCCAAACCCCATATCCCATCTGAGATCAAACTTCCAGCCATCCATTCTAAATGTCGTGGGGATATTTCTATCCAAGATGATTGTGTAAGCGGTACTGAACCATGTCTAGAAGGTAGAGGAATTCAACTTTTATCCATTCTCATTGCTAACAGGTTCTTTCACTGATGATGTCCAAGGAATGAAAGAGCACTGGTCCTATCTTCTGTCCTTTCGAGTAGGAGTCCTGGTGGCAAGAGTAGACCGTGAGCCTCTCTACGAGCCATACACCCTACACTAATTTTCCAAGAAATTTCAATGTATGCAGCGAATGGCCCCATAGGTCTATTTGGGGGTGTGCTATGAGGAACATTCATGCGTGATGAGGAAGATGTGGCTCATGTTCACATGGGAAGATGGAAAGATGCGGAACGAGTTTCCCATTCCCACAACCATATTCGTGTTGGAGAAAGAGTATACTAAAAGCTGTGAGGCAGCCTACCTGGGGGAGATGCTAAAGCTGCCAACCATTCGGGTCAGTGATGGTGTGCCTCCCCAACCTCAAGGTCGGGACTGGAAGGTGGTAAGGACATCCCACGGTGGTGGGGATGCTGTGACAGTGAGGCCCGTACCGGCTGAGGAGGATGAAGTGGTAGTGGATCCAGCAACAGCAGTGGACTGGGTGGTCTCAATAGAATAGAGTTATCTAGAGGGGAGGCCGCTAAGAGAATTTCATAGAATATCCACTCAGGCTCTGGGGAAGCGGCTGCACCACATAGAAATGCCAAAGAATGGTGCTTTACTGGAGGCTTGGGACATCTAGGATGTCAATAGGCAATTCCGTGGCCCGTTTGAGATTTGGAAATACTTGAACCGTCTCGGGATGGACTTGCAAGGAATTGGCCCTTTCATGGTCAGATTTGTAGTATCCCAGGAGGAGGCAGAGCGATACCTGACCGAGTAGGAGGATTTTTTCCACTCCCGAGGTGCCCCGCATCTAATGACAGACCGGGTGAAGGTGTTGTTTGATCGAACAACCCCTCTGTAGTTATCAGCTGTCAAACTGAGAGAGTTCTTTCCTCTACTAGAGGAATCAGATGAGTCCTCTTAGGGGGAGGATGCCGGTAGAGGGAGCCCATTAGAGGAGGGCGAAGTCAGTGATCAAGGCTCAGATTTTTAGGAATTTATAGAATCCCTTGAGGTAACTTCCTAAGCCCCTTCCTCAGGGTCTGTTTCAATGTCATTTTGAATTCCTTACTAATATTTGAACTGTGCAGGAGGACCTCATACACTGAACCCTCTCTCGCCCTGCAGCATATGTAGATGTAGGGCCTTTGGGATATGTGCCTGCTGCAATGGAAATTAGTGCACATGGCTGGGATAGGGCACCAGAGATGGCTCGCCCAGAGTTTTTAGACTTCCCTATAATATAAGGAGGTCCACGTCTTGGGGTCCCCATAGAAACAGACCAGGAACGAGAATGGGAGTTTGACCTCTGTAAGTCTTCTTCTCACAATTCATGACTGCCACTCATTGACTAGGATAACGAAATTTGTGCCCCTCTTGTTATGCATAGTTCTTTAAATGGTGTGGGCCACCTTGGTGAGGTTGGTCGGGACTTCTAGTGTCACCTTTCCTAAGGTAATGTCGATGATCGTGGAGGTGGAGATTCAAACCGACCAAGAGACGGTGCTCCCAATCACTGGTGGGACCATTATCGGGGATAATCCTTAGATCATTGAGGTGGGATATGATGATGAGGATTGATCAGACAGCCCAGGCCCTGCCATACCTGATCAAATACCAGATGTGGACCCTGCTAATGAGTTCCTAGGGGTGGTCCCCACATATGAGCCTACCAACCGCACTGACTGGGATGAGACAACCTCTGATGAAGAGGATAGAAAAATAGTTTGTCACCGATCATGGAAGTTGAACAAGTGATTAATTGATAACATCCCCCAAGTGCAATGGCTGGATGATATGGATAGAATTTTTTTGTGGTTGTGTGAACTATGTGTTGGGGGATTGGATACCCAGTATCCCCACATGCTCATCTGAAATCTTATAGAGGAGAAGATTAAAGAGTATGACTATGGCCTCGGTGTGGGATGGCAGCGGAGGAAAGTGGTGAACATCAAGAGGCTCCGAGAGGATGAAAATGAGGTTTAGCGGCTACACGTCCTGGAAGATGAGCACTCAGACTCCCTCAATGTGCAATCAGAGCTAATATTGTTATTGAAGGCCCAACTGGCAGAGGCTGAAGAGTGTATGATGAAAGCCTCTGTAGAAATGACCATCATCCGGACCGACATAGATCAGGCCTATATTGTGGCTGAATAATTGCGCCCCATCGCTACCAAGGAGAAGCGGGAGCTTAACAGGAAACATCAAATCATGGGCGCCACAATCTAGAGGGTGGTAGAGCTATAATGCTCTTTTGACGGGATTAACCTGTACATAGGAGGAATCAACCCTCGGGTACTGTAATGATTACAATCCCTAGAATGTATATTCATGATTTGATTATTTTATACCAGATGAATGCATGAGTTATGTTATTTTTATTGGTTTATTTCATTCCCATCATATTCATGGAGCGTCCAGCAATCATTCCCTAAGATCACATGGGTCGGGCCTAGTGTGAGAAACAAGGGATGAACACCTCATTATTCCACCAAAATGTAATAATGAAAACCAAGATTCGGGAATCCGGGGGTTTTGAACAACCAATCTGGATTTCCTAGAAGAAAGGGAGAGGCCCAGCTAAAGGATGAGGACCTCAAAACATTCGAATCATCGCTTCCTCAGTGTGCACTAGTGCACGAGCGGGGTAATGCTAGGGGCATTGGAATTAATACGAACATAGGGGATTGGAATGTGTGAATCATGATACCCATAATTCAGAACACTATAGGATGGCAAGACAATGAATAATAACAGTTTACATTATTTGAAACATAGTATCCCTATTGCATTAGCCTAAAATGGGGATAACAAATGAGGGATGACCGTTGACCATGTTCGAAACACGGGGCCTAACTCAAAATGTCATCCATTTGTCTTCCAGAACATTGGCCAATTATAGTAGGTGAGCCATAGGCCAATCATCCATACTATTAGGGGGGTTCCCTTAGCAGTGAAAGAGAAAGAGCTTCCGAATGAAGGGCACGCAAAGCGTGGAGTTAGAGTGATGAGTTGTTCGAATGAAGTCCAACACTCTTAAAATCAAACAACTGTGATGAAGGAACATTATGTGGGAGTAGACTTCTAATAATAGATCAGACATACTTCCAATCAGGACCTCTTTGTCAAGGGATCTAGTGAATACCATGATTAGCATGGGGCATCCTAAACTTTTTCAGGGTAGAATCGTAGTTTATTGTCATGCGTTGAGAACATATGTACTCATGGAGTTTAACGTCATACGATAGGACGGTGTACATAGTTTAAAGGTCATACTTCTAGGACCAAGATCGGGGATGAGGGGCCAGAAGGCTTAATGAATCTGGGGTTGGGCCCAAGGTGAAATTCTTGGGCATCACTATGTATCCCATATGGATGAGAATCAATCCAAATGTAGTTCTTGAAGCATGGTGTGGTCAGAGACCAGTGCTGGTAGGGAGAATCCTCTTTGGAGAGGAAGCTTATGCATCCCTTGATTGGCATAGGGCTTCTCGAACTTGTTTAGGGTAGAACCATAGTTTAGTTTCATGAGTTGAGGACATATGGATTTGTGCAGTTTAACATCATACGATAGGACGAAGAGTGAAAGGTAAGATCCCAGTAAGGGATTACGTGGTGCGATAGCTATAAACCCGATGTGAATGAGTACATAAGGAGTCGAAACCACACCACATATCCATGGAGAATGTTATTTAGGTCAAAGGACCAAAAGTGAAAGTTAGGCTGGGCCCGAGACAAATTGGTCGGGCATTCTTACGTACTGCATGAGGATGGTAATAAATCCATACCTAGTTCTGAGAGAGCAATTTAACATCATGCAGGATGATGAAAGGCATGTGTGGCATGACTACGCCAGTACACGTCCAAATATAACTACTAAGCCCACGTGAGTCATGCTCGATGTGGGAAACAAGGAGTAGTGATGGGGATTTCCTGGAAAAGGAAGGCACATGTTAGGGGAAATGGGATGCTAAGTGAATGAAGTCCCGATGATGCTGACCTGCCTATATAACGAACCTAGATACGCGAAGGAATAAATCCGAGTATGTTGGAATTTCACTTGAACATAAGGAAGTGGAAATATGTGAATCATGATGTTCGAGATTTGGACTACAATGATGGTGGCATGACGATAGGGGATAAATTTTGACCAAGTTCGATACATAATATTTGTTTCACGTTATCCTGGAATGAGGATAGATAAAGTTGGGTCGACTACTGACCATGTTTGAAATAGGGGACCTGTTGCAAATTTCATCTGGGGTCCACAGGGACATTGGCCCAATATGGTAGGTAAGCCAGTATGGCATGATACTAGGCCGTAAAGGGGGTCCCTTCAGACATGGAATGGGATGAGGATCCAAATAACGAGCTCATGAAGCTTGGACATGGAACGAGAGAATGTCCCTGTGAAAATTCCACACTTTGGGTGTTGTCATAATGCATCTAAGTACGACAACAAGATGTATCAGATAGAGGGAGTCAAGTCCCCCTCTAAGGACAAGGGTCCTGAGGTTGCACGCTTTCCAAATTAATGGTCATATGATGGGCCATTAAGGGGAGGTTGATTTAATGGACTAGGCGGAGGGCGGAGAAGTATCCAAACCCAATACATATCTCCCATAGGGAGATCATAGTTTAGGGTCATAGAACTCAAACCATATTTGGAAAAGACATGGGGGCACATGGTGCGACTATTACAAAACCCAAAGTGAACAAGAACCCAAGAGGTATTCTCCACACCACATGCTATCAAAATATTTCAGGACAAGGGGGATAAAGAGATGATAGGATTTTAGATTCCTGGGAATGGACCTGGAGACAATGTGTCTGGGTGTTCCTACATATCCCATGAGGATGGGAATCAAGACATATTTAGTTCTGGAAGATGTTGTGCAGTTTAATGTATTGCAGAAAGGATGCAGAGTGGTCTTATTTTATGTTCATAGAACTTGGACCATAGATGGTAGGGAACACGGGAGACACATGGTGAGGTAATTATGTAACCCGACATGAATGAGGACTTGGATTCCATATCACCATGTGTTCTTTGGGGAGGTTTTAGGTCGAGGGACCGAAAATGAAAGTTAGGCTGGGACTGAGAAAAATTTAATGGGTGTTCCTACATATCCCATGAGGATGGGAATCATGTTGTACATAGTTCTTGGGGTGGAACAGTAAAGTACCAGTGCCAGGGATGATAAAGTCATGCGGGTCTATCCCTCGCACCTAAGGGAGTGTCATTTGATAGATCTTGTTTGTCCTTTAGGATGAATATGTGTGGTTTTTTTGTGAAGCGATGGATCTAGGATAGAAACTCCAGGCATCGCCACAAGAATCAAGCCGTATGAAGGCATTGAAAAATGGTATGGTGTGTGACCGATACCTAACATGATTTCCCCTCGAGTGAGGATATCACGGTGTTGTGAAGTTTTTTTTCATGCGTCCAGGATGATAATGTCACAGTTTAGGGTCATGTGATGGGACCAGCCATGCATTTTAACATCATGTGGTATAGACGTAACAGTTTAAAGTCATGTGAGACTAGGAATCATAGTCTAGAGTCATATGAATCAGACATATACAAGAAATATGAGTTTCAAAAGGGGATGTTCACGGCATGATAAAGCATACCCGACGTGAATGAGGAAGAGGCTCACATCATACCTTGTGTGATTCTGAGGAAGAAACCTCGGGTCAAGGGGGGGCAGAAAAGGTAAGAGAATATGGGGCATGAGAGACTAGCTCTAAGTTATGTTGGACCCATAGATGAAATGTCTGAGCATTCCTATATATCCCATGGGAATGGGAATCATTACACACATAGTTCTAAAAGAGATCTTAGTTTAAGGTCTTAGAGCTCAGACCATAATGAAGCGGAATCCTTCCAAGTAAATGTGAACCCTGATCTGATCCCTAAGCCCACACGAACCGAACTTGGTGTGGGAAATAAGGGTGGAAAAGTTTTTTGCAATACCTAGAATACACACCAAAGGGAGGTCAGTGCGGAGCCCCAAATGACGCTTTATTGCGGCTTTGTTCTCCTAACGTGGAAACTTGCACTGAGAGATAGTACCGAGAGGGTTGAAATTCCACTTGGACATAATGGGGTGGAAAATGATGTGAATATTGTAACCAAAATTTAAGGCTTGAAGGGATTGGTGTGACAATGGAAGATAACTGTTGATTGTGTTCAAAACATAGTATCCATATCGTGTGACATGAAATGGGAACAACAAATGAGCATTGACCGTTGACCATATTCAAAATGTGGGACATGTATCAATTTGTTGTCTAAAATCCTCGAGGATGTTGGCATGTAATTGTAGGATATCACTTAGGCTTGTCATCCATGTCATTTGGGGGTCCCTTCGGATGTGAAAGATAATGGAATCCCAAATGAAGAGGAACAGGAATCCTGAAAAATGGGTGAAAGCATGTCCAGACAAAATCCGACACTCCAGGTTGTAAACCAGAGTACTCTCGAGCACATTGGGGGATTACCAAAGAGGGTTGAGGGACCAAAATTAAGGGTGACTGACTCGAAGAGATGAGAGTAGGGAAAGGGAGCGAAGGCTGATCAGGAGAGAGAGAGTTATGCAGTGTGGTTGTTATAAACCCGATGTGAATAGGGACATAATACCATGTCACACTATATACCCCTCTCCTAGAAAAACGTAGGAAAAGGGGACAAAATGATAAGGAGGATTCTAAGAGATGGGGCTGGAATCAAAGACCAGACGTTTGGGCAGTCCTATGTATCCAATGAGGATGGGAATCAAACCATACGTAGTTCTGGGGGTGTCGTGCAGTTTAACGTCATGACAGTAAGGATGAAGATAGGGGCAAGGTATCTCATCCAGGGATGTGTACGGCATGGAGAGTAACTCGATACGAATGAGGACATAATCCCACACCACATTGTACAACCCTAAGTGAGAACCTAGTCGAGGGCCCCGAAAAGTCCAAGGGGCCTAAGGCTGGGAGACAGATAGAATGTCATGCACAACTTGTAGTTCAAAGTCTAATAATGAGGACGAAGGTGATCATAGTTTAGGGTCATATAGCTCGGACCGTATATGCCTAGTTTAATGTCATACGCATGGGACAGATAGGGAGAATCATCGTTCTTATAGAAGACCACTAAGCGGCAATGATGATAGAGAATAATTTTTGACCATATTCGCAACACAGTATCCACCCTTGTGAGACCATAATTTGGGGAAAACTATTAAGTGTCAACCATTGTCCATACTTGCAACATGAGACATGTATCAATTTTTCACTTTCAATCCCCGGGGACGTTAGCCTGTAATGGTAGGAGGGCCCTTGGGACGAGCATCCATACCATTCGGAGGGCCATTTGGATATAGAAGGTGATGGAAACCAAAATGGTGGGGCTCACGAAGCATGACGGGGCCTATGCTCGCGGGACGGAAAATAAATGAAGGGAGGTATATCTCAAGGGGATATGTGTGGCATGGAAAAATAGCCTGACGTGAATGAGTACATGAGTCCATACCGCACCACAAAATCCTAAATGAAAATTTGGACCAAGGGGAAAAGGGGTCGAAGTAGTCAAAGGAAGGGCATCCCAGCCAACTGTATCCATAGGACCTCTCATACAGGCATTTCATTCATAGCTCCTAAGCCCACATGATAAATGCTCAGTGTGGGAAACAAGGAGTAGGATTAGGCTCTCACCATCACATAAGGGTCCGATAGCTATAATTACACTCTCGCTCGAGGCGGACCGAGATTTGGAGATACGAAGGGGTAGAATGAACCACTACACACCATGTTTGGGACATATGGGGGTGGTGACAATGACAAAGGATAGCTGTTGACCAGATTCAAAACACAACATCTATATCGTGTGACCTGAAATGGGATCAAAAAATGAGCATCGACCGCTGACCATATTCGCAAAATGGGACTCATATCGATTTATTTCTAAAACCATTGAGGGTGTTGTCCTGAAATGATAGGAGAGCCCTTAGGCTAAATATCCTTATCATTCAGGGGGCCCTTCGGATGTGAAAGATAATGGGAACCTAAGTGATGGGGTGTGTGGAGCATAAATATTCTCATGCAATTTCAAATAAAGTTAGACAATAGAAGAGATAGAGATCTTCATGGGAGAGGGATACATAGTATGATCATGATGACCTTGATGTGAATGAGGGAAAAATCTTGCACCACACCATGTGTTTCGTCCCAATGGGAGGTCCCGAAGTTTAGGGTCGGGCCTACAGTTGAAATGATCGGGCGGTCCTACATATCCCATGAGGATGGGAATCAAGCCACACAAAGTTCTATAAGGGCCACACAGTTTAACGTCATGCAGTAAAGACGTGGGAGGATTATAAGAACGAAAGAGGGCACATGGTGTAGTCATCGTAACCCTGACATGGGTGGGGCCAAAGAAACCTATATGACGCCATGTGGGATCCTCCAAAAGAACTATGACTAGGAGGGTATAGTCAAAGAGGAAACTGGGGGGGGCGGACTCAAGACGAGGAATCTAGCATGCCTACGTATCCCATGAGGATGGGAATCAAGACATACATAGTTCTTGAGATTCAGTTTAACGTCTTGAAGGATGACACACAGTTTAATGTCATGCAGGACATTTCATAGTTTAAGGTCATGTAGGACCAGACAGTTTAAGTTTATGAAGGACTGTAATGCAGTTTAGGGTCGTGTGGGACCATCACGTAGTTTGGGGTCATGTAGGACCATATATTTTAATGTCATGGAAAACCATAGGGACTCAGGAAATGTATTTCTTGAGGAACTTGGCATTTGTGGGAGGAGTTATACACTCACCATCCATTGTAACCAATGAGTATGTTCCATTGGAGTAAACTTTGTGAATGATGTAAGGTCCTTCCCATTTGGGTTCCAACTTGGTTGGTTTTCTGCTAGGTATCATTGGTTCCCTTAGGTCCAATACTAACTCACCTTGCAATAAAGAGAGGAGGTGAACTTTCTTATTGAAAGCTCTGGCCATCTTGTTCTGATGCCTTTCCAGATTATGTAGGGCATGAAGCCTATTCTCATCGAGCACTTCCAACTCAACCAGACTAATTTAAACTATTTTATCTAGTTCTTTATTATCATAGAAATTTGTGCACAATGAGGGTAATTGAATCTCTATGGGAAGGACGGCTTCCATCCCATACACCAGGGAATATGGGGTCACTTGGGTGTAATTACGAGTCGTCGTCTGATAAGACCAGAGGGTATTGGGGAGCTTATCCAGCCAACTCTTCTTATTTTGACCAACCATTTTCTACAAAATGTTAGAGAAGGTTTTTTAATGCCTTGATCTATCCATTTTCTTGCGCATGATAGTGAGAGTTATGGTTACAACGGATGTTGTACTTAGCGTACAATTTCTTCATCTTAGCTACTCGAAATTTTGTACCGTTATCGATGAGGATAGCTTGAGGGACTCCAAATAAATAGAAGATGTTGGAGCTCACAAAGTCAATAATGGAATGGTCCTTGACCTCCTTGAGTGGGACTGCCTCTACCCACTTGGAGAAGAAATCTGTAGCAGTCAGGATGAATCTGCACTGGCGAGCTATCGTCGGTGGATATGGTCCCACGACATCAAGTCCTCATACCGCAAATGGACAAGAGTACTTAGTGGAGTGTAGAGGCTCTGGAGGCTGATGCATGAAGTTAGCATGAATCTAGAATGCATGGTACCTTTTGGCGAACTGGATGCAGTCATGGATCATAGAGGGCCAAAAGTACCCCAGTATATGGATCTGGTGAGATAGTTTTGGCCCAGTCTGATGAGCCCCACAGGAACTGGTATAAAACTCATGTATGAATTGGGAAATCTCAACTCCTTGAATTTAGTGAAGGAGAACCCCATCAAACCTGCGCTTGTAGAGGATTTCTCATGACTAGGACCATCCTAGAGGGTAAACTGTAATGTGCGGCATCAGATTCACTCGTGCTCGGCCTAATCTGCTGGGAGATTACCATTTTGGAGATAATAAAAGAATTAGGATCTCTAGTTGGGATTCACATAAATCACTACATCCAGGGGACCTGGGGGTCCTGATATGGAGGCTCTGGTGGTAAGGTGTCTTACTTTAAGGTCGTCGTCATCATCTGGGGTGACCGGAGCAATGACTCTCTGATGTGCCACATGGATAATCAGATCATCCTGATCGGGCTTCGTAAGTGATACAGCTAGGCCGACCAGGGAATCATCTCAACCATTCTGAGATCGAGGAACATGAGTAACTTCTGTCCAAGATGAGAGTTGGTCCATTAGCTGGAAAGTGCACTCCAAAAACGGTACAAGCTCTGGATTTCTAATGACATAGTCACCGTTGATTTGTTTGATGACTAGTTCGGAATCCTTTTTCACATGAAAATGGGGCACATCAATCTCGAGGGCCAGCTTGAGGCTAGTGATGAGAGCATGATACTCTGCCTCATTTTTGGTGCAACCTTATGATAATAGGAATAAATAAGGAAAAATGGATTGTTTTGGGGTAATGAAGATGATACCTAGGCCTACATTATTGAGTCTTGGATCATTGAGCCTTCTGCTAGTGGGGATCCATGAAGCACCATTGAAGTACATCTGCCAGTACAGTGTGGCTTGGTCTACCGAGATAATTGTCTCGTCGGGGAAATTGAGATCCAAGGACTAGTTAGTAGGAGCCGCATGGGTAGTAAGGAAGTCTACCAATGCTTTCCCCTTAATATCCTTCTAAGGGACAAACTTGATGTCAAACTACTGGAGAATCACTGCCCACCGAGCTAGATGGCCTTCCAACGTGGGGCGGTTCTGGATGTACTTTAGTGGGTCTACATGGGACACCAGCTATACCTCATGGTGATGCAAGTAATGTCGCAATTTCTATACTGCGAATACCAGCTCAAGGTATCTCTTTTCGATAGGGGATTATCTGGTCTCTGTATCTAGGAGCATGCAGATAAGGTAGTAAAGGTTGTTCTCCATCCCCTCATTGTCCTTTTGGGTGAGAAGGGGGGAAAGATATCATTCCAGGGTGGTCATATAAAGGACCAACGGCTTTCCGGAGACGGGTGGCATTAAGACCAGAGGCTGGAGTAGATACTTCTTGATTTCCTTGAACGTAGTCTGACATTCTTCACCCCACTCATAGAGTGTTCCTTTATTCATGATCTGAGAAAAGGGATTACACTTGCCGACCAAATTTGCGATGAATCGTCGTATGTAGGACAAGTGGCCTTGGAAGTATCAATGTTCCAGAATATTTATTAAAGGAGACATCTGGATAATGTCATTGATCTTCTCTAGGTCGATCTCGATTCCCCTGTATCTGACAACGAATCCAATAAACATTATAGAGGTGACACCGAAGGTACAATTCAATGGGTTCATCTTTAACTGACATAAATAGAGGAAGACGAACACTTTCTCAGGGTCTTCGAGATGGTCCTGATACCAGAAAGATTTTAAAACCAGGTCATCCACGTAATATTCCACCAACATTCTGAGGATCAGCTTAAATATGTGATGCATATCCCACTGATAGGTGGCACCTGCATTCTTTAAACCGAATGGCATGACTTGGTAACAGAAAGTACCTTGTGGTGCCCTGAAGGCCGTAAAATCCTCATCCTCAGGAGCCATTTAGATTTGATTATACTCAGAGTACCCATCCATGAAGGAGAGGTCTTGGAACCCAGCTGTAGCATCGATCAAAAATTCTTTCACAAGAAGGGGAAAATCATTCTTCGGATACTGACGGTTGAGATCCTGGAAGTCAATGCAGACTCTGATCTATCTGTTATTCTTAATTACTGGTACAATGTTGTCTATCCATTTGGAGTAATGTACCTCCTTAATAAAATTGGCTCTGATGATCTTATTAACTTCTGCCTCAACCAGGGCATCGTGAGAAGGGTGCATCTTTTTGGGAGGTTTCTTGAACCCGCGATGATTTACTGGGAGACCGAGGCAGTGGATGGGTACCACGAGATATAGTCCTATAATCTCATCATAACTCTAGTAAAATACATCATGGTGTTGTTTCAAGAAGTATATGTACTGATGTTTCTCCTTGAGGGGCATGGAAGCACTAATCAATGTGGGTTTAGGGTCTTCCTCGCTACCGAGGATCACCTGTACTAACTCGTCAAATGTAGCATAGATTCCCTCCTCAAATGTGGGAGAAGCATCATCTAAATCCTCTTATTCACTTATGGAGAGGGAATCCTCGGTGGGAGGAGTTTCTTCTGAGTCAGAATCTTTCGATTGGAGGCTAGTACCAGCCTGAGCGGCAGTGGACACTGCATCGGGGAACTCTTGTGTTGTCGTGACCATAGCAATGAAGGTTTTTTATCCAATCCCATCTAGTCTTCAGTCCAAGGGGCCATGCTTTATGATATCAAATCAATAGTGGCACGTTGTCTGGATCCAGTTAATTATGTCCCAAATAAACAAGCAAGTATGACGTATTTCCATTTCCATGGGGAAGATATCTCGATATCTTATGGGAGTAAGAGGCTCTGAGATCACCTGAGCCTGATTTGTATAGAAGTGCGAGGTGATATTCCAGCATTTCATAGGTCAGGTAATGTGTTCCCCACTCATTCCAGAAACAATTAATCATTTTACTATGTTCGGGGTTATAGCCTTCAATCCCTGTGTTGGAAATATGTAGGCATCATCTAGATCTATCCATGGGTCAGTCACAGCTGTGGCATGCTCAACCTTGTTAGCTTGAATCTGCTTGTCTTTTCTTCTGTAGTTTTTGGATTCAGATAGCGGGATTCAGAAGAGGGAAATCGAGACAGGTCACCTTGAATCATTCCCACTTGACTATTAATGGAGTACTTGAGGCACTGGTGATATGATGAGGGAACTGTCGCATGCATGTCAAGTTATGGCCTTCCCATCAATGCATTGTAGGCGATGTCCTAGGAGACAAACATAAATTCGGTACTGGAAAGTAGACCATTGAACTGGGTCTTCAAGTGGATCTTGTCGACCGGTTTATGTTCTTCCCTCTCATAACCTTGGATTCGTAGGTTAGATGGACTAAAATCATCTTCAGTCAATCCTAGTTTTTTCAGTGTCCGAGTCAGGATTAGGTTGATTCAAAAGCCTGTGTCGACATGACAGCGGCGAACCTCCACGCCATTGAACTAACCTGTGATGTACAGTGGGAGAATGTACCCCTGTATTGGAGAGCCTTCATCTTCTCTAGTGAATGAGACGATGACCTGGCATTCAGCATTCTCAACCGCCTTAGCATGAAAGGAATCTTCAGCTGCTACCTCCATCTCAAACTGGAGGGGGCTTCTTAAAGCTTCAGTAAGGGCATCACGTATGTCTGATGACAGGTGAAGGGCTTCAAGGATGGAGAGTCTTGTAGGAATTCTAAAAAGATTATTAAGAACATCATACTTCCATGTGAGGCTAGAAATTATGGTTATAGAAGGTCTCTCTATGATAAGAGGTATGGTGGGCCTTGTCGGTGGGACCAGTGGCTGGCTGGTACTAGGAATATCTCGTTTCTCACTTGCCAAAGCCTGTGGAGTGGTTACCGGATGAGGGCCAGATGACTAAGACCGGCCTGTGGCAGGGCGTGGCTGGTAACGGCAAGGTCTAGGTAGATCTGCCTGATACAACAACACGAACGATGGTGAAGGCGGTCCAGGTGTCACCAGATGAGAAGGCTGTGTATACTAAGCTCTTCACTGGGCCTGCTGCTTGGTTTCGGTCACATGCATAGCCAGGCTAGAAGTGATGACTAAGGTACTCCAATGTCCCATATAGACATGTCTTTGTCAACACTGATGACGTCTGGGGATGTTGGGAGGATCTTCCTGGTGCTCCTCATCGTTAGGAATCATGTAGGGATTTACCTGCTCTACGGTGTTAACCGAGGCGTACCCTTGACCGTCACTTGAAGAGTCATCCACTACTGGACAGATTCTGTGAGGTATCTCCATATTTGGGGGCATGAAGTCACCGAGAGTACGAGATGAAGATGGAATTGGCAGGGAATTTTGTTTTCCCTTGCGCTGCCAGTGTTTTCTCTTCTATGAAGAGGATGGCAGAGACAATGATGCAGATGTAGTAGCTACATCTTCTGAAGGTTATGGATGATTTAGGCATGCATTAATGACACCATGGGCATGAGAGACTATTTTATGAGCCATCCAGTCATCATAATTCTGGGACCCATGACTGGAAACCTGATGCCACTCACCTTCGTTGTCGTTGCTATTGTCTGGCATCATGAAGAGGTATGCCACCTATGTAGGAGCTGGGCCTAAACAGACTATGTTGTTATATACATGGCCTTGAAGATAGTATTTGAACACATAGCACTTCTTGAGAGTGTTCCCCAAGATCTACTGATAGGGGCATTAGTTAGGGCGATCAGTGAGGTTTGCCTCTTCTGGCCTTCAGCATTGAGGAAAATGTAGAATCCCCTACTCCAAGGAACTGCAGAAGTAATCGAGGACCTTTGCCTTGTTGAATGGGTAGGTCTAGTTTCTCCTATATATAAAGGGGTCTCTTGGAGCTTGATGTAGATGAGGAATTTGAGGAGCTTGTCGAGGAGGTGGAGCTTGGTTATCTCACCTGGATGGTGGTGGCACATTGCATGGGGGCACCTTCCGATTCTAAGGTGGGCGATGTTGGGCCGATGGCTGTGCCTGAGGTGGAGGGCCTCTGCGAGGCTATAGAGGGTACTCCACTAGAAACAATTATAGTTGCCTAGGGGCCTCTATTTGGGCCACTAAGATGGGCTCAGACCTGGTGGACCTTCTCACGGGGATTGCAGGAGGTAATAGACGTGCCTACTTAGCTTGTTGTAAGGCTTCCTCTAGGTGATGGGCCCTATAAGAGAAGTCTCAGAATCCCACAGGGTAGTTTTGGGTGATTAGAGAGGGGACCAGTTCCATATTGACATTCCTTATGCACATTGTCAACAGTTTCTCCTGAGTTAGTGGCATGTCAAGGGAATACGTGTGTCCTTTCCACTGGGTGACAAATTTAGCAATGCACTCATGAGGTATCTAATGGAACTTGAAGAGGTCTGTGATACTCATCTTCCTCATGGTGGAACTGAACTAGTAGAGAAATTTCCTACAGAGGTCTTCCCAACTGACTACTGATCCGATGGGGAGCTGGTCGTACCAAAAAAATGCAGTCCCTTCAAATGTCTATACAAGACATTGGAGTTTGGTGGCCTCCTGCTGTGTTGGAGTTCCCAACATGGGACTACACCTTGAGATAAAGTGGGTCAGGTGTTGTGGTGGGTCCCTCCTCCCGTTAAAGTGGGAAAAGGTGGGATTCCTAAAACTCGGGGGTGCTGGAATATCATCTACCCATGCTGGATATGGCTTTCCATCAGGCAGGATTACCACTTGTCGAGTCTCTAAGGCTTTGAGACGGGCAGTGAGTGTATCCATTAGATTGTCTAGGAGGGAGTTCATGTCTTGATGGGGATCCCTAACCACCAGTGCATTGGCGGGTTCTTCAACACAATAACAAGGCCCAATGGCTCGTGGAGTGGCTGGTGGAACGACCTGTGGAGCAGCTAGGGGAACCTAAGCTCGATCCTGAGTATTTTCATGCCGTTTTGGAGGATTGGGAAAGGCATAATGTTCCCACTTTACAAAGTTCCAGCCTCAACCCTGTCTATGTGGTCAGGATGGTTAGGGTCACCTGTACGCAATTCACCGAGGGGAAGTTGTGTCTACCCCTGCTGCCCCGCCCTAGGATCACCGTAGTCCAGTTGTTGCTCTACGACGTATTCAACAAGGAGTTCATCAAACAACTTCTTCTGTTTGATGATTTATTGATTCTATATGGCTTTTTTGGGGTCATCTTCCACCTTCTGCATTGATCCAGATGGGTCGGAGAGTTTGACGACCCTGAGGTGTTCCTTTCCCTTGTTGGAATTACGGCTGAGGACTAGTTCCTTAGTGGGCACGGAAAGACCCAATAGATTCCTCTTTTGAAGAGTAATCCTTCCTGATTAATCTAAAAAGTTTTAAACTCCCTAAGGGGTTAGGTCCTCTTCAAGAATCTTTAGCTCATTCTCGCCCTCCGGTAGGTCGGCTATGTTAACCACAACCCTGCCTGGAGGCATATCCTCTATGTCACCTGTAAAATCGATTTGACGCTGGATATGACTAAAGAGGTGGGTGGCATACTTCCCCCAGCCACAGATCTATATGTGGGTAGAAGCCTCTTTGATAATCCTATGGAGTACTCTGAAACTCTGAATGCACCGTTGCTGGAGAACCCTACGACGACCTGGTGACTCAGGGCACTAGGCCACAGGGAGTGCAGCCAAATCAACCAGATGACATTGTTCGCCAATGTCCTAAAAATGCGCTTGGATCTTAGGGTAATCCACTCACTGATAACGAAGATGGAAATGATTCACCCATAGGGTCTGGCAAAAACACTCATCATTCTTTAGGGTGAGGGATTCTGGTGCATAAAAATCCAACACTGCAATCGGCCAAAACATCTCAGATAAGTGGTCAACTGTGAGGATATCCCATAAGCTCCTAGGCACGGATTCAGGTTCTAGCCCTTAATTTCCACACTCTTCGACCATAGGTAGCTGGGGAAAGGGTAGTCGTACCGAAGCAAACCACTAGGACGGTAGTATGGCCGATGGAGAATATGGCGAGAAAGTTGAAAAACCACTGCATCTTGGGATATCCTCTGAAGAGTGTAGTGACTTAGCCACCACATCGTGATAAGATGGTCTGACAACCATAGTTTCTGGTGTAGCGGCTACAACTCCTGGCGGTGGACCACACTACTGCGCATCCGTCATTGGTCCCCAAAATAGCTCTCTGTGATCTCAAGTCAAGGTAGAGATCACTTCTGGTGATGATGGTGACAATTTCACGGTTGTAACCTATGCAGTTTCTAAATTTTCATCATCTTGAATATACTTGTGGAGCAAGGCAGGAATCCTATATACCCCACATTCTGGGGGTATGAAGCTTATGCGCCTTGTTCCTGCCTCGACCCTCGACGCGGAGGATCTCAGCGAGGGATCCATCGCTGAGTCGTATTCCGCCTCAAATTCTGAGAAGCAAAACTGTTTGATATTAGTCTGAATATTCTCAACATTCTTGTTTTGGCAGCAACGACCCACCCTCCGACCCCAGTATGGTTCTTCAGTACATGGTAGATTTTCGGCACGAGGAGGACCTTCAGCCGTACTGGTGTCGGGGCGTAGAGGATTCCCGCCTGAGTAAGTCGGGGTGCAAGGAGCACCGGGACATATATCGAAGGGGACATGGGGAGGAACTCCTTGGGAAGTTCTAGAGTGGGTAGGACCTATACTCGAGCCGATATGAGAATAGGTAGGACCTCCATGCTTGTTTCCCCTGGTTACATCAGTGCGAGGAAGGTCCTTGTACTGGTGGTTGTGAACATGGGTGGGACCTTCGTGATGGGTGCTGGTGAAGTGAAGGAAGACTTCACCCCTATGATTCTTGAGGTGAGGACGGCCTTTTCCATCTATTGTGAAGACATGGGGAGGCTCCCCATGCTGAAGATTGACTGAGTGTGAGACGTCCCCACCCCGATGGTATGTGCAAGGAGGAATGAATCCATACCCGATGTAATGAGCACGAGAGAGGCTACAGTGCTGAGTGTCACCATCATGGGGAGATCCCTCATTCGGATTGAGGGTATCATGAGTCGGACCTACATGCTAAGGTTGGTAGTAGGGAAGACCCTCATTTTCCATGGTGGCGGTATGGGGAGGGCCTCCGTACTGGAAGCGGCCACTACCTGCACCGGCGACCGAGAGAGTCAACCCAACCTGCCCATCGGGCGGTTGGGGCCTCGATCCGGGATGGGTATACAAGTCCCCCATCTCAGCATATACAAGGGGTTTATGATATACTTCGGCGGTGGCCTGAGCAGCAGTAGTTGCTGACATTGATGCCCCTTGGAGAGCATCCTCCTCAGCCTATGCCCAATGCTGGCATCAGGTCAACTAGACTGGGGCCAACGGTGCAGGCACATGGCTTACCTGCTCCTTGAATAATGGGACTAGATGGTGGTGTGGTCGTGACCTAGTGGGAGCCCTCCTTGGGAGCCCCTGAAATGGTATCCCAACCGGGCTGGCCCAGATATCCCCTACCTTGTCGGTGTAGGGGAAGGATTTATCAAGGCATTCTGGGGAAAGGCTCCTGAAATGATTATATGTTAGAGTGGGGAGTAGTGTCACCCTGCGCGGCCCTTGGGGGCAGTGGTGGTGACAAGGCTCAAACACCTCTAGATCCTGGAAGGCTATATCCTGAGTCGGGATAATCCCCTCCTCGTACCGGTGTACAAGGTCGTTGATCACCCTACGCTGAATGGATTTAGACGGGGCGATGGGGTGCGGGTTCCAAGTAGTTGTGGTTGTGGATATTGTCACCGAAGCAGTCGAGCCACATGGGGTTGCCGCATTGGCATTTCCCCTGACCCTGCATTGGTGGGTAGGTGGTGACCGTGCTCCTGGTCCAGCAGCATGGTTCCTGAAAAGTAGGGAGATTAAGTCATTAGTGATGAAACAAATAAATCACCGTCCAGTGCCCCAGTGTCATTCTGTCTCCCATGGAAGGTAATAAGGATCCACACTAATAACGTCGCAGACCGGGATGTCCAACGTTTTGACTGCCCCAACTTCCGGTGAGTTTCACACTAGGCCCGCTATTTTCTTGGCGGGACCCAGCGTCGGATAGCTGGATCCAGTGACATGCTAATCCATTGATGTATTGAATGAAACTAATCTCTATATTTAGGAGAAGACACTTCACTTCGAGTTCACCATTTCTGTTTCTGATACTTTTGTCGGGGTGTGCGCATCCATCTGTTCGAGGATGGCGACACTGTTTGTTGCTGAGCATTCCAATTTTCCAAAGGTAGGTGGCATCTATTCCTTATTCAGGGATGTTTTCTCCTTAATCTAAATGGGGTGATGCGATGTTAGTTCTTCCTTCCTCGAATTCCTCCTCAGAACTCGTCACCTTGTCCAGGTCTCCCTTATAGACTTAAGACATTGTTCATGAAACTCTTCCCAGTGCCATAACATTATGAACACTAGTTAATTACACTACTTCTGTTAAGACATTACAAGGTGTCTGATCAGTACAGTAACCTTCAGTCAGGGGAGTAGTCACACTGGACATCATTGGCATGTCTGGACGCTAGAACACCATCGCGTCTAGGTTTCTTCTCTTTATTATTGGGCTTCCGAACTATATGGACGTTGATCCTTGCCTTGAATTCCCACTTTCCAAAGACGGGAGTCATATATTCTTTATTCAGTGATGTTTTCTCCTTGATAGAAATGAGATGATGGGATTTCAGTTCTTCCTTCTGTGGATTCCTCCTCGGAACTCCTCACCTAGTCCGGGTATCTCTTATAGACTTAAGACGTTTTTCGTGAAACTCTTCCCAGTGCCATATCTTCATGGACACTAGTTAATTACACTACTTATATTGGGACATTCAAAAGGGTCTGGTCAGGGTAGTAACCTTCAGTTTGGGGAGTAGTCACGTTGGACATCACTGGCGTGTCAGGACGCTAGAACACTAGCGCGTCTGGGTTTTTCCTCCTTATTATAGGGCCTCTCGAGGGCACAGAATCCCGAGGAATCCCACGTCGAATGTGGGGAATTATATTTCATAGGCATGTATCTGAGATTTTCCTCAACTTCTTATGTTTAACATAGGGTATGTCACAGGTTTAACGTCTAGCAGAGATGGATCGGACTGATTGGAACACTGACTAGAGTGGACTAGATCGGTGTAACCCCTGGAGGAAACATTGATGCTAGGAGGTGAATTGGCATGATATCACCGGGATGTGGTAGCCCTGATAAGAATCAAGATGTATGATGGATGTTTAAATGAAGTGAATGGAGAATGATATGGAGTCGAATTGAGGGTGATGGTGATGTTGGGCTTTAGCCTCAAAGATACCTCCTAAGTATCCTCGTGGTAGGGAATCGAAGTCTGCATAATCTGTGAAGCGATGGGACACCTAAGGAGGTGACCCGTAAGGATGGGACCTGAAGGCAGTGGAACCTTCAGGTTGGGGCATGAAATTGGGGTGTGTGCGAAAGACAATGACCCGATGATAGGATGGGACTTACGCATGATTAGCAGCCCGAGGTTTGGTCTGACACCAATGGCACTGACCAGCGATATGGGTCCCAACAGAAGGGACAACAGCGGCATACCGCCGGGTTCAGATTTACAAAGGCTTACCGTTGACATGGACTCACAATGACTTACCGCTGGATGGGGTCATAACGGCTTACCGTTGGATGGTGGATGTAGTTTAACATCGTACAGGATGAAAAGGGAGCATGCAGTTTAACGTTATGTGGGACGAAGGTGGTCCAACGTGAAGGGGGGTCATAACCAATGGTTGTTGGGCTTGAACCACAGGGAGGATTCCAACCCACCTTGCCTTGGTAAATATCAAAGTCCAAGTAGTTTGGGAGGAGTGTTTTGTAAACTGGCGTGAAGATGGTCGGGACCAATATATGGTGGGATTGAGCCTCAGGGAGGCTTCCTACGTACCTTGCCTTGACAAAGATCAAAGTCCATGTAGTTTGGGATGGTGCTTTGGTGAACCTACATGAAGATGGTCAGGACCAATATATGGTGGGCTTGAGCCTCATGGGGGATTCCTACATACCTTTCCTTGAAAAGGATTAAAGCCCACGTAGTTCGGGCTGGTGCTTTAGTGAACCGACGTGAAGATGGTCGAGACCAATGGATGGTGGGATTGTACCTCATGGATACTTCCTACGTACCTATCCTTGACAAGGATCAAATTCCACGTAGTTTTGACTGGTACTTTGGTGAACTAATGTGAAGATGGTCTGAAGTAATAGATGGTGGGCTTGAGCCTTAGGGAGTCCTCCTACGTACCTTGTCTTGACAAGGATCAATTTCCACGTAGTTCGGAAGGAGTGGGAACCGACATGAAGATGGTCGAGACCGATAGGTGTTGGGCTTGAACCTTGGGGAGGATTCCTATATACCTTGTCTTGGAAAGGATTAAACTCCACGTAATTCAGGATGGGTGTGGGGATTACACTATAGGCTACCTGGAGATGATGTCATGGTCGGTACCTGCTCTAAGCCAATGTGAGTCATGCTCGGTGTGAGAAACAAGAGGCAGAAAAGTCCTGACGATCACATCAGAAAAGGTGCATCTGTGGGAAGTGTAATGGGGGATTACACGTGGTTAGCAGCCCAAAAAAGGAAATAGTGGATTATGCTTGGTTCGCAACCCAAAGACGAAAGAGGGGATTACACATGGTTAGCAACCCAAGGTGATGGAGATTGGGACTTACTCTAGGATGGAGGCCCGAGTGGTGAAAAATCCCAACCGGAGAGGGATGGGATAACGAAGGTCCTGATGCCCATCTCTCCTCTGGTATTTGACAATGACGAAGATAGGAGGATAAGGGGTGATGCCTTTTGCAAGAAAAACTAGGGGCTTACACCAAGGTGGTTAACCTATCCCCACAGAAAAATGCCACTCCAATAAAGAGGAACTCATTCCATGTGAGGAATGATTTAACTCCCGTAGAGACCAGTGGGAAAGAAAAATGTCCAATGTGGGGCACCCCACATATGATGTATGGGGAGGGGTCATAGTTTACTATCATGTGCTGAAAACAATGGTGCTTGGCAGTTTAATGTCCTGTAGCTCGGACAAGGTGGGTTCACTCCGCACCCCCTAAGACATACATAACCAATACCTCCCGCCCCTTGGGGAAGGGAAGGCATTAGCTATGTCGTGGAGAGGGGGTGTTATGGAGTGATCCATTGAGGGGTCCACATTAGCGTGGGTATTCAAAGAAGAAATAGTTGTTAGCATGTTTATGCGAAGAAGCATGAGGCGAAGCAACACAATGTGAAGTACCGCCCAAGGGAGTTTGTAATTGCTTTGTGAAAACCTAAATGGTCGCATAGGAAAATGAGTTGTAGAGAAAAGGGTTTCATAGGTAGAAGCCTTGTGAGGCTCTTGTTCTCTATGAAGTGGAGGGGCTTTGCAAAGGGGAACACACTTCGTAATGCAAAATTACCTTGAAAATCTCATGGTTCACAGAGTAGAAATTACTTCACGATATGGGAGATCATAAGGTGAAAGGTCGGAGGATCCATCCTTTGGACTCGAGGGGAGCCAGGTATTTATGGGCAAGAGGAACCACGAAGCATAGATCGCTCGGTGCAAAGACAAAGCTTTCTCCATGGTGGGTTCATGAACGTCAAAGGGGTTCATGGAGCATCCCACCTCCTTGCTCCACGGTGGGTTCTCGAATGTCAAATCGGTTCGTGGAGTATCTTGCCTCCTTGATCCGTGATGGGTTATTGAACGTCAAAGGGGTTCACAAAGCATCATTCCTCTTTTCTTCGCGGCTGGTTTGGAAATGTCAAATCAGTTTGTATAGCATACCGCTTCTTTAATCTACAGCGGATCTAAAAAGGGGGAGCTCTATGCCGGTTGTGGGGCCATTGGGGCTCCGCGAGGGGTCTTCGTGAGGCAGCCCCTAATGCTTTCCCTTTGTTATTTCTTTTCCCTTATTTTAGTATCAACATACATGTAAATTTATTTTACATTTTTAGTATAATGCGTGAATGAACACCTATTTCTACCCTAATACAATGGAAAATAATGAAATAACCATAAAATCTCCCTTGAATTATAGCAATCGAAGCCTTTTAAAAATATTGTTAAATGATTTTTAAACATAAATATCCAACAATTATAATATCAAAGATAGTGAGGCCTATTGTCTTTGGAATATTGGGTTAATATTACATAAAATGAAACTAAAACATGGAATACTCAATTTATTCTCTATAGTAATCTCCTAAAATCCATTGTATCACCTAAGACAACATGGGATAACCTGGGGAATACATAGATAACAAGGGTGAGAAAAAAATCCCAATAAGGGAATAAACATGATAAGAAAACATAACATCTGAGTCCAAGGAATAAAATGATATCATTAAATAGAATTAACATGAGTAATCACGTGGGAGCGTAACATAAATATCATGTTATTATAAGATCATGGCATCATAGGAAATTTAGAAGCAACATAAGACATGATATATATAAGGACCCAGACATAAAACATTACCTAATCTTGAATTAAATGAATAATTCACATCCAGGATCTTTTCACGTTTAGAGATTTAGGGAATTAGGACATAATATATATGTAACAATTTAAATATTACATGTAGACACTTATACTCTGTATCCATTTTTTTGTAAAATAAAAACTCTTGAAAAAAATTGTCATGTTTAGTTCCATATTTTAGACATCATGAATGTTCCTTGATCCCATATTTGACCCCAGTCATCTTTAATTCCTATGAAAAACATTTCAAAAAAACATGGGATGATCATAAAAATCTTAGTAAGGGATACACAAATAAGGAAAAGTGTTAGTTTTTCAAAATAACAAGTAAACCATGAATACTTTATCATAAGTAATACTTTTCACCTTTATGAAGTTTTAAATACTCTTCACTGAACAAAAGATAATTTCTTACCCTTTTGTAACCAAAATATTACCATAAAACCCATATAAAACACACATAACATATATAGGTAACTTGGGTTATAAACAAACTTAAATGGAATAACCATATGATCGACTTCCACACATATCACTAAATTTAATAGCCATACGACTGACTTCCATACCCAATGAATTAGAGGTTATAACATAACCACCCATCCTAGTTTATCATGGCACCAACTTTCATTTGGTTTATCACATAAATACATGTCAAATGACCAAGTACCATTATAAAATCATAACACATAAACTATTGGAAATATAAACATTTCACTAATAACATTTCATTTTCAATCACAAGAAATAATTTCAAGATATTGAAAAAATAAATTCATTTCAAAAACCATTTTCAATACTAAAACACCCAAAAAGAGAATAATGGATGTATTTTCCTTTTAAAAAAATTAAGGCTTATAGAGGAATCCAACTAACGATTACGACGGTGGAGAGGTCATTGTCGCGTGAATGTTAAAAAAATTCCTTTTGTCATATAGTAAAACTCTTCATAGAAATAAGATTCCCTTTGAATGAAAGTAAAATTCAAAGGGTTTAATTATACACTTTCTAGAAGAAGGAGGTGTATATTATCAAAACATGCCTTAATGAACGAAGATTGAGACTAAGTCCCTTACCTCATGTCCAACTTGACCCGTTCATTATTTAATCTCCTGAATAATAAACTATAGTTAATTTCTACTTTATTAATAACCTTTATCAAGTTTTTTATTTCTTTTATATCACTTATTACCATGTTTTATACATTATGTAATCATTTAATTTAATAATGGTCATTTTGTCGATATTTGGTACTTGAGTTAAAAATGAACTTCTTATAATTACAAGTTATTCATGTGGTCAAAAGTCCATTATCTACAGAATTATATTCATGATTTAGATATCATATATATCATATATATATCTAGTATATATATATATATGTATTTATAAAAGTACATAACATTTGGAGGTAAGAAATGAAATGCACCGTTCAAGGAGATGGGAACTCATACGTACGCATGAATGGTACTTTAAATTATATTTTATATTTAATGGAATGAAAAATTAATGATACATAGGAATATTATAATTCTAGTATAATATCATATATAATTTTAGCAACTCCATCTTTTATATGTTCTGTATATGGCATGAACGAGTCATATCACTTTGAGGGGGCGGTAGTCTTCACTTCCTCAAATGAAATTATCATATTTACCCATTATGGAAACCATAAAGGTATGCTATAAATGAAAAATAAAGAATTATATAGTCAATATAAATATAATATATATCACATATAAAAACAGTTTCATCTTAATGGCCACCATAAGAGGTGGTAGGAGAAGATTGAACAATCATCGTTTCGTGAGGCAGTACACTACTGGAAAATAGGAATATACCCACGGTTTTAAAAAACAGTGGGTATAGAGATAATATGGGGATATTTACCCATGGTTTTGGAAAAGCGTGGGTATATTTTTTTTTTAAGACCAATACCCACAGTTTTGGCTAAATCGTGGGTGTAGAGTTTTTTCGGAAGACCTATACCCATGGTTTTGAAACACTGTGGGTATTGGGGGGGGGGTTTGAAGACTTATACCCATGGTTCTCTAAAAATGTGGGTATAGCTTTCCCGACATATGGAGGGGAAAAATTATGCAGGACAACAACAAAAAATTGGTGGGAACATGGTTTGGATTTATATAATTACAAAAATACAAATATATTTAAAACTAATAAACATCAGTTGGTTGGTCTGGCCATCCATGTAGTTGAACGTAGTCTGTTGTTCGAATCTCGGTGACTTATTTTTTCTTTTAAAGGAGTTTAAATAATATAAGTAAACATATGTATGGTTATATTAAAAAAAACATTCACATCCCAGTCGGTCAGGTGAGGTACCGTTATTCCATCGGTCCCGGGTTCGATCCTCACCTTAATCATTTTTTGATTTGCAGCTATATTAATATATTTACATATATATATATATATATATATCTGTATATGTATAGAACATATCTTCGGCTCGGTTTGTCAGTGACACTGGCCTGCGTGTGGTGTGTCCCGGGTTCAATCCTCACCTTTCTCACTTTTCGATTTGCGGCTATATGAATATATTTACATATATACATATATATATATATATATATATATATATATATATGTCTGTGTGTGTGTGTGTGTATATAGTATCTCATCGGCTCGGTTGGTCAGTGACTCTAGCCTATGTGCGGTGCACCCCACGGTCGAACCTCACCTGCTTAATATTTTTAATATTAATTCCCATGGTTTTCAAACCGTGGGAAAAGTGTTGTGCCAACTGTACAGTGGTGTGGCCACCTGTGACACCTATATATACCCACAGTTTTTTCAAACTGTGGGTAAAGGTTAAGAACATTATTGCAATCCCTCTTAGCCCCACAGTTCTCAAAACTGTGGGTATAGGCTATACCCACGGTTTTGGGGGCTATACCCACAGTTTTGAACCATGGGTGTAGGTAGTTTTTCCAGTAGTTGTAGTTCGTCGTCTAGAGAAACAATATGTTTTTATCCATTAGATGGATGTGTGTGGAATTTTAGTTCAAAAACTTCTAATAAAAAAACCTAGTATATTTAGGATACTGGTGTTGTTAAAAAATAAAGTAATAAAAAGAGTTTAGGGGGTTGGAGAAGTAAAATAACAGAAAAGAACTTAAGAGAATACGTTACCTTAAAATCGGGTAACTATGTTTGGTTTGAAACAAAAAGTTTACTTTAATTGCCTTCTGCCTAGGGGAAGGATTTTAAGAGGAAGAGATGTATGTAGGGAGATTAATTGGGTTGAGTTTGTACGATCCAAGGGGCTTGAGAAGTGTTAGGAATGGGTTAGAAGTGGTGTCCTTTCATAAGGGGGAGGAGGGGCTCTTTAGGAAAATTTGAAAATATTATTTTATTATATAATGATTTTTGGTTTATAAAGGTACAAAACTCATTAATGTCTAAGATTAGATGAATACTATTCACAAAAATCCATCCAATAATAATTGGATATATTTTGGATATATTTTTAATTTTTATAATCTTATTTATTTAAATCATTCATTAATGAGGTAAAACACTGCATCATTATTCTGTCATAAATAATTTTATCTATTTAATGTCTAAAAATTATAAAAAAAATACCATGATGTAGGAAATATTTTTAGGTTTCAAATGAATATTTGTAGTTGAGGAGATAACTTATATAACCCCATTTAAAAATTGATTTACTAAAAGATATATGTTTAAATCATTTTTGTCTTTACTTGAAATTAATTAATATAAAGTGTCATTATCACTCCCAAGTGGCTCCATGGGGTCCCAAAATCGACCCAAGGATTTACATGGTTGGATATGTATCATTCAATAGGATTAGGACACATTTTAGGGTAATTTAATTTTATTATAATATTATTTTTTACCTTTATTTACCAGATTTACCTTTTAACCATGGTAAATAAAATATTTACTGAAGTAAATATTCATAATGTATAAAAATAAAAGTTACCTACTCACACAATTTGGACCTCCTGATTCCAAATATGGAATCAATTTTTCCAAATTCAAAACATATAATTGGAATAAATTAATTTAAAATTAATTGTCGTTGTCCAAACCAAAGGCGTGTTTTTAAGAAATAATAACTATCAAAAGATTGATACTATTTTATGTCTAATTTCAAAATGAAATTACTTCCAATGACAAAAATTGGATTAATTGGTAAAAAATAAACTAATTACACTTTAAAACCAATTAAAAAGATAATATAACCATATAAATAAATTATATTAAAATGCAACTTTGAATTAAAATGCAGTATTTTGCACTATTCACTAAAAAACGAACTTTATCATAAAAATACGAAAATTTTATCCAAAGTAAATTTTGATTTCCTGATTATAAAAAATAATATTATTTTTTCAAATATAACATATAAAAGTGTCAAAAACTATATTTAGAAAGGGTTCTCCATCAAATGGCGATAAATCGATCTTTTAAAGAATATTAGAGTGTTTAGGCTTAAAATTGGATTCATTCATATTTAATCTTTTAACTTTTATTGGATAAATGTAAAAACATTTTACAAAAATATATAATCCTATTGTAGTTAGTTCTATTCATTATCTCTAATATAATGTCTAGGCGTTAACTACCATTTAAAATAATGATATTATTATATTATTTTTCGGTATAACTCAACGTTGTGTGAAACGTAAGATTTAGGAGAAACCAGTTGTTGCGTGTTGAGTATAATATCAGATATAGAATCCCATTTAAATAAAAATTAATATTTAATTCAAAAATATTTAATAAATATGAAAATGAATTATTATTTATTTACCTGGGATGTTACATCCTTCCCCCTTTTTGGAAATTGTTCCCTTGTAATTTTTATTCACTTATCAAATAAGTGGAGGTATTTATCCTTCATAGAATTTTCAGATTCTCATGTTGCCTCTTAAACCATATGGTTTTTTCACAAAACTTTTACTTAATGGATTACCTTATTCTGCAACACTTTCTCTCTTCGATCAAGAATCTAGACTGGTTGTTCCTCATGAGAGAGATTCTCTCTCAACTGAACTACCTCTGAGCTCAAAACATGAAATGGATCCAGAAAATACTTTTTCAACATTGAAACATGAAAAACATTGTGTACAGAGGATAAACTTGGAGGTAAAGAAACTCTGTAGGAAATTGAACCAACCTTCTCCAGGATTTCATAGGGTCCAATGAAACTCAGACTCAACTTTCCCTTCTTACCAAAATGCATCACACTTTTCCATAGAGAAACTTTGAGAAAGACATGATCACCAACCTTAAAAAAAAGATCCTTCCTCTGGTTATCCAGATAAATTTTCTGCCTACTCTGATCTGTTCTCATGTGATTCTAAAACAACTGTAATTTTTTTTCCATCTCATCTACCAATTATGGTCCCATAAACTTCCTTTCACCTACTTCATCACAAAAAGCTGGATTTCGACACTGATTTCTATATAATTCTTTAAATGGAGCCATTTGTTTACTAGAATGAAAAATGTTATTATAAGAAAATTCAACTAAAGAATTATTTTGATCCCAACTTCCTTGGTAATCCATTTATAAAAAACTTAGAATATCCTCTAATGTCTGAATTGTTCATTCTGACTTTCCATCTGATTGTGGATGAAAAGATGTACTAAAATTTAATTCAGTACCCAACTACTTCTGAAGGAATTTCCAAAAGTTAGAAGTAAAACTGGGATCACAATCAGATACAATGGAGAGGTTAACTCCATGTAACCTAACTATCTCTTTAACATACAACCGAGAAATTTGATCTAGAGACAAATTATCTCTAATAGGAAGTAAATGAGTAGATTTAGTCAATCGATCAACAATAACCCAGATTGCATTATTACCTCAAGATGTCTTCAGTAATCCCACAAAAAATATATGGATATATTTTCCCATTTCCACTCTGGAATAGGTAAAGACTAAAGCATCCCTTTCAGTAACTTTCACTCTAATTTAACCTTTTGACAAGTCAAACACTTCACATTAAAGTCATAAATATCTCTTTTCATTCCATCCCACCAGTAATACTCTCGAATATCTCTGTACATCTTAGTAATTCTGGGATGAAGTGAAAACTAAGAACTATGAGGTTTATATAACAACTCATTCTTCAACTGTGAATCACAAGGAACACAGAATCTATTTCCAAATATCAAAATAAAATCATTATCAATCTTAAAATCAGGCGACTTGACCTTCTAAACCAACTCTAACTTTTTTTGTAACTCACTGTCTTCCTTTTGCGCTTGCTTAATTCTGTCTGATAGAGATTAATTCACTAACACCTGAAACAAAATAGAGGGATTTCCTACACCAACAACTTCTATTCCAAATTTCATCAAATCGTTAATAAAAGGATCTTGTTCTAAATGTAACATGGTTAATATGGAATTACTTTTTCGACTCAAAGCATCCATAACTTTATTTTCTTTTACCAGATGGTAATGGATCATGCAATAATAATCCTTGATTAATTCTAGCCATATCCTCTGTCTCATGTTCAATTCTTTCTAAGTGAATATATACTTCAAACTTTTGTGATCAGTATATATTTCACACTTTACTCCATACAAATGATACCTCTATGTTTTTAAAGTAAAAACAACAATATATAATTCCAAATCATGTGTAGGGTAATTTAACTCATGAGGTTTCAAATGATGTGAAGCATAATAAATTACCTGATCATTCTGCATTAGGAAACAACCAAGTCCTCTTAATGAATCATCACTGTAGATAACAAACTCACCATTTCTGGATGGTAATTCCAAAATAGGATAATTCAACAATCTTCTTTTCAATTCCTAAAAACAATCATCACATTCTTTTGTCCAAATGAACTTAACACCTTTTCGAGTTAATTTAGTTAGTGGGCTAGATAACGATGAAAAATATTCAACAAAACTCTGGTAATAAACTACTAAACCAAGAAAACTATGGATCTCAGATATATTTTTCAGTCTTGGAAATTCTTCAAAAACTTTTGTTTTAGCAGGATCAACAGTTATGCCATTTTTTAAAATAATGTGACCAAGGAATGAAATTTTTTGTAACCAAAACTCACACTTGCTGAATTTTCCATACAGTTTATTTTATTTTAAGGTTTTCATGTTAAACCTTAAATGACTTTCATTATCCTCTTTACTTTTAGAAAAAACCAACATATCATCAATGAACACAACCACAAACTTATCCAAGAACTCACAGAAAATTTTATTCATAAGATCCATGAATACAACCAGTTTATTGGTTAACCCAGAAGGCATAACTAAAAATTCATAATGGCCATATCTAGATAAAATGTGGTCTTCGGAAGGTCTGTTTCCTCTAATTTCAATTGATGGTACCCCGAACTCAAGTCAATCTTCACAAAATAATGAGCTCCCTAGAGATGATCAAACAAATCATCAATATGAGGAAAATTATACTTGTTCTTAATAGTGATGTTATTCAATAATCTATAATGAATAAAAAGTCTCATTGAACCATCTTTCTTTTTAACAAAAAAGACAGGAGCACCCCATGGTGATGTGCTAGGTGAAATGAAACCTTTATCTAATAACTCCTGCAATTTCTTATTTAAATATAAAAGTTCAATTTGATCTATCCGATAAGGGGGTTTTGAAATTGGAATAGCATCATCAACTAAGTCAATAGTAAATTCAACTTCCTAGTCAAGTATTATACTAGGAAAATCATCAAGAAAAAAATCAAGGTACCCATTTACTAATAGTACATCATTAATCTAGACAGTTCCTTTACTTTAATAAATAATTGTAAGGTAACATTCATTTCCGTATTTTATTAGTTTCTCAACTTCTTGATATGTTATAAAAATTAAGGGTTCATTATTGTACACAAAATGAAAATATTTCTGAATGGAAACCTCTTTAGCTCTACATTCAATCTTAGCATGATATACAGAAAGCCAATTCATAGCCAAAATAACATCAAATTCTACTATAGGCAAAACAATAAGGTTTTCTGGTACATTCTTTCCGCACATAAGGACAAGAAGGTTGTTAGAATTTCTTCTTTGTCTCAACATTTCCTCCAGGTGTTTTTACCATAAGATCAGGATTCATATCTTGAGATGGAATTCCCAATTTATTAGAAAACTTCTTAGAAATGAAAGAATATGTAGACCCTGATTCAAACAACACATTGGCATAATCTGAATAAACAAACAGTGTTCCTGATACTACTTCATTCGATGGACCAACATCTGCTGAAGTAGTTACAAAGGATTTCACCACCCCTTTCTACTTATAATCAGACTCCTTTCCCTCAGTTGAGTTCTTCATTGGACACTCATTTGTATAATGACCCATTTCATTTCACTTAAAACATCTTACTGCTGGTTTTTTATTGCTTCCTGTATCATCTTTCATACAGTTACGAGCAATATGACCAGACTTACCACAGCGGAAGCACTTTCTAGACCTTGATAAAAATTCTCCAGGATTCTTTTTACCACACTTTTCACAAGAAGTATATTTAATTTTCTTACCTCTAGGCTTCTTTGATGAATTCCTTCCCTTTGTCTGCCAACTGGACCACTAATTTTGTTTGCTCTCTTGGAACAACTGATCATCAGAAAACTCCATTTCTACGTTCTCAGCACATCTGACAAGTTTCTCATAGATTTTGAATTCATTAGAGGCTAAATCTCTTCAAATCATGGATTAATTACTTATTAAAATCAATTTATCTTAATATCAAGATCTCATATGAAATTTGGAGCATACCTTTCCATTCGAGTGAACTTTTCTTTGTAAGTAGCCACTGATTCATCCTCCTACCTCAATTCTATGAATTCCTTTCCATCCTAAGTCAAACCACCTTAGGAAAATATTTCTCAAGAAACATACCTTTGAATTCTTCTAAATAAATAGCATCAGTCTCCTCACTATCCTTGATATTTTTCACCATCAACGACCACTGATCAACTTTACCTTCAAAATGGTAAATAGAGAGACTAAACTTTTGATGCTCTGAACACCCCATGACATCAAAAATCTTCTACAGTTCTTTGATCCACCCTTCAGCTTGAATAGGGTCATATGATCCTCTAAATGATGGGGGACGTTTCCTCATGAAATGCTCCACTACTGACATGTTACTCTATGGTTGATTTGGATAATATCGTGCATGGATAACACCATCATTTATAGCATGATTCAACTGTGCCATCACTGCAACAAATTGTTCCATTCCAATTTTGACCATCTCAGGTTGCTGATTTGGAAGGTTATTCTCCTCTGTATGTCTTCCCAATATAGCTTCCTTGTTTCCTCTGCGGAAAACCATTTTGAACCCAGAAATATCTTAGGTGAAGAAACATGGTAATCTATAAATTCTATATCATTTCAATCTTACCATATATTAATTTATGGACATTAATTTTAACAATATTTTATCTCTTAAAATTTTTTAAACCGACCTCTAATACCAACTATAAGGAACAGTTCTTAAAACATTACATAATCTTGAATTAAATGAATAATTCACATAGAGGATTGTTTCAGGTTTAGAGCTTTAGATAATTAGGCCATAACATATACGTAACAATTTTAATTATACATGTAGACACTTTTAATCAATATCCATTTTTTATTAAATAAAAACTCTTAAAAAAAGTTTCATATCTAGTTTTATATTTAAGACATCATAAATTTTCCTTGATCTCATCCTTAACCCTAGTCATCTTTAAGTCCTGTGAGAAACATTTCAAGAAAAAATTGGGATGAGAATAAAAAGCTCAGTAAGGGATACATAAAGAAGGAAAACTATTAGTTTTTCAAAACAACAAGTAAACCATGAATGCTTTATCATAAGTAACAGTTTTCACTTTTATGAAGTAGTAAATACTATTAATTGAACAAAAGATCACTGGTTACCCTTTTGTAACCAAAATATTACCATAAAACCCATAGAAAACACACATAACAAATATAGAAAACTTGGGACATAAACATACTTAAATGGAATAACCATATAGTTGACTTCCACACATATCACTAAATGGAATATTCATACAAACGACTTCCATACCCAATGCATTAGAGGTTATAACGTAACCACCCATCCTGATTTATCACGGCACCACCCATCATTTGGTTTATCATGTAACCACCCATCAAATGTCCAAGTACCATTATAAAATCACAACACATAAACTATTGAAAATATAAACATTTAACTAATAACATTTCATTTTAAATCACAAGAAATCATTTCAAGATATTGAAATAATCAATCCAATTCAAAAACCATTTTCAATACCAAAACAACCAAAAAAAGAATAATGTATTTCTTTTATTTTTAAAAACATTAAGGCTTATAGATGAATCCAACTAACGATTATGGAGACAGAGAGGTCATTGTTTCCACAAACGTTAAAAACATTATTTTTGTGTTGTAGTAAAAATATTCTTATAAAAAGGATTCCCTTTGAATTGAAGTAAAATTCAAAGGGTTTTATTATACACCATGTAGAAGAAGAAGGTTTATATTATCAAAACATTCCTCAATGAAAGTATATTGAGATGATGTCCCTTACCTCATGTCCTACTTGACCCATTTATTAGTTAATCTCCTAAATAATAAACTAAAGTTAATTTATACTTGATTATGAACCCTTTTCAAGTTTATTATTCCTTTTATATTTCTTATTACCATGTTATAAACATTATGTAATCATTTAAGTTAATAATGGTCGTTTTGTTAATATTTGGTACTTGAGTCAAAAATGAACTTATTATAATTACAAGTTGTTCATGTGGTCAAAAGGCCATTATCTCCAGAATGATATTCATGATTTAGATATCATATATATCTTTTATATCCAGTATATATATATTTATTTATTTATAATAGTACATAACATTTGGAGGTAAGAAATGAAATGCATCGTTCTTGGAGACGGTAACCCATACGTACGCATGAATGCTACTTTCATTTCTAGTTCATATTTAATGGAATGAAAAATTAATGATACATAGGTATATTATAATTCTAGTATAATATCATATATAATTTCAGTATCTCCATTCTTTATACATTCCACGTATGGAATGAACGAGTCATATCACTTTGAGGGGGCGATAGTCCGCACTTTCACAAATGAAATTATCGTATTTACCCATTATAGAAACCATAAAGTTATGATATAAATGAAAAATATAGAAGTATAGAGACAATATAAATATATTATATATCACATATAAATACAGTTCTATCTTAATGGACACCATAATAGGCAGTAGGAGAAGATTGAACAATCATCAGTAGTTCACCGTCCACAGAAACAGTATGTTCGTATCCATTATATGAAGTTGTGTGGAAGTGTAGTTAGAATAATTCTCATAAAAAACCTTGTATATTGAGGATACTGGTGTTGTTATAAAATAAAGGAATAAAAATATTTTATGGGGTTGGATAAGTAAAATAAAAGAAAATAACTTAAGAGAATATTTTACCTTTAAATCCAGTAACTCTCTTTGGTTTGAACCAAAAAGATTTACTCGAATTGCCTTCTGCATAAAGGAATGATTCTAGGAGGAAGATAGGGATGTAGGGAGCATAGTTGGTTAGATTTTGGGCAAGACAATGGGCTTGATAAGTTTGAGGAATGGGTTAGAAGTGGTTTCCTTTTATAAGGGGGAGGAGGGGTTCTTTAGGAATGTTTGAAAATATTATTTTATTATATAATGATTTTCGGTTTCTAAAGGTCCAAAACTCATTAAAATAAAATAAAAGATGACTCTTGTTCGACAAAAAATCATCCAATAATAATTGGAAAGATTTTGGATATTATTTTAATTTTTATAATCTTATTTATTTAAATCATTCATTAATGAGGTAAACACTGCATCATTATTGAATCATAAATTTTTTTATTTATTTAATGTCTAAAAATAAAAAAAATACCATGATGTAGGAAATATTTTTATATTTAAAATTAATATTTACAGTCTAATAGATAACTTATATAAACCCATGTAAAAATTGATTTACTAAAAGATATATGTTTAAGTCATTTTTGTATTTAATTTAATTTAATTAATATAAAGTGTCATTATCACTCTCAAGTGGATCCATTGGGTCCCAAAATCGACCCAAAGATTCCCATGGTCGAACAAGTATCATCCAATAGGATTAGGACACATGTTAGTGGAATTTAATATTGTTATAATATTTATTTTTACCCTTATTTACCAGATTTACCTTTTAACCATGGTAAATAAAATATTTACTGAAGTAAATATTCATAATGTATAAAAATAAAAGTTACCTATTTACAAAATTTGGACCTCCTGATTCCAAATATGGAATCCATTTTTCCAAGTTCAAAATATAGAAGTGGTAGAAATTAATTTAAAATTAATTCCCATTGTCAAAACAAAAAACACGTTGTTAAGAAATAATAACTATCAAAAGATTGATACTTGTTTATGTCCAATTTCAAAGTAAAATTACTTACAATGACCAGAAATTGGATTAATTGGTAAAACATTAATCTAATTACACTTTAAAACTAATTAAAAATATAATATAACCATATAAAAAATTATATTAAAATGCAATTTTGAATTAAAATGTCGTATTTTGCATTATTCATTAAATAATGAACTTTATCAGAAAAATACCAAAATTTAATCCAAAGTAAATTTTGATGTCCTGATTCTAAAAAATAATAATATTATTTCAAATATAACATATAAAAGTGTCAAAAACAAGATTTAAAAATTTTTCTCCATCAAAAGTCGGTAAATTGGCCTTTTAAAGAATATTAGAGTGTTTATGATTAAAATTGGATTCATTCACATTTTATGCTTCAAACTTTTATTGGATAAATATAAAAACATTTTACAAACATATATAATCATATTATAGTTAGTTATATTCATTACTTCCAATACAACGACTAGGAGTTAACTACCATTTAAAATAATCATATTATTATATTATTTTTTGGTATAACTCAACATTGTGTGCAACGTAAGATTTTGGAGAAATCTGTTGTTGTGTGTTGAGTAAACTCTTAGTTATAGCATCCCCTTTAAAGAAGAATTAATAATTAATTCACTAATATTAATAAATATTTAAATGTCTTATTCTTTATTTAACTAGGATGTTACATTATAAACATAAGTCAAGGCTAACAGCCAAGAAAATATCCCATGGTTGACAGAGTCCCATAATGGATTAGGTTTACACCCTAAAACCATAAATTATGTCTCATGATACTAAAATATAACCCAATGTATTGGAGGAATACATAATTCTAGTCCCAACCATCACATTCATTTCATGTACATGTATATGTGTTCCACATAAGGAATCAATCATAATGAATAAACTTAATAATTTCACTTGGATATAAAATGGGTTGCCTAATCATCCCTCATGTCATAATAAAAAGAGATTTAATAAATAAGGAATTTTAGAAGTGATCATAAGTAATTTATTAACCCATAAAAGGAATGTATATTGAGTTGGGTATATATTTAATAGACATATATATATAATTTATAATCTTTCCATGATATTATAGGTTGTTTTTTTATGAATAAATATAATTTTAAAAATTATAAAAACATCCTTGAGAAAAATAACCTTTCCACATTGAAAATCACTTTTGAAAAACTAATAATTTACAAAATATTATAGAATAAAATTTCATTAAAAATAACCATGGAAACTAATAAATTAATCTTCAAAGAATTGATTGGTCATAATGGTGGGTAATTTCAAACATTTCTTTTAAGTGAAAAAACATTCCTTTCGCATTGTTGTAAAATAGTTAAAATGGCCCTCATTTGGAAAAATACAATAAGATTTCTATAAAACAATTTTTTAAACAGTCAAAAATGGGTAAATTTTTATTTAATAAATCATTTGTAAAATTTTAAAAAAATTTAAAATATTTTTATAAAACATGTATATGGAAGAAAAGGATTTTAGACCAAAGAGAAAAATAAAGTTTGATTTTCTTAAAAACTTTTTCTCAATAATATTAAGTAACAAAGAGAGGTAAATTGGTATTATTACTTTAAAAGTTCCTTAATAACCATAGGTGAATAAAATAGAATGGGTTTTATTAAATAACTATAAAATAATTTCTTAAAATAGAAATTCAATCATAAACAATCCCGATTAAAATGTGATTGAAGAATAAACCCTTGCCTATTTGGTAACCTTAAAATCATAACCCCTTGAATGAAGTAAATAAATTGAAACTTAGAATACCATTAATTATTAATGATTCATGATAAAATATGTAATAGTGTATTATATACACCATAAAAAATAAATTAGGAGTATAAAAAAACATGTTCCATAACGAATGATGTTTTAAGACAGAAACCCTTACCTCGATCCCAAATCATCATGTGTGTTACTTATATTCCTTAATAATAAAATTATGTTAATTATTTACTTAATAAAAAATTTCATATTTATTTTTCCTTTTATTTTATTGTATATTCAATTTCATAAATAATTAATTACATGTCGAGCGTGTTGACAATAAACGTCTCACATATCCAAAATCACTTTGGTAAGTTGAATAAGGTCAAAGTGATTATTATTTAACCATATAAAAATTATAATTATGAAATATTTATCATTTTTATACATAAATTATACTTCTAAAATGTAACGCCCTGAACCCATGTTTTAATAGTTTAATTAATATCATTGTTGTTTTTATTACTTATTATTATTATTATTTTTAAATAAATATTAGAAAATAAAAACATACAAGAAACATTTTTTTATAAAACACTAATACATTACATCATTACATAGAAAAATACCTCAACTACTCTAAAAAAACATTATAAGACCCAACATAATAACCAGAGCACTGCCAAGTAAAATAATGAGACCAAATGTGTATTTGACATCCTCTGAGTTTTCCATAATTAAAAAGTTTAGGGTGAGCAGTAGAGAAAAGTCACTAAGAGTTATAGGTGTGTAGAGCACCATTCTAGTAAGAAAAAAATAATTTTTGATTTTTTGGAATTCCTTAAACAGTTATTTATATGGTCTAAATAAACATTGTAAAAAAAATATAGTCATTGGAATTCTTAGTGACTATTTATGCTTTTGTTTACCATTGGATTTTCATTTAATTTTATCGTTGTATGTTTTAAAATTTTAAAATGAGTTTAAAATAATATTTTCAAGTAATAAAATTAATGACATTTAATTTTTAAACTATTGGATATTATAACCTTAGGATATAATAGAAAATAATTTTATATAAGAATGAAAAAATAATTTTAGAGTAAAAAAATCAGAAGAAAATGGTTTAAAGTAGATATATATATATATATATATATATATATATATTTGTGCATGTGTGTTTTATTTTTCTTATGTTTAACAAAAAAATCAAAGTATCCACACAACCAAGAGATTATTTTTAAGGCCAATCCCTCGTGGTCTATGGGGCATTTCACAAGCCCACTCGATCAACAATTGGACAAGCCTATGTGTAGGGATAGTAAGAATAGAACCATGTATAGGTTGGTCCATGGCCCAGGCAGAGAGGTTGTGTATAAGCCTCCCCAAGTTAATGTTTGTGTTGTTTCATCAAAAGAATTCCTTTTGTGACCATCCTTATAATGATATCCCAGAAACCAATTGGTTTGAATATGGGAAACATTTTTAAAATATGGGATCTAATTTGAGCCATCCATTCTAGACTTACCTAATATCGAACATCCGATCAAACTTTGTTTGATCCATACCATCCCCTTCTCTTCCCTGATCGAACCTTATCTTTAAAATGGTAGGGTTTTATCACAATGGTCTAATCCAAGTCAGATGATATGAACCGTCCCCTCTAATTCCAAATAATTTTTCCCCTTTTACTCCTATGGGCTTAATCCCTGCACTCTGATCATGTTTCTTTTAATTTGGGTCATGAATGAACCCTATCTTTCTCCCTCATTGAGATCATGTTATATCAGTCTGTGTCGCACAGCCACTGGCTCTTTATTCATACACTGTTCTTCTTCCTCAACCCTATGAACTAGTTTGTTTTGAAACATAATTCCCCTTTAATCCTCCTCCATTGAAGTCTCTTTCAGCCTCCCATCTTGATTTCCTCTTCTTACTAAACAACACAAATGGTTTTAATATAAAAATGAAATCTTATCCCAAGCCTCATCTTCCTCTACAAGACTTGGTTATAATATATATATATATTTATGTCCACAATTTTACATTATTTACACATTTTTTTAATTGGGTTAATTTGAAACCCTTCATTCCATTTTTTTAAACAACTTGGTTTATTAAATGTTCATTTTATTCATGCAAATTAGACAAATGGGTCCAAACCCATGGCCAATTTTTCAAAATTGGTGTATTATAATATAAATATATTTTTATTTAAACTCCCATATGTGAATTTTGAAACACCCAACCCTCATCTTCCTAAGTCCCCCATTTTTGTTTTGCTCAAATTTTAGAAGCCTCAACCCCTCATTTGATCCAAAAACAAGAAAGGGATCCAAAAAAATTTATGTTTGGTTTCATAAAAACAAATATGTATGTACAATTATATACACAAATATATACATATCTATTTCTTTTCTTTCATAATTTTTTATGATAAATATTTTTTAAAATTTATGTTCCTTATAAATCTTTCATTCAAATGGATTTATGTGAAGGAACCAGGGTGGAAGCTGTTGAGATGGGGGTTTTAAAATTTTCATCACTAGGATGACAAAATTTTTTATCACTAATGATCTGAACCTCAGTATGGTTCGAGGATCTCGCATAAATTAAAAGACAACATAAATTATACTGAAAACATTCCTTTTCAGATCTAAAGCCTCACTTGACTACAACTCATCTCTTGAAATTATTTGTTGAATTATCCATAGAAAAATCCCTTTGTATCATCCAAATGCACTTCAAATAACTGTGGGAGTTCCAATCAGCAAATTCTAGATGCTATTGTGGTGATCTGATGACATCTTTAATGTCTCGATTATCATTGTGATCCTTTTCCTTTAATGCTTGAAGGTGTTCTTTGATCATCACTTCAGAAAGATACTCTATCTATAGAAAGAGGGAGTAGAGAGATTTTATCATTCAAGAATGGATGAATAGTCTGTTGTGTGAGAGTCACTCTCTCTATTTATAGTGGAGGTTCTAAATACCCGATATGGTTCCCCAACCCACATTTATTTAACGTCCACTAAATAAATAATTATGTTGAACTAAACTACATCAATATTATTTTTTATTTTTCACTTGATTTTAATATATTTAAAACATATTACATGATAAAACTGAGTCATTTAACTTGACTCATCTTTCCCGCTTAATATTAAACAATACTAGAATATTAAAATAATATTCCTTCAAATAATATTTTCTCATATTTACTTAACTTCTAAATAATTTAAATAAATCCAAACCAATTATTCATAACTTGAATAATAATTAATTAATTTATTCCTTTGGTGATCGATACCTTGGACAACACTTAGACCCTATAGTGGGGCCCACCATGTCCAATATACATATTCAATTGAATAGGGAGGATTCTTGAATATGCTATTTTGTGTGACCCTCTAGGCCCTTATCTCGATAGTAGTGAATAAAATCCATAGACCAAGAGAAGATTCTAGCAACCCATCAAGGCCTCTAAAGAGATAAGCATTTTTATAAAAATGACAACCAACCTAAGAACAAGTACTGTATAATATAATCTCTTTGTATTTAGATATCTCTTAAATAAGGATGCACCCTTGTGTCATCATCCTTTTCTTGATTTATTATTTTTTGATCTATTTGGATGGATTTACCTTTCAATTACATTTTCCATAGACTTATAAAGGAAACATCATCCTGTTTAGCTGGTCCTAAGATATATAACTTCATTAACTTGAAAGTGACAAATAATTTCTTGACCATTAAACCAATTTCTTACCACCAATGATGCACCCAATGCAAGCTACATCACTAAGAATTCATTATCATGGTTTTCATCTTGCATCAAATTATATGATCAAATGGAACACACTGATAATGATCTCAAATCAAGAGACCAATACACATGTCCATATATAGAAACAACCAATAACACTCAAAACATGTGGTGCCTCAATTGTTAGGTATGTCCTCATGATCTCACTACTAGAGATCACCAAATGAAAACTTCATGAGAAGAAGTCTCAATTATTATAATCCCCCAGCACCTGATATTCAAACATCTACTGTGTCTAGTCAGTGTGATGTATCAAGACCATAAAACCTTTTTTCAAGACTAATGTCATAGTATCTCGATTTTCTCATTATATCCTGAGATCTTCTACCTTTTTATATGAAAATTAATCTATAGACACTACCATTATATAGTGGAAACAGAAATATCTACAATATAATGGTAAAGAAACATCATGTTTGTCTAAATGTATACATGATATGGTAATCAAAAGTACTGCATAGTTGGTTCTAGGGAAACCACTATTTCCACACTCCCACTTTCACTAGATCCAACTTTCTAACCATACTTGTTATCTACTCACATGATAAAGACCATGTTTTTGCTAAGTCACGAATTTAGTTGCTGGGTCTATCACATTTCCATCGCATGGAAATTTTGATATTAGTGACCTCATCTCATTCAGTAAAACTTCTCAATAGATGGTAACCCCAAGTAAATTCCTTTTTTCCACTTTCAAACCTTTACATCTTGTCCAGTAAGAATATCAAAATTTAAATTATGACAATACCTTACTTACTAGGTGTGATTCCAAGAACTAGAACAAATCATTGCATTTAACTGCTTCTTAGCTACCTCAGAAGCTCCAACATAATTAATATTTGTAGGTATGGCTACCGTTTTCTCTTAAAAACATTATTAACTCATCATCTTAGAGTAACTATGATACTAGGTAAAATTGATCTAAGGAAGACTAGTGTGTCCCACCATAACTAGTATCCTTCTTCTCTACATACTGGGTACATATCATTTATACTTGCTGACATACAATCGATAGTTATGACTATTTCACTTGAATTTATCATGGATATAAATGATATTTTAATATTATAAAGTATAGATTGGAAATATCATTTCATGTATATATCATGGAATACATGATTGTTCCATCACTAAAGTGTATGGAACTCAACTCAACACTTAATCTCCTCCTATGCCATTTCATGTCAACTTGGAGGGATTTATTCCATGTGACACTAGAAACAATTCTTCTCTTGATTTTTTTCAACTTGTATTTTTTAATACAATGTCAATATATGTATGATTGAATAGTTCTAAGCAACCGTCAGATCTAACTCAGTAGATCATGTTCCCTAGAACTTAGGTTGTTACATTAAGTCAATGATTTAAGATTTACTTTCAACCTAGTCTTAACTATAATACCAATGTCTTTTTTCCATATATCTTCGAATATATTTCACTTGAAAAGAATTATTGCTCCCACTAACCTCTATTAGACACATGGAAATGATTCATTCCAAACGAATAGTCTAATATCTTATTGATTACTTTAATCATAAACTATATTTCAGTAACTTTCAAACCTTATTAGCATCCAATGGTGTCATCATCCCTTTCTAGTTGTGTCATATAAACACCTTCAACAAAAGTTGATCTTGACATCCAATGTCAAATTAAATGATCCTAAAAGATAGCTATGACAAGTAAATTCTAAAAGATTCTGGTTTATCGACTTGGTATTACTAATCAAGCCTCATTGGTGCTTCACCTTTACCATCCATGTATCAACTCACTTGAATACTCACCATAGTATTAAATTTATAATTCCATTTTCACTTTGATACATGGAATCTGTTATTGAATTTTAATTGGTCTTGAAAATCTTAGCTTATTTCCATATAATTTTTACTTGTAAGAATTATTTTTCTCACTGAATAATGTATCACTGACCACGGTGAATATAAAACCATCTCTATGATTTTAACCTTACTACGTAGTATGTGTTTATAGAACATTCATTTTCCATACACACTTATGGAACCTGTTCATATTCTAACTACATGTGAATCTATGGCATTGACTACTCCCAAGTCAATCTCTCTCTCACTATCTCTAATAGAGATGTGCACCCTTATATATAATTTCATTATATCACTTGAATACCAATTTTCTATATTAAGAATTTAGGTAATATCCTAATAAAATGTTAGGATAATTACTTAGACGCACAATGTGTTTAGATTGATGAATGTTTGTTTGTATCTTAACAAACTCTTTGCATCTAAACACATGCCCTATCACATAATCAATTTCTATCATACTATAACTCATATGATATCCATTTTTCATTTTTATTTGGCATATGGTTCTAGTATTTTTCTATTATTTGCAAAGAACGTCTTCAAATATGATGGGAGTTACTGTAGGTAGTAACATTGATACTGCTTACACCATAACTTTGATGTATAAAATGTGTGTTTAGGAATTTCTTCGTGCTACATTTTTTTACCAATGTTAACATGACAGACTCATCATCTATCCTCATTATGAACATTAATGTTGTGATGTGGATAAGGTAATGTTCATTTGGGAATTACTCCATGCTATATTATCATTATCAATGAATTCTTAGTCGAGATATTCTTCGGCATGTCAAACCAAATCACCTTATATATTTTGACTATTCATATGTCATACTTCATTTTTCCACTCCATAATTACTTAATGGAATCTTATGAAGAATATTTACCACTAGCTTACCCATGGAATAGTTTACATTATCTTGTTGAACTAATTCTGCAGTATTTGTGGCATACCTTTATTTCTAAAGGTTTCTTTGTTAAAACTAAATATATCAATAATACCAAATTCATTTAGCTATGACAAGACTAAATACCATATTGGGTATATACTATATGTCCGATTTTAGTTTTTCTTGAAAAATATTATCTTTCCCCAATTTGGTAAATAAGTATAACATTTTCATGTTTACTTATTGTCTATGATTCAAGCATCATTGAACTATTTGTTGAGTATGATACACCACAAAAAACATTCATTCCCAAACTTGGTGTAATGCATCATTATGTCCAAAGGACACGTGAGATAAATTTTTTGGTTTTACTCAATAGTTTTTTCAACTATAATCAATTACATGGATAATAGAAGTTATGTGCTTCTCACCGATGACTTAGGAGTCTCCCTTTCTTAGTTGCTTAGAGAAGACACCATACTTTTTTAATGCTTCTATACCAATAAAACTGGGTCCGGTTGTTCCGTCCCCATAAAATATAAATAAAAGGTAAGAGTACAAAGTCAAGCAGAGAAAGGGGTTTTACAGATTTGGGAATAAGACACTCCCCTCATATCAGCATCTACCAAGGGTGCACAAAAGTCAAGGGCTCAAAAGGACCACATGGTGGTCATTTCTGTGAATTCCCTCTTGGAAAAGGCATTAGCCACTTGATTGGCCTCTCGGTAGACATGAGAGATCATTAGGTTGAGATTTATTTCCTAATTAAGACATCCAATCTAGTGAGGAAAAATACTCCATGGAACATCCCGAGTTTTCATATTGAGAGCATGTACCGCAAGTTCGGAGTCTGATTCAATCCATAAGAGGTTCTAGTTATGGAAGACAGTGTGCCTCACGGCATAGATAATGGCCCATAGTTCTGCTTCATACTCAATTCCCATCCCAATAAAATGATAAAAACATCCCTTGACAAAATGATCTCATGTTTAATAACCAACCACTATTATTTGAAGGAAATTATGAAGGTGCCTTTGGAATAACTTTATTTTGGCCTTCTTTCCCTTGTCTTCCAATTTATTCCCCATAGGAACTATAGATGGTACTTTATTTAATATTATTATTTCTTGGAGAACCTTACCTAAAAGGTAATGAAGCATTTAATCTATCGTGTTCATTTGATAACCTTAAATGAAAATGGAGTAATTGGGTATAGGAGTTGGATGTCTAAATATATTGTGATATGTATTTCAATATTTACACAAATCCAGTGTAATTAATCACCCAATCAAATATTTCTTCTCTTTCTCCTCACAAACTTCTTGGAGATGAGACAACATGTGTAATCATCCTAGTCCCGATGTTGTAATTGCAATAAACATCGAACATTAGTGATAGCATTATGATATAAACATCATATGATTTATACATGAGTCTCTTGTAAGTAATTTTACACCCTCACTTCGTGAGATGGATTAACAGGTATGGGCACTAAAACCTTGAATTTCATATATTGTAGTAATATGTGAAAGCGCCTATACTACACTTGGAAATTCATACTAGTTTGGAAATTTTCTTTTTCCAACATTTTTCACAGTTTATCTTATGGTATTAATTTCTATTTTATACAAATAAAACTTTAGCAGATCCATAATTTTATATTTATTACTAAATTAGACATTACCGATTTATTTAATCATTAAATGTGTCCCATTATTTTATTGAATTCTAGAAACCCTCTATACTAGAATCGGAATACTCTATCACTTAATTATTCTAGTTTCAATTATCCTTGAACCTCCTCTGATTGTATATAATGTTTTTATATGCCACTACATAGAGGGTTCAAGATAGGCGTTTCTCTAGAAAACCGCATTAACTCACGGTTCCTTGATCTGTTAGGGGAAATCCTAGCTTCTAAAATTATAAACTAGATTTTATCAACACTTGCCTCTAAAATTATAAAAAACTAGCTTTGGATAATTATTCTGTGAAAATTTAGTTAATTAAACCCACCACTCTCATAATAACTCCCTGGTAGTAATTGTAACCCTCATATTTGGCATAATGAGCACCCCAAACACCCGGTTTTGTTCAAACCTAAATGATAAAAGGTAGTAATGAATAAATATTTCTTTGAGAGTTTTTGTGATTATATCTTGATGAATGTAATCCATTTCTATTGATCTTTTTAATATATGTTGTGTTCTCACAACTGAACATTAATAGAAAAACATACATCGCTTCTTTATGCATTTTATTGTTTATTATTTTATGTATTTTTTTGCTGCTATAAAATTCATAAAATAATAAATAAATGCATAAAGGGAAACTAATACCTAACTGGTCTTGAGCATCTAAAATGACCTAGGGGTATCATTCCAGAGTCATAGCTTGACTCTAGATGTAGCTCACCCCCATCCTGTATGTCTGCTTCTCATCTGGAGTATCGCCTCATCTTGGCAGGGTCCACATCATGTCTTGAATTGTCTTGGTCAACATACACCACCTCATCTTGGTGCGGTCCACATCATATATTGTCTCCGTCTAATATAAAAAATTACTCACGCACACACGAGGGGAACTGCGGGTGTAATGTGCATCAGATGGATTTGGGCGCACATGCCCTTATACATTTTTATCGAAATTAAAGATGATGCAAAAACCTCTATTTAATTAATTACAAACATCACACAAAATTAAAATAATTAATTAAATGAAAATATACATGGGTTAGTAATAAAGACCAGTATGTGGGTAAAAATAAAGCACAATAAAAATTAAATTGCATTAATTCAAGTATGATGGATATTTAATTAAATTAATTAAATTAAATAATTAAAATAATTTAATTATTTTTCGATCCCATAATTAATTTAATTTTTAATAAAAAAATTATATTAATTATTTAATTTAATTTATAACAAAAATTAAATTAATTTTATCATCAGTTATTAAAATTATTAAACAAACCAAAAGTAATTTTAATTAATTTAATTTAATAGTATAATTAAATTAACTAATTAATTTTTATTGTTTTAAAAATGTGTGTGCCCCAAAACACCACTCTGGCCCATTACAGGTCACGCCGAACCTAAGAAGACCTATACCAAGATGAAAAAGGCCCATGTTAGGCTAAATTGTGATAGGAAGATCTGCCCAAACCTATTTCGGGTTGAGCAGATCGACCTGGACCATTTTAAGGGTCAACCAGATCCACCAAAACTAAGGCAGAGTACTTGTAGGTGCTAAATCTGGAAGGGAGTCGTTGGAACTTAATCCCAAGAGGTGAGATCCAAATGCTGAGACATGTGGGCTTCACAGTGATCATCGTCACTTTTCCCTAATGAGGGGGGTCACGAGAAGGCCAAGGCCGCTGGTTAAGCTGGCATGTTGTGCCACTCTAATGTGATGAAAGGAGTCCATGCCAGCATACCAGGTTCGAATAGAGGATGGACGAATGGATATTTGGGGTGATGGGGAGGTGATCCGGATCTAGATCTGGTGAGCAAGAGGGTTGCAGCTGCACGACATGGCCAAGTGGAGGCGAGTGTCACAGAGGAGGCTAGGATGGTCAACGGCCAGCCAGGCCATAGGGGAGGTGCCAAGGCCAGATAGAGAGCTCGACGAAGGTGGTTCCAAATTGGTTCAGTGTGCTGGTATGGGAAGTTGAGACCGCTATCGTGTTTGGGCCTATTAGATCTGTCAGCGGTCTTCCCTGCTCAAGGTGGCTGGTGAGAGGTGGGTAGTTGAGGCTTATATACAGTGTCAGGGTGGAGGAGGCCACTGCTGGCGAGCTATGGATAGTACATGTAGACCCAGCTAGTCTTGAGTGTCAGCTCACAGAGGGAAGAATGGGGGACCACCCTTCGAAAATTCCTCTTTTTTGGGATTTGTCTTATAGGTCGCCCATTTCCCCTCTTTTTTTATTCATTTTCTTAAAATTTTAGGACCTAAACCCACCCACTTCAATTTTTATTCATGGATTCCACACCCTTTCCCCAACCCCCTTAAAATTTTCTTAAGGCTAAAATAGCCTTTAAAATATAGTAATAATTATTATTATAATACTATTATTATTATTATTATTATTATCTTATCCATAAAACACTATTTTTTCCATGTTGATGAGATGGAATAGTTTTATTTAATCAGAATCAAATAAAAAAAAGGCTTTAAATTTTAATACCAGTGTCAAATCGCAAACATGATTCATATCAAAAAATTTCAAATGGCCAAAACATGGCCGTTCGAAATTGGATTGATGCACAATCTGAACCATTGGGACCAAAATTGAAACCTCTACATAAGTTTAATTCAAATTAATTTTTCTTTGGATTAGAAAATTTACACATTTCCTTGGATACCAATTGAAAAAACTGGGGGCTGCAACGGAATCTGTTGGGCGGGATATTTTAAAATTTTCATTGTCAGGATGAAGGAACTTGTTTGTCACTAATGATCGGAGCCCTAGTATGGTCTGATGATATAGCATAAATTAAAAGAGTGAATAAATTATACCAAAGAGATAAGGATTTCCATAGAAATGAAAACTAACCTACAAACACGTATTATGTAATAAAATATCCTTTTTTAGATATCTAATAAAGTAGGACACACACTTTTGTCATCATTATTTTCTTTCTTTATTATTTTTTTATCTATTCAGATGGATTTACCTTTCGACTGCTTTGGACAAAGACTTATGAAGATAGCACCGTCCTGATCAACCAGTCCTGATATATATAACTTCCTTAACTTGGAAATAACAAATCCTTTCTTGACCATTCAACCAATTTCATACCACTAATGACGTACCCAACACAATCTACCTCACCACAATTTCATTATCAATGGTTTCACCTTTCATCAAAGTACATGATAAAATGACACACAATAGTAATGATCTCAATTCAAGAGACCAATACACATGTTTTTAGATAGGAACAACCAATGACACCCAAAACATGTGGTGTTCCTATTGGTGAGTTTGTCCTCATGATCTCACTACTAGAGATCACTAAGTGAGAACTTCATGAGAAAAAGTCTCAACGAATATGGTCCCCCAATACCTAATATTAAAACATATACTGTGTCCAGTTAGTATGATGTATCTTGACCATATGACCTTTGTTTGAGATTAATGTCATAGTATCTCGAGGTTCTAATTATAGCCTAGGATTTGCTATAAACTTTTAATACAATAATTAATCTATGTAAATTACCATTAAATAGTGGATGCGGAAATATCTACACTATAATGGTAAGGAAACATCATGTATATCTAACTGTATACATGATATGGTAATCAAAAGTACCATATAGTTGGGTCTACGGCACCCACTATTTCAACATATTGTAAGGGTTTATTTTTTTTAATAAAATCATCTTGGTTTTACAAAGATTTACATATATATGTGTATGTATATGTATATATACACATATATTACAATCTATTTTTAGATTATATATATAAGATAAGGGGTTTTTTAAATTTTTATTTCTAAGCCTAAGATTTGTAAGGTTTTGATTATAGTATTGATTAATTTATTTTAAATATACATGTATACATATATGTGTCTGTTTGTGTGAGTGTGTAACTTTCTATATTCATAATTTAAAGATGAAATTTTTTTAACATATTATCTCTAATCCTATACTTTGTAAGTTAATTATTTATCTAAGGGGTTGATTTTGATTTTGAATCATCATACTATGTATAATGTTTTAAGAAATCTTTTTATGTTTTTAAATAAATTTATTTATAAAAATATATTAACCATTTATTTCCAAGTCCATATAAAAATATAAGAATTTATTATTATTTTATCATTTTATGGTTTATACTTATGTGTAACCTTAGTTTTAAAAAATAGTAGTTATCATTTTATGTACTTAAAAAAGTTATTATTTCATGTGTGAAACTGTATATAAACCCCCTGGTATGTCATGCATAATTAGGTATGTCCATCATCCAAATTATAACTGACATCCCAATCATTTTTAGATCAAGAATGCATTTATGTCATTATCTATTTTTTTATGATTTAATGATAGATATTTTAAGTATGGGATTCTCCTAAAAATATTTTTAAAAACTATCAAGAATATGTTGATGACATATTATAAGAAAGGTTTTTTTATTTAAAATAAAATAATTTTATGTATTTATTTTTGAAATGTTTTGTGGTATAATTGAAAACGACAAGTCCATCCAAGTGTTTTTTAAAAATTGGAACTAGTATAATGAGTGATAAGTTGAGTTATGGGGAGTGAACCAATAAACTTAATGGGATATTGTCCCATATGAATTATGACTAGAATCCTTATGTTTTTATGGTCTTCCATGAATAAATAATGACCAACCAGAAATTATTATTTTCAATGGAGAATTCCAAATGATCATTTCAAATATAATTATTTTATGAAATAAACATATCTAAATTGTATGGATTTCAATGATTTGTAAATCTACATTTAAGTATATATATATCTTTATATATATGATTGTTCCACAAAAATATTTTAAAATTTTTTATTAGTATTTTTAAAACCACTTACTAGGCATATTAAATGCACACCCTACATTTTAAAATATTTTTACATGTTTAATAGAATTAATTGTGATGTGGGATCTTTGAGGAGGTAGTGCACTGAATACTTTTCTGTTTAGTTAATTTAATTTCATAAAGTTCTATTGAAATACAATATTTGTGTCTAATTATCCAAAACCTATACTAGTAAAAGGTCCTCAATTGTGTAATGTGTTCTGTAATTATTCAGTTTCTTTTATAAAAAAAATTACCCAAGATATTTTAGAAAAGAAACCGGAAGCGCGGGCTCAGAGATTTATAATAGGTATCAGAGGAATGGCCTAGATAATTTTGGAAAATTCAAACAAATTAAAAATATAATCATACCTTTTTTATAAAAATATTTCTTTTATTTGATATTTTTATATAGAATGAAGAAGATCAAAAACTAATATTTTGTCTCTTCCAGACGAGTTACTCAAAAATATAACTTTAAGATCATTTTTGGATGTGTTTGATCCATTTTAAAACCTCTGTCTATCCTGTAAACATCTTTACCTAGTATCAAATACTCCAAATATCCTATAATTCTTTCTAATATTGGGTTTTGTCTATTTTTTCAAGGTGTGTGAAAAACTTTAATTCTATTAATGTTGAGGGAAATATTTTGAGGGTTTCTTGAAATGTTTTACTATATCTAAGAAGCATCTGTCCTTAAGGAATTTCTGAGAAGCTATAGAAGAGGGTGACCTCTACACAGCTTATCTGTATCAAATCATAAACTTTAGTTCGTATAGGAGACTTTTTTATTCTAATATTTTAGAAAATGAAATAATTTAGTTTGTTTATATAAATCTATTCTATTCCAATGTATCCAATATTTTCACCAATCGTGTCTTCTACTTAAGATCCAATCATTGTATACATAATTTTGACCATATTTTGTCAAGTTGTTCTTGGAAAAAAGAAATTGAAGAATTTAGAACTACTTTGAGAATCAGAACATCATAGAATCAACAACACCGATATATCTAGTGAAGGTATGAGTTAAATGTTATAATTTAAATTTGATAATTACTAATAATTAAGTTGTTTTTATAGGACCATCAATATTGAATTCTGAAAAAATAAACTTGTGGGAATATGTGTACCAATGAGAAATTCTATTAAGGGGAGGAGAATATAATGCCCTGAGCTTATGTTGTAATAGTATAATTAATATCATTTTTATTATTATTACTTATTATTATTATTTAATGTAAATAAATTTTAGAAAATAATAACATACAAGAAACATTTTTTTTGATAAAACACTAATATATTAAATCATTAAATGGAAAAGGATTCAACTACTCTAGAAAACTCATTACTAGGCCTATAAGAATAAACAAATCACCACCAAGTAAAACAAAAAAACTAATGGTGTAGTTGACACCCTCCACATTTTCCATAATTAAAAAGTTTATAACAAGTAGTATAGAAAATACACTAAGAGTCAAAGGGATATAGAACACCATTCCTACAATCAATAAATAATTTTTGATGTTTTGGAATGCCTTAGAAAATTATTTATATGGTCTATATGACCATTGAAAAAAGAAATATAGTCATTGTAATTCTTAGTGACCATTGATACTTTTGTTAACCATTGGTTTTTCTTTTAATTTTATCATTGGATGTTTTGAAATTTTAAAATGAATTTAAAATAATATTTTCAAGTAAAAAAATTAATGATGTGTAATGTTTTAATTATTGGATATTATAATATTAGGATATAATATAAAATAATTTATATAAGAATGAAAAAAAAAATTTAGAGGAATAAAATAGGAATAAAATAGTTTAAATAAGAAATATGTGTGTGTGTTTTATTTTTCTAATGTTTAAAATAAATTACAAAAAAAAATTCAAAAGTAACCTCACAACCGAGAGTATCCTTTTAAGGCCAATTCCTCAAGGTCAAATGGGAATAACATAATCGCACAAGAGTATTAGTAGGTCATCCCTATGTATAGGTCTAATGAGAACCAAACCATGTATAGGTTGGTCCATTACCTAGGCAGAGAGTCCATGTATAAGCCTCCCCAAGTTCATGTGTATGTTGTGTCATCGAAAGAATTCCTTTTATGCCTAGCCTTGTAATTTGATCCTAGAAACTAATCGGTTTTGATGTGGGATTCATTTTTAAAATGTGGGATATAATATGAGGTATCCATTCCAGGCTGATCTAACCCATTCAATCCAGACCATCTTCTTCTCTTCCCCAATCATACCTCCTCTTAAAAATGGTAGGGTGTTATCCCAACCATCTGATCTAATTTGGATGATCTGAACCATCCCCTCCAATCCTGAATCGGTTTTCCCCTTGTACTTATATGGGTTTAGTCCTAGCCCTCTGATCATGTTTCTTTTAATCTAATACATCCCTTAAACCCTATATTTCCCCCTCATTGAGTTCACAGCGCACCAATCTACGTCACACAGCCATCAGCTCTACCCTCATCCACTATTCTTCTTCCTCAATCCTATAACCAAATGGTTTTGACCTATAATGATACTTTCCTCCTCCTCTATTGAAGTCTCTTTCGGCCACCCATCTCAATTTCTTATTCTTTCTAAATGACAAAAATGATTTTGATATAAAACAAAAACTCTATCCCATTCCATGAATTCCTCTACAAGACTATGTTATCATATATATATTTATGTATTCAATTTTACATTATTTGATAGATTTATTTTTAAAATTGGATCAATTTTAAACCCCTATTTACAATTTTCTAAAAAACTAGGTTTATTAAATATTAATTTTATTCATACAAATTGGTAAAATGGGTTTTCGTGTGAAAAATTGTATCTATGCCCCCTGGTATGTCATGCATAATTAAGTTTGAAAATTATATAAATTATAATGGACATCAAATGAATTTTTAGATTAAGTATTCATTTATTTAACTATCCATTTTATTTATGATTTAAAAATAAGGATAGATATTTTAAGCATGGGATTCACCTAAAAATGGTTTTAGAAACTCTCAAGAATATGTTGATGATATGTTATAAGGAAGGTTATTTTATTTTAAATAAAATAATTTTGTGTGTGTATTTTTGGAATGTTTTGGGTTATGATTGAAAATGATAGGTCCATCCAAGTGTTTTTAATAAATAGACACTAGTATAATGAGTGATAAGTTGAGTTATGGGGAGTGAACCCATTAACTTAAGGGCGTATTCTCCTATATGAAAATGACTAGAAGCATTATATTTTTATTATGGTTTTCCATGTATAAAGAATGGCCCACCAGAAATTATTACTTTTAATGGAGAAATCCTAATGATCTTTTCAAATATAATTATTTTATAAAATAAACATATCTAAATTATATGGATTTAAATGTTTTAGAAATATAAATCTAAGTATATATATATATATTCTTATTCCAATAAAATATTTTAAAATTTTTTATTAACGTTTTTAAAACCACTTACTGGGCATATAAAATGCTCACCCTACATTTTAAAATATTTTTATCAGTTTAATTGAATTAAATGTAATTTGGTTTATTTGAGGAGGAAGCACACTAAAGACTTTTTTTCTTAGTTAAATTAAATTTGTTAAGTTATGTTGAAATATAAAATTCTTATCTAATTCTCATAAACCTAGACTAGTAAAAGGTCCTTTATTGTGTAATGTGTTGTGTGATTATTTAGTTTCTTTTATAAAAATGATTACACAGCATGTTTTAGTAGTGAAACTGGAAGCACATGATTAGGGATTTTTATAAAACCAATCATGAAGGACTTTTATGAAAAATAAACGACGTTATAATCATGGATATGGTATGTTATACATACACATGAGTAACATTTCCATTTTTCAATGACCATGATGAAAATAAGATAATTATTATTTATATTTCTATAATTATCATTATATCATAGAAATATTATTATTTTAATATATACACTTACATTTATCATCCATGTTATGTGGTAATGAAAACAAATCACATCGATTTGTGAGGTAGTAGTCTATCGTACACACTAACGATGTTATCATTTATTCAATGGATAATAAGCTAATAAATTATATGATATATTTCTCTACCATAATTATTAATATTTCATTATTATCATATTTAAACATTAAATTAATCCCTATTACCTTTCATATAATGCATAAGTGAAAAACGAATCACATTTCTTTTCAAGGTGGTAGTATGCCGTACACTTGAGTGATATTATCATATTCTCTACGGGATGGAAAGTAAGAAGGTTTATATAATATTAAAATTAAGTAGGTATAAATATATCATAAATATAATATATAAATATTATATAAATAATTATAACCGACTGTTATAAGCAATGATGTAAAATTAATTTCATCGCTTCGCGAGGCTGTAGTCCATTATACACACAATCAATGATTTCGTTTCCCATTTGAGGAAGAAGGAGATGTTTTCATGTAAATAACATAACATAAAAATATCCCAATATATTTAAGATAATTATGTTATTATATAATCTTGTTTTAATAATATTTTATGGAGGTGGAATAATAAATAAAATAAAATAACTGGTTAAGGATGTTACCTCTTCTTTGAATAACTTCTTTAGGTTTACACCAAAACCTTTATTGGATGTGTTTATACTAAAAAGGATTTTAGGATGAGTTTTTGGAAGTAATTAAGTTATTTTGGTAGGTATTTTATGAACCAATTTTTTTTATATGTTTGGAGAAGATAGGAGATTGGTGTCCTTTTAGAAGTGGGGGCGAGGACACACTTGGAATTTTTTAGAAGAAAGAATTCCACCCATGTTTTTATCATTAAAAAATTATCAAAAATAAAATAATTTAGAACCTTAAAATGTATATGGACTAAATATTACAATAAAATAGGAATTATACATGTTTTGGGTCATTTTTAACCCATATATTTTTAGTTTAACCCCTAGTAATCTCGTTTTTACCTTAACTGCGGTAAATAATTTTTATTATTTTCACTATTCATTATGGTAAAAAATTGTGTTAAAATTATTAGATAATATAAATTATATATATTCAAAGTAAAGAATAAATTTTTCCAAATTAAACTCATATAAGTGTTAGAATTTAATTTAAAATTTAACTGGTAAACGTGACAAAAAATGATTTTTCAAGAAATGCATTTTTAAGGAAAAGATGGTCTCATTTTAATTGTATGAAAATTAATAAAAAATAAATGAATTTTAATTTATATTTATATATATATAATATATAAATTTTATTTAAATCATTCCTCATTAGGGGTTATTTTAATTATTTAAAATGGATAAACATTATGCACTTTAAAACGGTTTTCATAAGAAAAGTGTTTAAAATCATAATAAATAAACTCATACTGAAATCTAGTATAAAGAGGATTTAAATTTATTTAATTGGATTTAATATGACTAAAAAATAATTATGATAATTTTAAATAAAATTAAAATAATAATTTTACTTTATTTATTAAAATAAATGACAACTTTTATAAAATCGTTATTTTTCACTATTCACTGAATAATTAATATTTTTTGAAAAAATCATATAATTTCACCCTAATTTAATTTATATATGATGATATAAAAATTAATTATATTTTATCAAATAATTTTTATACAACTAGATAAGAATAATTATATTATTTCCTCACTAAAAGCTGTAAATTTCATTTTTTTGAAGAAAACGTATTTTCGATGAATAAAATGACTTTGATTAAAATTGATTGACTAGTTAAAAATAATTTATAAATGAATTTATATTTATTAGTAACATTATATACCTTTAAGAAATTATTTTACCATATTAATACTCATAAATTTAATAGATAGGTTATAAATGTCTTATTTAAATAATAATGTTAATTGTATATTGTGGTTCGTTAAAACTCGGTGTAGCATGTTATGCAAGATGTTGAAAAAAATGAATTTATTTAGAAAAATATAATTAATTATTAGTGTTTTATATTCACATATAAGTGTTATTTTCATTTCATATATTCTATCTAATGATATATTCTTCTTTTAAAACCCTGGGCGTTACATTCTACCCCCTTAAGTAAATTGTATCCTCATAATTTATTATTGATCTCTATAATCAGGGGTTTGAAATTTTAAATTAACTTTGAAATAAAACTACATTTTAAAAATGGTTTATAAAAAATCCTCTGTATAAGATTGGAAGTGGAGTATGAAGGTCATGTGGAATAACTTCTACTAGGCTTCCAAATAGAAGACATCAGTGGAAAGTGAAGATATGGTCATGGAAAAAACATAAATAATTATAGAGAGTGATATAAATAATTTATCATAATGAAAATAATGATATATAGAAATGTAAGGACATAAAAACAATCAATATATTATAAGTTAAATGGAAATGGATTCCTCATATATTTAGGTACTAGGATAATATTTTTGTTTCAAGATCATTTTCCTTGAGTTGAGGAAATCATTTACTATCTTGACTAAGGACATAATAAAACATAATTAATTGAAAAGTATAATTTCGTCTATAAATGAAATTCCAAAAATAATATCATATTTTCCTCCAAACTATGAGAATTAAATATGAGTTTTTTTGCCTGAAGCATTAAAATTATCTTCTAATAGACCTCATAATCCCTAAAAGAATAACAAGTTATTCCTCCTACCTTTACTAGAACTAAATTAGTTAGAAAAAGTTGTCCAATATAATACATTAATATCTAATACCTAAATAGTAATTCCTAAAGTTAAAATTAATCCATTCCACAAGTTTTTATTCTTAAAACTGTTCATCTTACATCTTAAAAAATGTAATAGCATTCTTCCCAAATAATTATTTATATTAAACGTAAATGTGACATAAACTTCAACCCAATAAAAAATCTCCAAAGATATCATTAATCACATAGAAACGATTATATAAACATAATATTTATTCATAAAATAATTTAAATAAAAATAATTTTATAATAACTAGTACATTATATAGGATGAATATAGGTGTTCCACCCTTAACTCCCTTCAGTTGTGGGTTCAAGCCCTATAGCCTTTCTGAATGTGATGGGTTGTCACCTAGCTTGCAGGTTATCATTTTTTCAAAACAATGTAAAAACATATGTGATAATCATATAAATAATTATTATTGATCCTATAAAATTCTCAATAATATGATAAAAATCTTTTAAAATACATTAGTCATCAAATAAATTTTTTACCACTATGGTTTTCTATACAACTCATCATTTTCCAAAAAATTAACTAATTTTGATTAACTATAATTACCTCAACATCAAGAAAATCACCAAAATTATCTTTTATTTAATTATTTTCTTCTCCATAGATTATCACCTTACCATTATATCACCTTTCAAGGTAATTACTACCATTTAACATGTTCATGAAAATCCTTAATGAAAAACTACGGTATATCGATCCAAAGAAGTTTCATGATTCTTGTAACCAGGATAACATTGATAAAAAAAATACTAAAACCACATTATTCTTTATTTCCAACACCTAAAAACATAAATAATTCCACTTTAATTATTTTCATAACACATTCCCTAAGTAATTAATCCTTGGATTAGGGCATTGACTCGGATAATGACCAAGTTCTCTACATTTACAACATTGAACTTTTAGTGGAGCCTTTGGTAGAACTTTATTTCCCTATGTATTTTCAATGAGACTCTTAATTTTTATTTCAAAATTAGATGCTTTGTTCCATCATTTTACACACCTAAATCATCATCTAGTTCTTTTAATGTATATTTCATAGTGTCTCTTCCCACATTTTTTTATATAGTAAATTGAATCTTCTTTTCTTATTCATCTTTAGCACTTAAACTTATATCAGATTCCATTTTATCCCTTATTTGAAGATTTTGGAAATTAAAATATGTTCAATTTTTTGATAATAATTTTTTATAGATCATTTTTAATGATCAAAAGATGTATAACTACCATTCCCATTAGGTTACACATCACATTATCTAAAAATTAATTATACCATCACATTGGTTTTTGGAATTATTTCTCCTATTTCCCACTATTAAATAAACAAATTAAAAATAAATACGGTGATAATTCATTAATATACAAAATAGAAACTTATAAACCTATAATGAATGACTTAAAATGATAATTATGAACTAACTTATTGGTCATGTGGTTTCAATTTGTGTTATCCATGGTAATGTTTTCTATTAGGTTTTCTAACCTAAAAATCATTCCAAGTCCTTCATAATGGTTCCTAAATAGTTTGTTAATTTCCAATACATATCCCCTGGGTGTGTCCAAATAGGTTTTTAGTAAGACCCATTTTCATGTACCAGGTAACGCTTGAGTCAATCCCTATACGCATTTTTCGGAGTTATTACCCCTAGGTATGTCTGTTCTAGAACCATGTCTTATTGTAGAATTTATAAAGTGATTCAATTTATTAGAAACAACTCACTATATACTTAACCAAGATTCTAGGATATTTTTATATACTTAGTCTTTTTCCTTACACTTATCCCTAGGGTTATCACTCAATTTTTCTCATCCTAGCTCCAAAGGTTAAGTAAACATTTTCTCTGATACTAACTATATAAACCCAAGACATTTAAACATATTATTACATGTTTTTTATAAATAAATATCCAAAAAAAGTGTTATTTCATTGATCATGAGGCCAAGTGTATTTAGAATAATAGGTTCATATTATATAAAAAGAAACTCAAAAATGGAATCCTTAATTTATTTTTCATAGTGAGATCTTAAAATACATTTGAGCTCTTAAAAATGCATGGGATAAACTGGGGAATACATAGACAAAAGGGGTGATCTAAAAACCTAGGTAGGGTAATAAAAATGATAAGAAAACATAATGTGTGGGTCCAAGGTATAACATGATATCATGAAAGAGAAGTCACATGATTAATCACATGGGATAATAATATAAATATAATGGTATCATAAGATCATGGAATCATTGTAAATTTGGTAGAAACATAAGACATGATATTAACATAAGTCAAGGATAACTTTTGAGATAACATCACATGGTTGACAGAGTCCCATAATGAATTAAGTCCACTCCCAAATCCTATACATGATGTATCATGAAATAAACCATCCTGATTAAAATGAGATTGAATCATAAACCCTTTCTACATTGGTAATATTGGAATCATAACCCCCATGAATGAAGTAAATTAATTGTAACTTAAAATACCATTAATTATAAAGGGTCCATGATATCATGTGTAAGGGGTCATTATACACACTATAAAACTAAATTATATGTATAAAAGAACATCCATCTCAAAAATGGAAGTTTTGATACAGAAACCCTGACCTTGAGCCCAAATCATCACGTGTTTTCATTTTATTCATAAATAATAAAATTATTTTAATAGTTTAATTTCTTAGTGAAATTTTCATTTTTATAATTCCTTTAATTTTATTTTATTCCATGTGATATTCAATTTCTTAACCAATTAATTATAGGTTGGGAGTTTTGATGAAAAATAGATTGTATGTCCACAATCACATTGCTAATTTGAATAATGTCAAAAAGATTATTATTTATTCAAATAAATTATAGTAAAAATAAAAAATTTATAATTTTTATAAATCAATTATACTTTTAAAACAAATCATTAATTATGTTTATGAAAAACAACCTAAGTTACACTCATATAAATGGTAAGTCGTTCGTATTGGTGAGTAATGTTTCCATTTATCAATAATCATGATGGAAAGAAGGTAAATAGTATTTTATATTTATATAATGATATTTATATAATGAATATCATATTATTTCTTTAAATAAACTTACATATTACATCCTTGTAATGAAAAAATAGAATGAATCACATCAATTCGCTAGGTAGTAGTCTGTCGTACACACGAATGATGTTATTATTTATTCAAAGGATGGTAAGGAAAGAAATTATATGACATATTTCTTTTCTATATTTATTAATATTTAATTAATATAATATTTAAATTTTAAATTAATACTTAGTACCATCCATGTAAATTGTAAGAGAAAAACGATTCACATTACTTCATGAGGTGGTACTCTGTCATACACACAAGCGATGTTATAATATTCTTTATGGAATGAAAATTCAGTAGTTTTACTTTATATTTTAATTAAATATGTATAATTATATCATTAATATAATATATAACACTAGATACTTCTTTATATCCATTTACGATAAGCGGTGATGGAAAATGATTTACATTGGTTCATGAGGTGGTATTCCGACATACACATAATCAATGATTTCATTTTCCATTTGATGGAGTAGATGGTTGTATGTCATGAACATATAAAAACATTTAAGTATATGTAAGATAATGAGGTTATTATATCATCATATTTTAATAATATTTCAAGGATATGGAAGAATAAATAAAATAAAATGATCGGTTAAGGACGTTACCTCTTCTTCAGAAGACTTCTTTAGGTTTTCATGAAAATCCTTTCAAGGATATATTTATAATCAAACAAAAGATACTAGGTTGAGGGGGGATAACTAAGAAAACTATTTTTTTAGGTATTGCATGAAAAAATGGGTATTGGTAGTGTGAATAGGAGAGGATATGGGGTGGCCTTTTATAAGTGGGGGAGAGGGCACACTTGGAATTTTTGAAAAGAAAGATTTCAGCCATGTTTTTCTCATTCCAAAAGGATACAAAATGGAAAATTTTAGAACCTTATAAGATATTAGCTTTGAATACGACCATGAAATAGTAATTATACATGTTTTTGTCCATTTTTAAACTATATATTTTTCATTTAACCCCCAGTAAACCCATTTTTTACCTTTACCATAGTAAATATTTTTTTTGTTTTCTCTATTCATTATGGTCAAATATTAAATTAAAATAATTATATAATATAAATTATTAATATTTAAAATATTAAATCCATTTATCCAAATTCAACTCATAGAAGTGTCAGAAATTAGTTTAAAATTGTACCCACAAATGTATCAAAAAATTTCAAGAAATGCATTTTTAAGAAAAAGACGATCTCATACTAACTATACGAAAAGTAGCTGTAGATAATGAATTTTAATTAATATTTTCATAAATATAATATATACATTTCATTTAATTAATTCCTTATTAGGGGTTATTTTAATTATTTAAAATGGAGAAACATTATACAGTTTAAAACAATTTTCAAAAAAAAGTGTTTTAAAGCAAAAAAAATAAACATATACAAAAATATAGTATAAATATGATTTAAATTTATTTATTTTTATTTAATATAAATTAAAATACTTATTTTAGTTTTAATAATAATGGGACTTTCTTTATTAAAATAAATGACAATTTTATAAAAATCTGTATTTTTCACTATTTACTGAATATTTAATATTTACCAAAAAAAATACAAGAATTTCACCATAAGTTAAAATAGATATTATGATTTAGAAAATGAATTAAATTTAATCAAATAAATTTTCTAAAATTAGGGAAAATAAATTTTTTCCTTATAGAAACCAGTTAAAATCATTTTTTGAAGAAGACATTTCCAATGAATAAAATCACTTTGCTTAAAATTGAGGGATTATTTAATAAGCATTTATAAATAAATTTATATTGAGTAGGAACATTATATACCATTCATAAAATTTGTTAATATTATTTATACCCCCTAATTTAATGACTATGTTTTAACGGTCTTCTTTAAATAATAATGTTTATAATATATCACGGTTTGTTAAAAATCTATGTTACACATTACACAAGATATCATAAAAATTAATTTTTTTAAAAAATATCATAAAGTATTTGTTTGTTACATTATCATATAATATCAGTGTTATGGTTCATATATTCTATTGAATATAATGTTATTGTTTTAAAATCTTGCGTTGTTACATGAATTTAATCTCAACTATAACATTGAAAACTAAAACTAGAATCTCACCACCTAGATAACATAGATCTACACAACGTAGGTGTTTATGGAGGAAAAGTCTGGTGTCTATCCCATGTGTTTATTATTTATATATATATTTATGATTTTCTAGATATAAATAAAAAGTAAAAAAATTATAATATAATTTATAATTCCCTGAACCTATCAGCTCAAACAATGTCGAGATGGGTGGTGATATTAGAACTAAGGTACACCTCCCAACATACTAGAGGTCTATGACTATAGGTGAGAGTATATATAAATTTTGAGAAGAATCTACTCCTAGTATCACAAGAAATAAATATAAAATAAATACTTAAACCTCTATAATAGTATAAATTACATTACACTTAAATGGAATTATAACAATAGGAAAACCATAATCTGATAACATACACCCATGTGATATCAAACAGACTATGTAGGTCATACATAAAATACATTGTAAAGTGATTTATAACTAGAATGATAATATATATATATATACTAAAATAAAATATTGTAAGAGGCCCCACCTTGATACCTCAATCCTCTCCTCAGTCTCATCTATAAATATTGATCCCTTATACGACCTATGCTCTGACATGAATATCATGTATAGGGTCTTCACATCCACTGGGGTGCATAAGTAGGGTGTTAGAAAAAAATACCAGTAGAGAACCAACAATGTGTACATAATATATACAACTATATGTATGAGAAAAAATAATATATATATATATATATATATAGTATTCAAGAAATCAATTTTGGTTATCATGTGATAACTAGTCCACCAAGACCCCTGACTGTACCTAGTTTCATCATAGCTAATGAAGCATCGATATCAAACCAATTCATGAAACTAATGTTAAAGGTGTTCTAAACTATTAATAGTCCAACTAAGACATATAATAGTGTGTACTCCCATTAAATAACCATTAAATCAAAGAAATTGGCTATCAAGGGGTCTTAATAGCACAACTGGTATCAAGGGGTATCGATAACCCAACCGATCTATCCAATCTATAGATGAGTAAAGACTCATAATGACCCAAATAATATATCCAATCCATCAGGTTCAAATGAGTCCTAATAACCCATATAGTTTATCTAATACATATACTAGAAAGGAATACCTATAACCCAATTGGTCTATCCAAGATACAAACAAAAGTATCTCATGGTGGTGGGTCACATAACATTCATGACAGAAGAAAACATAGTCGATGGGTAGATAATGAAACACCATACTCAAATAAATTATTATCTACATGGTATGTCTCAAAAATACTATAAAAAATAAAGGATTTGGGAACCCTAAGTCTTTTTTTAGGTTTATTGAATCTGAATGACTTCCAGAGAACAAGAATCACCACACATACACACAACATCAACAAAACAAGGATGATAACCCAAACACTTGAATCATATATAAATACCAATTCTTATCTCTTTACTTTTATCTTTGTAAATTTGTATGTTCTATATCCCACGTCATTCCCCAGGGTCTAGACTTACTTGAAATAACCCTACTTACCCAAAACATAACACAAACGGTTTCATTCTATTGATTCCAAGTGTGTATTGGAAGTTTAAAATAGGTGAGATTAAATTTTTTGAACTTGATATATCATGAAACAATAGATCCTATATATTGATAATTGGTTAACATAAGAGGGTAATTTTTTCTAATAATAATGTTAAAATTAAACAAATGATACCACATTCATGTGCTCAATGTTGGGGTGTGATGATCTTCGATGGGACATCATAAAATTTAATAATCTTGGTTGGGTTCCCTCTATATGATCCACACATGATCTATAAGTATTTTGGTCTTTTTTTCTTTTAATTATAAGTGTGTTAATAGAAAATTTATGGAATTTATAAGGTACCATTGACTTTATGGGAAGTATTGATGACTTGATCATGAAAGAACATAGATCAAATCACCTTAAAACTATATAATATCTCTTCTGGGTTTTGAAAGAAGGTATGATATGAGAGATGATATCTAATTTAATTTAATGTGTTGTAACCATCACAAAATGTCCAAAAACTATATAATTATTAAGTTTAAGTTTCAAAATTTTCACTTAATCCCCTTCAGAAATTAAACCTTCATTGTTTAACCAAAAAATGTATTAAAGGAATTTATTAAACATTTTATTACCGTAATAACTTCTAATCATAAAATTTAAACATCAAAAGGATTGTATGTGATTAAAATTTGATTCATTAAATTGACTCATCCCTTAAACAATTTAAAAAATGAATAAATAATTTGAAAACCGTAAAATTCAATTTCTCATATTCACTTGTTTATACATAAATAATATTTGTGAATAACTTGATAAATTAATTAAATTTTCAATAAATAAATTATCATGTTATTATAAACTCAAATAATATACTTTGAATTTATTTATTTATTTGTTTAATATCATTTATTCAAAAATCAAATATCTAATGCATTCACTTAAATAACTTGTGAATATATTAATATAATAAATTTAACTTCTATTATTATAAAATTGAATAAATTATTATTGAATTTACTTACTTCATGTGATCATTTTAACATATTTTATATCATTTCATATTTATGGGACCCACATCATCAAAAATGGTAATTCATCTAAATTAGTGCAGATTTTGGATACACGTTGTGTATAAGCCTTTAAGTCCTTATCTCTATATAAGTGAATCCAATGCATTGACCATTAGTGGAATATAGCAACACATCATGGTCGCTAAAGTGATATTGAATTTAATAGCTATGAAAAATTATATATTAACATGTATTGTATAATATAATCTCTTTGTCACATGATATATTATAAATATAGATATTTTTGTCCCAATCCTTATTTTAATTATTTATTATTTACATTGACCATGCCAGATTAACTTATCTTCCTCTATAGATACTATAGATTTAATTAAGGTATTACCATCATGTTTAAAAGGGATTGATATATATCTTCCTATAAATTAAAGTGAAAAATCATTTATTGATAATTCAATTAATGTATTTCCACCAATGATACACCCAACACATTCTACCTTGCTGTGAAAAAATGTTTTTTTCATCAAGAATAAAATTACATGATCAAATTATATACATTATTGATAAAATAATTTCTAGAGACCATTAAAAATGTTTATTTATAGGAACATAAAACTAAAAATAATCATAAAATATTCTTTTTGGTGTGTAAGTCCTCGTAATATTTATATTCAAGATTAACAAGTGAGAAATTAATAGGATGAAGTCTCAATTCATGTAATCCTCTAACACCTAATAGTCAATCCCAATCTTTCTCATGATAGAGTGATGTATGTATATTATAAAACATATATTTAGGATCATTTTAATGCTATCATATGGTTCCAATTATAGCAGGGAGTTATGGTTATCCTTTTATATAACAAATGACCTAAGGATATTACCATGAAAATTGTGAACACAAAAGTAGTTACAATATGATTGTAAGAATTAAGTCATGCATAAAAAAACTATATACGTGACATTGAAATAAAAATTACTATATAATTTGGGTATATGGAACTCTTACTCACAACACATTAAATATAGTCTTCTTTTTATAACCTTCTACAGCCTACATGTTGTTAAGATGAACCAATCAACTATTTCATCACACTCAATCAAACCACATCAATTGTTTCCATGGAACCTATCTCGGTCATTATATAATTATAATAACTCATATCCCTAAAAATATAATGATTTCATTTTTAATATACTATGACCAATTAGGTATAAATAAACCTTCCAAAAATTTATTTCTACATTTCTATACATCCATCTTGTCCATATTACCTGAGGACCATATTCCCAATCAAAACATGTACTAGGAATGTTAACTAACCCATTATCAATCCAACCTCCCAACTTAATCCTATTAGTTACCCACTAAAACATACCAACCTAATGATGTACTCTCTTAATAACCATTACCTAAGGCTAATAAAACCCCTTTTCTGAAAATGATACCATGATATAAGGGTTACTCTTCCCACTTTATTTTTAACACTGCCTATAAATATGGGCCTATGTCGATCACCAACCCACATAGATTATTTACTCTAACCTACTCATAAAGATATAAAAATCCTTAAAAGGAATGTTTTAACCAATTCCAACTTAAAACCCTAGTTATACCTTTAAATAAAAACACTTGAAAATACAAAATATAAATGATTATCTCACTGGTTAATTGTAATACATTAACCCATAAAATCTCTCATACCAATATAAGGGTGTCCCTCCCAAGGCACTTATATTTATCTTAAACTGAAAAATACATTTATAGAGTATTTAGAAAAACTTTATAGGTTCCCCATAATTAAATAGTTTCTATGAATTCCTGAAATCAACAAACCTAGTGGGGGATACCCTTTCCGAAATATAAAGGATCTACCAGAAAAAATCTTGTAACTCAAATTACCATTAGTCTCTATTCAAGTTACCCCAACCCAAACCCACCTACAACCACATTCCAACACACATAATACCATACATAATTAATAATATAAACAGTAAAACCTACCAAGTTCTTATTAGATTTACACTATCCAATGACTCTAACTGGTTTGGATCTGTTTTTTGAAAATTGAGAAATTAGTCCAAAAGGACCTAAATAAGGATCTCAATTCAAACATGCATAAGGTGAAATAAAAATCATGAAGAATGAAATATCCTACAATGAAAATTCTCATAGTATACCACTTCCATAGAAAAAGTTTTATCATGCAAGTGACAGTGATTCTAGTGTTATAAGAGTTAGGAGGGAGAAGGAAGAACCAAGAAGAAGATGCCCATTTTCTGAAAATATGGAAGAATAAAGAGGAGACGACCCACTTTAAGACAATTTTTATACCATAACAATTTAATAAAAATAGGTTTTGGAGCTTCTGAGTTACCCCACCCATATTTCTATGGGACACCATGATTTTAGTGGACTATTTGGTTCCTAGTAGTAAACTAGGTTCCTAGTGGTATATATGGTGACAACCTTCCACTGTCCATCCTACCAGACTCTTAGTGGGAACACACCAAGACTAATGGGATAATAATTTACCCATAAGGGGTTATTAAAATATCTAAACACTTTAATTTCAATTTAGGTCCTCCCGAAGACTTTTCCACCTCCAAACCATCCCATTTAACATTTAAAACATGTCCAAATAGTCATTTCTCCCATCCACATTCAAATTTAAAATTTATCACCATATCCACTTTTATTATAGATTGTTCCAATTTTAAACCCTTTGTCTAATAATGATGTTGGTTGTTACATTTATTATTGTTGATTTGGATTATCTATATTATTAAAACTATGATTTTTCATGTATCTTTCTTTTTTTATTATTTAGGGTAATGTCACCCATGTGTGTGATTGTACTGTAATTATTTGTTTCTATACCTTGGACTATTGGTGGTTGTACTAGAGTAAAATAGATTACAGATAATTAGTTAATTATTTATATTAATTTTCATATATTTATGTCTAAATATGGTTATATTTATCAAGGAAATGAGATATTAGAAGTCGGGTGGATGAAAAGATAGAAATGGAGACAATATAGGTTTAGTTGGGTAAGTGAAAGTTCCACCAAAACCTATATAGGATATCCTAAGTAGTTTGGTATGTCAACAATAGATAATTCCTAGAGAAAATATTTTATTAGAGTTTTGATGCATAACATCGAATATTTATGGCCCACTAGAGTTCCAATAAGGTCCATTAGAGTTCTGGTGATAACCTCAACCCATAATTTTATAAAATGGGTATGTTAAGTATTTTGATGGTCAAAAATTATAAAAACAATAGTAATGGGACCACCAATTAAGAATCACCACATGGGATTCTTCCATTATTTATCTTTTATTCAACTCTAAATGATTCAAACATTATATCTATGGATCGAATCACACTTATTCCCCGAAAGTGGGTTCCTAAAAATGAGGCTAATTTTTTGATATCAATATTCATTTATTTATATTTATATTTGGAAGTTTATAACTATAAATATAGTTTTATTCCATTTTTTAATGTTTTCTAAGAATTTCCTGATCAATGAAAATTTAGGTCATTGTTACCTTAGAGTGACTTTGGTTAGGACTACAGTAGGAGATAAAACCCATATTTGTTATTTATTATGCACTTCATGTTTATACACAATAATAGAAATTAAAAATGATTTTCCCTTGTGAGAAATGAGGAGTGTTGAGATTGGAGGAGTAAAGGGGTGAATCATTGAAAAAAAAATCCCACTTTCAAACTAAATTTCCATTATTTTTAGTTAGAGAATAGGATTGTATATGTACAATATAAATTTTTGAGACCAATAATATTTGAGGTGATGTTTCAAGAATATGATATTTATGAATGATGAAGGATTTATTTAAGTGATCTATTTTTTTGTTCCACGTAAAACACTTAACATTATTGTGAGCATAAATTAAATAATTTTTCCTACCTACAAATGTAATTTGATGGAGTCTAATGTGTTGAGGTTAAGAGACCAAGTCCAATAGATATAGTACATCGGTCTAAAGTGATTGGATATATTACAACTATAACGCCCCGACCCCAGCTACCCAGAGTCGGTGCATTACTTCGTAACATTGGCATGATCACAAGAAAGATCAAATCTCGAAAGACCGATTGGTTTAGTAGCCTTGGAAATACTAGATATATTCATAAGTTTTACATTACATCATAAATTGAAAAACTACTACAACAACATAATGTATCCATAATCCACACTCATATCCCCACATAATATCCCTGCAGGTCATTCATAATTTACCTCTTCACTTCCTGGGAAAAATAAAACATATAAAAGGGGTGAGCTCAAATGCCCAGTAAGGATAACAAAATAGCGGAAACTTTCATAAATAAGAATAAACTTTTAAGGAAATGTATAACTAAAACAAAAACCTTTCAAACATGAACTTTCAACATGGTATGGCATAAATAAAATGAAATAATGCCATTTACTTACTCACATGGATATTCTACTAATTGAATAATCACATGCAAAAATCAATAACCACTTTCATAATGTTGGAATGCATAATGCCAGACTATCATAACCACATAGCCAAGGCCACGTGCCAAGACTACAAATAAGATTTTGTCAAGGCCTTGTGCCAAGACACTAGTTTGTCTGATGAGACCTACCGATGCATCTAGGAGCTATAGCGGGCTCCACCCGTCACTTATTAAGTCCAATGCATTCCCGTATGAAAAGGTTTAAACATAACATAAACATTCGTATTAAATCTAGCATACGAAATGTCAATAATTTCACCATAAACTATGAATGGTATAAAAATAGCACATCCATAGTCAAACATATCACAAAACCTTCAATACAATATAGAAGTTTTGTATCATAATAAATCAACTTCAAATAATCTTAAAATCCATCAAAGGATGTTGACGTAGATGAAATCAAAATTCTTTTTAAAGAAATATCTCCTTTTATTTTGAAATCATTTAAGATCCATATAAAATAAAACATTTTCTTTGAAAATATTCTTATAAGCTTGTAAGGAAAGCTTTGAAGATTTTATAACGGCGTAAAATAACCGCACCCGCCGTATAAGTTAAAAAACATTCTTACCTTAATTCTGTCGAAATGGTTAAAAAGGACCTTGTTTTGAAAACGACCGAAAGATTCCTTTATAAACCACTTATAAAAGTCAAAAAGGGTATAAATGACTTTAACTCATATTCTAGTAAATAGTAAAAATGTTTTGAAATACATTTTTAAGAAACATGGATGTGGATGATAAAGAGATCCCAGTAGATTATTACGTATAAACAACCTCGGATAATGAAGAGATTGTGAAATAACTCTTACCTTGTACTTTTCCTTGGTTGGGGTAGGTTAACCTCCTTTATAATGGTGAAATAGTTGTTATTAAATTATACAAGAATCATATATATTAATATGATATCATATATGATCTTTTAACATTGATTTGTTAATAATATCTTAGAATTATCGTCGTTTCGGGAGTTAACTTACTCATTTTCTTTTATATGTTTTGTTACATAAGCCATGGTTGTTGTATCTTATTCATATCCAGAATGATATCCAGTTTTTAAACATCATTTTTAAATCATCAAATGATAATTATACTTGAATGGATACGATGGAGAATGAATCTCATCGCGTTCGTGGAGACGGTAGTCCGTACGTACGCACGAGCGACAATATCATTCTTTTGATATTAAAATAATATATAAATGGATGGTATATCATATATAAAGAATCATTAACATGTTATATTTATTATTTACATGAGTTACACATCATTATTATACCCATCCAAATAATATTATATTGAATAACAATTACACCACGACGTGGAGACGGTAAGCCGTACGTACGCACGTATAGTGACATGTTATTCAAAGGGTGGATAGAATACTGAATATGATTGTACCATATTTATAATAACATCACATTATATGTGAGATACTGGAGTTATTATTTTATAATGGTAAGAACAAAGGAAGAAGAAGTGGAAGAAGAAATGAACTTGGAGAAGGGTGGTGAAATCATTACCTCTTGTTCGGGTTCTTCCTTTTGATTTGATCAAAAGGGCTCCTTAGGTTGGCTTTCTGATCAAACTAAGGCCTCTAGGTTGTAGTGAGGGATGTTGGGAGAGTATTTGGGCAGAGTTTGGCCGAAAAAAAAGGCTTTGATGGTGTGAAGAAATGAGAAGGAGGAGTTCCCTTTTATAAGAGGGGTGAGGGGCACCTTTGGAAAAGCTAGAAATATTAATTTATAATAAATTCATATTCGGTTTCCAATGGATCCAAAGTTGATTATTCAAAGGTTAAGGTGGGGATAGGTCTAAAACCACTCAACCAATAGAATTTAGACAGGTTTGGGTACTTATATTAACCTTATCTTTAAGTATTAACTCTAAGTTAATTAGTTTCACTTTTACAATGTCTCTTTGTATTTTTATATAATATGGTTAATAAACTTACTATAAACATCCAAGAGACCCCCAAGTGGTACATTAAAGATTAACCTATCATGATATAAGTCTCTTGGCCGAACCTTAGATTTTTAGGAATTTAATATCAATTAATAATATAATATTTGTTTTAAGAACTCTTTTATGTCAATTTTGACACTATTCAATAGTTGATTTTTTTGAAACTCATAAAAGATTGATTACTTCTAAAAAAGTCAATTAAATAAATCCTAATATATCATATTATCCTATAAAATTAGTTTAATTCATTAAAAGTTTCATATTATATTTAGTTGGGTATTTATAATATCAATTATTTTAATTTTTCACTATTATAGTAATTACTGCATCATCATTGTGTCATAAATAAAATAAATTATTTAATGTCTAAAAATTATAAATAAAATATCATTATATAGGAAATAGTTTTAGCTTTCTAATGAATATTTATAATCTAAAATCCAACTTATGTAACCCTATGTAACAATTGATTTGCTAAAAGATATATGCTTGTGTCATTTTTGTATTCATTTTGTCTTAATTAAAATAAAGTGTCATTATCACTTACAAGTGGATCCATGGGGTCCCAAAATAGACCCAAAGATGCCCATGGTCGACCATGTATCAACCAATAGGGTTAAGGCACGTTTTAGGGTAATTTAGTATTATTATAATATTATTTTTTAACCCTTATTTACCGGATTTACCCTTAACCATGGTAAATAAAATATTTACCGCAGTAATTATTCAAAATGTCTAAAAATAAAAGTTACCTATTTACACAATTTGAACATCATGATTCCAAATATGGAATCCATTTTCCTAAATTCAAAACACAGAAGTGGCAGAAATTAATTTAAAATTAATTCCCGCTGTCAAAACAAAAAGCGTGTTTTTAAGAGATAATAACTATCAAAAGATTGACACTTGTTTATGTTCGGTTTAATTGTAAAATTATGTCCAATGACCAACATTACATTAAATGGTAAAAATATATTCTAAATATACTTTAAAACCACTCAAATTCATAATTTATCACTATTAATTATTTTGATTAATAAAGTTGTTTTTAATTAAAATTTAGTAATTTTCACTATTCATCAAAATATGAAAGTTATCCGAAAAGTACCAAAATTTTACCTTAGGCTAAATTCGATATTCCGAATCCAAAAATGAAGTCCATTTCAAAATATAAAATATATATAATTTCAAAATTTAGGTATTACTATTCATAACGGCTAGTTTGATCGGTTATGGTGTGTGTTAAAACTCGACGTTGCGTACAACACACGCTACTGTTTTATTCAAAGGAAAGCGTACCGTGGAAGCTTGGGATGTTTCATTTTAAATTTTTTGATGTCTCCATTTAGTCAAAAAGTTTAAAATATTGTATTTAAAAAGGTTTCACTATCAAAAGTTGATAAAAGTGCAATACTGAAAATGAATCTGTTCTTGCATTATGACTAAGAAACTCATAATATGGATTCTAAAATTATATGGATTATATAAAGTTAAAAATGTAGTTAATGCTATTCATGACCTCTTTTAATGGCTTTTTTTTGGTAAGTCATGGTGCAATTGAACTCGGTGTTGCGTGTAGTGCAAGTTATTGAATTATTTTGAAGAAATAACACACTATGAAATCTTGGGGTGTTACATTCTCCCCTCCTTCAATAAATTGCGTCCTCGCAATTTGAAATTGTTCTTCGAAAATAAAAGGTTGAAAATAGATAATATATTTGTGGGAAAACCCACATCGGAAATTGGGTTACTAAAATTTAGTCTTAATATGAGGAAAAGAGAAATGAAAGGGTCACCACCAAATTATGATCTTGATTAGGAGAACATTGGTGGCAATTGGAGACATATAATCGGAGGAAAAACGTAAATATTTATAGGTAGTGATTGAGGTCATCAATCACAAACAAGTGCATAATTGAGGTCCTTAAACTCATCAATCTATGAGGATTTGAAGTACCATCGGTTCAACAAAATATAGGGTATTGGGATAACACATTTTTGACGTTTCAAAATATCTTAGTTGAAATCCCACATCGAAAAATGAATTAACGAGGCCTCTATTTAAAATAAAGAGTCGAAAGTATGAAGATTACCGAAAATAACACATACTAGGGTTCCATGTAGGAAAATATGGATATGGAAGAAAAATATAACCATCAATTATCTGATGGAGAGTGGTAGAGAACATGGCTATGAAAAGGCCAACAATCCCAAAGCCATAAATTAGTGATGATTTAAGGTACCATCTAGGAAAACATTTTTGTTCTAAGTTTCTTTTCTTAATATTGATGAATTTATTTATGAGATTGGCTAAGATCATAAGGAGATATACTTACTTTATAATTAGAGTTTTATCCATTAATAAATTTCTACCACAAACTCATCTTTCACTCTAAAAGATAATAGAATCTAAAAAAAATTCTATTTACACTATTCGTATTGGGTTCCAAAATAAACGAATTTATAATTCATCTACATGATCTTTTAATAAAAACTACATTATTTAATCTAGGACATCTCATGGTCCAGTGGTAGGTGATACACCCTTGTCGCCCTTCGGTTGTGGGTTCAAGTCTCGCAGCTTTGTCGGACGCGACGGGTTGCCGCCCGACCTCCGGGTTGTCCTTTTATGGCAATCCAAAATAATCCAAACTAGAACTATCCAAAATACTTCTGTCCAAACTCACAGTCTAACATTTATAAGGAAGGTAAACATAATATAGATCCTTTTTACCCCGTAATAGCATATGAATACCTTCATCATGTATTACCATATTCCTTATTGATTACATTCATGCTCCCTTATTCCATATAGAATGCTGGATATACTTCATCAATCCAAAAATGTTTTAAACCCCAACAATGATGGAATATACAAATCATTAATCAGTTACAAGGTAGTCAAGAATATCCAATATAATTTATCCAAAACAATCACATATTATTCCAAAATCACTACCTCAGTATCAGAACTATATTATGATTTATCATTCTCTCAACCATATATTTTCCAAAAATTTATCCTTCTATTGAGTCACTTTTCTTTGTTCCACACAATCTCAAGTCCTTAATGAAATAGTACTGTAGTACAATCCTTATATACTCTATAATTATTATAACAATTACATTGTTGATACAACACTCAATTGACATAATCAACATAAGAACTCTAATCATTCCTCTTCATCTGTGGTAGTATCATAACTTGATTATTATCCAATAGCATCATTTGGGTCATAGTCTGATGACTGGGACATAGGTTCGCGTAGTGTCCAAACTCCTTGCAAATGAAGCATTGTACATTTGAAACCATTTTCTTACCCTTGCAGTCACGTACTTTGTGCCCTTTTCCTCCACACTTATAACAAACTCCCATTCCTTTCAGGCAAGATCCAGGGTGTTTCTTTCCACAGTTACCACATATGGGAAAATTCTTCTTTTCCCTCTTCCCTTTATCCATCTTTCTCTCTTCCATCCTTTTCTTCTCTTGCTTCCCTTCAAAGCCATAGGACTCAGTAAACTCTTTACTTATCTTATCAACACATGATATTATTTCTTCATATGATGATAATACATGGGAGACTATTTCTCTTATAAATTCTAGCTTAAGACCATGAGAGATATTATCCTTCCTTCTCTTTGAATCATGTGCATTTCTGGAGTTATCATTCCTTCTACTGGGCGCCATTTCTAAACAATGGAATAAACTAGATTAGTTTATGAATCAAAATACATAATCCCATACTTATAAAACACTTAACATAAATTGAACTATTTATGGATATAATCCATAATCATAAAAAAAAATCTTTGAGGAAGTATATACTCATAAACCCTTCATAATGATTTGTAAAGAAAATGAGAGTTATCCTAAGCATATCCCCCGGGAGTGTCGTAACCAAGAGTGCAGCAAGGCCCGTTGTCGTGCACCAGTTCCCGTTCGATTCTAGCTCAAAGCGGTGTTTTCGGGTTTTACCCCTAGGTACATCTGTGCCAGAGCCGCCTCTACCTGCTCGTATCCAGACAGGGATGTATTGCTCGGAAAACTCACAAAAATCTATACAATACCAAAATTCTAGGAAGTTCTTCTATACTAATCCTCAAAGTTCATCTTATGTCTACGTGCTCTAATCAGAGTTTATCTAAATCTAGCTTCCAAGGTTTGTACTAAACTTCCTCTGATACCAACTGTAACGCCCCGACCCCAGCTACCCAGAGTCGGTGCATTACTTCATAACATTGGCATGATCACAAGAAAGATCAAATCTCGAAAGACCGATTGGTTTAGTAGCCTTGGAAACACTAGATATATTCATAAGTTTTACATTACATCATAAATTGAAAAACTACTACAACAACATAATGTATCCATAATCCACACTCATATCCCCACATAATATCCCTGCAGGTCATTCATAATTTACTTCTTCACTTCCTGGGAAAAATAAAACATATAAAAGGGGTGAGCTCAAATGCCCAGTAAGGATAACAAAATAGCGGAAACTTTCATAAATAAGAATAAACTTTTTAGGAAATGTATAACTAAAACAAAAACCTTTCAAACATGAACTTTCAACATGGTATGGCATAAATAAAATGAAATAATGCCATTTACTTACTCACATGGATATTCTACTAATCGAATAATCACATGCAAAAATCAATAACCACTTTCATAATGTTGGAATGCATAATGCCAGACTATCATAACCACATAGCCAAGGCCACGTGCCAAGACTACAAATAAGATTTTGTCAAGGCCTTGTGCCAAGACACTAGTTTGTCTCATGAGACCTACCGATGCATCGAGGAGCTATAGCGGGCTCCACCCGTCACTTATTAAGTCCAATGCATTCCCATATGAAAAGGTTTAAACATAACATAAACATTCGTATTAAATCTAGCATACGAAATGTCAATAATTTCACCTTAAACTATGAATGGTATAAAAATAGCACATCCATAGTCAAACATATCACAAAACCTTCAATACAATATAGAAGTTTTGTATCATAATAAATCAACTTCAAATAATCTTAAAATCCATCAAAGGATGTTGACGTAGATGAAATCAAAATTCTTTTTAAAGAAATATCTCCTTTTATTTTGAAATCATTTAAGATCCATATAAAATAAAACATTTTATTTGAAAATATTCTTATAAGCTTGTAAGGAAAGCTTTGAAGATTTTATAACGGCGTAAAATAACCGCACCCGCCGTATAAGTTAAAAAACATTCTTACCTTAATTCTGTCGAAAAGGTTAAAAAGGACCTTGTTTTGAAAACGACCGAAAGATTCCTTTATAAACCACTTATAAAAGTTAAAAAGGGTATAAATGACTTTAACTCATATTCTAGTAAATAGTAAAAATGTTTTGAAATACATTTTTAAGAAACATGGATGTGGATGATAAAGAGATCCCAGTAGATTATTACGTATAAACAACCTTGGATAATGAAGAGATTGTGAAATAACTCTTACCTTGTACTTTTCCTTGGTTGGGGTAGGTTAACCTCCTGTATAATGGTGAAATAGTTGTTATTAAATTATACAAGAATCATATATATTAATATGATATCATATATGATCTTTTAACATTGATTTGTTAATAATATCATAGAATTATCGTCGTTTCGGGAGTTAACTTACTCATTTTCTTTTATATGTTTTGTTACATAAGCCATGGTTGTTGTATCTTATTCATATCCAGAATGATATCCAGTCCTTAAACATCATTTTTAAATCATCAAATTATAATTATACTTGAATGGATACGATGGAGAATGAATCTCATCGCGTTCGTGGAGACGGTAGTCCGTACGTACGCACGAGCGACAATATCATTCTTTTGATATTAAAATAATATATAAATGGATGGTATATCATATATACAGAATCATTAACATGTTATATTTATTATTTACATGAGTTACACATCATTATTATACCCATCCAAATAATATTATATTGAATAACAATTACACCACGACGTGGAGACGGTAAGCCGTACGTACGCACGTATGGTGACATGTTATTCAAAGGGTGGATAGAATACTGAATATGATTGTACCATATTTATAATAACATCACATTATATGTGAGATACTGGAGTTATTATTTTATAATGGTAAGAACAAAGGAAGATGAAGTGGAAGAAGAAATGAACTTGGAGAAGGGTGGTGAAATCATTACCTCTTCTTCGGGTTCTTCCTTTTGATTTGATCAAAAGGGCTCCATAGGTTGGCTTTCTGATAAAACTAAGGCCTCTAGGTTGTAGTGAGAGATGTTGGGAGAGTATTTGGTCAGAGTTTGGCCGAACCAAAAGGCTTTGAAGGTGTGAAGAAATGAGAAGGAGGAGTTCCCTTTTATAAGAGGGGTGAGGGGCACCTTTGGAAAAGCTAGAAATATTAATTTATAATAAATTCATATTCGGTTTCCAATGGCTCCAAAGTTTATTATTCAAAGTTTAAGGTGGGGATAGGTCGAAAAACACTCAACCAATAGAATTTAGACAGGTTTGGGTACTTATATTAACCTTATCTTTAAGTATTAACTCTAAGTTAATTAGTTTCACTTTTACAATGTCTCTTTGTATTTTTATATAATATGGTTAATAAACTTACTATAAACATCCAAGAGACCCCCAAGTGGTACTTTAAATATTAACCTATCATGATATAAGTCTCTTGGCCGAACCTTAGATTTTTAGGAATTTAATATCAATTAATAATATAATATTTGTTTTAAGAACTCTTTTATGTCAATTTTGACACTATTCAATAGTTGATTTTTTTGAAACTCATAACAGATTGATTACTTAGAAAAAAGTCAATTAAATAAATCCTAATATATCATATTATCCTATAAAATTAGTTTAATTCATTAAAAGTTTCATATTATATTTAGTTGGGTATTTATAATATCAATTATTTTAATTTTTCACTATTATAGTAATTACTGCATCATCATTGTGTCATAAATAAAATAAATTATTTAATGTCTAAAAATTATAAATAAAATATCATTATGTAGGAAATAGTTTTAGATTTCTAATGAATATTTATAATCTAAAATCCAACTTATGTAACCCTATGTAACAATTGCTTTTCTAAAAGATATATGCTTGTGTCATTTTTGTATTCATTTTGTCTTAATTAAAATAAAGTGTCATTATCACTTACAAGTGGATCCATGGGGTCCCAAAATAGACCCAAAGATTCCCATGGTCGACCATGTATCAAACAATAGGGTTAAGGCACGTTTTAGGGTAATTTAGTATTATTATAATATTATTTTTTAACCCTTATTTACCGGATTTACCCTTAACCATGGTAAATAAAATATTTACCGCAGTAATTATTCAAAATGTCTAAAAATAAAAGTTACCTATTTACACAATTTGAACATCCTGATTCCAAATATGGAATCCATTTTCCTAAATTCAAAACACAGAAGTGGCAGAAATTAATTTAAAATTAATTCCCGCTGTCAAAACAAAAAGCGTGTTTTTAAGAGATAATAACTATCAAAAGATTGGCACTTGTTTATGTTCGGTTTAATTGTAAAATTATGTCCAATGACCAACATTAAATTAAATGGTAAAAATATATTCTAAATATACTTTAAAACCACTCAAATTCATAATTTATCACTATTAATTATTTTGATTAATAAAGTTGTTTTTAATTAAAATTTAGTAATTTTCACTATTCATCAAAATATGAAAGTTATCCGAAAAGTACCAAAATTTCACCTTAGGCTAAATTCGATATTCCAAATCCAAAAATGAAGTCCATTTAAAAATATAAAATATATATAATTTCAAAATTTAGGTATTACTATTCATAACGGCTAGTTTGATCGGTTATGGTGTGTGTTAAAACTCGACGTTGCGTACAACACACGCTACTGTTTTATTCAAAGGAAAGCGTACCGTGGAAGCTTGGGATGTTTCATTTTAAATTTTTTGATGTCTCCATTTAGTCAAAAAGTTTAAAATATTGTATTTAAAAAGGTTTCACTATCAAAAGTTGATAAAAGTGCAATACTGAAAATGAATCTGTTCGTGCATTATGACTAAGAAACTCATAATATGGATTCTAAAATTATAAGGATTATATAAAGTTAAAAATGTAGTTAATGCTATTCATGACCTCTTTTAATGGCTTTTTTTTTGTAAGTCATGGTGCAATTGAACTCGGTGTTGCGTGTAGTGCAAGTTATTGAATTATTTTGAAGAAATAACACACTATGAAATCTTGGGGTGTTACAACAACACTAAATGTTTATCCAAATATTCTCACAAGTTCTATCAGATAGATATGTTTCATAAAGTAAATTAGATGATGATTTATTGACTTAGAATGTATACAAAATAATGATCACTAAAAGTTCTCATGATCTAATCAGGAGTCTAAATGGGAAGTTTAAGGTATGGTTGTACAAATTTATTGCTATAAATTAATTACATTTCACAAATTAATGTTTCAGTTTTATGACGATATGGAGTTGTGGTGGTACAAAGTGATATTGGTAAGACATTTATGAATTTTGTCGATCATATTAAGTTTAATTATTTACAAAACATGGGTCTCTAAGAAATTTCCTCAAATAGAGTTCATCATATGGACTTTTCAAAGTCATTTTACATAGTCCACTAAACGAACATTGATATGTTTCTCAGATGGAATAAATTTTTCTAGTTTACAAATTCAATAAGATGGACATGTACAAAGATTTAGATGTGAAGTGAAGAAGCTCTAATATAATAAAATAAAAGAATTTGATTCATTATATAAAAGAGTTTATATGAATTCATTACAAAAAAATTCTATAAGAATATCATTATACAAAGTTTTCTAAGAAAAGTAAATTTTCTAAGGTTTCAACTATGTTTTTACCAAATGGTAAAAGAAAAAAACATATTTTTTACTAGATAGAAGAGAAGTTATGAAGTTGTACCATACAAAAGATTAAAATATCTTTATGAATTTTTCATAATGTAAAAAATTATATGATGATAGGATATTTTTTTAAAACTCTAATAATCATAAAGGTAGATCTTGATTCAATCCAAGATCTTAATAAGGTTTGAAGAATAATTTTGACACCTGGACTTAAGTAAACTCCCTATATTTAAGTAAGTTTAAAGAAAATAAATCATTGATAAAATTTAATCGGGTTGTATAAAGTTTTAGTGGGATATTTTAATTTTATGTTCATGATCATATCATAATTTTTGAATAAGTGATGCCTATATAAAGATGTTTAGTGCAGCATGAAGTGTGAGTCAAATTTTGGTAGTTGGGTTAAGTGATGGAGAAGTAAATAAGTGATTATCCAAATAGTGTTAAGAGGAATCAATATGATGTATACCAAATATATTTTCCTACTAGTTTTTATCTTATTATGGTGTAAACAGTCAATCAGATGAATAGGTTGAAGTGATTATCAAAATAATAATAATAATAAGTGATTGGTCAAATAGAATCGATCTATCAAATAGAGGAAATCAAATGAACTGGGAATCAGACCAAGTTTAATCAGACTGAGGGTACCAGATAAAGAAGTGATTAGATTGAAAATTTATTAAAGAATTCCAAGAATAATTTTTTATTCACTACTGTGCAAGAAAGTGAAGATAAATAAGAAGAACTTGAATGAAGAGAATGGTAAATAAATCAACACATTGATAATGTATCAAAGCATGTTAGTGAAGGTTCTTATAGTTGATACAAAACATTTTTATACCATTTATCTGTGTGATTATTACATATATGATCGATTGACTATAGTTTTATGCAAGAAAAATAAAATTCCCTTATTGTTGAAACCACTAAATGGATTTTTTTTCTAGTGGTTGTTTGGTCATGTATTACTTTCAAAGAATGATAAGTACTGGCTACTCTTGTTGAGTAGTGAACCCTATAAATACATGTGTTCTCATGGGTGTGCTGGTTGTTGGATAGACATATGTTGTTCCAACATATCTCAGTTGTTATGTGTTTTGAGGATTCAAAAATTCCATGTTTTTATTATAATGAGTTTATCATAAGTGTTTAAAATTTTATTCTCTTATAATATATGAGGTATTTGGTTCAAATAAGTTTATTATACGCTTAACAAAACTGATAACCTTATGCTAGGTAAAATGTTAAAATTTGCATAAAAGTATTTTATCCTAGGAGAATCTAGTTTTGAGAGGTTGTCTTCTATTTTCTCACAGTTAGAAAAACCGGTGTTGAAAATTCATCATAATATGTAATATATTATCTTATGAAGATAATATATTATTTACCACATGTTCAAAGTAGTATATTTTAATCAAAGAGTACCTATCATCATTGGCTGAAAATTAAATTTTTTTTATTAACCTAAATCCCATTTTAAGGGATGAGGGGGATCCCAACATGATATCAAGGACTTAAAGACAAAAACTATTCCCCAACAGTAAAAAATCTGTCAACAACCAAGATCAAGATAGTAAAGAAAAGCTCAGCCCCATCATCAAAAATGTTAAGGCATGCTTCCACCTTCTCATCACTGCTCAGCAAGATATCCCATGCATAGCTGCACAGGCCTGATATCGATGGCAATTTTCATACCCTCTCAAATGTCCAAATATAGATAGCAATGGTCCGGTGAAAACTCCCTACTATGAACCTCATTTAGAGAAGGACCTTGAAGAAGGTCTGGTTGGATAGGACCTTGAAATGTGGACCATAGGTCACAACACCACCGATCATATAGAAGATATACAACCACTAAATTCATTTACTAAGTCAAAAATTCAGAACTCAAAAAAGAATCTCTGACATTTTTTTCATCCCAATCATTGGAACCATTGCTGGATGATAGCCCCACCACAACAAACCCAAGAGGCTCCCTCTAACACCGCATCTGTAGATAAACATCCAAAAGAAACCAAACGCTCTAAGATGTGTAAATCCAAGCCAATGCCACTCAGGGTTAGATGACCTAACTACCACACCAAAGGATCATCACCAATGAGGGGGGCCAAGTCGATCTAGACTATAAGAACCACTCTGTGAATGAATCTGAGTATATCTGAATCGAGGAATAACTCACACTATAGGATAAATCGAGAAAACTCACAGGAAGAATAAGAGAGGGGATCTTACAAGGATCAGAGGCAAGACCACACCAGTGATGAAGATTCCATGAATCGATCATCAAAACTCTTATAATAGAGGAATAAATAGAGGGTAATCTGCACCGATATAGATCAATAAATTATTTCATCGCCATCATGTCCGACCACGGAGTCCACAGTGATCCACTCAAAGCACTCACAACTGACACAAATTAACATGGAGGAAACCCTTCATAGACTATAGAATACCTGGATCTCAACCACAGGACCATCATCATGCCACCATGGTAGAAGTTAGAGCCCTTGAAGTAGATACCTCATTTCCACCATTGTAATAGGAGCCATTGAAAACCATGATCTCGCCGAGAAGTAGCATTGGGGAGAAGAGATGCAGCCAACCCAATGCCGAGATGGAGGAAAACGATGGTAGTGACGAGGAACACAATTTTGTTCCCCTTACGGGCTCATCCCCTCCAAAGAGTAGTTATGAAAAGTATTTATATTTTGTAAAGGTTTTTCACAATAAAAAATTATCTTACGATCATCAAGAGAAGTTTTGAAATTTAAGTATCAAACTTCAGTAATATAATTATCTTAAATAGAATAATTGTTCTACACAAAGTTTAATTCAGTTAATCTGAGGAACCATAGATGTCAAAGATCTATTTTATCTTATGAAACCTCTTAAAAAATTATTTTATGTGAACATTATTGTCAGTTTTTTATCTTATAAAGTAAAAGTTATTATGCAGATCTTCATGATTTCTTTCATAATGTTAGCATAATCTCTTGATAATCCATATCATGATTCTAAGTATATAATAAAAGGAGTTTTATAATTTAATAAATATTGATTTTTTAAAGTTAAATTTTTTTTAGGAATGGAAATATCTGAAGAAGAATATATCTGACATTTCAATTTTAAAAGTATATCCAATATTTGGAAGGAATAGACACATACCATTAAGATCTTTCCTTATCAACTTTATAAAGGATTATTCACTCAACCATTGTTATTATATCATATAATTCAGTTTAAAATTAAATAGGAGATAAAAATAGGGAGAGTTGGATACTATAAAAAATATACAGGTATAGAGATACACTTGTAGATACAAATACTCTAATAAAGCTAAAGAATAATTCATATACATAGAAAAAATATCATACAGTGCTCACATGTTGTGATTACAAGTTTATTAATTGAAACCAATGATCATCCATATTTATTATTTATAGATCATCATATTCTCAGGGCATATCTTTATATGTTATCAGTTACTACTTCTAATTGTGTTCTTCAACAATACTTTAAAGTTCATTCATCTCTATTTTATTTTTCATTCATTGTAAGTTAGTGTGTTAAGAATATGGATAGGTCTTGTAAAGAGAGATCTTGTTTTAATTCTCTTTTACCATTATAACAAGTAAAAGTTGGTTGTACTCATCTTTGAGTCCCTATAAAAAGGGTTATCATAGTGAAAGTCACAAAAATCATGAGGTGGAGTGTTGGTAGAGTAGAATAGTGGATTTATGTTCCCTTGAGAACTATAAATCTATTGTGTTCAATGTTTTTCCACTAAACATTTATATTTATACTACCAATTTTTATTAAGGAATATATTGGTACTCACATACCTTGAAGACTGTGGTTTTAAAGTTATTAAAATTTTATGAACTCAATTAACCACCCCTCTTGAGTTTTTAGTTAACTGTTCTCTGGGAAAATAATTGGTATCAGAGTTCATGAATCTTGATTTCATAACTTTCCAAAGTTTAAGTCCAAATACATTCTTTCAAATGAATTCAATGGATGAAAACATATAAGTTATGTGAATGTTTAGAGATACTTTCTTTAATGGTGATAATTATGGTTGTTGGAAGGCATGAATGAACATCTATTTGAAGAAACTTGGATTAAAGGTTTATCTTAAAGTAGTGAAGCCTTATGAAATTCCAAAGATGAAACCAATAACTCAGGATCTTGATACTGAAGTAGTCTATGATCGGAATTATAAATCTATGAATTATATAATATATGAAGACAATGTTCGGATGAGTTTAATTAAGCTTTTCATTGTCAAACAGCTCATGAAATATAGAATACTATACCATTTTCTTTTTAGGGTACAGAAAATGTGAAGGCCCGTAGATATGATACAGAAAGACCTAAGTTTTACACATTCAAAATAGATAAATGGGAAATAATTACTCTGTTAAATGGAATAATCACTAAGATTTTGAAAAAAAAATCTACTCTAGGAACACCAATTACTGAGCCTAATCTAGCATTGAATGTTCTTATAGTTTGATCACCTAAGTGGATTAGAATCTCATCTACCATCAAAAAATATATTGAGGTCATGAATTTTAAAATAAAATATATCATTTTAACTCTTATTATGTATGAAGTATAAATGGAAGCTGAAGATAGAGAATTTAAAATGGTTAATAAATAAAATTCTTCTTTGAAGGTTTCTACTTCTAAAGATGAAAAAAAAGAAAAAGGGTATACATATCCCTAAAGCATATGAAGAGGAATATACATCAAGAAATTCTAGATCAAATGACTAACTTACAAAATTTTATCAACATGTATAGAAATCGTGGTGATAATTCAAAATAAGTGAGATTATATTAGTGTAAGAAGCTAAGACATATCAATCCAAACTATCCACAATTTCATGAAAATAAAAATTATGACAAATTTTTTTCAAGAAAATTAGATATAATAATAAATCAAATAATTATATTAAATCCATGTGGAGTGATTATGAAGTTTCTAGTGAATTTACATCTTTAGAATCATAAGTTGTGGCATTTAATGAAGAGGCTAACATTTGTTTTATGGCACATTAAGATGAGGTAAACTCTTAATATTATTCTGATATTGAGTTTGATTTGGGGAATGAAATTTGATTATATGAATAATTAAATGAATATTGTTCTATTTTATAGTCTAAGTATGAAATATTAAAAAAAAAATCTCATGAATTCCTATAACAAAATTGTTAAAGAATAAAAGGAAATGAGAAGACAAATTTTATATTTAAAAGATTATTTAGAAAATTCTACTATATCATTTACATAATAGGTTAGTAAAATTCAGAACCTACAGAAGGAGGTTCAAAACTTTAAATATGACATAAGTGTTTTTACTAGGTGGGATTTCCTAAACAAAATTATTTGTCAAAACCAACTTAAAAAGAATAATTTGGAATAGGATGTCAAGTTCAAAAGACAAAATTTTATAAAAACTATTTGGTTCCATGTTATAAAAATAAAAACCTCTCCAAAGTTACTTGTTTTCACTATATAGGAATAGTACATTATATTAATATCTGTAATCTGAAAAAAATACTTAGTTTTGTATAATTAAAAATGATTTGCTTACAAATATTTTCTTAAAATATGTAGTTAGTTTTCCTAAAAAAATATATTTGGATCCCCTAGTCTATTTTAGAAAAAATTACTAGACCCAAGAGTATTTGGGTTCCAGAAAACCTTATTTTATAATTTTTCATTATAGGAAACTAGCCATGTAAACAAAAATAAAAAATGGTTTATAGACAGTTTCTATTCAATGAATATGAGTGGATATTTCTTAATATTTCACTCACTAACCAATATTGATGGAGTATATAGCACATTTTGTAACAATGAAAAAGGAAAAAATATTGTCATTGGATCAGTTGGAAATCCAAAATCTATCTTCATCAATAAATTACTTTATGTTGAATGATTAAAGAACAACCTGATAAGTATTTATCATCTTTTTTTTATGGTTATTCAGTTGATTTTTCTAACAATTCATGTTTATTTTTTGAAGAAAAATCTATCAAGTTTAAATCACCAAGAATATATAATGTATATAATTTAGATCTCAGATATTTGTGTATAAAAAATATAAATTGTTTGAATACTAAAATTGATTAATCATGGATTTGGAATAGAATAATTGGACATTGTAATATCCATTATTTATAATATATATAAGGCATTTGATTTATGATTTTCATGATTTTAAATTTCATAAAAATAAACTATTTGATGCTTGTTAAATAGGAAATCAACACAAGGAATCTTTTAAACCAATTAAAGATGTTTTTACATCAAGGCCTCTAGAGATTATCTATATAGACCTATTCATACCCACTATAATTTCAAGCCTTAATGTAAAATACTTTGTGTATGTATGGTTGATGAAAAAGAAAATGAGTTTTTTTATGAAAAATAAGTTTGAGAGTTTTTTGAGACATTATATTTCATTTTGGAGATAATTAAGATCTAGTTAAATCAAATGTGAATCAAAAAAGTTTTATGATAACATAATTGGTAATGGATAAAGCTTTAAAATGTACCCATAGATGTTTTTCTGACTTAAATACTTCTCTATTTTATATTTATGAAGTAAGTCTACCAAATATAATGAAGTTTCAGTTCACAATAGCTGATGTTAAAAAGAAGCTGGTGAAATATTTAGAACCTCAGAGAAAGGTTCTTGTAAAATTCATTCAGTATGTTATTTCATAATGGAACAATGAGTTTAAAAAATTTATTTTTCTTGAATTTAATTTATTATATATATTCATGATTTAGAAAACTATAAACATGTAATGATTCATTATGAGGTATATGTGTCATATTAAAAACAAGTTATTAAATTTTATCCCTTCAGAATAATGTTCACCTTAGTCTTCTATAAAGTAAGTCTTTGTATTGATGAAACTACTAAAAGATGTTTTCATAGACTAATAATGTTGAGTGAATTTTCTTTAATATGAAGTGGTTTTTACTGGATTTCATATTTTAATAATATATTTCCTATTATTTTAGAAGAATAAATTGAGATAGATCCCGCTACAACGTAGGGGGAGTTATCCTACAAGGTAATTGTTAGTGAAGTTGTTTCTCAAAATCCAATAAATATTACTAGTTTTTTAGAATAAATAGTACAATTTATAGATTTAATATATGTTATAGATAATAAAACACTTAATAAAAGGTGAATAAGTGTGAGAGTTGTTCAATCCATGGAAGGAACTACTTCTGAAGTTAGTTCATCTCCTTATTTTGCAACAGTTCAAATAGATGGCATTCTTATTTCTTCTATTAGAGAATAATTGGACTTCAACATTACTATATTGGTTAGTGTTGTAAAGTAAAGGAACATATAAAAATGTCATGTGTTGTCCCTCTTTTTTAAATATCTCCATATGGTAATACAAGTCAAAAAATTAGAATAAATCAGATTGTTTTGTTAATCAAAATGCTGTTAATAGAGAAGAAGAATAAGAATAACTAGAAGATGAAACCCATATTATTGAAAAAATGAGAGATGGATCAAAATGATGAGAAATATCATTTGTGTAGGGATTACTTAATATTGGTTAAAATAAATATATTGATGAAAATTGGAGAATAAAAGTTCATTGAGATAACTTCTCTCTTATTCATACAGTGTATACAAGTTAAGAAAATATCACAGTAGTATTGGATGCTATTGATGAAAGATCATGAGGGAAATATTAAAGACTAAATTGGAAGCTTTAAAAAATAGTTAGTTGATTCCATAGGTGAAATTAGAACTCTTCATGATCAAGTTGTTTTAAAATATGATGTTATTGAATTTAATTTGTTAGTTTAATCAGTTTTGGAGATGTTTTTTAAGGAATCTAGTAGAGAATTTTCAAATAAAATGGATTTATAGTAAAAACTTGAAGGAGTGTATTATGATATATACATGATGACTTACACCATTACTTCCATGAAATTTTAGATTATTTCCAAATAAATGTTACGATATCTTAAAAGAGACGTGATTGGTGAAGGTAGAAAGACGCTTAAATTTCTGTAAAACATTATCTTGTTTATTGATCAATATAAAAAGGATATAAGTTCCTTATAGAATAAAAACTTATTAAAAATTTATAACATTTTAATTAAAGTGAAAAAGGATATCATCTTTATTATAAAAGGGTTTCAAAAATTGGCTGGATCTTTGGAAAATAATTTTGAAGTGTCAGAGCGGATGTTTGAAAATTTCATCAGCTGGTAAAAAACAATTTAAAGTAATATTATTATGAATAAGAAGAATAATAATAGGATGATTTATTGGGTAAAACCTATAATAATCAAGTATTCTAAAAATTAAAATATATAATTCATACTCATCATCTGGTTGGTCTATCATAAAATTAGTTTGAAATATTGAAGAAATTAGTTGTCAGATTTGCAAGGAAATGGGACTGACAAAATTTATTTGGAAATTTTTCTCAAAGATTATAAAATATTTTTATGAATTTAATACACAAATATTTTAAAATGATAAATTTATGTCTGACAGAATAAATTACATGAAACTATGAGTTTTTTGTTTTATATACAATATCGAGTTTATCTTTCATTACACATAACCTCGAGTTCAAACAATAAACATTATTTATATTATTATATAATATGATAATAATCACATAGCTATTGGAATGAAGGTTATAAACAAGATAAATTTAATTATGAAAATATGGTTTAAAAATGTATATATAATGAATTCCTTGGTGAGCAATTAATTTTAAATGAAAATAAAACTCTTTTAAAAATAAAAGGAAATATTTTTCTGAAAAATATATTTTAATTTGCACAAGTGTTTTTTTATGAAAATAAATTAAACAATTAAATATAATTTTATAATATTAAATAAATTTATATATTATATATTAAATCTAATTTTTAACTTTCAACCTATGTTTTTTCTATTCAATAGAAAAAAATAAATCAAATTTTATGCTTAAAACTATATTTTTCAAAAAAAATAGTTTTATTGCCTTTTGTGGCGTACTTATTTTAATAAAAATTTGTGACACTTTTTTCAAATTTATTGTAGTTATAGGATTACATGAGTGGTAATGTCTCCCCTTAATTTTACATCATACTCGAGTTAAAATCTGGGTGGGAGTGAATTTTAGCAGGTGGTGACGCGGGTAGGATGCAGGCTTGGTGGTGCAGGTAGTATGATGCAGCCATGACACTGTACTAGGCCTTCAAGCCAGTTTTCGGCCCTTTGGGATATCATTACAACATAATCGCCATTTAGTGGCGGTTTAAACCGCCGCTAAATTGTTTGGTGGCGGTTTACAGAAACCGCTGTCTAATAGGGCGTCGGCAATCTATTAACGGCGGTTATTTACGTTTAGCGGCAGTTTCAGGAAAGCGTCGTTGCTCCCTCATTTCGTTGCAGTTTCCCTGAATTTAGCGGTGGTTTTACAAGCCCTGGATATCACTTTATTCGAGGCGGTTATAACCGCCATGAATAAAATCAAATTCCAGCGGCCGTAAAACCGCCGCTAAAGTCACGGGAACCGCCGCGGAATGAGGTAGCCACAATGCTCCTATTTAGTGGCGGTTATAACCACTGCTAAACGTAAATTTTATTTTACGTTTAGCGGCGGTTTAAACCACCGCCAGTATACATTTCGTGGCGGTTAAAAACGCCGCGAAAAGGTTCCCAGAATAAAAATAATAATTCTTTGCTTCTGTTGCACCACTGCCCTAAAAAACAAATAAAACCAGAAAAAACCATCCCTGGACTCCCACCAATGACCAAGAGCTAAATATCCAGAATAAATCACAACATCCAAAAAACATGTTTCTCTCTCAATGAGAAATAATATACAAATTTAATATTTAAAAATAGAACAAAAATCTAAAACTCTGGAAAATAAGAATTCCAATTAGAGAAAGAATTATTAACACAACAGTCATATATCCATCAAAGGTTCCAACACATTCCTCATACTCATGTATACAATATCCTAAATAGTAAATACTAGGAAGATAAAACTCCATTGATACAACATTGTAACATCCCAAACTTGATTCCACTAAATCTTATAACTTCACTTTCTTAGGATAGATCATCCATAGTGATTCCACTCTACTTATAAAAATTGATAATTGATGAATTAGTAGTTATATTAGTACCAACCCATTTATATAATGATTGTTTTTGGTTTTGTGGCCTAGAAACCATCCTTAATAGTTATAATAAATTTGAACTGATGAAATAGCTTAAATAACACATTATAAATATACTGTTATAAAAAATCCTATTGTGGGAATAGTTTTAGGGTTACATTGGGATATAGCTTTTATAAGAATGTGGATATTTCCAGTGAGTCTTAGTTGACATCTTTTTATGTTGGAATATAGGTTAGGTGGGAGATTCTAGTGACCTTTTAGGAATAAACCTAGAATTAGAGTTGATTCCTCGTGTTATGTGAGGGGTTAACCTAATTTTTCTAGCATCCTTGGAGATATTAAGCATCATTGGATGCATCTTTTTAGTTTTTGGTCATAGAATTTGTTTTTTTTTATGTATTTTGGGATTGAGTAGGACTCTAGTTATGGAATGATTCCCCAAGTTGGTAGGCGATCATGAGATAAGTAAAAATTCTAGGTGTTATGAGCATCTTTAATGCTTGAGATTAGTGGGACTGACATGCCAATCTAATTTTATTTAGTTTAGTTAGTTGTTTGAGTTTAATTTCAAAGGTGTATGACTGAAGAAGTCATCATACATGTTAAATGGTTATGTAGGATAACGTGACCCTTGGGTTTGATTTTTTGAGTAGGCTAGAAAATACCAAGAATGCACGGTGTCATTGGTCCTATGAATTCTATGAAATGGGTGTTCTTATTTCATTGATGTAACATAAATTTATTATTCATTATCATATAAATTTCCTATTTAACTAAGGTTTGGTGGAGAGAGTTGTGTGGTGTTTTGTGAAAAAATTTCTAGTCTCTGAGAGTTTGATGGATGAAATCACAGGTAACACCTTGAGGGGTATTATCACATAACTACATGGTTTAGGGTTATGGGATCTAAAAAGGTTGTGTTAACCGATCACTCCCTTAGTGATGTTACCTAGGTATTAAATATGTTGTGGTGAGTGATATAGACTAGAGTTTTTAGTAGAAAAGCTAAGTTATCCTAGTGTTATGGATGACTATGTAAGAGGACCGAGTTTTATAACATCATCAATCTGGGTTAAAGTTCAAGATGTAGTTATTGATGTTGATCGAATGTGTGCACATGGAATGGGGATTTCATAATGCATGTGATTATGAATAAAGCATTTATATTTATTATTAAGTGGATGATGTAAATCTATGTGGTAGGAAGTGAACCACAGGTTGTTCAAGGATGGAATATTAGTTCCAGATGAGGCTTTAGCATATGCCAAGGATGGATTGTCGTGATGGAACATGGTATAATTATGTTGACTCACATCTAGAAACCATGATTAGTGGTGGACAGAGTGTTTTTAAGGGGAATTAGATTCCTATTTTTATAAAATGATAAATATTAAAATCCTATGCTGGGGAGAATCACACAGGTCATGGAAAATGTAACCTTTGGGAGAGTGGTTGTAGAAAGAATAGTCATGAATGGTCAAAATGACTTTCAGAAGTCTGTGATCTATAAAATTCAAGTTTTCCAGACATGGAGGAGGTGTTGAATTTAAGACTTAGGTATGAGTTTTAATAAGTTTTGGAAATTATATTCAGACTTGGGCTGCATGTGAAGTCTAGGAAATGTGATAGATTGATATCACATATTTTCTTGTAATGTAGCACGATGTTTAAATGGTTGGTTGAGTATGCACCCATTAAATCACACCACGAGTCAATTTTGGAATTCAGTGGGTTCATCTCAATTATCACGATATAACTTTTCAATTTATGTTAATATGATTTAGTTTTCAAATAAAGGCATTGGTCATCAATTTGGATGTCCTCTAAGCAGGTTAACCTAAAGCGTTCTAACTGGAATTTCAGTAAACTAGTGCATGTTGTGAGCTAAGATTTCTTTGAGTAAGATGTATTAATAATGAAGAGTGTGTTTTGGTTAGGACCCTTTAGTTTAAATTTTTAGGACTAGATTAACAGTGATGGTTGATTTGTAAATGGAGGTAGCGGTTTTCATGTGGCGCCGCTTCATAAAGAGTTTTCATGTGATATCAAGTGAGATCTATCTTAAATAAATCAAGCAAAGCATGAACATGTCAATGTGAAACTAGAAGTGATGTATAGTAGTACAGTGCTCATGGTTTAGTGGTTTGAGAATTACTATGGTGGGAAGACACCATGGACCTATAAATCATGTGGTGCTCGCTTTGAGTAGTTTTCATTGTTAATGTGTCTGAGCGGTGTCACTTGGTTTAATGTTTCTGGATTAAATTCAGATGGCAAAGAAACCTAGGGACAGGTGATGAGAAGTGGTTTGGGGGGTCTTATTAAATTGGACATCCTCTAGATGAGGGTGTTGGTCAAATTCAATACGATCATTACACAGAGTCGTGGGAGTATAACTATGGTTTCTTATGAGTATGTTTGGATAGAAGTGTTTTGTACCAGACCTATGACTTCTCCCTATAAGGCCTAGTGTTGGTAAAGAAGAAAGTTCTGGAATTCCAGTAATTAAAGTTTCATGACCGGATAGCTTGTAATGAATCAAAAAATGGAATTAAGAATCATAATATAAATAATTAAGGGATATAATGATAGGTAATAATTATGAGATAGACCATGATTAAGTGGAAATTGTGTTGGGAATTCATTTCAAGTCATGCAGTAACAGTTCAGTGATCAAAACAGTTATGGTTGGAAATGGTCCATTGTAATCGGTCAGTTTTATTTTGTGTTTCTAGTAAGTAGAGGTATGTATCGTCGAACAATTCCAATAAAAACTCAATACTCCTCCATTTATTCATCCATTTAAAGAAGAGGAAGGATAGGGGTTTGGATTCTTCTCCTTTTACCTCTTTTGTTTTCTTCATTTCTCTAAGTGTTATCATTGTGCAATCTTATATGCCCTATTTTTAGTTCTTTTTTCAGGTTATCCATTTTCATATATTATTTATTGAATCGAGAGACATAAATATATGAGTTAACCATCCTAATATTGAAGTATTTGGTAGAAGTTCTTTTCTTAAAATTCATGTTTTTATAAGACATACCAATTGTGCATCAAGTCGACATCCATCTTCGAGATTATATTTTAATTTATAAAGTATTCTTTCCTATATTCATGGACTTATGCTAATTTATCACCCCTCAGTCACACCTATATCTTAGTGAACCACCCTTGATTTAGAGCATTCTCATGACATTTTAGAAGAGCTAGAGCATGTTTAGATACTTTTGATGCTTAAATCAGACATTTTCAACAATGGGCCTCACCAAAGTGTCCACAACACTATCCCCTTGATCACTATGAAATGACCCAATTTGTTCAACACATCAACAATGGGTTTAACTCCTAGTAATCCAAAATCTCGACTACCAATTCAAACACAGACCTAAATGGAATGATGTATACCACACTCGAGAAATGAACACATTAAAAGAATCCTCAAAAATCAATAAAATGCATAAAAATAAACATGAGAAATCAAGGAAATTTTAGGACATGAAAATGTGTGGTGGAAACTATGTGCCACAAATGTTACATATACAAACCAATTGTTTCCATTTTTGTTCAACACATCAACAGTACAACTACTCAGGGTCTGATGATGCATCGTCACCCTCTCCACCTTCATTCCCACTTTGTGATGTCACTTGTAAGAACATTATATTGAAAATTAAATATGGTTACATATTTATATTAAAACTTAAAACAAATTAAAGTTATAAAACTAAATTATTTTGATTTTCTATGATTTACCTGCATACCACCAATCGATGCACTCCCACCGGGGGCATATCTGCCCATCTGCTGACGTAGTTCAATCAACTCTTTCTGCAATGAAAATATCTGATCCCCCTACTGGTGAACTGTGTTTCGTAAAGAAACAATCTCTTTATTAGCATCTCCAAGTATGGGCTGACTAAAGTCAGGAGTAGATGCAGCAGCTATTACCGGTGGCCTGCTAAAAACCTCAGATGGCATGGGTCCCAAACCCATCCTGTGCACTCTCTCAGGATGCTCCTTCCCAAGGACATTAGCAACCGGGTCATCCTGGGAGACAGAGTAGGAATGGGCAGTATTGGCATCCCATATTTCTTTAATTTTGACCTATAAATCAAATATCAATATATATTAACACAGAAAAAATTGATAAAAGTTATTATGATAAAAAATTGACTTCATACCCCAACTTCTTTAGCAGGCTCATTAACAAAACATCCATCTGATTTCTTGTGAACATTCAACCACAGTTCAGTTCTGGATGCTTCATGACCTAAACTTTGTGACTGCATTAATCAAAGATAAATCAACAATTCAATATATTAAATAGATAATATTTTCTTATAAATATTTAAACTAATTAAAATATTACCAATGTACTTCGATTTCTAGAAAAACTTTTTGAACCCGCAGTGTGCGGGATGACTTACTTCGCTCGGTTTGATGCATTTTATCTTGATAGATCCTGAAATAAATAAAATGCAATTTAATATTGATGTATTGAATGTCATGCCTTTTTCATATACATGTATAAATGTAAAATGAGGATAATATAATAATATATATATTTCAATACCATCCGCTTTTGATCCCGATGCCTATCAACAAACACTTTCCACTGCTCTTTCGGTACCCCACTGGGTAGCTTCTCATACATTGGTAGTGCGGTCAACGAAGCATCGTTGACATCACACCACAATTTCCATTTAAAATCTTTCCACTTCTTACCTAGATTTTTCAACGTCCACTTTCGTGCTATCACATCAGCAATGGTAAAGTGGAAAAACATCTGTATATAGAAATTCATTTTGAACATATTAGTAACATGACATTCAATTAAACCATAATATAATAAATTTACCTTGATTTGAGAATCAAACACTTCATTTTTCCAGCTTGGAGGCATATGTCTCCAATCGTCATTTGAAATGGGAAGGGAAATGGGCTCCGCTGCCTGCTGGCCTAGAATCTAGCCAAGCAACCCCGCGACATCATCTGTAGGGACCCCGTAAGAATAAAATGGCACAACAATATTCTTTCAATTCAGATTCCAAACATCTGAACTTTTTATGTTTTTCTCCATGGTTGCATTTTTGTCATCTTCAATGAGAAAACAGTTAGTATAAACAAAATTAAATGAATTTATTTAATTAAAATTTATACCTATGATAGTGACACTTCAGTATGTCCGGGATGAACTGGAAGGGACGTGTCGCTGCCCCACTGCTGAGGCTCTTGAAGGGGGAGTCGATGAATTAGCCTCTACTGGGACATCCACTGATGGTGTGAGAGATGGTGCAGGGGGAGATGGTGCAGGGGTGTCGGCAGCTGGTGCATCAGATGTCGTGGGGAGGGAGCCAGATGGATAGTCATCTGTCGCAGAACTAGATGAAATAATGTAACGCTTATTCCTTGTCATTCCTATCATTTAATAAAATAAAATTAAGTTCAGAATATATATTTCAAAAAAATTATGCAGAAAAAAAAATTAAAAATGATAACAGATGGAGTACTAACAGACAAAATATATATAACAATGATAATGAATGACTGCAGAAATGAAACAAGTGGTTGCTGAATAAATAAATAATTGTACATACAATAATTTTCCCCTTAAATCATGTCAGTTTCCTGCTCCATTGCTTCATCCACTTCATTCATCCTTGCTAGACTAATATTTTCAATATCATGATGGACAAATAATTCTGCTTCCTGTTTCTGATTAAATTCAATTTCAGAGGTCAAATTTTCCACTTCGTCACCCATATCATACAAATCTCTTTGTATTACGTGAACAACTACACTCCACCCTTCATCAGCAACATCATTCACATAATATACCATTTTTTCTTGCGATTCTAAGATATATGGATCATGCAGTTCACGATCACCAATATCCATCAAGCGAGAGAAGTTCACGGAAGTAAATTGCAAGGAATCTCTTTTAACGCCTCTGATAATATTGACCCATTTGCATTTGAATAAAACAACTGAAAAATGTCAGCGGTAGTTTAATTCAATAATATCATGCAGCTTTCCATAGTATTCCACTTCAGAAAATGTAAATATACCACTCTTATGTGTTCTCAAACCCACTTCTCGATCGACTATACGAAATCTAAATCCATTCACATTATAAGCGTCGAACTTTCTAACATCTTTTAGAGGAACTCTAGCAAGAAACTTCAAATCTTCTGACACCTCTGCTCGAGTATCAGTATTCATGTTCTAAAAAAAGAAATATACTTTATTATATTTACAAAATGTATGTGTCAAACTAATATTCGTATTTATTGCAATATTTATGAACTTACACGTCATACAAACCATTCTACAAGCTCTTTATTAACAGATTTCGTTATATCTTTATCATTTCGTGCTCGGCCACTCATTCGTCTCTTTTTTTATATCCTCAACTCTTCAATAAATGGATCTGCAATTTCACTATTCAGCAGAACATATCTATGTGCCCGTAATAATTCCAATTCAGTCAGTGTCACATTTGAGGTCCTTCCAACTGATCGGCCAATAGCAGGAAGTATTTTGGATTTATGATGTATTTGATATTGATTCGATGTGTCGTCAACATGTCCAACTTGATTAAATCTTGTCTCAATATCATCCAAGTATCGAGAACAAAAGGTAAGACACTCCTCATCCACATAGCCTTCAGCAATTGAGCTTTCTGTTTTAGCTTTATTTCTCACGTATGATTTCAAATGCCCAAGATATCTGTGAAATAAAATAAACATAATTATGCATTTAATTAAGTACCAAAAATTGTTTACTTAACTGGAAAACATATAAATAAAGTACCTCTCAATTGGATACATCCATCAATAATGAACGGGGCCTCCTAATTTAGCTTCCTCAACCAAATGCATAGTTAAATTCATCATTACAGTAAAAAAGGAAAGAGGAAAGATCATCTCCATTTCCCAAAGGGTCAATACAAACCTTTCCTAGAGGTTGTCAAGCTGAAATGGATGTAGATATTTCTCACATAGTTTTCTGAAAAAATGTGCAGAACTGGAGTACAACAGCAGTAATTTTTTCAGGTAATAATGTACGCAATGTCAGTGGTAGTAACTATTGTAACAATATATGTGAATTGTGGATTTTAAATCCATGTAACTTACGATTCATCAAGTCAACACACCTTGAGATGTTACTTGAATACCCATCAGATAACTTAACATTCTTTAACATTCGAAGGAATGTATCTTTATCCCTATTTTTCATTGCAAAAATTTCCAGAGGATACTTTTCATTCTCATCTGGCCAGAGATCGCGTTTTATGTTAATTGCTTATAAGTATTTACGAGCATTGAGATGATCCTTCGACTTTCCATGCTCATTATACAATGTGAAAGTCAAATTTTCACAGACATTCTTCTCAATATGAATCACATCAAGATTATTCTGCAACAAATTAAATTCCCAATACGGAAGTTTGAAGAATATACTTTTTTTCTTCCATTTTTGCATTCCAGTTTCGCTTGACAATGCACTTCGGACCCGTTTTCTGCTATCATTCAAATGATGAACCTTCCCAAATTCTGTTTCAACATTTTCAAGTTGTGCCAATATTTTAAAACCATTTAACAACTTTGGAGGTGGTCTACGATCGACGAAACCATTAAATTTTGATCTGTTCATCCGAAATCTATGAGATGCATCGAGAAATCTTCGATGAAACAAGAAGCACCATTTTCTACTGTGAGGTAGTCGTTTGGGCTCAAAATCAATGTTACAAACGGGACAAGCCAAACCCATGTAAGTATTCTAACCAGATAAATTCCCATGCCCAGGTAAGTCACTAATGGTCCAAATTAAAGCAGCATGCATTTTGAACATTGTTTTAGAAGAAGCATCAAATGTCTCAACACCGTTGCTCTATAACTCCTGCAATTCTTCAATAAAAGGATGAAAGTATACATCAATATCATTTCCAGGAATTTGTTTTGCAGGAATAATCATCGAAAGGATAAAAGATGTTTGTTGCATACACATCCACAGAGGCAGATTATAAGGGATCAAAACAACTGTCCAAATGATATAATTGGTACTCAAAGTCCCAAATGGGTTGAATCCATCGGTAGCCAATCCCAATCGAACATTCCTAGAATCAGCTAAGAAATTGAGATGTAATGAATCAAATGTCTTCCATGATTTGGAATCTTGTGGATGTCTCATTAACCCATCATTGTTATTATCTACAGAATGCCACTTCATGTGTTCGGTGGTTTTCGATGACATGAATAATCTTTGCAATCGAGGCTTCAAAGGAAAGTAACGCAAAACCTTTGGAGGTGTGCTCCTTTTCTTCTTCTCCATGAAATTATGTTCATTCATACTTCCAACATCACCCTTTACCTGCCATCTAGAAGAAGAACATTTCTTGCAATTCTATCTACTTGAATCATCTCCCCAATAAAGCATACAATCATTGGGACACACATGTATTTTTGTATAATTCAGACCAAGCTTGTTAACAACTTTTTTCATATCATAAAAAGATTCTGAGATTTTTTCTTTAGGAAATGCATCACGAATCAATTCCAATATCATGGACATTGCCTTATTTGTAATTCCACATAGACATTTGATATGGTACAACTTCAGCAAAAATGAAAGCTTTAAATATTTCAAACACCCACTATACAACTCTTGATTTCCATTATCAACTAAATCATGAAACACATTTTCCTTAGTGAAGTTTTCTATTACATTTGGCTCCACAGAATCAAGAGGAGTATCCAATGATATTTGACAATCTTTATCTTCCTGTGTTACAGTCTCAAAAACATCACTTGTCACGTTGTAATTTGTAGCACCCTCTTCTGGTTGTTTTGATATGTTTTGATGCTGATAGTGGTGTCTTGCTGTGTCTAATGCATCATTTATTAAGTTTTTCATTTCATTTTCCATTTTCAATGAACTTGGGACCTCATTATGCGGATTAACATTAGTGCTCAATATTTCTGTAACGTTCAATTCTCCATGCCAAATCCAACACAAATATTGAGCAGGGAATTGCTTCAGTATTAAATGTTCATAAACCTCATCTATCTTTAACTATGTTCTAAATTTACATTTAGGGCATGAAAATTTTATTCTCCCTTAAACGGATCGATTAGAAATTGCAAAATCTAAAAACTCATTCAAACCCTTAACATACTGAGGTGTGTTCCTCGGTAATGTGATCCAGCTTTTATCCATGTATATCACAATATGCCTACACAAAAAACAAGGAATCAAACATGAGACATATTCTATAACCCCATCATCAAAAACAAATAGTGATGAACAAAATTTCCATAATAGAGAAAATTTCAAGGATATATCAAGAAATGGGTCTCAAAATTCCTCAAAGTCCATAAACTGGAAGCACAAAATGGTTGAACTCTTTCTATAAGAATGGGCCTTTTCATCATGTTATGGTTCATCCTGCCTCTACTCCTTGCACATTGGATTCTCTTCATTCCCACTATTAATTTGTTGCATACCTGATAAAACTAAGGAATGAACAACCATCTATTTCCAAGAATATGTACCTTCCATTCACATGTCCCTAGTGACAACCACCAAAATGGATGTTATGCCCAAAGAAAGTAGAGATGTACCAAGGTCTGGGTGAAGACCATCACAAAAGAAATGATCTTTCTCATAATTGATGACCCCTATATTTTGAGAATATATAACAAACCTTGAAAGGTTATTGACATACTCCCATACTGATCTGTCACCAATAAAAAGTCTCATGAGTGGTTGATGTTATCAAATATTGGTTTTATCTTTCTTTGGGTAATGTTATTTCGGATTTTGTGGAATTATATGAGCTAGTACTGTCAAGATTGAGGTTCTTGTGATGAGTGGGGTGTCTATAAACACATCATCGATAATTTATATTCAAATCATTGAATATGTAAATGTTTTCCAAACTCTTATGATCTGAGTAAACCATGATTTTATATTCAAATATATAGTGACATAGTTTCTTCGACATTTGCATCACCACTAATAGTTTTTATTTTTTACTTGGGTAGTTTATTTCAAGTGGTTGATGTTAGGGAGATCCAAATGACACTACATGATCTTCATACTTCAACACAAACCCAATAATCAAATATAATTGAACACATTATTCCACTTATACTTTTCTAGATTTAGGTTAGATATATATATGGGGAGTGTTCAATCACAACTTGAGAACCACAATGTATTCCTAACATACTAGGCTACATTTAACCCTTAACCCATTATAGGTAAGATTGGTCATGGTTGAAGAACTCCAAGATAAATCTATGACAACACTCTTGTAGTATCCTTCCATTCCTAATAAATTCTCAATCTTTAATATAATCTTGTGGTTCACCCATTAAATAACTACTCTTGTTTTATTGGTTTCCACTATAACTCCATGCTATGAGATTACATGGCCTACAAACTTTACTTATCAAAATGAGAGGCTACACTCTAAGGGATTAACATAAATGTAGTGATCATTAAGAGTGCCTAGATTATTCCCCCAGTACTTCCCACTCTCTTCTTCACTCCCCAAGTAGACAAATATTTCACATATAAACACTATGATAATAGAATCTATATATAGGTGAAACACCTGGTTTATAAGATCCATGAAAACTAATTATATAATTCATTAGTCCAAATTGTATGAAAAATTTCTCAAAGTCCACATACCTACATCAAATGTCAATCTTGGATATTTTTTCCTCTATATCATTGACCTGATAATTCAAAGAGTTTAGGTTGATCTCATAGAACAAACTTTTACCCTTTTTTGGACCTAAAAGGGCCTCAATGTAGGGTAGGGTGTATTTATTCTTGAATGTGACCTCATTTAACTTCTGTTACTCAATGAAAAACAATAGAGATCAATTATCCTTTTTTTAAAAGTTACTAGGGAGTCCTTCAGAGTGACGCTCGGGAAAATAAATCCTTTAGATCCTAAATTAACCATTTATATAATTAATTCCTTCAACTAAGTGGGTTCCATATGATATAAGAGAATATATATCAACTGAGTTCCCAAAAATAATCCAATGGTGAACTCTATATCGAATTCTAGAGGTAACCTATTCTCAAAACCTACACCACCATCCTCTATAAAAAGAGAAGACACTTAGAAAATATGATATCCTAAATCTGGAGGTAGAGTTCTAGTTCAGCCTAATTAAGGATCAAATTCTCCTTAAAAACATGTTTACACCCATCAGGTTCCACAAGGATCACTCAACAATGATAACAATCAACATTTTACTTTAAACGAACCATAAAATCTATGTCGAGGGTCACAACAATAATATCTATTTCTAAAACATTAACTTACCACTCAAATTTTAATCCTAATATAGTGAGAATGTAGAACTGACATTTAAACCACTTTTCCAAATTATTTCCTATAAGAACAATCAAAATAAATGAATAATGCATAATCATGGTCTGTCACATGAACAGTTCTATAGTATGGGAAGAAGTAAAATAGTTATATGCAATTACATAAAATAAATTATTGTCGATTAATTAAGAAATAAAAATTTAAAATTGTACTATTACATGCCATGAATAAGATTTAACTACTGTATATTTCATGTAGTAGGGGTGCATTGAATTATGTAATACATGTGGTTGATTACTGACTTGTGGATCTACCATAAGATGACTCTGTCTATAAGGGGACTCATTGTTACCACCACAACCAATAAAATGATAACCAATAATCTTTAATGTACTAGATTGAGATGTAAATTCTCTGTGCATTGAGGATCTTGCAGCCCTCTAATTCATCACAATACCCTTACAGAACTACTGCAAGTGGCCCATACGTTCGCACTAATGGCATGGTGTAGGTAGAATTGTATATGCTAACCAAACATTCACCAGTATTTACCCAAAAACAACAAGATCAAACCCTATCCAACATGAAAAACCCTAAATCAACTACCCTACCTACTAGAAAACCAAAAACCTAAAGAAGGAGAAACAAAACCCTACCTAGAGAGGAAGATGGTGCAGATTTCGGGGTCGCGGGGGGCTGGGGGTCGCGGGGGGCCGGGGGTCGCGGGGGGCTGGGGGTCGTGGGGTCACGGGGTCACCGGGGTCGTCGGGGTCTCCGGGGTTGCCGGGGTCGGGGTCGTGAGGTCGTCGGGGTCGCAGGGGGCCGAGGTCATGGGGGAAGCGGGGGGCCGGGGGAAGCGGGGGAAGAAGGGTCGGGGTGGGGGGAAGGTCCGGGTGTTAAAAAAACAATGTTTTGCGGTGGTTTATTATAAACCACCACGAAACCTTTTTTACAAAACGTTTAGTGGAGGTTCCTAGAACCACCGCTAAACAGCGGTTTTGTTGTAGTGTATTTTATGGGCTTTATGACCATTGGGTATTTGGGCTATGTAAGGAAAAAATAAGACCCAATGGGTGGGTTATCCCTTAAGGGGAAATGACCTGCCTTTTCAGCCTATGTGTGTGGTGTGTGTGTGTTTAATGTAATTGTACCCATAATAACCTAATATATATCAAATTTATTTGAAAAAAAACTTTATTTTTTAAATTGTAATACCAAAATTATCTTAGGGTGAATTTTTTTAATTTTTCTAAAAAGTTTCAATTTTTGATGATTAATGAAAAATACTAAATTTTAATTGAAAAACATCTTTTCATTTAAATAATTTATAATGTTAAAATATATTTTATAATTTTTTACAAAGTAAAATTAGTTATTTTTTATATTAATTAATCCATTTTATTTCATTGGAATATTTTTCATTTATGATTTTGATATAAAAACTTGGAAGTTTTTTTCTCATTAAAAACCTGCTTTCCCATCACATCTATGGGGTAATTTTTAAATAAAATTATTCCACTTATGTGAGTTGATTTTGGCCAAATGGATTTCATATTTGTAACTAGTATAATTTATGTTATCTAATATGGTTAACTTAATTTTTTACCATAATTATTAGTGAAAATAGTTAAAATTTATTTATGTGATTAAGGTTAAAATGAGGTTTTTCGAATTACATTTGTTTGTATTAAATATAATTTTACACACACATAGTATTTTTATTTAATAAATTGGTGTTTATTTTCAGAATAATTATGTATAAATTATCTATTAAATATTCTTTTAATAATATTATTAAATGATTAATTACCTAGGTAAATAAAAAGATAAAAGTTACCATATTAAAAACTAAAAGGGTAAAATTTAGTAAACCTAACGACTTAGTAATAACATTATAAAAATTTGTTTTTTTTTGTGTGTTGGAGGTTTTTGTCAGAAAAATAAACCCTCCCCTCCATTATTTATATATTTAGCAGGCACATGAGGTAAGATAGATCTCCCAACAATTAATACTTTTGGGTATTTAAAAGAATGACACTCCTCCTCCATCATAAAATAGAAATCACTACCCTCTCTTTTCCACACATATAAAGCAACTTAACTTAAAAAATACCTGAAAAATCACTTAAAAAATTCCCTTATATCATCCTAGATCCCTTATTGTGGGTATAAATCCATCCTAGTGAGGCTTTATTGAAAAACTAATGAGGATACCTGAAGAAGAGGAAGTGTTCTTCAACAAGATTCTTTATTTTTATTTCATTCTCCACCTCCTTCAATTATTATTAAATAATGATTATATAAAAACCCCAATATCATACACATACTTATATTTTATTATGTTAATGTAATAAAATAAATCAGTTCCCTCTTCTATTAAATGGGTTATAAAATCATCTTATGTGTGTACGGCGGTCTACCACCTTGCAAACCGATGTCATTTTTTTCAATTACCACCTCTCAGGGTTGAGTATGATGATGTATGTCAAGTGTATTTATGATATTAATAACATTATTATAACCCTTGAGACATTAAATCATATATACCTTATTAATTTCTATTCTGTGGGAGACACGATAATGTCGCTCATGTGTATGGAGAACTACCTCCTCACGAATTGATGTGATTCATATTTCACTAATGATTTACATGTAAGATGATAAGGAATAATTTTAATGATTATATGTGATATAAATAACTTAATTATTATTTTCATAAAATATTTATCATTATATAAAGATAATATACCATTTTATTTTCCTAGCTTTTCACTCACTAAAAAAATGATAGCGCCATTCCTGCACGCCTCGACTACTGCCTCCTAAAAGTGATGTGATTCCTTTTTTCATCACCACATCACAAGGATGAAATATATAATTAAACATAATAAAATAATATTTTATTTGTGATATTATTATAATTTTTGGAAATATAAATTTTATCTACCTACTTTCCAAAAAAGTTAATTGAAAAATGGAAACGTTACTCAAGCGTACGTATAACCTACCATGTCCATGATTGTAACATATCGAATTTATCAAAACTAATATTCATTATTGGTATAAAAGGTATAATTTATGTAAAAATATAATAATTATTTTATTATTATTATTAATTATATGTTTAAATAATTACCACTTTGACCATAGTCAACCTACCTAAATCGTTTTTTACACAAAATATAAATATCATTGAAACACATAACATAAACTTAAGTGATTATGTAATTATATATAACATGATAATAAGTAAAAAACTAATTATAAACATGAAAAAAGTTCAAAATAAAGTAAATAATTAACATAATTTTTTTATTAAGTGAGATAAAGTAACATGTGACAAGTAGGACTTAAGGTAAGGGACTTTGTCTCAATTTCCATTCGTTGAGGCATATTTTGGTGTTATACACCTATATTTCTTTTATAAGGTGTATATATAACCCCTTTGACATGTTATATCATGAATTTCTCTATTATAATGATATTTAATGTTTCTTAATGTAATTATTTAATCATTATTATGAATAAAATATTTCAAAAGTGATAAGGTGCTTTTCTTAAAAAAATCTCTTTTAATGTTTTACGTCAAACTTCTCTTTTCCATGTCTATGTTTTTTAAATGATTTTTTGAAAATTTTAATATGGAAATAAAATATTTATAATGGAAATTTTATGTAAATTTTTACTTTATTTTCAAAGGGTTTTCAAGAGGAATATTTTTACATTTTTTATATGGAACGTTATGACAAACGACAAAAGGAATGTTCTATTATTATCATACACAACAACATTATTTTCCACTATTGGTCCATTATTTTATTTTCGGAATCCTATATAATATCTCATAATTTATTTATTGAAAATACCTCTTTTTAATTTTTGGTTATTTAGGTTTTGAGAAGGAGTTTTTAAAAATAAAAGGGTATTTTATTTGAATTTTTTTCCTATGGGTTTAAAAGATTTTTTTCAAAGGGTTTAATGGTGAAAGTGTTTTATTCATTATATGGTACTTGATAATTATATGAAACAGATTAGCCTGATACATCTTATAAGAAGGTTTGATCCCCATTGTAGCTCACATGTGAGCCTGATATAGCTTATACGAAGTGTTGAACCCTGTTATTACTCATGAAAAATAGGTGAGTCTGATATATCTTATATGAAGGGGAGCCCCATTATAGCACTATAATGCATTGAGTAATGATTATATTATAATTCATCCATATGGTTATTCCTGTTAAAATGGTTTTGAAATGGTTTTATGAATATGAATATCTAAGTCATAGAAAAGGATTTTTAATTGATGGATATGGGTTTTAAAGGATTTATGTAAGAAAAATTTGTGTTTTCTTTCTTGTGAAAATGTTTTATTTCTTTCACAAAAGTAAAATTGATTTAAATGTAAATATTTCATGGGTTTTCATGTTTTTATTTAACTAATAGTTTTATTTATTTTTATATCCCTTGCATATCTTTTGTGCTGAAATTTGATTCCATAGAGTATAAGGATGGGTAAGCAAAAGTAAGAAGTGAAGCTGAAAGTCGTGGAGATTTTCTATGAAAACAAATAATGATTTATTTAAAAAAATATATTATGGGAAAAATGGATACTGATTGGAAGTTAATAATTTTTTTTAATTTAAATTTGGGAGAAGTTTCATTGGGTTGAGGTATTTCTAACCGCTAGGATCAACATGAACTAATATTTTTTGAGGATTTTTTTTTCATGTTTAAATGAAAAAAAAGACAACTAGAAGGTTGAGTGACATCTTGTCACATCTGGTATAGTTGTAGGGCTTGAACCCACAACTGAAGGGAAACATGGTTGTAACACCTAACACTGGACTACATGATTTCCTTTTTAGTATGAAATATTTAAATGTAATGATTAGTTTTATTTTGAAAACATATGGGATTTTATTTTGGGAATAATGGTTGATTTATCATAGATGAATATATGATCAAATCCTTATAATCTTTGGGTTTCAAACATAGTCTTGAAAAGTTCTAATAATTTTAAGGATATTAATTTATGGAATTATTTGTTTTGAACTTTAGTTATTACTATTTCAATTTGGAGATTAATTTATAAAGGTATATTTTATAGAAATTATATTATTATGTGCTAACCATTTTGGTTTTGGTCGATTTATAAAGAAAGGAAGAATGTATTCTTATGATTTTAGGGATTATGTTGTTCTTTAAAAGTTTATTTTAGTGATTACGGAATGAAAAAATCACTCTAAATACACATAGTTTTGAGAAAAAAGATCAAATTGCGGTGGAAATTGAATAAGTTGTGAAATTATATTCATTAAGTAAGTATATTTCCATATTATCTTAGTCTATATGGTTGGAGAATTCCTAAACTCTAGGAAAAGGGTCATAAAATAAAAAATTTATCCTAGTACATTCATTTCTGATATACTAATGTTCTTTTTTAACATCATATATTTAAGGTTTTAGAACCTTAAATTTCTATTGATCACTCAATTTTTTGTGATCAATGACCTCTATCACTCTATATAATTATTTAGGTTTTCCTCCATGTATATATCTTCACTTCACACTTATGTTATACTATATGGAAACTTAGTAACGTGGTATTCCAGATGAACTTTTTATATCATTACCTCTCTTATCATTAGGATATTTTTTAACCATTTTTATTATGTGGGTTCTCATAGAGATATTTTCAAATATCTAACCTTTGATTATCGAAATAAAGTTCAAATTGCGAGTACACAATTTTTTAAAAGGGGGAGGATGTAACACCTTCATATTTTAAAAGGATAAAATTATGTTTGATAGGTTAAATGATAGATAACACTGAATTTTTCTTGAGTAACACTCAATTTCAAGTTTATCTTTCATTATACGAAATATAGAGTTTAAACAAAACACATTATTTTTATTATTTTATAATATGATAGTTATCACCTAGCCATTGGAATGGTAGGTATAAATAGGATTAACTAAATTATGAAAATATTTTTTACACATGTATATATAATTAATTCATTGGTGACCAATTATTTATAAATGAAAATAAACCCCTTTTGAAAATAAAAGAAAATCTTTTTCTGAAAAAAAAAACTATTTTAATGTGCAGAACTGTTTTTTACAAAAATAAATTAAAGAAATCACTATTATCAGATTATACTAATGAAATTTAAATATTATATATTAAATCTAAATTTTTAACTTTCATCTTATGATTTTTTTTGTTCAAGAGACAAAAATAAATCTAATTTTACACTTAAAACAGTATGTTTCAAAAAATCAGTTTTGTCACCTTTTTATGGTGCACTTGTTTTAAAATAATTTTTTGAAAAAATTATAAAATTTATTTGAAAAAACTAAATTCTTTTTTTAAATATAAATTCTAAAATCATATTAGGGTGAATTTTTTTAATTTTTCTAAAAAGTTTCAATTTTATGAATAGTGAAAAATTCTAAATTTTAATTAAAAGATTCATTTTCATTTATATAATTGATATTGTTAAATTATATTTTTTTTATTTTGTTTTAAAGTAATATTAGTTCAATTTTATATTATTTAATTAAATTTATGTCATTGTAATCCTTTTCATATTGAATTTTGATATAAAAACTTTGTAAACATTGGAATCTTTTTTTCTCTTTAAAACCCCGCTTTCCCGTTGCGTTTGTGGGATTAGTTTTAAATTAAATTCATCCACTTATGTGGGTTGAATTTGGGAAAATATATTCCATATTTGGAATCAGAATAGTTTAAATTTTCTAAAAATTTCAAATTAATTTTTTACCATAATTATTGGTGAAAAAAATTATAATTAATTATTGTGATTAAGGTTAAAATGGGGTTTTTGTGAATTTCATGCGCTTGTATTAAATCTAGTTTTACAAACACATTGGTTTTTTATTTAATAAATTGTATTTATTTTTTGTAATTAGTATTTATAAATAATCTAATAACTATCATTTTAATTATATTCTTAAAGGTAAAATTACCTAGGTAAATAACAATATAAAAGTTACTATAGTAAAAAAATAAAAGGGTAAAATTGAGTAAACTTGAAGACTAATGAATAACATTATAAAAATTTATTTAATTTTCTATATTGGAGGTGTGTATCAACCAAATAAACCCTCCCCTAAATTATTAATATATTCTGTAGGGGCATGAGGTATGGTATTCATCCCAATAGTGAATACTTTTGGATATTTATAATAATGCAACTCCTCCTCCATTATAAAAGAGAATCTAGTTCCCTCACTTCTTCACACATCTAAAGCCATATGTATTGACCAAAACCTACCAAAATAACTTCCCAACTTCCCTAATATCATCCTCAAAGCCTTATTTTGGATATAAATCTCTCTAAGTAAGGCTTTAGTGAAATCTTAAGGAGGATACCTGAATAAGAGGTAATGTTCTTCAATTATCATCCTTATTTAATTTATTTCTCCATCTCCTTCAATTCTTATTAAACAAAGATTATATAATAATATGAGTATATTACATATAAAAAGATGATATTATGTTAATTTAATAACCTTAATCATCTCCCTCTTCTATCAAATGGGTTACAAAATCATCATTCGTGTGTACAAAACACTACCGTCTTGCAAACCAATATCGTTCGTTTTTCCATTACCACCTCTCATGGTTGGGGATAATGATTTTTATAAAGTTTATTTATGATATTTAAAAAACTATTATTCCTTTTTACTAATTATATCCTATATAAATTATTAATTTTCATTCTATAGGAGACACGATAACGTCACTCGTGTGTACGGTGGACTACTGCCTCGTGGAGCGATGTGATTCATCTTTCACTAATGCTTTACGTGGAAGATGATAAGGAATAATGTTAATAATTATATGTGATATAAATTCAATAATTATTATATTCATGAAATATTTATTGCCTATAAATATAATATATCATTTTCTTTTCTTACCTTTTCACTCATTGAAAAAAAATGACAACATTGTTCATGGATGTGTGGACTACCACCTCTTCAAAGTGATGTGATTCCTTTTTTCATCACCACGTAACAAGAATGATATTTATAATTATATATAAATAAATAATTTGGTATTTATTATGTTATTATAATTATATAAAGATAATTTTTACTTACCTTCTTCCCATGATGATCATTGAAAAATAGAAATGTTACTCATGTGTACATATAGCCTACCATATCCATGATCATAACGTACATAATTTATCAAAAATAAAATTCAGGATTGTTCTAAAAAATATAATTAATATATAAATATGATAATTATTTCACATTTATTACTATTTAAATGTTTAAATAATGACCTCCTTGACCATAGTAAACCTATCTAAGCCATTTGTCGACACATATGGAAAATATCATCGAAACATCTGACATAAACTTAAGTGATTTAGTAATTGTATATAAATGTTAATAAGATAAATAAAACTAATTATAAACATGGAAAAGGCTATCAATAAAGTAAATAATTAACATAGTTTTATTATTCAGTAAGATAAGTACACATGTGACAGGTTAGACTCAAGGTAAGGGACTTCATCTTAATTTCCATTCATTGAGCCATATTTTGACATTATACACCTATATTATTTCATAAGGTATATATATGGACCCTTAGACATGTTATATCCTGAATTTTTATATTTTAATATTATTTAAAGTTTTTTTAAATTATATTACTTAATTGGTATTATGATTCAAATATTTCCAAAGTGATAAGGTACTTTTCTTTAAAAAAATCTCTTTTAATGTTTTCCTTCCAACTCCTTCTTTTCCATGTACATGTTTCTAAAATGATTTTTTGAAAATTTTCATATGGAAATAATATATTTATAAAGTAAATTTTATTCCTCTTTATAATTAATTCTCAAAGGGTTTTCAAAATGGATTTTTTTATATGTTTTATATGGAATGTTGTGACAAACGAAAAAATGAATATTCTACTCTTAATATACATGAAGATAATACTTTTCTTCTATCATGGACGTTATTTTATTTCTATTTTACATGGAAATATTTTCTAATTTATTCAGTGTAAAACCCTCTTTTGTTTGGGTATTTCTGTATTGAAAATGGGTTTTTAAAAGAAAATGGTAATTTTATCTAAAAGGTTTTTTCATATATACTTAAAATAGTTTTTCAAAAGATTTTATGATGAAATTGTTTTATCCAAGATATGGTAATTTATAATTATATAAAATGGGTGAGCTCGATACATATTATAATAATGGTTGATATCCATTATAGCTTATAGGTGAGCCCAATATAGCTTATACAAAGGGTTGGTCCCCATTATAGGTCATGAAAAATAGGTGATCATGATATAACTTATATAAAGTGTTATATCTATTATATCTATCTAAGGATTGGGTAATGATTATATTTTAATTTTGATATATGCTTATACCAATTAAAAGGGTTTTGAAAGGGTTTTTTGAATATGATTCTCTAAGTCACTAAAATGAGTTTTAATTGATGCTTATGGATTTTAAAGGATTTATTTGAGAAAAATATGTGTGTGATTTCTCGTGATTTTTTTATTGAATTATCTCAATGAAAATTGATGTAAAGGTAAAAATTTCACGGGTTTTCATATTTTTACCAAACTAATAGTTTCTTTTCTTTTTGTATCCCTTACCAAGCTTCTGTGCTCATCCCAATTTTTTAAAATATTTTTCACATGGTTTAATGATTCGTAAAGGAAAGGAATAAGTCAAGTTTAAATTCATAGATATTTTACGTGAAAATAAATAATACTTTATTTTAAAAAAAAATTATATTATAGGAAAAATGGATACTAATCAGAAGCTTCTACTTTGTATTTTATGGTTTTGTTATGTATGAGTTATAGCCTAATTATCTTAAAATATAAACCTAAAAATATCCTCAAAGTCAAAGAAAGTAATTTATTGATTAAAACATAAGATCATATAATGTTTCATATTGGGTCCTTATAATGACTCTCCTATAAAATTGAAAGAATGATATTATAAATGGAATTGACTCATGTGCAAAGTTTATGTTTCATAATTGAAGAAGACATTTTCTTGTACCTCCTATTGTAGACTGTCATGCCTCTATATCTCATAGACACAAGAAGATTTTTTACTAAAATAAAATATATTTAATGGAAAATATTAGGTTTTCAAAAATAAGTTTCACAACCTCTACCTAAACTCCCTTCTAATATTTTTTTCCATGAAGATAACTTGAATATAGAAAATCATGGAAAAATTATCTCAAATTTTAGTCCACCATCATAATGATTGCTCGTGGTGATAGAGATGGACTTGGAGGATCTTTACTAACCTTGGATAATGTTGTTAGAGAAAGTTTTTATGATCATATTCCTACACCATCCTTATCTATTTTCTAACCACAATCATTCAAAATACCCCCTCTCGAAATTGTTTTTCACCTTATAAATGATAAACTTTCATGATTTTCATGTTTAGTTGAATGGCGCCTCACAAACATTTGAATGGTGTTTCAAAAAAAAATTGAATAGTTTCATGCTTATATAGCATGTTTTTAATGCCTTTATTTATTTAATTATTATTATAGTTTATATTGATTTTATTTATTTTTATTCTCAATGTTTTTTTTATTTATTCTTATTATTTATTCACTACTCTGTTTTATGATTCTTTAATCTTTATTGATTTTCTTTAATTATTTAATGATTTCTACAACTCAAAAAATTTTCAATACAACTTCTTTCCAAATTCTATTAAAATTCAATAGTGTTAAATATTTATACATATTCATGTGGAATATTTATTTTATTGTTTTTACTTATCCTGATTCTTTTTTATCTCACAAAAAGGGGGAGAAGAATAGGGCGAATACAAAAATTAAGATATATTTTAAATATTCTTTCAATAATTTTTTTATTACTCAATGGGTTTTGTGAACATCAAAAGAGAGAATATCGATAGATAGACTTATTTTGTTCCAACATACCTTATTTTTTATGTGTTTTTATGATTCAAAATACCCCAATTTTTATTATAATGATTTTATATTAATTGTTTCATATTTTATTCTATTAAAATGTATGAGATATTTGTTTCAAATTAGTTTATTCTATGCTTAATATAATGATTATCTTATATAGAGTAAAATGTCAAAATATGTGGAAAAATATTTTATCCTACATGAATCCAGTTATGAGAGTTTATCTTCTATTTTATTAGATTCAGAAAACTCGGTGTTGAAATTTTATCTTACTACATAAGATATTATCTTACAAAGAGAATCGATTAGCTACTGCATGTTCAAAGCCACATATTTTAGTTGAGAGTAGTTATTTATAGTCATTATCTTACATAAAGGATATTGACAAAAGATTATCTTATGAGAACCAAGATAATTTTTGAAATTTAAGTATCACACTTCATTAATATAATTCTTTTATGCATAATAATTATTCTACATAAATCTGAACTCATTTTATCTTACACATAATAGAAGTTAAAGATATTTTTATATTATGAAGCCTCTTAGAGATTTATTTTATGAGATCAATACTATCTGGTTTTTATCTTATAAATAACAATTATTGGTCATATCTTTATCATTTCTATTATAATTTTAGCATAATCTCTAGATAAGCCATTTTGTGATTTTAATCATATCAGAAAATTATTTTTCTAATTAAAGAAATATTGATCTTTTAAGGTATCATTTTTCCTTGAATGGAAAATCTAAAGAAGGAGAATATTTATGACATCTCCATTGTATAATTATATTCCATATTTGGAATGAATGGAAACATTACATTAAGATCATATCTCATCAACTTTTCTATAGATTATTCAATCAACCATTGTGATTATCTTATATTCTTAAGTTTAAAATCAAAGAGGAGATATAAATTGTAAGAGTTTTCTACTATAAAAAATATATAGATATATATATATGCATATACATATGAATACTTTTATAATTATAATTAATAATGCATGTACATAGAAAAATATAATACAGTGCTTGCGTGTTATTCTTACAAGTTTATCTTTTATAATTAAAGATCATACAAATATGTGCTTTATATACCATCATCTTCTTAGGATGTATCTTTATCTACTGTCAATTTTTTCTTGAAACTATGTTCTATAAAAAATCTTTAAAGTTCATTCATCACTATTTTATATGCACTAAATGTAACAGAGTGTGTTATGATAGTGGATATGTCTTGTATAGGGAGAGAATGGTTGAAATCTCTTGTAACTTTGTAACAAGTAACAGATACTTGTACTCAATTGGGATCTCTTGTAAAAATTTATTTTATAGAGAAAATAAACAAGCTCATTGAGTAGAGTGTTGGTGTAGGGGACTAGGATATTTATACTCCCTTAACCATTATAAATCACTTGTTTTCAATGTTTTTCCACTAATATTCTATATATCTAATTACTATTTTTATTAATGAAAAAATTATAACTAATAAAACTTGAAGAGGGATATTTTAGTAAATAAATTTTTAAGAATTCAATTTATCCCTATCTTGAGTTTTCAATTAGCCATTATCTAGGAAAACACTTGTTTTATTTTCTAGTAGTCCCTTTTCTCACTAATTGGAGGTGAATGTTGTTTCATAGGTAAGGAAAATTTAAAAATAGAAGATCACTAATTCAACTATACCCCTATCAGTGATCACATATATCACTATTGGTCCTCTCAATTGGTATTAGAGCCATGGTTTCATTTTTTGATTATTTACTAAAGTTTAATCGAAAGGGAATCTTCCATGGATTTTCATAACATTGTGAATTATAAAGGGATTCCTATATTCAATGGGAATGAATATTATATCTTGAAGGATAAAATGTTACCTTATATTTAATCAATTTTAATTGATATTCTTGAAGATATGGTTTCCCTCCTCCTACTGAGGGTTCTCCTTTAATAACTCTAGATAAGAAGAATCCCAAGAATGATGGGTGATCTAGAAATGATATTATTTCCTCCCTTTATAAAATTAAATTTTTTAGGTCTAAAGGAATTGGAATTACTAATGAAATCTATGACCTGTTGAATATTATCATTAAAGGAAATATAAAAGTGAGGGAAAAAACTACATATCTTGATATCAAAGTACAAATATTTTAAGATGACTGATGATTAATTTTTTGGTGAATTATTTACAATTATTAATTACACTGTAAGCACTATAAGATATTTTGGAGAGATATTGGAAGATTCAATTATTTTTTAAAATTTTAAAAGAATTATTTCAGTTAAATTTGATGCAAATTTGTCATATTTATAATATATATATCTTAAAAGTTTATCTTGGGATGATTTTTATAGCATTATAATAAAATATGAAATGATAATAGAAAAGGTTATAAATCATACATAAAATTTTGATTGGGAAGTTTCTCTAAAAGGTTATAAACAAGTAAAATATAAGAATGTTCTTGAGAAGGTCCTAGAAGAGGATTCGGAGTATGTAGCAGCCACTAGAGTATATCTAACCAGATTGGAAGAATGAGAGGGTATGGAAATTCTCATCGGTACTAGGCACTATGTATCTATGATTCAGGAAATTCTTGTCAATTAGAAATTCAAGGTGGGGATCTAGTCACATTCAATGATGCATATACTGGGAAGGGGAAGTTATAGTGTAGTTTGGTTGGTTCTTTTTGTTATGTATTGTGAATTGTTCCTCTGGGACTTCAAGTCATGTACTGTGCCTTTGGTTCATGTAAGGGTTCCCTCTCAACCCAATTGAAAAAAGGGGATTATCCAGAAAAATAAAAAATCATGGTCTTCGGTGCATTCAAAAAAAAATTCCACTAACGTTATTTTCTTGGAGAGACACTAGATAATTTCCTATAAATTTTCCATGACTTAAGTAAGATAAATATATTAATGAAGATGATTGAGATTTGAGAATATCTATAAAAATGAATATAGATAAATCAGATTCTATCTCAAAAGGAAATTTTAATAATTTTTCTAAATATAAAAATATAAACTTCTTATCCAAATATGAAGAAGATGATGATAGTTAATTTGAAACTAAAAACTCTAGTGATGATTCTAGATAAAAATTAATTATTGAAAATTTTAATGATAAGAAGTTTATAAGTGATTGAAGCAGAAACTCTAAAGAAGAATAATAGGATACTCAGATAGATTTTATGTTGAATATAGAGTTGAAAGAATTTTTTTCAAAGGATGTTAAACCTAAAAAGGAAAATAAGAAGTTTAAAAAATAATATCTTTTAGAAAAATATCAATGATCTTTTCTTGAAGAAAAATCTAACTTTCTAAAAGAGATGGATAATCTGAATAAGTTACTTAATGATGTGGAGAACGTCAATATCATTCTCGGAGAAAATATAAAGGTAAAGGAGAAAAAAATTATCATGTTCAATGAAAACATTTTTATGCTGAGAAAAAATTAAAAACATAAAAAAATTATTTTTAAATTTTTTGTAAAAGTTATAATAAATTTAAACCTTATAAGGATCAATAAAAAATATCATTATATGTTAAAAAAAGGTTAAATATATTTATGATAAAAATATATTTAAGAATAATATGTATCTATCCAAAACAAGTGGTGTTAAAAAAACGTAAAATTTATAAGGTTGAAGAGTATAAACACAAAGATATTATAGATAAATATTTTTTTAAGTCTGAGAAGAAATATAATATGAAAAATAGTATTTTACTAATCTACCAAAACTTTGGTACCAAATAAATTTCCAAGGTGGATGATAAGAAAGATGATGGAAATCAAGTGCATAATTCTGGTCAGTGTGAAAGTTACAGAGGAAAATATGATTTCTATGGTTGCTTCTCGTAACGTGGAGGCTTTTGGAATGTGAAAAAATGGTTTAATCAAAAATTCTATAATGAATCTAAGAGTAACCAAAGTAAGAGTTTTAGTGGGATTCAACCCACTCAGAGAAGGAAACTTGAAAATTACTTTTTTAAAACTCATAACAAATTTCAACCTCTAGGAAATATTTGTTAAATACATTATTAGCTTTAGAATATTTCTAAAGGATTTCTTGGTATTTTACTAACTCAACAATGTTTATTTAATAAATCTCAAAATCCTCATGTGGAGGAAGGAAAATGAAATGGAAAGGCCTTTGTTGTGGAAACTATTCTTGAAGCTATAAAAGGAGAAATACTTTGGATATTGGATAACAGTTATTATTAAAATATGATAAGATATTTGAAATTATTGAATAATTTAAAAGATTATGAGGAATAAACATTGATATTTGGAAATGATGAGTCACTCAGAATCAAAGGTGTTGGGTCTGTAATAATTAGAAAACAAAATTTTTCAAAAGCAATTTATTTTTTGGATGGGATGAAACAAAATTTGTAGATTGTTTCATAATTTTGTGATGAAGGTAAAAAATTTGTTTTTAGAATATATTGTATTTTTTCAAGGATTTAATATGGTAAATTTGTTCTAAGAGGGAAAGAAACAAAGGGAAACATGTTCCAGGTTGGAGATGCATAGGGTTCATGTTATCTAAACATGACTGAATAAAATAAGTTGTAGTATAAGAGACTTAGACATATGTGCTAGAGGAATATGGGAAATATGAAAAAGGAATAAATTATTCATGATATTCCTAATATTACATGAGGAAAAAATTAGTATGGTTCATTGTGTTAGAAAGGAGATATTATAAACTTAGTACATTGGAAAGTTGAAATACATTCAACTCAACCCTTATAGCTTATACATTTTTTTTATATTTGTGGGCCCTTGAGAGAGAAATAAAAAAAAGGATATATTTAATTTATTTCATTTATTGATTATTTTTCTTACATTTTATGTTATATTTTTTTGAAACATATATCGAAGGCTATCAAAATGTTTAATAGTTCTAGGATAAGAATAAAAAATTAATATGGTTATTTTTTAAAGAAGATTCAAATTGATAATGGTATAGAAGATAACAATGGAATTTTTCTAAAATATATTGAAAATAATATAATATTTCATGATATTAGTGCACCAAACACACCATAGTAGAATTGTTTTTATTAAAGTAGAAACTGAAGTTTGGTTGAGATGGAGCGAACAATATTGATTGTAAATGATACTTCTCAATTCTTTTGGTGGTAAGATATTAGAGAATAAGATCATATTCAAAATTGATGCTTATATAATATGACCTCTAATATTACTCCATATGATATGTATTATTAAGAAACACAAAGTCTCAAATACATCAAGGTTTTGGGAAGACCCCACATTATCAAAGTCAATGGTGAGAATCCTGAGAAGTTTGATCAAAGAGGTGTTAATGGTATCCTTCTTGCATACCCTTATAACTGTAGAGGATATAGGTGATATAATAAACAAAATGGAAGTATTGTTGATTCTTTAGATTTAAAAGTTATGTAACATTATAAAAATAATGTTTAACATTTAATTCAAGATATGAGAGAAGTGAAGATGATGTTGTTGCATTTAAACAGCATGAAAAAGTTCTTAGAGAGACTAATAATATTGAAGTTATGCAAGATAAATATTATTACTTAGCTATCAAAAGTGTTGATGTAAAATTACATTAATATCAATCTAGGATTAATAATCAAGTATAGGTTCATAACATCATTGGTGATCAAGGAAAATAGGTTTTAATATAGAGAACATCAAGGTTAGTTTCATATAAATCTTTATATTCAAATTTTAAGACAAGAGATGTTGAATAAGCTTTGGATCATCAAGAGTGGTTTGATTCCTTAAATGAAGAATTGAAATATATTTAGAATAATGAGACATTGGAACCTATACCCAAATAAAAATATAATAATTTTATTGAACAAAATGGGTTTCTAGAAACCAGTTTAATGAATAATGTGAAGTGATTAGAAATAAGTCATGACTGGTTTCTAATGGTTACTCCCAAATTAAAGAAATTTTTTTTTATTATACATTTACCCCAATATCAAGTCTTGAAACTATTTAAATCATTCTATCTATCACTACATAATTAAAATTTAATATATCCCATATGTATGTCAAGTTGGCATTTCTGGACATAGATCCTGATGAAGAAGTTTATATTGAACAACTATGTGTCTTAATTCTTGATAAAGATGAAATATATGTGTTCCAGTTAAAGAAGGATTTATATGTATTGAAGAAGGATATGAAATCTTGGTATTATAAATTGGATACATTCTTTTGGAAGTTTAATTTTATGAATGGAATAGTTGATAGTAACCTCTGCATAAAATAAAATAAAGAGGTTTTCCTATTTTTGACTGTTTATATTTATGATATAATATTCACAAGGAATGATGAATAAATGTGTGAAAAGTTTTCTAAGGAGATAAATAATTTATTTAAAATGTAAATTCTAGGAGAAATGAAATAATTTATTGGCTTACAAATATCTTTAGGATCTCATAAAGAAGTTTATAATGTAAAAAAGTTCTCAAAAGTTGGTAAAGTAAATGAGGTTGATAATAAATAGTTTAAAAAGTTAGTTATAAGATTTTTATATATAATATATTCAAGTCGAGATATAGTGTATGGTACTAAACTTTGTGTCAGGTATCAAAGTGGTCCAATGGAATCTCATCACATGGATGGGAAGAGAATATTTATATATATTAAAGTAATAATTAATTTTCTAATAAAATATGAAATATCCAGATATATTGACTTGTTTGGTTATATAGATACAAATAGGAAATGATGTTTTGATGATAGAAGATCCAAATCTAGTTGATTTTTATTATTAGGAGAAAGATTTGTAATTTTTATTATAAAGAAGAAATATTCTCTAACACTAAACATCATTATAGCAGAGTATATAGATTCCACTCAAGCTACTACATAGTTAATGTGGATGAAGACACAACTAGATTATTTTTTAGTTTATATGAAGATTCCCCTTATCTTGGGTTGTGATAATCAAAGTTCTATAAATATCACTAAGAATCTAATGCAATATTATCATTCTAATAAAATTGATATTAATAATAAATTCATCAAATAAAATGTGTAAAACTAATAAACTAATGCTCGAGTTTGTTTCTAAAATAGAGAAAGTTGTTGATATATTCACTAAAACATTATTGAAGGAAATATTTCATAATATGAGGTTGATAATGGGTGTCCAAACTCCCTATATTCATAGATAAGGTATGTGATTCTTATCCCCACTCTCATCTTGTCTTTGGATAGTGTTATCAGGGGGTAATTTAATATAAATAATTCCATTGTTATATAATTTATATTTCAAGGAAGATTATATATTTAGGGGGGTTTTAAAAGGGGTAAGATATGATTTAAACATGTGTGAACTATTTTAACACTTTGTTAAGGTGGATGTAGAAAGTTGTTTCTTATAGGTTTCTAAGATGTTAGAAAAAATAAGTTTGAAATGTTTTAATGGAATATGTGTCAATATAAAGAGTTTAATAAAATTTTCTTAATCCAATTTGTAAGGACAACATGTTATTATTTTTTAATGATTCTTTTTTTCTACATTGACTTCACTCATGTAGGATTAGAATTATTAAATATTAATTCATTGCTTGAGTTTCAAATGTTTAGTGATTTATGTTCCTTGGTTGATAAAAAAAATCCAAAGGGGGGGATTGTTGAGACTAAGAATCTTTGAGGTGATGATTTATAAATAATCTAGTTATGAATGAAGAAGGATTAATTTAATTGTTGTATTTTTTATTAATCATAAAACAATTAACATTATTGAGAACCTAAATTAATTAACATTGTTGAGAAACAAAGGTAATCAGATAGATTCTAATGACTTATGGTTAGTGGACAATGTCTAATAGATGATGGACATTGGTCAAAAGTGATTTGATAGAGTATGAAACAAAAATTTTATCAAAATATTATCACAAGTTCTATCATACATAGATGTTTGATAAAGTAAATCGGGATAAGATTTATTAATCTTGAAAGTATCAACCATCATTATTACAAAAATTTATCATGATCTGATCTTCAATCCAAAGGGAAAGATTATGGTATTAATGTACAAAGTTACAACAATAAAGTAATGAATTTTCATTACTAAAATTTTGAGGTTTATGGTGATATGGGGTTTTGTTAGTACAAAGTGATATCATACATACATTTATGAAGTCTTCTAATCAAAGGAAGTATGGAAGAAGTTTCAAACAGAGGTATCTGGAAAATGTCATTTGAAAAAGTTCAATGGTATGGATTTTGAAAATTTATCTTACATATACCACCGAACGAACTTTGATATGTACATTAGAGAGATAAATATTTTCTTTAGTATAATATCTATTAAATGGACTTATAAAAATATTAATATGTGAAGTTAAAAGGTTCTAGAATGATTAGAAAAAAGTATCTGAGTCATCAGATAGAAGTCTTTGTATAAATCCATCAGAAAAATGTTTCCATATAAATTTCATCAGATATAGGTTTCTAAGAGAAGAAATAGTCACTGTTTTCCATAATGTTTCTACTAGTTATGAATAAACACCAAATAGAGTTTTCAGTAAAAGGAAGAGATGTTATGAAATTGTATCAGATTGAATTCTCAATGATCTTTATGAAGTTTTCATAATATCATTAATGAGATGATGATGAGTTATTCATTCAATGTTCTAATAATTGAGGAGGAATATTATGATTCAAGATGAGATATTAGGAATGCTTAAAGAATAATTTTTGACACCGGGTCTTTGGGAAAGTTCTTATACTTAATAAATTTTGATTGTGGTAAAATTTTGAAAACATTTGAGAAGGATGTTTAATGTATATAACAAAATATTTTATTTTTAAGTTCATGATCATCTCTTAATTTTTTTAGAAATGAATCATATATAAAGAGGGTTTGTGTTCCAAGAAGTGTATGCCAAATTTTGGTATCTGGATGAATTGATACAAAAGTATATAGGTGATAAGATAAATAGTGTAAAGAGGTATCAATATGAAGGATTCCATATTCAGTTTCCTATTAGTTGGTATTATATGATTTATATGAATAGGAGATCATAAGAATATTTTGAAGAGATGATTATATGAAAAGTAATAAAAAGTGATTAGTCAAATAGAATTGATTGTTCAAAAAAATAGACCAGAAGAATAAGGAATCAAAATAAGTTTCATTAGAATAAGGTAACTAGATAGAGAAATGATTATATGGATAGTTTCATATAAAATTATAAGAAGAAGTTCTTTGTCACTTTAATGAACGAAAGTGAAGATGAATAATAAGAACTTATAATAAGGAAAGTGTGATGAAAGTATCACATTGATAATGATTCAAATCCTATTTGTGGAGGTTCTTATAGTTATTACAAAACATTGTAATCATTTATATATATGATAATAATGTTCTCTTTTAATTGAATATATTTTCATCCAAGTAATAGGATATTCAATTCTTATTTTATCCACCAAATTTAATATTTTCTAGTGGTTGTGTGGTCTTGGATTACTTCCAAACCATGCTAAGGACTGGCTACTATTATTGATTAATTAACCTCATAAATACTTATATTCCCATGAATGTGCTTGTTTTTTATTCTATCAGTTTCATTTCTCACTAACCAAAGATAAATGATATTTCTTAAGTAAGAAAACATAAAAAAGATAATATCATTGATTCACCCCCTCCCCCTCTCAGTGATCACACAAATCCTGATTTTTCCTTTCATAAATCAGTGTTAATGATAAATAAATAATCAAAATCACATCATCAAAAAGATGTGTATATAGTTCATCAAATATTTTTAGTTGATAGTCCTTACTGATTACTGAGTGTTTCTATATGCATCATAGTATTTTTATTGTTATAAAATAATAATTTTTGTGGTTATAAAGTGACCTTTAACACTTTAGAAATGATCCCTCCTAATAATTAATCCATGAATCCATCATGTTACATAATTTAAGATATATAAATCCTCATGAAAAACATTAAAAATATATAATTATATCATAAAGTATAATCTTATTACACCTCTATATGTTTACTAAATCCACCATTGAAGTGTGAACTCATTATCTGATCAAAGAACTCTCATTTTATCTCAATAATTATGGATAGAAAGTATGGGTGTATATCTATTATTTTACTATTTGAAAATATATTTTTAATAGATATTAAAAAACCATGGAATATTAGTCTCAAACCTGACTTGCTACTTTAGTTCAAAGTATGATAAAAAAATACACATATATTTTAATCCTCAAGAAAATATTCTTTTAATTTACATATTATTTTGTAAAGAACTGGTAATTGTTATGGAATGTTTAAATTTACCAAGAAATAGTTTTTTGATTTCTAAAAAACCAAAATATAAACCTAAAACATGTTAATATTCTTATTTTGACCAATATCTACCTCTTATGGACCTCGACTTCTTAACAATATTGATACCAATACATGTCCTAAAACTAAAACATCAAAAGCATGATTTTTTCTTCATTACAATGACAAGTTGTGTAAAACCCACAAAACCTTTTTCTAGAATATTTATCCTTTTGTTTCTTTGGTTTTATTCTTCTAAAAAATCTCTATAAAATTTCTCATGATCTAAAGATATGTTCAACATTCCACCACAATGTGATATTCTAATTTACTTTATTTCCTCATTCCTTTGCATCTATGGATTCTCTAAGAAACCTCAAAAAAATTATTTATCATATTCATATTAAATATAACATGAAATAAAGATCATAACTCGTGAATATCCACATTAATAAGTAGGTACATAGTATAGTTCTAATGTGAGAGAATATAAATACCACATTATTGAATAGAGTAATGTTTGTGAGTGAACTCCATCTCTCAGTGCTAAGAAAAATACTACATTTGACCATGTTTGTTAATATCTCAAGGGTTTATTTAATATCTAACTTTGAATATTTTATTTTGTAAGTTTATTTTTAGAATCCTATTATAATATTTAACCATAATCATAGTATTTTCACTCTCCCCTTTTATAATCATTAAAAACATAAGATCAACCTGTATACATCCCTAATAAAACATGAATTTTCCATTGAATTTGTCATTATAAAATATGAGTTTTAATTGTTTTTAACCTAGGAAACATGAAATTAACTAACATACATCCTTTATATATCATGAAATTTCCTATTAATTACAATTGGAGTGGTATCCAAGTTGTTACCATGGCCCATAATCCTATGCAAAACACATGATCAAATTCTGGTGAAGGGATATTTCAATATTTCTATATAATTACTATAGAAGGTATTGTTGTGGTACTATAGTAGCCAAAAATATTTATCCAATTTGGGACTTCGGACCATTGGATTGGGTCTACAGGCCACAAGGCCTTCTTTCCACCATTGGAATTTGGTTCCAAGAGCCTTCAGTCCACCTCAGGCCTCTAGGACATGGGCTATCATGTCACTTATCCTTGAATTATGTAGGCCATATGTTCCCCCTTTGAGGTGGTGTATTTCTGGTGGTGCAGAAATGGTTTGATGAGGATCATCACCCGTCCCTTTTTCCGAAGATGGTTTCCTTTCAAATTCCCATTTCTTTTGTTTCGACCAGTCCTGTGTCATTATCCTTTAAAAGAAGATTGTATTAACCCCGTGGGGACTGGGCAATCCACCCCTTTCTCATTGCGAAGGAGGTTCCACAATCAGTCGGTCCCAACGGGAAATTAAATGGGGTCAAGTACTTATGAAATCTGTCCTCCTTGGATATAACTTGCTCAGGTGCTCTCCAATAGGTTTATTCATAGAGCCAAAAACACCCAACGGCCCTGGTATCCATGATTCATGGACCTTCCTTCCAAAGGCAGACGCTAATTGATTGATGATTCATCCAACGACACTTGAGAACCCCATTAGTCGAGAGGATGGGAAGTCAGGTTCACCGCACCCTTATGGGGGAGGATTATTTCCTGTTCTAGTACTCTATTATAGATTTAAGTAGTGTTCATATGTTTGTGAATCCTTGGTTCATTCTCGAAGAGTTTTTCCATGGGCTACCCTTGATTTTCAAGATCGCTGTAGGCATGCATACATCTGATTCTATGGAGGTAATGCTGAATTGAGCCTTAAAATAAGGCGCTATAGATTTTATCATCATCCAGGGTAGGACGGAAGGTGATTTGATGTTGGGATCGGACACATAAAATTGGTTTCCTATGTGTCCTCAAGAGAGGAATCAGAACCCACGTAGTTTGGATTAGCTGGGGCTTACACATGGAAGGTGCCCATTTGGGGGACATGATTGGGTGGAACCTTTTGGATGAGCACCCTTTTGAGATTGGACCTTCATGTAGGAATAATACATATACTATTTTAATTAGGAATTAGATTTCTCATAGCTCAGATTAAAAATTAAACTCGGACTTTCAGGTAGGCATCCTACATATCCTGGTTTTATCAAGAATCATAGTTCTCGTAGATCATATTTGCTCGGGATTATGAATGTAAGATGCCCATTTATAGAGACATGATTGGGTGGACCATTTATGGGAGGGAACCCTTTTGAGATCAGGCCTTCAGGTAGGCATCCTACATATCCTATTTTTATCAAGAATCATATTTCTTGTTGTTCAGATGAAAAATTGATCTCGAACCTTCAGGTAGGTCTCCTACGTATCTTGGTTTGATCAGAAATTAGATTTCTCATAGTTCATATTTGTGTGGCTGTTGTAATAATCAAAAACCTCTAATCCCATGTGTTTCATGCTCGGTTTGAGAAACAAGAGGATGTGAGAGATCTAACCAACCACATGCTTCCTATCCTGTTGGTGGGAGAGGGAGAGCCCATGGCGGAAAAGGTCAGGGCATCTGTGGGTGAGGGCGCGGAGAAACAAACCCTTTAATGTGAGATGACATTAAAGGTCACGTGACTCAACCTCGGAATATCAAGGACATTACTCAGTGGGAGGTCCCGGAATACGTCCTGGGAAGGGAAGGATCGTCATCCTCGCCAAAGGGGGGAGCGAATATAACCCCTTCAACTGATCACTATTCCTCATTGAATGGAAAATAAAGTGATGACCCTTAATCCCTAGAATGGAAAGGAACACATTGGAATTCCAAGGTTTTACTCTGGGTTACCATGGGAATGTAGACCCACAGGCATTCCTGAAGCCCGGATTGTTGTGGGGAGAGCCTTCATGACTCCACTTACCAAGGGTATGTAGACTCAAAGTGGTTCATTGATGCACCTGATGGTCTGATCATATGGGTCTGATGGATTTGGAGGAGGATTTGGCCTCATTCTAGAGGATTGGTTCGTAGAGGGATTATGGAGGAATTGACAGTAATTGAGGGGTAAGGTTGGAACTGGAGGAAATAATACTCGAAAACACCCCATTTCGTGCACTAGTTTCTTATGCAGGGTGGGGGAGACTCTGCACACCGTAGTGGTATGCGGGCATAGGGTCCGTCTGTGTACCGATGTGGTATACGAGCAAGGTTATAAACCAGCACGTACCATAGTGGTACACATCCCATCACACCGCTTTGGGTTCCATCCACGTATGGATGCAGTACGCAGTGTTGGGTTCAGTCCATGTAGCAGTACACTATGTGAAGCACCATATTGAAGGAGGGTCCAAGGGATTATCATTCGTAGGAAGTTCACCCATGAGAAGTATATGGTTTGCGGTTTCACCATTTAGGTTTTTGGTTCTATTTTTATTATTATGTTCTCTCGTTTTATGTTTCATGGCCAGATGTACCTGCGGAGAGCATGGTTTGCAATTTGGTCTTCTTAGATGAATCAATACTGAAGCTGAAGTCTTCTCTGAACTATTTATTACAACCTCTAAGTCCCATTCAATATTTCTTCCTTCGTCCTTTTCGTCGTCATGCACCATTTATAGAGCATCAGGGAAATTGTATCTATTGGTAATGTCGCATCATTTGCATAGTCCCATATAGAGATATCCTGACCCACAAAAGACTCAGTCAATAAGGGTTTGCGGAGGCTACGGTTCACAATAATGGTTTGAGGAACCCTGGTGGTTTTCTTCATCTATGAACTGATGAGCTTGCAGCATGGTACATGGATGGCCTTTGTGTGCACGATTCCTTTGACGACGTGGTTCGCAGTCCGCTGGGTTTGCTGGCCATTTCTCTGTGGGCCATCGCCTCATGGATTGTTCCACATACCTGGTGGTTTGTGATCCAAGCGGTCCATGGACCATTCCCAGTGATGGTATGTGATCCACTTTAAATTCTTTGAAATCTTTAATCTCTTCAAGTTTCTTCTAAAATTCTTAACTCAATTTGAATCTATTCACCTTTCTAGACTTGTAGGAGTACTTTCTTCCTTCTACAAAGTGATTTTGGTGGTATTTTCTTCCTTTTGGTTGAATTTTCAGGAACCTAAAAATCCCCCCCCCATCATAATGGGGTCCATTCAGAATGAAAAAGGGACTATTTTGATGTAGAAGTGGTCCTGAACTAAAATAGTTCATGGTAGAATAGATGGACCCAATAGGAGGGGACCACACCTATATATAAGGGAACATGTCATTTTTCTTTTACCGTTTCTCATGGAGAAAAGTTCTCTCATTTCCATTGGCTTCCTCTTCTCTCGTGTACTGTGCTTCTTACAAAAATCATGTTTGTGAACCGCTTCGTACGTACCGCGAATGGATCTTCTCACCATTTCTCTGTCTACGTACCATATTTTTTTTCTTCATAAACAACATTGAATAATCTAAAGAATAAAACCCATATTTCATGTAGAAGGGCGCTATGCGGATTTCAAGCCCACATACCGAACTTGGATCGACGAACTGAACTTTAAGAATTAATAATCCAAACATAAACTTTAATCCGCAACTTATAAATATGAACATAATCAAGGCCTGGGTTCGCAGTATTCACCTCCCTTGAACCTTTCTGTTCACTAGCCAACAATCTATGGGCCAACACCTCACAGATAGTTCGCATACCAAGGTTGTACATGGTGGAATGCATCTATGTACTGTAGCCGTAGGCATGATTTCTTCTTCACATTTATGCAGTATGTATATTGTTCCTTCCACGTACCATTTTTGGGAACAGTGTGCGGAGCCTTATGCAGACGAATTTTAATTCCTTTAGCTGCTTCTTTGTAGCCTTTATCCAATAACTTTTATTGGAATGACTTTTTATCATCTTCTGGATCTTACTGTGAAGGCTATAATGGCTACTTTATAGGATGTGATAAAATTGATGAAGACAAGGGTGACCATGGTGGGGGATAGTGAGGATCAAATTTGATCTGAAATTATTCCTCGTGACATATTCTTAAAGGATTTCTTAACACTAGATCTCCTATCCTATCCACTATCTATATAGTTTCCACTTTTTGACTTTGGTCTCCCTAACGACATTCCTTCTCCATTGGCTGACCCTGATACCCCTTTCTTCCTCTTAGAGGAACCACAAGGACATGATCGCTCCAACATTTCCCCATTAGGAGAATTCATAGCCAATCCAATTCAGTAGAATGTCTTCATACTAGAAGGATCACCATGGACTCAGGTCAACCGCGGGTGTCGCGATGGTATCCCGAGACTAGGAGCCCGAGAGTACCCATACATTATCAACATCTTGAAAGAAAAGCCTAATGGGGGGTGTATCACCAAGTGGGATCTGAGGGGTGTATGATTTTTCTACGATGAGTGGGTCTGGTCATTCTTGGTACATGAGACTTGTTTGGAGTCCCCAGACTAGTTGGAGGTAGTGGGATTGTATCAGGTAGTCTTAGTTTCTCAGTTTGCAGTCTTCTCCCTAGGAGAAATCCTTCCTGAGTTGTTGAGACACTGGTTTTCAACCACCAACACCTTCCACTTGTTTCATGGGGAGGTGGAAATAAACTTATGGGATATCCACTAGCTCGGAGGACTCTCTATCCTTGGAGATATGTACAGCGTGTTTCTCACGGTAGCCGCTACCTAGAATGACACTGACCATGTGTCCCCTTTGACAAGGAGTCTATTGGTTATGGTTGAGGGATTACTTGATCATCCCCTCCAGGATCACTCGCTTATCCCATTCGAGGCGTTTATAGAGTTATTCTTGCAGACAAACATACCCAAGTCGAGGGCTCGCTATAGTCGAACTCACCCATCTCATCAGTCCCGCCAGACTCTCAGGTCATACTGTGCTACCCTTGAAGCGGGATGATATACCACATGGGGATATGAGCTTCAACCAGGCGTATCACCTATGCTTAGATTATTAGGTTTCTTTTACATGTTTTTTATCAAATGGATTTTCCCATCCCACAAAATATATATCGGGGTTCAGGCCTGTACTTTGATGATGGAATCCATGTTAGAGGAGGTTCGTACCATTAATTTTTCCCTTCCTACCCTCGCTCGGCTTTATGAATTTTTGGGACAAATAAAAGAAGGTAGGCACCCACACAATCACATAAGACCTTTTCAATTTTTGTATGGGTAGATGGTAGAACACCTCCCATATTATGAATATCACCATACTACAATGGTTACTCATTATGACTTTCAACCCACCCTTCTCAACATTTTTGTTGTTCTTCTTAAAACTCTAAGCGTTATTGGTGTGGTTGGGCTATTGAATGTTGCTTCTCATTTCTTATTTGCACCGCATCCTACCCCTCATGGGTCACTAAGAGGTGACAAGGGAGGTTATTTGGAGGAATTCTCATACCTCATTACACTTTGGGATGGGATGCTCACTACTCGTATAGATCGAGTAGTCATTTGTGAGCCATACCTCTGACACCTGTTTTCCAGGAAATTCATATGCCTTCAACAGACTGCACTGCTTCCAGCTATTCAATTAAGGGGAGATTCTCACCTCATAGTTCTTCACAAATTATGGCTCATGATTATGCATGCAGTTGATGTTATGAAAGTTATCATCCTCAATACTACATAATACACTTTTATTTCATTGTAATATGCCCATCTATTGTAAGATTGTTACCCCAACAGGATGCTAAAATAACTAATTCAGCAGGTGCAGAAACCTTTAACCATTTCCTGACTCTTCCTTTACCCAATGAAAATGCCACACATTCCTTCTACTATGAAGAGTGAAATAGATACGCCTTCTACTTTCGTCCCTATAGCAGCCACGATGGGTACACCACATGTTCTTGCTCTTGTGGTAAAAAGACGCTCAGTTATTCATCAGAAACATCTAGTAGGGGCTTCATTGGTACAACCTATCTCGGTGGGGAGTGATTCAGACTGCTCCCCTCCTACGGATACTACCCAAGACCTTAATGAGGCTGGCACCAACAGAGTATCACCGATCACCCCGGAAGCCGCAGCTAGTCCTCTGCATCTGGCTCCAGTGGTTGAACCATCTGAGGGAAAATAGATTCCCCCATATTGGGTGGCCTATATTAGGTCCATCCCCACTCCTGTGATCATGAATCCTACTTATAGACATGTTGCGATGGGGGAGGATAAAGGTATTAGTGTTGCGGTGAGGCACTAGGCAGTGTGAAAAGAGGCATGGTGACAGTTATGTTCTCTTACCGTGGAGACACCTATGGACAATTTTTCTGATGAGGGTGACAATTTTCAGCAATTATATACCAATATAGGTTTTGGAGGCTTTGATTATCAGTACTTGCACCTCTTTATCTACCAAATCATCATTTCACAGGAAGACCTTGCCTCCTCAGAGGACAAGATGGCCAAGTTCAATTCTTCCCATCACTAGGTGGAGACCTTCTGAGATGTTTTAAAAGCATTTGATCATCTAACAGCTGAGGAGGTGAAGGATCATGATTTGGTGGACCCCCAATAGGAAGAGTTGTGTGAGTGTGAAGCCCACGCAACAAGGTTGAGGGATCAACTGGCCTCTTCACGTGCCAACTATGAAGTTGTATATAAGATATAGTGGGACATTAAATTCATTCTAGAGAGGGTGCATCTGAGAGTCAAGGCTGAAATAAAGGAGATAGCTTATTTGGAGAAAAATATTGATGGCCCGCGACAATCACTTATCGTCCTTTTGGAAAGGGCGAATCGAGCCTTGTTGTAGTTCTGTCCCAAATTATGATATGTACTCTTCCTTTTTTTGGTAGTTTGAAGAGACTCCAAACTAGGGATGCTCCTCCATTTTTGTTGAATCCAATGACACTGATTTTCCTTTAAATCCTATTTATTTTCATTTTATTGTCATGTAATTTGATCATAATGAATCATGTAAACATAATTTAAATCAGGTGTTAATTTTAAACCATGATTTGAAACCAGTAAACTAAAATAATTGAATCCGGCTCTAATTTTTTCCTGAGCCACAGGACTCAGTGAGCGTAGTTCGACTATTGATGAGCTTTTATAAAATACCTCACGAATTTTTATGTCTTTTTCATTATTACCCTAATATTTTCCTAAGCCTGCTTAGCACAGGCTTATCAGGCATAACTTGACTTTTTCTTAGGCCGCCCTTTGTGGGTTTTCGACCTAACAAGCTTTACGTCTCTTTTGATGGCTCAATATTTTTTTTAACGATCTGATACTCAACTTTTACTTAGAGGTTCCTTCTATAGATTTTCCCTCTGGAAAGTATGGTGTCTTTTTCATTGGCAGTTCAAAGTCTTGAAAATCAAACTTATTACTAATGTTTTAGGTTGAACATCTTTGACCAAAATTAACGGGGCAGGGGGCCCAATTCGGGATTTTTCATCTGAGAATGTTCTAATATCCTTCAAAAATGGATTGGGAATTTTTCTTGACCCTTAATTTGTAAATTATGGACCTTCATGAGGCTCAGAATCTGTTTTAGGCATATGAAGGTAGGAAATGACTCTCTTGGGGATGGATTTGCCTTTAATTGATAGCCATTTTTGGGGGAAACATATGCAGAGCCATTGGGGCATGATATGCATAGTCAATCAAAGGTTTCTTCAAGACACTGGCCTTCCATATCTGATGGCCTAGTGGGTTTATGCACCATTTTGAATTTATTTTGATGTTGGGAGCCACAGTGGGTGGCTGGCCTGAAGAATGGTGTATGAAAACACTTGGGACATTCATATCATCTTTGAGTGGGAAACTATTCTTGCATGGTTCTTAATTTCATGAGAAAGAGATGGTGAATGGCCAATTTAGTTAGAAATATTTTTTATGTCCTGGGAATTTGGAAGGAAGAAGGTATGTAATCCATTATCCAGAAGTTTTCCAAATCTGGGGTTTGACAGAACATGATTGTCATTTGAGCATACGGAAGCTGGAAAGGACTCTCCAAGGAACGAATTTTCCTTTGATTGATGGAAATTTTTGTGAGAAACATATACAGAGCCACTAGGGCATAATGTGCATAGTCAAACAAAGGTGTCTTCCGGACAATGGCCTTCCATCTCCGATGTTTATGGAATATTATGGAGATTGGGAACTTTCTAAATATGGTATGTGACCTTATTCTAGGGGTTCTCCTAAACACGGAAATTGGAATTTTAGCTGAACTTCTCCCATAAGTGAGTGGAGGCACTCTTCTTTTGTATGTGGATCAACTTCACACATATCGATAGGGTATCTTTTGAAACCTCAAAAGGGGCTAGAGATGAATCGAGCCTACACATTCTAATATATCCGTGATGTGTGTAGGGAAGAAAATGTAAACCATGACTTTGAGAGCCCTTAAATCAGAAGGGATGGAATGAGGCTTAGAAACCATTAGGCTTATTGAGATAGGAGAGGACTCTCCCGGGGATGAATTTTCCTTTTTTTGATGGCCTTTTTTGTGAGAAACATATGAAAATCCACTTGGGCATGATGTGCATAGTCAAAAAAAGGTGTCTGCAGGACACAAGCCTTTCATCTCATATGGCCATGAATAGTTATGGTGATTCAATATTTCTCAAAGTACGGATTTTAAGGTATGGAAGGAGTGTACTCAGATATATTGGGGACATTTGGGATGTGATTTACTCATGGAATTAGGTATCCCTTATGTATATATGACTCATACCTAGGGTAAGGCATCAGTCTTATTTTTGGGGTAGATGTTCATTTAGCGTCCCATGGCCAGGACAGGGGGTTCCTCTTAGGGATGAGAACGGTGGCAGGCCTTTTAGTGTCATGCTTCTAGGAACAAATTCCGGGGATATTTTTCCATAATTTCATGGTGGATCTCTATCTAAGATCCCTAAGCTCACGTGAGCAATGCTCGATGTGAGAAACAAGGGATTACAAGGATTATGAGTCATTACCTTAGAGTAGTGAAATCAACATCAGAGGGAACTTTAGGCTTAAACCATTGTTATGCAGTTTAACGTTGTATAGTAAGGATGATTTTGGCCTTGCGGTTTAATGTCGTGCGGTGAGGACATGATGTTGTGTAGTTTAGATTCATGCAGTGGGGACAATTATGATGTCATAAAGATCCTTAATAGTTTTGAGTTAATTGCAATCAAGATGCTCTGGCGTTCCCTAGATGTGAGTGATGATAAAGGTGTAAACCATAGTCCCAGGTGCAACATGAATCATGAGGGATGACATGGGGATTAGAATCCATTGGGCGTACTAATATAGAATATGACTCTCTTAGGGATGATTTTTCCTTTTCTTAATGTCCATATGTTTGGGAAACATATGCAGATCCACCGGGGCATGATGTGCATAGTCAAACAAAGGTGTATGTAGGACACTGGCCTTCCATCTCAGATGTCCTTGAATGATTATCGGGAACCAAGTCTTCCTGGGGTATGAAGTTTGACAAACGGAAAGGATGTGCCTGAGAACGTAAAGAATACCCAAACCATGATTAACTATGGACCACTGAAGCTTCCACATAGGTCTGGCTCATATGTATAGGGGGAAGAAAGATCTTTTGACTTCTCATGAGTGGGGGGCATGTGCGGGATCTCCTAACACCGAGGACTGGACCACACATAACTCTTGAATAATCTCACAGTTTATTATTAGGTGATTAGGACATTTCATGGACTCCCCATACAATTATGACCTATGCATGGGGAGAGGGGAAATTTTTGATGGAGGCTAGGCCGGGAATCCAAATTTGGGCATCACTATTTATCGTACAAGGGAAAGAATCATGTTGCACATAGTTCTGAATGTTCTCCCCAAATGTTCTCTTGATGTGTAAGAACATGTGAGGGAATTTTTTTATTGTGGTGGCTGGGATAGGATTCCAAATCCGGGCATCACTACGTATCCTGCAAGGGAATGAATCAATTTCTACATAGTTCTTAATGTTCCCTACAAATGTTTGCTCGATGTGTAAGAACACGTGATGGAAATTTTTTTATGGTGATGGCTGGGTCGGGATTCCAAATTCATGCGTCACTACGTATCCTAAAAGGGTAGGAATCAAGTCTTACATAGTTCTGAATGTTCTCTATACTGATCTAGCTTAGTACCTATATAGGGACATTTTTGTTCTATTCATCATGGTTTCCAGGTCTACCTGCTACTCTATATTTTGATTTAGTAAGATAATTCCTACCATTGATCCTAAGATCACATGAGTTACACTCGATGTGATAAACAAGGAGTGATAAGGGTTTCCCTTACAAATTTGGGGAGACATGGGGCATGATGGAGGCATTTTTTTGTGGGGACTGGTCCAAGATCAAGGGTCGAGGTGTCGCTACGTATCCCATGAGGGTAGGAATCAAGTCGTACGTAATTCTATGAGAGATCATGTAGTTTATTGTCATGTGATTAGGACACTTTGTGTCATGTAGTTTAATGTCTTACAGTGAGGATATGAGTCATAGTTTAATGTCGTGTTTCAAGGAATAGTTCCTTACAGTTTAACGTCATGTGGAAAGGACAATGTCTCATAGTTTAAGGTCGTAGAGCTTGGACCATGGCATGGGGGTTTCACAGTATTTTTACTCATAGTTTAAGGTCTTAGAGTTTTGACCATGGATTCTGGGTATTATAACTCATATTTTAGGCTCATAGATCTTGGACCTTGACGTGGCGTATTACTATGCAGAATACTTCTTCTAGAACTTTTTGTTTGTGGGAGCCGTGATGAGCTGCCCGTCCATTATATCAGGGTGTATGCTCCATTATAATATACCCTATGTATAACATATGATCCTTCCGACTTTGGTTCAAGCTTTGCGGGTTTCTTCCCAAGTATCATCAGGGTTCTGAGGAATAACACCATTTATCCTTTGAGGAATTATCTAAGGAGAACCTTTTTGTTGAAGGCTCACGCAATCGGATTTTGGTATATTTCCAAATGGTGTAGAGTGTGCAACCTTTTTTCATCTAGCGACTATGAATCATCAAAAAACCTTTGGGATTTCTTTTCCATCTATATTTTATCACAAATGGACACACAAAGTGATGTCACTTGGATTTTGATAGGAAAAACCACATCTTCCATGTATACTAGTGAGTACAGGGTTGCCTGGGTGGTAGTGCGGTTCGTGGTTCAGTAAGCCCACAAAGCCTAAAGAAGATTATCTGGACATGATTTCTTATCCTTATCAACCATATTTTGGAGTATATTGTAAAAAGTCTTGTTGAAAGCCTCTATCTTCCCATTGGCCACTGTGTGGTAACTGGACGAATGGTTGGATTTAATTCCATACTCCAGGTATAACTTGTCCAACTCAACAGAGTAGAAGTGGGTGTCATTTTCCATCAGTATTTTATGAGGGACACCAAATATGGAAATGATGTTGGACTTCACAAATCTAAAGATGTTTTTTCCCCGACTTCTTTAAGGTGTATGGGTTACGCCCATTTGGAATAGAAGTCGGTCACTATGAGTATAAACTTGAATTGTCTGGCTGTGGTGGGAGGATATGGTCCCACAACATCCATCCCCTGGGCAGAAAATGGCCAAGAGTACATCGATCAATGAAGTAACTCTGGGAGTTGATGTATGAAATTGGCATGAACTTGGTAGGAATGTAAATTCTTGGTGAATATGGCACAATCATGTATCATAGTGGGCCAGTAATACTTGAGCCTTCAGATTTAGTGAGAGAGCTTGGTTGCTAATTGGTGCACTCCACAAGATTTGGAATGTACTTCTTTCATGATATCAGTAGTCTATTATCCATTAATTCACCTGAGAAATACTTCGTCAAGGCCTCGTTTGTAGAGAAACTTTTCTTGGTTTACCTCGTTGTACAGGAAAAATTTAACTACCCATCTTCAGACATGTTCTCTTCCAACCCTATCTTCTGGGAGTTCCCCGTTCCGAAGGTAATTTGTAATAGGTGTCATCCATCCAGTGGTGTGACCATAAGTCTTAGAAACAGGGATAATTTCGCCAATTTCCTCTTTATTTATTTGGATTAATGACAAGACCATCTGGTGGTGGGAAATGTTAATGACCATTTCATCTCGGTCTGGATTTGAAAAGGATGTGGCTGCATTTTCCAAAGCATTGGCTAGGGAATTTTATGATTGGGGGACCTAGGTCAACGTTGGTCCTAATGTGAATTCTTCCATCAGTTCTTGATCATTTTTCATCAATGGGTCTAATACTTATTTTTTGATGGTATTGTCACAATTTACCAGTTTGATGACTAGCTCTAAATCAGCCTTTATCTTTATGTGTTTGGATCGTACATGAAGTGCCAGTTCTAGGCCTTCTATGAGGGCCTGATATTCTACTTCATTATTTGTACACCCTTCCAAAAGCAGGAAAGAGTAAGAAAAGATGACCTTTTAGGTGGATACGATTATAATTCTTAGCCCCACTTTTTAGTGCTTGGGATCCTCCATCCTTTTCCCTGTTGGGAATCGGGAAGCACTATCGAAGTACATTTCCCATGTATGGAGGTCCTCCTGGATGGAAAACACTTCTTCATCTGAAATTTCAGCATCCAACGGTGTTGTTTCTTTCGAGGGGTACTATGCCAGGAAGTTTTCTAATGCCTAGCCTTTGATGGCCTTTTGGGGAACGTACCATATGTCGAACTGTTTCACGATGACCGCCCATCATGATAAGAATCCATTTATCATGGGATAGTTGAAGATATATTTGATCAGGGTGCAGCGAGAAACCAGTTAGACCTCATGGTGTTATAGGTAATGTCGGAGTTTCTGAACCGCAAAGATTAGGTCCAGGTAGTTCTTTTCAATTTTTTAATACTGAGTTTCAGCATCAATCATTGTTCCACTGAGGTAATAGATTTTTTCCCACTTTTGGCATCATTCTTATGTGTGAGGAAGGTGTCTAATGATTGTTCCAGTGTATTTACAAACAAAATGAGTGGTATCCCCTCAACTAGTGGCATCAGCAATATCGGTCTTAGGATATATCTTTTTCAATTTTTGAAAACTTCTTGGAAATAATTATCCCACTCATAAGTAACTCTTTTCTTTATAAGCCTGCTAAATGGTAAACATTTACCTGCTAGGTTTGCTATGAAGCATCGAATGTAGATGAGGTGCCCCTAGAGACCTCTCAACTCAGTAAGGTTGTGAGGTGGGGACATTCCAAGGATGGATTTTGTCTTCTCGGGGTCAAATTTGATGTTGCGATGGCGTACGAATAATCCAAGTAATTTCCCATAGGTAATGCCAAAGGCACACCTTAGGGGATTCATCTTTAAACAGTGTGGATGTAATTTATTGAAGATAGTTTTAATATCAGCCAGGTGGTTTGATCACTGTCATGATTTAACCACCAGATCAATGACATAACACTCGATGCATTTTCCCACGAAGTGATTGAAGATGCAATGTATGGCACGTTGATATGTGGTGAAGAAATTATTTAGACCAAAGGGCGTCAGTTTATAACAAAACACTCCCTGAGGTCCCCTAAAAGAAGTAGATTCTTCATCTCCTTGGGCCATCCAGATCTAGTTGTATCCAGAATAGTCGTCCATGAAAGAGAGAGCCTAATATCCGGCTGTTGCATCGATCAACAATTCTATGATCGGGAATTGGAAGTCATCCTTTGGGAAATGACAATTAAGATCCTTGAAGTTAATGAATATCCTAATCTTCCCATTCTTATTTTTGATAGATACTATGTTTTCTATCTATATCAGATATTTGACAACCCGTATGAAGTTGTCTTTGGTCATATTTTCAACTTTAGCCTCTATTTTGGCATCATGCGTCGGGTGGGTTCTTCTCGTCGCCTTCTTATAGCCCAGATGATGAATGGTGACCTCAGGATTGAGGCCTAGAATTTCTATGTAATTCTAGGTAAACCCATCTCAATTATTATTTAAGAAGGAGGTGTATGCCTCTAGTTCCTCAACAGGCAAAGCCACACTGATCAGAGTAGGCCACAGGTCATTTTCAGAGCCCAGATTTATCTCCCTAAGTTCATCGATTGTGGTGGATACACCTTCTTCAAATGTAGGAGGGACATCGTTGAGGTATTCTTCCTCTTCTTATTATTCTTTTTCATCATCTTCATATTCTCCCTCTTATGATAGAGAGAGGATTTTTGAGATGATATCTCCAATGTTGGGAGAGAAATCATCTTTTTCCTTAGGGTGTGAGGTAGGGGTAGCTTGAGGTCTCAAGGACAGGCCATGAGCATCTTTGATAGGCCTTTTCCTGACATCATGGTTGTCAGCCTACTTTTCCATGTATTTGGACTTGGTGGCCATAACAGAGACCATTCATACGATTGAGTCTGCATCTGGACTTGCAATTATGCATTCAACTTGGTTGATGGGTAATACAAACTCTTCCCCAAGCTGTTGGAGGGGGTTGACGGGAGCCGTTTTCAATCTATTCGTGGAAGTAATCCAATCAATTTCATTGTCTGAAAGATTTTTTTCTTTCTATTCATAGAACCCTACATCGATATAATGAAACTCATAGGACTCAAATGAGGATTTATCATCATGCAATGTCTTTAATTTCATTAGTGAAATATTTGACACATTGATGGTATGATGATGGAATTGTAGCATGCTGATGCAGCCAAGGCCTCCCTAATAGGATGTTGAAGGTCGTACTTTTCTGCACTACTAGGAACTCGGAATCTGACATGAGGTCTCTGAGATGAGTTTTAAGCTTGATTCGTCCCAGCGGTTTCTTCTCTCTTTTGTCATATCCCAACAGAGTTTTAGTATAGGGTGTCAAGTTGTATTCATCATAGCCTAACTGATGAAGTGTCCATAGTGGGAGGAGGTTGACTTCAGAGCCTTTGTCGATGAAGATTCTCCAGACATCAATTTATTTATCTTAACGGACACATATAAGGGTTTGATGTGCCCTTTCATGATAGTGTATTCATCCTTGTCTATGAAGAATATGACAGTGTGACATTCTTTTGGACTGGTCTCCGTCCGATAGTCTTCGGCTGCTGTTACTTCAGCCTCAAACTTCTGCAGACTTAGTAAGGCTTCGATGAGTGCCTCCCTAAGATCTGCGGACAGGCTTAATGCATCCAGGATTGATAGTTTTTCTATTATTTAAGCTAGATGATTTATAATATCATACTTCTTCTCTAACTGTTGGTTCTTCCCAGCTCGGGGTTGCCCTTTCATAGACACTTTATGGGTTTGGGATTTGTACACATATGGTCCGGCCTCTGTGACAGGGTTCGGTGGTGTTGTGGTCCTTTCCATGTTGGTCTGAACTAGTTCGCCTGTATGCCTTGGGCGATTTGATATTTTTCTTGCCCATGATGGATATTCCAAGATAATTGGGTTTGGATTTCTTCTGAAGGGGGAGAAGGAGAATTTTGGTTCTTTTGGTGTATGTAAGATGGTCCTTCCATGAGTTTCCACAATGTTAACAGTTTGACTTGTGGTGTGACCAAGAATCTGACTCCTGTCATGATCATGCCTTCCAAGAAACCTTTGGCCTCTATGGCCTTTTCCTCCATCTCTCCAGTTGGGAATGGGGAATTTGGATTTTTAGCCATAGTTTCCATCCAATAAGGGTTCCATCAAGTGAATGACATTGACAGATCCTAAGATCAATTCTTGATCTGACACTATTTCTATTTGACTGTCTCCATCTGATGGTGTTGTTTAGAGGGGCGGTGCCTGTTGTACTATTTGGAGGGGCGGTGCCCGTTATACCAAGTATGTGGGCATGAAGTCTGAAAGCATCAACACTGACTTTGGATTTGGTGTTAGATCATATTCTTGTGCTATCTTTCTACCCTTATATCCTTTAGAGGACCGTGAGGCTAAGGAGGATGGATGTGTTGTATTAGGAGCTTTTGGGGGAACAGTTGGTTGTTTCAACTACTCCTGGATGGTTCCATGAACTTGATTGACAGTCTTCTAGGTCATCCAATTGTCAAAATTTTGATCCTTCTTACTAGCGAATATTTTTTATTCCTCTTCCTCTCTTGAGTCTGAGGTGGAAGCATACGCCACTTGTACTGGTGGTGGACCCAACTTTAATTTCCTGGAATCAACCATCTTTTGTAGGAGATCCTTGAAAAAAAATCATTCCTAGATGGTATGTACCAATATTTGGTGATAGTGAAAATAATTTGGATGGTCTTAGAGACCCACTTCATCGGCTCACTTTGGCTCTAGTAGCCGTAGCAAATTGCAATTTATTGTATCTATGGAATAGTCACGGACCTGGTCTTCTTAGAATGAGTAAAATTTATTTATTTGTTCTTAAAACTGATTTATTTTAACACCCCTTCACTCATCTTGCTGAGGTGGGGTGATTTTTGGCATCCAGGGGGTCATGCACGGTTCGATGGGGGCCTCACAACTGGAGTTGGTGTCATAGGTGGCTTAAGCGTGATAGAAGCTGCTTCAGCTTTACCCATTTTTTTAGGGGGTGATGGGGCCACTTAGGACTTAAGATTGGTATGTTGCAAGGATTTTTCAATACTTTGGGAAATGGAATGGAAATCTCGAAACCTTCTTGTGTACTTCACCTAGATGATCGATGTTCACAATTAATCTCAAAGTTTATCGATGTACATGGCGGTCATTTCATCCTAGGGAAGTGGCCGGTTCAGGGAATAAGTTAGGCCTTTCCATATTCCAATGAAGTTTGAGACTCATTCGTTATCTCGCTACTTGAAGTTCATGAGATCACAGATCATCGTCTTAGGCAGCATTGAAATGAACAGGAAGAGAAACTATCACCAGAGGTCCTCCCATCTTGTAATTGAATTAGCTGGCAGGCTAGTATACCATAGAAAAGTCGAGCCCTGTCGGGTTTGTACGAATCACTTGAGTTTTTCTACTTCTTTCTACTTCAGAGTGCCCATCATGTGGTATCAGTAAGAGGCATAGTACATTAAATGTTGTTCTAGGTCCCTCAAGCCATTGAATACTGGGAATATGGGGTTTCCGGAGCATTGATGTGGTGGAACATTGCTCACCCAATCATGGTAGTATTTATGCTCTGGTTATATCAGAGCATGATGACCCTCCATGGATTCTATTAGAGCCGTTGGTTTCTCGAAGCTATTCAAGGTCCCTTAATTCATGTCTTGTCGAGCATGAGCTTGGGTTGGTGCAGCAATGGCCAAGACTGGGTGCGTCGATGCTGCTAGAATTTGGGGTGGATACCCAGCTGGGGTATCATTTTTGGGTTTACCTGAATATATTCTAGTTTACTCCTAATGAGGGGAAGTATTGATGTCCTTCCAGGTCCAGCTTGAACGGACCTCCAAGCTTGGCTTCATTCACCGAGATGAGTGCCTATGGTAAGGGAACCTCTTCTGGGAGCACCTGTTGACATTCCACGGGTTGAATGCATCCAGTAAGGTAGCTCCCTCGATGTAGCTCAATATTAATTTTCTTGAGCTCTTTCATTTCACCCTCCTGCTTGGTGAACCTTCCCTTGAGAGCGAGGGATGCATTTCTAGGGAGGATAAGGTAGTTCATAAATGGCCTTGGATTTATTATTCTCTTTGTTGGGGTTTTTCACAGGAGGTAATGTCGGATTAACTGAGGGGGTGCCCAAATTTAGGACTTCTCTCTGGTTCTGGGTATGAACACCATCAGGATCAGTGTGATATGCCTCTAGGAGGGAACCATATTCTTTCATATACTCTCCCTCCGGGTGATTTTCTATGAGATATGTGGAGTTTAGTTTTACCATGTTTACTAAGGCATATCACATTGGGGGTGGTTTACCTGGTACCAAATGGTAGGAAAGCTTTTTGTGTCCTTCGTTAGAATTTCTCCTTCCATTTTGTGGTATTATTTGGGTTTCTTGGAGAAGATCGACCCGAAGGAATCCATGGTCTGACCTCGTAATTTGCCTTTGTATCGGAGGGTGTGAACCAAGAGAAGGGGTGGAATGGTTGACTCCTCTGTCCATCATTCTTCCTAGATGGTAGAAGACAGATTTCTGATGTGTAGGGATTTTAGGTAAAAATTCCCCTAGCCCTGTGGGCTGGGGTTGTTCTCGTTCTTCCACTGATGCATCATGTCCTTGATTTGTTGGTCTTACAGGGGGTATTTTGATTTAAAAATTTCACTATCCCTATGGTTTGGGCTTGTTCCCGCATTTCAGTGGAAGCTGCTTCTATTACCGCCTTTTTTAATTTCACGTACTTCCACCGAGTGTGAGATAAGTATGGAATTATGCTTGCACAGAGTCTATATTATTTTGGAGACATGAGAAGTTCTTGCTGGTTGGCTTCCCTTAAGCGGTAATCATGTTGGATTTTCCTGGTTGGCTGACTGAGAGGATTTTTGATGGCTTGATATCTTCAGTCCTAACACTTTCGAGACAAACTCCGAGCTAGTTTTTGTTGAGTATTCCATATTTCCTGAGAAAGGGTTTCATTGGATTGTTTACTTTGGGTGATGAAATTACAGGATATCATTTACAATGGGGTTTAATGGATTGGATGTGGGGTTAAGAGTAGATCTCCATGTTCTCCCCATCCTCGAATGTAAAATCCAGCTGGGGCGTTTCCAATGAGGCGACCAACTTATGCAGTGTATAGAGGTAAGACAGTTCAAGGTTTTTCTTTTTCCTTTCTGATTGTGGATTCTATGCAGAAGGGAGGGATTCCAGGTCGATTAGACTATGAAGCTCCCATATTGTGTTGAAATAGTCTACGTACCCTTCATAGGGTAGGAATTTTCTTTCAACTAATGAAAATGTTTCCTTATATTGAGGTGAATGTCATGTGTGCATTCCTCATAAAACTATCTTGGTATGTCAAAGTGATAAGTGGTTATAGAACAATACATCACCTTCTGTTATCCTTATCTAGTTGTCTTCTCACAAGAAACATATCTTACTGTTGTTATTCTGGAGGCTCATCTACTTGATATGGCCAGATCAACTGCATCTTAATAATTTTGTTCCAAGAAACTGGGTTGGTGGGAGCCTTATTGATTTTCAGATGGCACGGGGGTGGCTCAGAAGATGAGGTTAGCCCCAAGCTATCCTCTGGTTGACAAATAATATCACTCGTTATAGACAGAGCACCCGACATTTCTGACTCCACCTTTTCAAGCACCTCATCATAGGAGGTATTTCTCACCTTTGTTTCGGTAAGGGGAGAACCTTCCTTCCAGTATGAATTTTGGTTGTAAGGAGGACCTTTGAAATTGATGTTGCAATAGAAAGGGATACTATTTCAACTTGATGCCCGACTGTGGGAGATGTATTTATGGCGTATACCCTAGGGAGGACCTTTATGGTGAGATACAACAAGGGGAGGACCTTATTGATGCTTTATGTCACTGAGGGGAGGAACTTCACAACAACTTCCATTGTGGGGAGGGCATTCACAATGCCCGTCATCATGGAGAGGACTATAATTATGACTTGATACCTAGATGCATGGATAATTTTTGCAGTTTACATCTTGGGGAGGGACTTTAGGATATAATTCAATGAGGGGAGGACCTTCTTATTGCTTGAAATTACTATGGGGAGGGTCTTCACAGCAACTGCCATTGCGGGGAGGACCTTCTCAAAGATTTTCATCATGGCGAGGACTACCATCATGACTCGACATCTGATTGTAGGGAGAAGAATCTCTATAACGTATGACCTAGGGATGACCATCAGGGTAGACGACAAAAAGTGGAGATCCTTCTTACAATCTAATATTCTGGTAGATGAGAGGGCTACCCTGACGTGTATTAGGATATAGGATCTCGTGATCGATCATTCATGGACCATGGAGTGAGCCCCCATGGGTGCTCTGTGGAGGACCTTCAGAGCTGTTGGTAGCAACATTATGGGGATGCCCTTCACAACTACTACTTCCACTTCCATAATTTGGTAATGGACTGACAATTTCTTGATCCTTTATCGATATATGTTTGAGGGCGTTAAGAACCCCAGCTTCTAGTAGAGCAAGATCATGTATGTTCTCTTCATTCTCCATTTTCCATTGGCATATTTTATCTTGTAGTACTCTCTTATGGGTAACTGGGGCCATATGTTGTTGATAATTCCCTTCATGTATGAGTCTCTATCTTGTTGGGTCCCATGATGTCATCAGGATATGTTGACGGGCATCTTGAGTTTTGGCAGGAATATATGTCTTCCCTAGAGCGGCCACCACATTGGACTGGTGTCCCCCTGTTGGAATGGGTATTTCTCCCCATTAGATTATCCGTGTATCATGGGATATTTCTATCAACCCTCCTGGACTAGAGTAGGGATGCATAACTACTTCGGAGTGACTAACTCATTTTGCGAGTGAGTCATTCTGTTCGAGGAAACCGGGTTATGGGCCCGGTTTCTCGCCTTTTCTACCGATGTAATAATGTCTCGGTATGTTTGGATGATATGGTATGGGATTGAAATTTGATCTTCCATCATTTCTAGAATGTTCTGAGATACATATTTGGTTGGAATGGGTATGAAGGCCCATTCCGATGTCAGAGCAGAAGTTTGTTCCTACTCTGGTCCTCCAGGAGTTACTAGTAGATACTGGTCGTTCTCCTATATTGGGATAGAGGAACGAGTCTTCCACTGGTTTTATTCTCTAGTTTCCACTGTATTTGACTAGTGTTCTTCATATTCACGAGTAAGTATTTTCATCTACTTTGTTGTTGTATTTGTCTCATGAGATTTGTATGCATCCGTAGGAATCTGGCTCTACTCATATTTGGTTGTTGCCTGATTTGGATGGTGGGCTTGATACACATCGATAGGTATTTGTGCCTATGTGTAGTAAGTTTATGCCCTAGTTAGATGGAAGGCTTGAAATGCATTAGCAGGTGTTTGTTCCCACATGTATTTGGTTTCTCCCTATTTGAATGGCGGGCTTGTTATGCCTCAGTAGATATCTGCATCTGCCTATAGTTTTCCGCTTTGTCTACACGGCGGGACCAACGAACACTAGTAGGAACGTGCATGTGCTCATATTGTGCCACCCTTTTTATATGGTAGGCTTGATTGGATAGGGTAGAGTCGTATGTCTGCCCATTGAATTCCACTGTGTTAGTATAGTGGATTTGATCCTCAGGAACAGGGGTGATAATGTGTTCCTGATTATATATTATCTACCCTTGGCAGGCAGCATGAGGGGTCGGGGTCTCCTAGACATTAGCTGGTTCCCTCAGCATATGGTCCTATTTGGTTGGAGGAGGTTTGGTCATCGGGTGTCAATGGCGATGTTCTCTGGAGGGGGCTCATGAGTAGGACCCCTGTGCAGTTTAGATGAAATTGTCAGCATCAACTTCATCTACATCCCTAAGATAAGGGAGGTTCTTGTTATCATGTTCCAGGGGCAGGCTCCAGAAATGGTTTGAGACGACCACCTGGGATGCCTTGTACTGGGGTATCAGTCGCCGCTGAGGAGGCCACTAGTGGGTCTTTGCAGACTGGAGGGCTTGTCTCGCAGCCTCCAGTGTGGGGAGAGTATCATTCTAGTGGTACTCCCTGATCAACATACTGGATACCCAGCGTTGAAGACAATGGGTAGGAGAGGGGGTCCTGCTCTTCGTTAGGGGCCTCGGATGCCTGTGAGGTTACCGATGTGTGTGTCTGCATTGGTCTTTGGATGTCATTTGGATCGAAGGTTGATCTATGGAAACTTGCAATATACATAAATGACATACAGGCCACAAAACCTCATCAAAGTAGCATTCTTTTAAACATATTCATTTTTGGTGATTTTTCTTGCCTATCTTCCCCTCTCTCTTTTTGTGGGTGAGGGGGCTTGTGTGGGGTAAGACCGCCACCTTGGTTAAGGATTCACGTTGGATTCACCACTTTTGTTCCACCTCTAAGGTGGCATGTTTTTCACATACCGGGGAGAAAAAAATGGGCTGATTTTCAATTTCCTTTTGTATTTTATCATTGGGTAGATCTTCCACCTTGATTAAGGATTCACATCGGGTTAACCATTTTTGTTTCGCCTCTAAGGTGGTGCGTTTCAGGTGGTGCAGAAATGGTCTTATGAGGATCATCACCTGTCCATTTTTCCAGAGAGAGTTTCCAATCAAATTCACCATTTATTTTGTTTCGACCCATCCTACATCATTATCTTTTAAAAGAAGGTTGGATTAACCCAGTGGGGACTGGTCAATTCACCCCTTTCGCATTGAGAAGGAGGATCCACAGTTAGTCGGTCCCAAAAGGTGATTACATGGGGTCAAGTACTTGTGCAATCGGTCCTCCTCAGATATAACTTCCTTGGATGGTCTCCAATGGGTTTATTCATAGATCCAGAAATACCCAACGCCCCTGGTATCCATGATTCATGGACCTACTTTCAAAATGCATGTGATCTTTGATTGATGATTCTACCAACGACACTTGATAACTCCATTGGTTGAGAGGATGGGAAGTCGGGATCACCGCAACCTTTTAGGGGAGGATTATTTCCTATTTGAGGACTCTCTTATAGATTTAAGTAATGTTCATATGTTCGTGAATCCTTGGTTCATTCTTGAAGAGTGTTTCCATGGGCTACCCTTGATTTACAAGATCTTAGTAGGCATGCATACATTTGATGCTACAAAGGTACTACTGACTTGAGCCATACAATAAGTCACTCTGGAGTTTATCATCATCTAGGGGGGATGAAAGGTGATTTGATGTTGGTATCAGACCCATAAGATGGGTTTCTTATGTATCCCCCAAAGAGGAGTTAGAACCCACGTAGTTCAGATCTACTGGGGCTTATGCATGGAAGCTTCCCATTTGGGGGACATGATCGGGTGGACCCTTTTGGATGGCCACCATTTTGATCTCAGGCCTTTAGGTAGGTGTCCTATATATCCTAGTTTAATGATTAATTAGAGTTCTTGTAGTTCATATGAAAAATTGTTCTCAGGCCTTCAGGTAGGTGTCCTACATATCCTGGTTTTATCAAGAATAAGAGTTCTCGTAGTTTAGATTTGATGGGGCTTATGCATGGAAGCTACCCATTTATGGATACATGATTGGGTGGAACCTTTATGGGAAGACACCCTTTTAATCTCAGGCCTCCAAGTAGGAATCCTACGTATCCTAGTTTTATCAAGAATTATATTTCTTATAGTTTAGATGAAAAATTGAGATCAGGCCTTCAGGTAGGTGTCATACGTATCCTAGTTTTATCAAGAATCAAAGTTCTCGTAGTTTAGATTTGTGTGGGTGTTTAAATTGTCACAAAACACTAAGCCCACGTGAATAATTATCAGGGTGATAAATAAGAGGATATGGGAGATCCAACTAACCACATGCTTCCTCTCCTGTTGGTGGGAGAGGGAGAGCCCATGAAAAAAAGGGTTGAGGCGACCGTGGGCGAGGGTGCATAGCAACAAACCCTTCAATGTGAGATAAAATTAAAGGTCACGCATCATGGACTTAGAAGATTGGGTAATTACCATAGTGGGAGGGCCCCAGAATATGTCCTGGGAAGAGGAGTGTTGTTCTCACCAAAGGGGGAGCGAACATAACCCCTTCAACCGATCACTATTCCGCATTGAATGGAAATGAAAGTGTTGACCCTTAATCCATAGAATAGGGAGGTTCATGTTGGCATCCCAAGTTTATAATTTGGGTTACCATGGGAATGTATACCCACAAGAGTTATTGAAGCCCAAACCGTTGTGGGGAGAGTGTTCATGACTCAGATTACCATGGGTTTGTAGGCTCAAAGGGAATAAATGATGCACCTGATGGTCTGATCATATGGGTCTGGTGGATTTGGAGGAGGCTTTGTCCTGATTCCAGAGGACTGGTTTGTAGAGGGATTATAGAGGACTGGACGGTAATGTATGGGTGAGGTTGGAACTGGAGGAAATAATACCTGAAAACACCCCATTCCATGCACTAGTTTCTTATGAGGGATGGGGGAGACTTTGCATAGCATAGTGGTATGTGGGCAGAGGGGTCATCCAAATACCGATGCGATATGTGAGCATGGTTATAGACCACCGCATTCCATAGTGGTACATGGCCAATCATACCACTTTGGGTTCCATCCGTGTACTAATGCAGTAAGTGGTATTGGGTTTAGTTCACGCAGTGGTTCACTATGCGGAGCACCATATTGAAGGAGGGTCTGAGGGATTATCATTCACGATAAGTTCACTCGCGATAAGTATATGGTTCACGGTTTCACCATTTAGGTTCACGGTTCTCTTTTTATTATTAATTTCCTCCATTTTATGGTTCGCAGCCGGTTGTACCTACGGAGAGTGTGGTTCGTAATTTGGGCTTCATCGATGAATCAAGACTGAATCCGGATTCTTCTCCAAACTCTTTATTCCAAAATTTGAGTCCCCATCAAGATTATGTCCTTCTTCCTTGTTATCATCATGCTTCTTTTATAGAGAATCAGGGAAATTGTATCTATTAGGAATGCAACACCATTTGTGGAGGCCCATGAAGAGATATACTGACCCACGAAAGACTCAGTCAACTGGGGTTTATAGAGGCTACAGTTCTTGATATTGGTTTGTGGAACCCTGCTGGTTTGCTTCATCTGCGAACAGATGAGTTTGCAGTACTGTACGCAAATGGACTTCACATTCATGATTCATTCAGTGATGCGGTCCGTGGTTCGCTAGGTTCGCTGGCCATCTCTTTGTGGGCCAGTGCCTCATAGATCATTTCATGTACCTGGTGTTTTGCGATCCAGGTGGTCCTCAGACCCTTCCCAGTGATGGTATGTGGAACACTTGAAATTCTTTGAAAACTTGAATCTCTTCAAGTTTCTTCTGAAATTTGTAACTCAATTTGAGTCTATTCACCTGGCAAGACCTGTAGGAGTGCATTCTTCCTTCTGTAAAGTGATTGTGGGGGTATTTTCTTCCCTTCAGTGGAATTTTCATGACCCTACACCATACAATACCAGAGTAGGCCTCAGAAGAGGAATCAGATCAAATAACATCCACCAGAGTAGAGCTCGCCAAATTTGAAGAATGATAGGGTATGTAAATCACCATTGGTACTAGGCAATGTGAATCTTTTCATGGGGAATTTCTAGGTGATCATCTATGTGATGTGGGTAGCTAATCACCTTTAATGAAGAACATTTTGGGAATGGGTATCTCCAAGGAGTTTGGGTCGTTGAGGCTTTATCTCATGTGTTGAGACTTGTGCCTCTAGGCCTTCAGTTCATGTATCTGGGCCTTTTTCCTCTAATATAATGGGTTGTGTAAGGGTTTCCTCCCAACATAGTTAAAAGGGGGATTATAAAAATAAAAAAATAAAAAAATAAAGGCTTTTATTCCATTTACCCAGATTATGGATTTATCTATCTAAAATAATAATTTCTATTTTTTTATTCTTCTCTTTTTAATATTTTCATTTTATTCTCGAAGATCTACTTCAATATTAATTCTTTATTCGTTTTCATTATACCTTGTATTTTTTAAATCATCACCCCCTTAATTGAAGGAATTAATTATCTCATCAATTATCCTTTTTATTCTCCCCCTTTGAGAAATGAAAATATTCTCTCACACATTTTCAACCTTTAAAAAAATTGTAAAGAATGTAAGTGGGAAAATATAAAGAATGTATTTACAGGTATTTTAGGAGATAGATATCTCTAAAAATAGTTTTAAATATTGAATTGTATCATTTTATATGGTATTCATCAATATATATGAACCTTAATCCTTTATAAAAACTTAGTCCATGTTGAGTCCAGCATATTCCACATTATCCTTGAGAAAATGGTATTTTATATCAATGTATTTTAATCTAAAGTGTTTTAAAATATTATTTATATATTTATTTAACTTTTTTATCACATATAGTCATCAATTAAAAATAAAACTTTCACTATCATGTCCTGGATCTTTGATTTCATCTAATCCATTTTTGTACTAGATATGGATATTGTAATATATCCAGCCTCACTTGTTCTCACAGTGAAAAAAATTCATTTCTTATACTTCCATGAAACACATATACCAGTATTGAAGAATAATCATCCATATGTATATTTTATTTCTCTAGTATCACATTCCAAATCTACATTAGTAAAAACCAATATTTGAATTGATTTATCTTTACTATACCTAAATCCAAGATCAATAGTGCCTTTAACATATAATAAGATCCTCTTCACTATGATAATATGTGATTACTTCAAGATTCCTTGTAATTGTGCACATAAATTCATAACATATGCAATTTTATGTCTAAATACGGTAAAATATAACAAAATTATAATCAATCTCATAAAAATGTTCTGATATTTCAACATTGAATCATTATCCTTAGATAAATTATTCCCATATGATATTTGAGTAGATAATTTATTAGAATATTCCATTTAAAATATCTTCAATAACCCAAAAACATATATTTTTATTTATTATAATATGAAATTTATTTTATGTGTCACTTGAAAACCATATAAAAATATCATTTTAGTAATCATTGGCATCTCAATGTATTTAATTTTTTTAGAATAAATTTTCTCAAAAGACATTATCTTATTCTTGATAAAAAAATCATTAATACACACTATCACAATAAGTGAGTTAGTGTTATTTTATTTTATATATAGGTTTTTATCTAGTTTATATTATTGAATATCATCCTCCTTAATAAATTATTATTAATTTAATATTTTGATATGCATCCTGTTTAATCCCAAATTATGTCTTTATTGCTTTCATTATTAGTGACCATCACAATCAATAATAAAGAAATAAGGTTATTAGATATATAATTACTCATCAATATACCCATTAATGAAATATAACTTCCCGCATATTTGAAAGAATTTAAAAAAAAATTAAACTCAAATTATAATAAATATCTAAAATGTTTCAAATTGTGAAGCTTCCTTTAATATGGGAGTGCCCTTTGTAATCTAAAAGAGTTTTGTTCCATGTTACTTCACTTTAATTATTGAGTTTATTTATAATAACCCATTTTTTATTAATAAAATTTTTCTATTTGTGATGAGAAAAAAGATCCTAAGTATTTATTTTATAGATTATTCCTATGTAAAATCTAGATACGTTGGGGGAGAGGTGATTGAATTTTTCATTATTTAAAACATTTTTACAATTCAAGTAGGAATAACCTTCATCTTCGATTCAATTGAATGATACTGAATCTATTTAAACCAAACATGAAGGAAGTAAAAACATCAAACACATAGGGAATACAGGGATTTATTAGGTTCACTATTCATTAAAAGTGTTTGATCCTTGGTTTTACTGGATTCACCCATTACCATATGATGTAATGTCATCAAAACAACACTCAGGAAAGGATTTTACCAAATTTTATTATAATTAAATCACCATATAACTTATTGATTAATATATAAATTAAAATAAATCAAATAAGAAATAATAATTTTAACATATATTGACATAAAAACATAATATATTCTTCTTTCTAAACACCGCTATTATAATGAAGTTTTCATTTTTATTATCTATGATTTATATTTATATAAATTATACATAACTTCATCAATAAATATTTTTTTCTCTTTTTAGTTTTTGAATCCTAATTTTCTATCCTCGTAATTTTTATATATATACTTCATACTCTCTCTATTTTTGAATCCATTTGAAATCAATTCTATAATTAGTTTTACATAATATATCATAATGAAAAAATATCTCCATGTACTCTCCAAAATTTTGGGCACTAAACAATGATTGGGTAAATCAAACTGTATTAAATGAAACACACACCATGATCCTCTATCATAAACAATCACCATTATCCATATCAAAATATTCTATAAAAAAATATATTTTAGTGAAATTGATATAATATGAGTCATTTCTACCATGATCTTCTCTAAATATTCCACAATCCTCAATAGTATATATTAAAATTATTTTGAATAATTTTTTTATGAACTTAAATTATGTCTTCTAAAATATTCACTTCTGTATATTATTAGAATATATCTTTATTATTAAACAATATGAATAATTTTCACACTTTTTTGACATCTTATCATCCCTTTAATAGACTTTAAAACTTTATTTTCACATCTATATTGTCTTTGAAATATTCTATTCTCACTTATTCATTAACTATTCAACTAATGCGCAATCTTTGAACTGTTTCTTCATACCTATGCAATACTAACCAAAACTTACATAGCTTGACAACCCTTTTTAAACTTTATATAACACTTATATAACATCTTTATTTCTGTATTTATATTAATATAGGTTATTTACATTAATTATACTATTACACATCCTTTATATATTATACATTTTATATTATGACTTGGCATTAAACATTACATAATCCTGATTTTTATGTCAATAAATGATTCTATTACATTTTAGGATCTTTTAAAGTTTAGAGTTTTTAGATAATTAGGTCATAATTCATACATAATAACCCATAATCATGAAAATTGAGTACTACTAAAATAGTATCCATTTCTTCCATAATACGAAAAGTTTTTAATAAAACATAAAATATTTTCATGAAAAATCCTCACAACATTAATCTTGGCTTCATATTTTCTCTTACCCATCCTTAAACCTTATGAAAAAAAAATAAAACTTGGGATGAGCACAAAAATCTCAGTAAGTAACATAAAAGGAAAGAAATTATTAGTCCATTAACACTTATAACATATGAAATCATTTTCACAGAGACATATTTTTCACCCATAAAGTATTATATACTTACTTTGTGAAAACATTAAATTTATATAAATAAATAAATAAAATATTTCATTAACTTAGGGAATTAATTAATTAATATTGTAACCCTCACAATTACTAAATGATTTTTAACCCTCACAGTTACCTTACAATGTAACTCTCACGTCTACCTTATGATGTAACCTATGTAGATACCTTATGGTGTAACCATCACAGTTAAACTTGGAGAAACCATTATGGTCAAACTCTAACATAAACATAAATAATGAATTGGAGGGAGATATAGGTCCCACCTATCATCAAAAACAATTCCCAAGAACCAGAACATAATAATTAAACTTGAATACTTGTGTCATAAAAACAATTCCTTGAGGATAATCACTTAATTCAAAGGAATGTTGTGCACATACAAAGTAAAACATTTTATTTGAAAAATAATAATTCAATATTGTAAATAATCCTTAAAAACAATAACTCTTCATGAAATCATGAAAATGCACTCATTACATATAAATTTAAAAAACATTCTTTTGAATTTTTTAAAAAGATACATAAAAGAGGATTTTAAAAGAAAATTCCATTACCTCAAGTTTGAATTCCTTAAAAAGTGTTAAAACCTCATGTATTATGGTTTAAATAGTGTTATTGATTTATTAAATAACTATATTCATATTTATAATTCCTTATATGATCTTCTTATAACATATTTCCACCTATTTATTAATAATATTTTGTTGTTTTCATTATTTTGGGTGCATTTATTTCATAGTTTTCATGGTTGGTTCAGTATGGATTTTCTTGTCAAATGGAAGAAAAACTCCAAAAGTGTAAATAAATGGTATTAATATGATTTTAGAATTTTAAATTATACCATATATAATTTTTTAAAAATATTAGGATGATTTATTTGATAAAGCGTTATTGAAAATGATTTAATTTATTTTGACAGTTTTTACAACCATCACAAACTTATATCATTTTATTTAATTTCATGTTTATATATTGGTTACAGAAAATTATATAACTTATAATATTTATAATTAAATCTATTTTAACCATAATAATGGTTTTATTACCATCCTTCAATATGGTAAATTAAAATAAAAATTCATCGTCCACGAAGGTGGTGAATCGACATGTCATGGACGATGTTTTCATTTTCTAGAATAAGAAGGTAAGAGGAGAGGTTTGATGATTGATTTTCCATTAAATTAATAAAATTATTTTATATGTAAGATAATGGAGCTATCATTTCACTTTTATGAGGGTAGTATAGGATAAAATAAGAAAATAAAATAAACTGAAAAGAAAATGAATGAAAATGAAAGAGGGTTTTACCTCTTGAATTCATCTCCTTCAAAACCTACTTAAGGTGATTGGTTTTGGAATTTAAATGAGACCAAAAGGTCTTGGACATGAGGAAGAGTATTGGGAATGTAATTTTGTATAAATTAAATCAGCTTCAATGCTTTGAGGTGTGAGAATAATAGGTGGTGATAGGTACTATTTATAGTGGAGGAGAAGAGTTTTTTTATTATTTTATTCATTAGTTTATTATTTTTGGCTCAGGAATATGAATACTATTGATTTTTGTGACTAGATATAGTAAATAGTACATGTGGGTTTGAACCAAATGTTATTACATCATCCATACATCAACCATGACTCAATAATTCATATATTAAGCTTATACTGTAAATTATTGTATTTCACAATTCACTAAAAATTCAACTATTTTAGAAAAAACTCAAAAATTCACCCTAATTTTTTTTTTGATGTGTATAATTCAAAAATAAACTTTATTTTATGAAAATAATTTTATAAATATTAGAAATGTAATTTTTAATTAAAATCATCATTTATTTGAAAAATATCAATTTTAAAATTATAACATATTTTACGACACTTTGAAAAAATAATTAAGGTATCATAAAATTATCTTATAATAATAAGGAAAAAAATATTAATTTAAGAATATATTTTAGTAAGATAAATATTCTTTTTAATTCATTAAATTAAATATAAAATTGGAAATAAAAAATTATGTGTCACAAAAATACCAACACTTAATTTACCATTTTCAAAACATTTATTTACTTATTCCATGATATAAATATATCATATTTTCACTTATAAGATACATAAATTTTATTTATATTTTAATATGTAAGTTTAATATTCTATTTTTATAGATTCCTTAATTTCTATAAATACCACTTATTTTATTATAGATTTATAAGAAATTTAACTATTTAATTCAAGAATAAAAAAATATTTTATAAGTATCTGGGTTGTTACACTCCCCCCCCCCCAATTTGAAAATGGAGATCTCTAAATTAATTAAATTATTAAATAAAATTTTATACCTTTCCCTCAAATAATTTTTATACTCCCATGTTGCTTCTTCAACCACATTGTTTCTCCACAAAAAATTTACCTATTGAATTACCTTGTTATGCAATACTTCTTCACTACGATCAAGAATATAAATAGGCTTTTCCTCATAAGAAAGGCCATATTATAGTTAAACTAATATAATGCCCTGGCCCTAGAATCCCATAATTGGTGCATTATTTTAATATATTTCCATTATAAAAAAGAATCAAGTCCCAAAAGACCGATTAGTTTAGCAATCTTGGAAAATAGATTACATACATGAACGTTACATTACACATTAGAAAATAAAATACAACATAAATGATCCTTTGAGAACTCCATTAATCCCCTATATTAACCCTTCTTATCAATCATAATACACTTCTTGGAATCCTAGTAAAATAAAACATAAGAAAGGGGTGAGCTCAGATTCTTAGTAAGGATAACAATATAGCAGAAAATTTCATAAATAAGTATAGATATTTAAGGCAATGTATAAAACTAAAAAAAAAGCCTTTTAAACTTAAAATTCAGTATAATATGGCCAAGATAAATCAAATAATTTCATTTACTTATTCACATAGATATTCTACTACTCTAATAATCACATGAAATATCCATAGCCAATTTCATAATGATGGAATGCATAATGCCAAACTTCATAACCACATTGTCGATTCCTTATTCCAAGACTACAAATAATATTTTGTCAAGGCCTTGTTCCAAGACACTAGTTTGTCTCATGAGACCTACCGATGCACCGAGGAGCTATAGCGAGCTCCACCCATCACTTACTAAGTCCAATACATTTCTCATATGAAAAGTTTGAAACATAACATAAAAATTCATATTAAAATTAGCATAAAAAATGTCAATACTTTAACCCTAAACCATGAATGGTATAAAAATAACACATCCACGGTCAAATATATCACAAAACCCTCAATAAAATATGGAATATTTTTATCATAATAAATCAACTTCAAACAAGTTTAAAATCCATCAAAGGATGTTGACATAGATGAAAATGATTTGTAAAACTCTTTGAGAGAAATATCTATTTTTCATGAAAACATTTAAAAGTCACACAATTTAGAAAGGAAGACATTTAAAGATATTTTTGAATCAAAGTGTCTTATACCACTTTGAAAATTTTGAAAGGAATTAACATTTTAAAAACATTCATGTCCATATAAATAAATCATTAAAACCCATTTGAAAACATGGAAATTAATGAGAATGCTTTAGAAGAATAAATATTTAAACCATTTAAAATTATGATCTATTTAAATATTCCCTTACATAAAACCTTAAAATATTTCTTTTGAAAATATTTTTATGAAACACATATGTGGATGATAAAGAGGTCCCAGTAGATACTCACATAAAAAAAACCTCTGATAATGAAGAGATTATAGAATTAACCCTTACCTTGCACTTTTCCTTAGTAGAGGGTATGTTAACGTCCTGTATAATAGTTAAATAATTTTTATTAAATTATAAAAGAATAATATTCATAAATATGATATCATATATGATCTTCCAATATTGCTTTGTTAATAATATTTTAGTAGTATCATCGTTTCAGGAGTAAACTGATCTGTTTTCCTTTATATGATTAGTTAGGTAATCCATGTTTGTTATGGATAGGATGTATTTGGTCCATATCCAAAATTATATTAAATTCTTAGACATTATTTTTAATCATAAAATGAAAATTATTCTTGAATTATTATGATGGGGAGTGAATCTCATCACGTTCGTAGAGGCGGTAATCCGTACATACGCACGAGTGACAATATCATTATATTGATGGTGAAATAATATGTAATTAAATGGTATATCATATATAAAGAATCATTAACATGTTATAATTATTATTTATATCAGTTATACTCATCCAAATAATGAAGTGTTTGAATAACAAACTACACCACGACGTGGAGACGGTAATCCATACGTACACACGTATGGTGACTTTGTCATTTATAGGATGGATAGAATAATGAATATGGTTGTAATATATTTATAATAACATAACAGTATGTATAAGGTACTGGATTTGTTATTATTTTATGGAAACAAGAAATAAAGATGAAGTGGAAGAATAAAAGAACTTGAAAGAGGGTGGTGAAATTATTATCTCTTCTTCTGGTGTTTCCATTTTAGTTTATCAAAAGGGATCCTTAGGTTGGATTTATGATCAAAGTAAGGACTCTAGGTTGATGTGAGGGAAGTTTTGAGGATATTTGGGTAGGTTTTGGCCGATACAAATGGCTTTGGAGGTGTGATTTTGAGAGAAGGGGAAGTGCCCTTTTATAACAGGGGTGAGGGTCACTTTAGGTAAAGATTAAAATATTAATTTATTATACAATAATATTCGGTTTATAATGGATAAAAATGACTTTATTTAGAGACTTATGTGGTTATGTGTTTAAATAATTTCAACAAATAGGTTTTAAATAAGTTTAGGTTACCATTTTAACCTTATCTTTTAGATTTAACTCTTAGTTAAATAGTTTAATTTTGTCGTGTCTTCTTGTATTCTTACACTATATGGTTAATAAACATACTCTAAACTTCTAATAGAACCTAAAGTGGTTAATTAATGACATATATAATATTATTTAATCCCTTTTTCCAAAACTTATATTTTTAGAAATATTATATCAACCAAAAATATAGTATTTATTTTAAAAATTAATTTATGTTGATTTTGACACTATTTGGCATTTTGTTCTTGTGAAAGTCATAATAACCTTATCAATTTGAAAAAAAATTATCCAATCGACCCTAACATGTCATATTAACCTATAAAATTATTGTAATTCATCACAAGTCTCAGTTTATATTTATTTGGATATTTATAATATCAATTATTTTAATATTTCATTAATATGGTAATTACCACATCATCATTGTGTCATAAATAAATTAAATTATTTAATATCTAAAAATTATAAATAAAACAATATTATGTAGGAAATCCATTTATCTTTATAATTAATATTTATAGTTGAATTTATATTGTGTTTAACCCTATATTAAAAATGGTTTAGTTATTAAACTTCAAATTTAACACTTTTAACTCTTCTTTAAATAAAATAATAATAAATGTCCAAATCTAATCCAAGTGGACCAAAAGGATCATATTTTATTTATAAGGTTTTTTTTGGTAGAATTACACTTATCCAATACAATTATAACATGTGTTAGGGTAATTATAATATCATTTTTACCTTTAATTACCCTATTTACTTTTAACCGTGGTAAATAAAAGTCAAAAGTTACTATTCACCAAAAATTATTTTCATCTTATTGAACCACATTTTACTTACGGATGTCAACCGTGCCTCTCAGATTTTTGAAATTCAACTCACATAAGCAGTAAAATTTAGTTTTATGCAAATTTGAAAATGCTCCTAGAAGGTGGGTAAAAGATTGTAAAAAGTTCAATAAATTTTTATATATCTAAACTTATTATAAAATGACTCTAATGAATTATATTGAACATATATAAGTATTATTTATCTATTTTTACCTAAATTAAATTAAATTAAAGTAACTAATTATTTAAATAAAAATACGATTTTAAACAATAACGCAGTGTTTTTCACTATTCATCAAAAATTGAAAGTTTTCAGAAAAATGCCAAAAATTATCCCTAAACTAATTTTTATATTATGAATTCTAAAATTAATTCTATTTTACCAAATTCAAAACATAGAAGTTTAATTAATTAATTTAAAATTAATTCTCGTTGTCAAAACCAAAAAGTGGGTTTTTAAAAAGTAAAAACTATCAAAAGATTGACATGTGTTTATGTCAAATTTAAATGTCAAATTGCTTATAAAGACCTACATTGTATTAAATGATAAAAATATAATATAATTATACTTCAAAACCATTCAAATGTATAATTTAACGCTATACATTATTTTGATTAAAAAGTTATTTTCAATTAAAATTTAGTATCTTTCACTATTCATCAAAATATGAAAGTTATCAGAAAAACACCAAAAATTTATCCAAACTAAATTTTTATGTCCTACTTCTAAATAAGAAGTTTATTTTTTCAAATTTAATATAAAAGTGTCAAATATATCATTTTAAAAAATCACCATTAATAGGCGGTAAAATTTCATTTTTTGAAATATACTTCCTTTATCTGAAAAATTAACTTTTTTATTATATTATGCCTAAGAAACACATAATGTGGATGTTAAAATTATATAGAGTATATAAGATTCAAAATACAGTTAATACTATTCATAACCATTTTTTGAACGGCTAGTTTGGTATATTGTGGTGTGCTCAAACTCAATGTTAGGTGTAGCGCAAGCTATTAAATTACTTTAATGAGATAACGTACTATGAAATATTGGGGTGTTACAACTATTTCTCAGCTCAAAACATGATATTAATCTGGAACATACTTTCTTAACATTGAAACGTGAAAAACATTGTGTACATGAGATAAACTAGGAGGAAATGCTACTCAATATGAAACTATTCAAACTTTTTCTTAGATTTCATAAGTTTCAATAAACCTTGGACTTGGAATTATTTTCTTAACAAAACACATAACACTTTTCAATTGAGAGATTTTAAGGAAAACATATTCAACTACCCCAAAATAATGGTCTTTCCACTTGTTATCCACATAACTTTTATGCATGTTTTGAGCTATCCTCATATGTTGTTGGATCATCTTCCCTTTCTCAACCAATTCCTATACTAATTATAGTCCCATAAACTTCATTTTTCTCACTTCATCCTAAAATGATAGTGTTCAACACCACTTTCCATATAATTCCTCAAAAGGTTCCATCTATATACTTGAATGAAAAAATTTATTATAAGAAAACTCAACTAAAGAAAGATATTGATCCCAAATTCCATGGAAATCCCTTGAATAAGAATGTAACATGTCTTCCAATTTCTGAATTGTTCACTTGGTATTTCTATCATATTGTGGGTGAAAAGTATTTCTAAAATTTAATTCAGTTCCCAATGACTTCTGGAGGTATTTCCAAAAGTTATAACTGAACATGGGAGCACGATCAGATATAATGGAGAGAGGAAATCCATGAAACCTAAAAATATATTTGAGGTACAGTCAAGAAAGATTATCTAATGAAATGATATCTCAAATAAGAAGGAAATGTTCAGATTTAGTTAGTCGATCAACAATAGCCCAAAATTGCATTGTTACCTCGAGAAGCCTTTGGTTGTCCCACCATGAAGTACATGGATATATTTTCCCATTTCCACGCTGGCACTAGGAAATGATGAAGAATTCCATTTATTAGTTGTCTCTCTTATTTAACTTATTTACAGGTCAAACATTTCATAGTAAAATTAGCAATATCTATTTTTATTTCATCCCACCAGCAATACTCCTGAATATTTATGTACATCTTAGTGCCACCAGGATGAACTGAAAATAGAGAACTATGAGCTTCACCTAACAATTTCTTCTTCAACTAGGAATATTAATATTCACATAATCTCTATCCAAAAATCAAGAAACAATCTTTATCAACATTAAATTCAATCAATTTACCTTTCTTAACCAATTATATCTTTTTCTGTAACTCACAGTCTTCCTTATTTTCTTACTTAATTTAATCTGAGAGAGATGACAACACTAAAAATCTAAAACAAAATAGAATAATTTCCTACACCAACAACTACCAAGACAAAATTCATCAAATCGTTAATCAAGGGGTCATGTTCTAAATGTAACATGGTTAATTTATTATGTTATTTTCTACTCAAGGCATTCACCACTTTGTTTTCTTTTCTAGGATGGTAATTGATTATGAAATTATAATCCTTTATCAGTTCCAGTCATCTTCTCTACCTCATGTTTAAATCCTTCTAAGTAAATATATACTTAAAACTTTTATTGTTAGTAAATATTTCAAATTTGGATTCATATAAATTATTCCTCTAAATTTTTAAAGTGAAAAACACAGCTTCTAATTCAAAATCATGTGTGGGGTATTTTAACTCATGAGGTTTTAGTTGACATGAATAATAATCAATTGTCTGATCATTATGCATCAAAAATCAACCAAGACCCTTCAATGAAGCATCACTATAGATGAAAAAATCACCATTTATGGAAGGTGGGGCCAGAACTTGATCATTAACCAGTCACTTTTTCAGTTCCTGAAAACAAACATCACATTCTTATGTCAAAATAAATTTAACCTCTTTTCGTGTTAACTTAGTTAGTGGGCTAGATAAAAATGATTTTTTTAATAAAATTTAAGTAATAACCTGATAATATAAGTAAAATATTGATCTCGATAATATTTATAGGTCTTTTGTATTCATCAACCACTTTTTTTGGTGGGATCAACTCTTATTCCATATTTATTAACAGTGTTTCCAAAGATAGAAATTTGTTGTAACAAAAATCCACATTTGATAAACTTTATATCTAACTTGTTTTCTTTGAAAGTTTTTAGTAAAATTCTTATATTTTTTTCATGATCCTCATAACTTTTTTAAAACATCATAATATCATCAATAAAAACAACAAAAAAACTTGTCCAAATATTCATAGAATATTTTATTCATATGATCCATAAATACAATAGGTGCATTTTTTAAACCAAAGGGCATAAAAACAAAGTCGTAATGCCCATATCTAGTATGGAAAGTTGTTTTTTGAATTCCATACTCCTTCACCTTCATATGATGGTACCAATATCTCAATTAAATCATGGAAAAATACTGAGTACCCTGGAACTGATCAAACAAGTCACTGATATGAAAAAATAGATATTTATTCATAACAGTTATGTTATTAAAATATCTATAATAAATGAAAAGCCTTATGTAACCATATTTATTTTTAACAAACCTAATAGGATAACCCCATGGTGAATTTATAGTATCAATGAAACCATTATCAAGAAACTCTTGTAACTTATTTTTTAATTCAAGAAGTTCCACCTGAGCCATTCGATAAGGCAGTTTTGAAATTGGATTAGCATCAGGAACTAAGTCAATAGTAAATTCAACTTCCCAGTCTAGTATAAAACTAGGAAACTCATCAATAAAAACATAATGGTATTCACTTAACACTATAACATTATTAATCTAAACAGTTCCCTTATTTTTAACAATCTATGCAAGATAAATTTCATTTCCATGTTTTAAAAATTTCTCATATTCTTGATTTTTTATAAATGTTATTGGTTCATTATTGTATAAAAATTGAAAATCTTCTAAAAAACAACTTTTTTAGCTCTACAATCAATCTTATCTTGGCAAGAAGAAATCCAATCCCTACCCATAAAACACTCAAACTCTACTAGGGGAAAAAATAATGTTTTCTAGTAATTTCTTTCCATAGACAATAAGAGAAAGATTCTTATAATTCTTTTTTTTTCTTTAATATTTATCCCTTGTATTTTAGCCATATATTCCAATTTCATTTCTTGAGGTGAAATTTCTAAATTACCAGAAAATTATTTAGAAATAAAGGAATATGTAGATCTCTTATCGAACAAAAACATTATAAAAATCTGAGTAAACAAACAAAGTACCTGATAAAACTTCATTGGATGGCCCAACATCTGCTGAAGTAGTCATAAAGAATTCCAATACGATTTTTTTTCTTATAGTCTAGATGATTCCTATCATTCATATCTTTCTTTGTCCAAGTATTTTCATAATTCCTCATCTCACTACATTTGAAACACTTTATAGTTAGCTTATTAGAATTAAACATACCAACACTAAGATCTTTTTCATTATAATATCAGAGCCATTTTTCCAAAATTATCACATCAAAAATACTTCCTAGATTTTTTGAGGCATTCCCTAGGGTGATTTTTATTACACTTCCCATAAACTAGAAACTAGATTTTCTTACCTTTAGATTTATTTGATTGAATCTTATGCATTAATTTTCATTTGTACCTTTTCTTATACTTGTTTTCAAACTAAACATGATCTTAAAAAAAACTCTATATCTACCCTCTTATCATATCAAAAAAATTTATCATAACATTGTAATTCACAATAGGCCAATGCCCTTCGACATCTTGCCTTCAATCCTGAATAAAAATGATTGACTTTATTATAAATGTCCTAAATAAGATTTAGATCATACCTTGAAAAACATGTGAAGTTTTCTCCATACATATCCACTGAATCTTCTTCATTTTGTTTTAATTAAAGTAAATGGTTTTCCATCCTAAGTAGAACCACCTTAGGAAAATATTTTTCAAGGAAAAGATTCTTAAATTCATCCCATTCCAAGGCATCAATCTCCTCGTTATCCCTGATATTCTAAACCATTAACCACCACTAGTTTGATTCACCTTCAAATTAATAAATGGAAAGACTAAACTTTTCATTATTTGAGCACCCTATGACATTTAATATCTTTTCAAGGTCTTTATTCCATCCTTCAGCCACCACTGGGTCAGAAGATCCACTAAAAGTAGGAAGTTGTTGCCTCATAAAATGTTCCGTTATTTTCATGTTCCTTTTTGGTTGTCACGAACTGTCTTCACCAAGATGAGGGAAAGGACAATACACTTAAAAACCCTTCCTTCTTAAAGTTGAAGGAGAGATAATGACCCTAGAGACCTGCCTTTATTAAGTCTCGGAGTGGTGACTAGAACCAAGGGTATATAATTACACGCAAAATGGAAGGAATTACCCTTTTTATTTAGTAGGATCAGAAGATAAGATATTAAATCCCAAACAACACCAAAAATGGAAGTGAATGTAAAGACAAAACAATCTATTCCCATATGCATGTTCCAATAATAAGTGTTACAAAGTACAAGAAAACTTCAAAGGGAAGTACCAAAAGAAAAGAAAAGCAGCAACGTCAACGGTCATGGCGTCTGAGATAATAGGGTCCCACATAGTCTTCGAAGTCCTCCTAGAAACCTGAAAGCAGTTTTATATACGCATGGTGAGTATACAGGTATACTCAGTAGGGAAAACCAAAAGCTCTTGTGCACAAGTGGGGAGGCATTCTAATTCCCCGTGCGAAAAGGATATAACCAAAGAACCTAGCAAGGAAATTACCCACCCAAACCTCACCCAGGTACACTCCCCAAATAACGAAAGTCAAGTAAGGTAATATTAATAATACATCGATGTTTGGGTACCCCGCACCACTTTCCCACTAGTTATTGGAGACATCCTACGTGTCAAACCTCCCCCGCCATTCTCACCGCAGTCCCACCGCCATACCCCTACCGCACACACCTGGGCTACCACAACCACACATCCCACCCACAAACACCTAGTCCACAACAGCCACACATAACCACGCCCGCAAACACCTAGACCCGAAAAACTACCACCACACCCGAAGACACTTGGGCCTGAACAACTACTTCCATGCCCGAAGACACCTGGGCCTCATCCTGAAGACACTTGGGAAACAACCTTCCCACACACACCTGGGAAAACCTTCATAGCATACCCTACCCAAACAATCTGGGGATATAATGGAACTCAGGCCATCACAGTCTTCCTGAAGAATCTTGGGCTACTTGGGAAAGGGAGCAGAAAAGGAGCTAATAACCAGCTACTCATAGGAGTGTTGGAAAAAACACCCTCCCCCATGAAATGGGGGTGTTCGGTACGAAATGATAAACTTGGGTGGGGCACAAATAAGAAACATAATAACTAACTTATACATATATGTAAACAATAACTCATCCCAACCTAGGGGTTCCAAAACCAGCCCATACACAAACACCCTCATTACTATTCATTCATAAACAACACAATAACCACAACCAAGTCACAACTCATTCTTGAGAAAAAAATCCCATTTGAGCCCATTCATGTTATCACATTCAAGTGATTCCATTTAAAATAATTCTTCACTACTAGGAAACTAACAGTTATAGCCACAAGACAAGGAAGGAAAAACAACCAAGCAGTAATTTAAGCATTCACATCCGGTTCTCTTATAAAATTACAAAAACAAAAGGGATATGGGGGATACCTCGATGTATTGAAACCAAACCAAGCCCTAACATAGGGCCCCACACTACCTTAGGTCCACAAACCAACAAATTCACAATAGGGGATCCCATCCCCATCCATGTCATGTCACTAGCATCAACCATAAACATCACCAGAATATAGGAAGGGGGTTTTTAGATTTAAATATTCCATTCATTTAGTTCCGTCTTTCTGTTTGGTTAACCGGGGTGACCAAAGAAGTATTATTTTTCATTGGGCATCCATTTAATCAATTGATTTTACATGATTAACCAGTTTCCATGTTACAGCCATTCAATCACATAAAAATATCCATAAAATAGAGTTTCATTAGTGTTCAAGAAAGGACCACCAATGGCCACAATTTTCAGTGGACATAAGCCCATACAATTCACAACATAAAAGAAAAGGTAAAATAGTATTGTGGCATCTTCAAACATACCCCTTCATTCATTAAAACCATTTATTATCTTCGTTAAAATTTGGTTTCATCCATACCCATAGGAGCATTATCATACCCACCCTGCATGATACACATTATAGAGAGATGAAGGAAAACCCCTACCTGGATAATCAACGATCGAAGTTTTTCTCCTCACTCCAACAACTAGGGATGCACGACTTGCAGGAGAGGAACTTCAGGGACTACAAGAATGAGTAGGAAAGGGTCTGGCAGAAGCGCACCACGAGCCTTGGGAAGGGGGACTCCAAATACACCAAGGAAAGGAAAATATACCAACCAAGAAGAATAAAGAATCCTCGTGTGATAAAAGGCAAGATCCTATAGTTACGGGATATGAATTTCGAACAACATTAAAAGTAGATTTTAGTTTCACCATGTGGTTGGATGGTTACACAAGATGTAATTAATTGTTATTTAATAATTATTATTGGAGAGGTGGCCATGATAGCTTTGCATTAAAGGATTTCATTTAAAGAGAGAAAAAAGGGGTCTGTTGAGGGTCTCCCCACTCTTAGGTGATTTTTTTATATCATTTATGGGCTTTAAAAACAGCCTTGAACCACTTTAAAAGGTTAAAAGACTTAAAAGTGGTGTTATGGGAAACAAACTGGGGAAAGAAAACCTGACAAGCCTTTATGGCACCGATTGGTGACTCACCGATGGGTGACATCGCAGTGACATCCTTCCGCCGACACGCCGCCCTCCGAACATATGGCCAGGGCATTCCAAACACCATAATTGGAAAAGTAATGGAACAGAAGGGTTCGGGCCATTACATTAGATACCTCTCAAACAATTCTCATCCTTGAGAATCAAAACTAAACCCGATATAAAGAGAGGGGTCCGAACAACCACCTCAGAAGATACCCCTCACGGCTAAACCACTCTAGACATCTAGGAACACCTCTCTCTCAATCAACCACACAAAAATGTAAAGTTCATACCATCCAGTCATATGATTTAGGGAGTCCCTTCCTCCATGTCAAGATATTATTCTCTTTGGGCGCCACTGACTCACTCGCACGAGTTTAATCGCATCCACTATAATGCGTCTTGATTAAGGATCAGGTCCCCCATTTTCCACAGTCATAACTCTTCACACACATTCATAGAACAAGGAAAACAACACATTTCATAGTTAATAAGGTGAACCACCACATCACAAACAAGTTGAGACAAAAAAGAAAAAAACTCAAAATAGATCTGGGTACTGGGCATGCATTTGTGCCTCCCATTCCCAGGTACTCTCCTCGGGGACTCCATGCCTCCACAACACACGGACCAAGGTAATGGTTCATCCACAAAGAACCTTCTCCCTGATGATCCTCAATTCTTATTGGCTGCTCCATGAACGTAGCATCATCCCCTATATCCAAATCTCCCCAGTCAATGAAGTGGGAGTCATCGTGTAGATATCGACGAAGCTGGGAGACATGGAAAGCGTTGTGGACCCTTAGTATCAGCAGTGGTAATGCTAGCTGATAAGACACTTTTACAATCCATCACAACACCTCGAAGGGTCCGACAAACTTGGGAGAAAGCTTACTCCCCCTGTCGAACCTCCATTTCCCACACTGAGGGGATACCTTCAAGAACACATGGTCTCCAACCTCGAACTCCAAGGGCCTCCTCCTATGATTGGTATATGACTTATGCCAGTCCCGGGATACCTTCATCCTCTCATGCACAAGTTGAACCTTCTATGTTGTGCTCTGCACTACCTCTGGGCCAAGAACACCTGCCTCCCCAAACTTGGTCCAACACATGAGAGAATGACACAACCTCCCATACAAGGATTCAAATAGTGTCATTCCAATAGTAGAGTGATTGATATTATTCTAGAAAAAATATACTAAGGAAAAATATCATTCCCATGATCCCTATAATTCAAAAACACATGCTCATATCATATCCGCCAATGTATAGATGGTTCGCTCTGTGTGCCCATCTGTCTGGGGGTGGAAAGCAGCGCTAAGGCGTAGTTGGGTGCCAAAAGCATGTTATAATATCTTCCAGACTCGTGAGGTAAACCATGCATCCCTATCTAAGACTGTGGACCTTAGAAATCCATGCAACTGCACCACCTCATCCATGTATCTCTAAGCTAAGGAATCCACCGCACTCGACTCCTTGATCGCCAAAAAGTGAGCTGATTTCATCAGCCAGTCTACCAATACCCAGATAGCATCACAACCTCCTTGAACATTGGGTAGTCCTGTGATAAAATTCATTGATACATCATCCCACTTCCACTTGGGGACATCTAAAGGCTGCAACAAACCTCCTGGGATGCGGTGTTTAACCTTCACCTACTGGTACACCAGACACCTTTTCAAAAACTCTTCCACTGTCCGTTTCACCCTAGGCCACCAAAACTATTCCCTTAGGCCTCATTGCATCTTGGAAACTCCTGGGTGTGCTGCTATGAGTGATTTATGGAACTCACAGAGAACTCCCTCACACATCATCTCTGGGACAAACAACTTCCATCAGAAAATCATCTGATTCTGACCATCCTCCAACCACCCTTTCGGAGCATTGCCTTATTTAACCCGATCATGCATCACTTCACTCTCTAAGTATCCCCACTAAGACTCCTCCACCTGCCTCAATAGAGAGGACTACACTGTCATCTGAAACAGACAACCTCTACCACCATCCACCCTTGCATCCAGGTGTAGGGCAGCCAACTCCTCTATTGCCTTCCAAGAATCCACAGATTCCTGAACAGCTTCCCTCTGTGACTTCTTGCTCAAGTCATTAAACACAACATTCCCCTTACCTTTAGTGTAGGAGATCTCAAAATTTTAGTCCTGAAGAAACTCCACCCACCTTTGTTTTCGCATGTTGAAGTACCGCTGGGTAAAGATATTCCTCAAACTCTTATGATCTATGAAGACCACAAAGTGCTCCCTGGTGAGGTAATGTCGCCACAACTTCAACACGAACACTATTGATGCAAGCTCTAGGTCATGGGTCTCATAGTTATTATCATGAGGATGTAACTACCTATACTCATAAGAGATCACTCCCCCCTGATGCATCATCACACACCCCAAGACAAGTCCAGAAGCATAACAAAAACCCTCATACGACACCCCTTACTCTGGAAACCTGAGCACTGGAGCGCTGACCAACCTTTCCCTCAGATAGATGAAAGTTTCCTAACACTACTAACTCCACATGAAGTCCTGGTCCTTTCTAGTCAAAGAAGTCAAAGGAGCTACAACTTGAGATAATTCGGGTATGAACCTCTGATAATAGACTGCGAGACCCAGAAAACTATGACCCTCCATCACATTCTTGGGTGCTTCCCAAGAAACAAATGCTTCAACCTTGGACAGATCAACTGCTACTCCTTGGTAAGACACCATGTGTCCAAGGAAATGAACTTATCGTGTCATGAACCTACACTTGGACAATTTACCATGGAGCTGGTGATGTCGAAGGATCTCCAAGACCATCCCGAGGTGCTTAGTATGTTCCTCCTCTGATCTTGAGTAGATCAAAATTTCATCGATGAACACAATGACGAACTAGTCCAGAAACTCATGGAGAACAGATTTAATGAGCCCCATGAACATAGTAGGTGAATTTGTAACACCAAACGACATTAATATGAACTCAAAGTGCCCACACCTGCACCTAAAAGCAGTCTTCGAGATATCATTGTCCTTCACCCTTAACTGGTGATACCCAGACCACAGATCGATCTTAGAGAACCAACCTTCTCCCCTAAGTTGTTCAAAGAGATCATCTATCCTTGGGATAGGGTAACGGTTCTTGACAGTTACCTGATTCATTCTCCAGTAGTCTATGCATAGCCTGAGACCATTGTCTTCCTTCTTTTCGAATAATATTGGAACACCCCATGGCGACATGTTGGGTCGGACAAAACCCCTCTTCATCATCTCATCAATCTAAATCCTCAACTACCACAACTTAGAAGGTGCCATCTGATAAGGATCCATCAAAATCGGATAGGCACCAGGTGTTAAGTCTATCCCAAACTCAACATCACGTCGAGGGGGTAGAGTCACAACCTCCTTGGTAAAAAATTCCAGGAACTCTCTGAAAACTCCTGGAACATCCATCATCTCAGCATCCACTAATACTACTGAAATCTTGGACAACATAGAAAAAAGAGGATCCACACGCCGTCTCCCCACATGAAAACACCATTCACCAACAAAAGCCACATGCTAGCCATCCTCATCAGAGAAAATGACTCTTCTCTAGAAGCGGTAAATAACAGGATGCATAGAAAACATCTAGTTGATGACTAGGATGACATCGTATAGTTGCATTTGCAGCAAAAGGAGCTCCCCCCAAGACTGATGCGCCCCCAACATCAGTCTACATCCTCGACAAACATCAAACAGGCTGGTATGACCCCCAACCATCGTACTCAACACCAGGGGCATGGAGAGTCTCACTACGTCTAGGCCCAAGGCACGGGATAGACCTGGTTCAAAAATGGAGTGTGAAGCTCCTGAATCAAACAAGGCACAGGCAAGATTTCTAAAAAAGTTGATCATACCTCGATTGACCTCTGGCCCTGCTAAAACTGCTACCTCTGTGTCATGAAACTGCCCATGCCCAGCTCCTCTATCCCTCAGTTGTCGGCTACCTCCCCAACCACGCCCTAGTCGAGGTCCTTGAGGAGAAACCTGGGGTCGACCTCCTCCTGTAGCATCTACTCTCAGAGGAGTGGGAGCTCACTATCCCTGCTGCTACTGTTGAAAGGGCCTTTATGGAAACTACTACTACTGAGGTGGGCACTGAACCTGCCCACCCCCACTATACCGCACTTATTCTAGGCACTGATTCCAAAGGTTCCCATAGCTACCACGGATGAAGAACCTTGGTCCTAGTCCTGCAAGGAAAGGGTGAGGACCAGAAGATCGAAAATGGAACTACTGGGGCCTACTCCCCACTGGCTGAAACCTAGAAGGACCTAATGCTAGAGGCCTACTACTAACAGCCTTCCCCTTTGACAAGCCCAATTGTCTCCCCTATCACGGTGTACCTCCTAGCATGTGCATCCTCTCCACCACTTCATCCTTATTTTGGACCTCCAAGTACGTCGGTAGGGTGAAGGTAGTAACAACACACTGAAGAGAAGGTTATAGTGCCTCCTCTAAACATCTTGCCCGAGACTCCTCATCCAGAAAGAGGTCCAAAGAAAAACAAAGGAGATCCTTGAACTTGATCCCCAACTCCCTCACTAACATGCTCCCTTGTTGAAGGGGGAGTAGCTCCATCCTCTTTCCCATCTTCATCATGGAATAGAGGAATTCCACCAGGAATTCCCTCTCAAAGTCAGTCCATGAAACTTTAGGATCCCTCTTCTCCCCCAGATAGAGAGTCCACCAATGACGCATCACTCCCCGCATTTAGATTATAGCCAAAGGAACCCATTACTCTGTCGAAGCCCGAATCAAGCTGAAATCTATCACCAGCTCCTCGATCCAGCTCTCTGTCTCCATGTCTGAGATGCTTCCCTCGTATTTCCTAAGGTTTTGCCGCTGAAAGGCATGAAGAGTCCTCTACCACTAGTCATCCTCCTACTCTCGATCAGTCCTCTGATGATCAGCCAGATCAGCCTCTTAGTCCTCGATCTCCCTCACTACTCATGGTCATTGTTTGGGTACCATAGCGGCAAGGTAAACAAGGAATTCCTAAGCCTGAGTAGTGTAGAAGGTTTTCATTAATTTTTTCTTAAACTTGTTATTTATTTAAATTCCCAAAACACCTAGAACACACAAGAACACAAGTCATTATGATGCATGTACCTTTCCTAGGGTCTCTACCCTACAATCAGTGTAGCCTCACTTGATCGTTCGGTAGGTCCAAAGTCCTTGCATCGGATCACAGGGGGCCCTAAAATCTTATGTCATAGCGGAACTTCCCTGTCCTAATTCACACACCAATATTTCCTAACATTTTTTCCCTACCATCCCATACAATCATCACTGTGCCTAACCCCGAGCTCCATCCTATCTCTCAACCAACCTCTGATACCATTCTGTCACGACCCGCCTTTACCAAGACAAGGTAAAATACAGCACACTACTAGTACCTTCCTTCTTCAAGTTGAAGGAGAGATAATGACTCCTGAGACCCACCTTTAATAGGTCCCAAAGTGGAGACTAGCACCAAGGGTATATAATTACATGCAAAATGGAAGGCATTACCCTTTTTATTTAGTAGGATCGGGAGATAAGATAGTAAATCCCAAACAACACCAAAACTGGATGTGAAAGTAAATCCAAAACAACCCATTCCTATATGCATGTTCCAATAATAAGTGTTATAAGGTAAAAGAAAACTCCAAAGGGAAGTACCAAAATAAAAGAAAGGCAACAACGTCAACGGTCCTAGAGTCCGAGCTAATAGGGTCCCGCACAGTCCTAGAAGTCCTCCTAGAATCCTGAAAGCTATTTTATATATGTAGGGTGATTATACAGGTATACTCAGTATGGAAAACCAAAAGCTCTGATGCACAAGTGCGAATTCATTCTAATGCCCCATGAGAAAAGGAGGTAACCAAAGCACCTAGCAAGGAAACTGTCCACCCAAACCTCTCCGAGGTACACTCCCCAAATAACGCAAGTCATGTAAAGTAATAGTAATAATACATCGATGTTTGGGTACCTAGCACCAATTTCCCACTGGTTATTGGAGTCATCCTACACGTCAAACCTCCCCCTCCATTCTTACCACAATCCAACTACCATACCCCGCCCGCACACACCTGAGCTACCACAACCACACATCCTGCATACAAACACCTGGTCCACAACAACCACACATAAACAGGCCCACAGACACCTGGTCTAGAACAACTACCACCATGACCAAAGACACCAAGGCCCGAACAACTACTGCCACGCCCAAAGACACCTAGGACTCATCCCGAAGACACTTGGGAAACAACCAACCTGCACACACCTAGGCCAACCACCGTAGCATACCCTACCCAAAGAATCCTGGGATATAATGGACCTCAGGTCATCACAGCCTACCCGAATACTCTTGGGATACTCGGGAAAGGGAGTATAAAAGGAGCTAATAACCAGCCACTCATAAGACTGTTGGGAAAAACACCCTCCCCCATGAAATGGGGGTGTTTGACACGAAATACTCAACTTGGGTGGGTCACGAATAAGAAACATAAGAACTAAATTATAAATATAGTTAAACAAGCACTCATCCCAATCTAGGGGTTCCAAAACCATCTCATACACAAACACCCTCATTATTATTCATTCATAAATAGCACAACAGCCACAACCAAGTCACAACTCATTCTCGGAAAACAAATCCCCTTTGATCCCATTATTATTATCACATTAAAGTGATTACATTTAAAATAATTCTTCACTACTAGGAAACTAAAAGGCATAACAACAATCCAAGGAAGAAAAAATAGTCAAGCATCAATTTAAGCATTCACAACCGGTTCTCTTGTAAAGTTACAACAACAAAAGGGATCTGGGAGATCCCTCGATGTACTAGAACCAAACCAAGCCCCAACATATGGCCCCACACTACCTTAGGTCCAAAAACCAACATCTGCATAATAGGTGATCCCATCCCCATCCATGTCACCTCACAAGCATCAACTGTAAACATCACCAGAACAGAGCAAGGGAGTTTTCATATTTAAATATACCATTCATTTAGTTCTGTCTTTCCATTTGGTTAACCGAGGTGACCACACAAGGATTCTTATTCATTGGGAATCCAATTAATCAACTGATTTTACATGATTAACCATTTTCCATGTTACATCCATTCAATCATAGAAAAAATATCAAGAAAATAGAGGTTTATTAGTGCGCAAGAAAGGATCACTAACGGCCACAATTTTCAGTGGACATAATCCCATATAATTAAAAACATATAAGAAAAGGTAAAAGAGTACCACAACATCATCAAACACACCCCTTAATTCATTAAAACCATTTATTATCTTCATTAAAGTTTGGTTTCATCCATCCCCATAGGAACATTATCATACCCACCCTGCATGATTCACAGTAAAGAGAGATGAAGGAAAAACCCTACTTGGATTATCAATGATCGATGTTTTTCTCCTCATGCCAACAACTAAGGATGTGCGACTTTCAAGGGAGGAACTCAGGGGACTCTAGGAATGATTAGGGAAGGCTCCAGCACAAGCGCACCACTAGCCTCAGGAAGGGGGAATCTGAACGCACCAAGGAAAGGAAAAGAAACCAACCAAGAAGAATAAAGAATCAACGTGTGATAAAAGTAGAGATCCTGGAGTTATGGGATATGAATTTAGAATGGATTTAAAGGCGGATCATAGTTTTACCACGTGGTTGGACAGTTACACATGATTTAATTAATTATTATTTAATAATTTTCATTGGAGAGGTGGACATGACAACTTTGTGTTAAAGGATTTCATTTAAAGAGAGAAAAGGGGGTCTGTTGAGGGTCGTCCCACTCTTAGGGGATTTTTTTCGATATCATTATGGGCTTTAAAAACCTCCTTGAACCACTTTAAAAGGTTAAAAGACTTAAAAGTGGTGTTACGGGAAAAAAACATGGGAAAGAAAACTTGACAGGACCCTGTGGCACCGATCGGTGACTTTCCAATCAGTGTCACCAATGGGTGACACCACTGTGACATCCTTCCACTAATACACTGCCCTCCAGACTTACACCTAGGGTGTTCTAAACACCAGAATTTGAAAAGTAATGGACCTGGAGGGTCTAGGACATTACAGTGGTATTTATGGTTGTACTCTTATATGGATTCATCTTCCATTTATAGCATACATCAACTGATCCATTACTATCAAAAACTATCGATTCCAATCACCACCATTTCAGGCTAAAAATTTGGAAGGATATCATTTTTTTGGTGCCTTCCTACTTCATCTTCCATTTTTCTTCTGTGGAAAACCATTCTAAACAGACATATCTTACAAGAAATAACATGGTAATATTTAAATTATATATCATTTCAAATTAATTATAATGTAAAAATAATTTATCATTTTATATTATCATCATATTTACCCCTAAATTTATCTAAACCATCCTCTGGTACCAACTATAAGGACCCAGCCTTAAAAATTACATAATATAGAGTTTTATGTCAATAAATGATTATATTACATTTTAGGATATTTTTATGTTTAGAGTTTTAGATAATTATATCATAATTCATAAATAACAACACACAAGGATGAAAAGTGGATAATAATAAAATAGTATCCATTTATTTTATAATATAAAAAGTTCTTAATAAAACATGAATTCTTTTCATGAAATTTCTTCACAACATTCATATTGGCTTCTTATTTTATCTTAACCATCCTTAAACCCTATGAAAAAATATAAAACTTGGGACGAGGATAAAAAATCTTAGTAAGGTACATAAAAATAAATAAACCATTAGTCTATTAACACTTATAGAATATGAAATCATTTTAAAAAATACATACTTCTTACCCATAAAGTATCATACAATTACTTTGAGAAAACAATATATTTTCATAAAAAACATAAATAAAACATTTTTGTAAATTAGGGAATTACTTACTTAATATTTTAACCCTAACAGCTACCATATGATTTGTAAGCCACATGGATACTTTATAATGTAACTCTCACTACTATCTTATGATGTAACCCCCATGGCTACCTTATGGTGTAACCATCGTAGTTACACTTGGAGTAACCATTACGGTCAACCACCAAAATAAACATACCCAATGCATTGGAGGGAGATATGGGTCCCACCCATCATCATAAATAATTTCCAAGAGCCAGAACATAATTATAAAACATGAAAACTTGTATCATAAAAACGATTCCATGAGGAAAATCACTTAATTCAAAGGAATACCACACACGTACAATGGAAACATTTTCTTTGAAAAATAATCATGAAATGTTGTAAATAAGACTTAAAAACCATAATATGTCAGGAGATCAATAAAATACTCCCATGACATAAAAGTTTTAAAAAAACATTCTTTTGAATTTTGTAAAGAGACATTAAAGAGGATTTGAAAAGGAAAGTCTCCTACCTTAAGTATGACTTCCATAAAAAGTGTTCAAAACACATGTATAATGGTTCAAAAAGTGTTATTATTTTATTAAAAAACAATATTAATATTTATAATTCCTTATATTATCTTCTTATAAGATATTTTCACCCATTTATTAATAATATTTTTTTATTTTCATTGTTTTTGGTGCATTTATTTCATGGTTTCCATCGTTGGTTCATTATGGATTTTCTTGTCGAATGGAAGAAAAACTAAAGAAGTAGAAATAAATGGAATTAATATGTTTCTATAATTTTAAATAATACCATATATCATTTTTTCTAATATGGGGATGATTCATTTGATAAAACATTAATGAAAATGATTTAATTTATTTTAGAAGTTTTTACGACAATCACAAACTTATATCATTTTATTTAATACCATATTTATATATTGGTTTTCAAACATTATATAAATTATAATATGTATAATAAAATTTGTTTTAATGATAACAATTGTTTTATTACCATCATTAAAGTTGGTAAAGGAAAATTAAAACTCATCGTCCATGAAGGCGGTGAATTGACATGTCATGGATGATGTTTTCATTTTCAAAAATAAGAAGATGATAGGAGAGATTTGATAATGATTATTACATTGAAACAATAAAATTGTAGTATATGTAATATTCTAGAACTATCCTGTCACTTGGATGAGGTGAGGTGAGGAGATAATAAGAAAATAAATGAAATTTAAAAGAAAATAAAATAAAATGAAAGAGGATTTTACCTCGTGAATTCTTCGCCTTGAGAACCTTCATAAGGCACTTGTTTTTGGCATTTTGGTGAGACCAAAGGGTCTTGGACATGGGGAATAGTCTTGTGAAGGTAATTGGGTATAAATTAAATAGGATACTAGGATATTAATATGTGATTGTAAGAGGTGGTTATGGGTGGTATTTATAATGGAGGAGAGAAGTTCTTTTATTATTTTATTCATTAGTTTATTATTTTGGCTCAAGACTATGAATAGTGTTGATTTTGTGACTAAATATAGTAAATAGTACATGTGAGTTTGAACCAAAGGTGATTACATTATCCATACATCAACCATGACTCAATAATTCATGTATTAAGCTTATACCATAATTTATTGTATTTCACTATTTACAAAAATTCAACTATTTTAGAAAAATCTCCAAAATTCACCCTAACAATTTTTTGATGTGTATAATTCAAAAATAAACTTTTTTTTATGAAAATAATTTTATAAATATGAGAATTTTAATTTTTAATTAAAATTTTCATTTATTTGAAAAATATCAATTTTAAAATTATAATGGATTTTATGACACTTAAAAAATAATTAAGGTCTAATAGAATAATATTTTAATAATAAGGAAACAAAATATTTATTTATGAATCCATTTTAGGATGATAAATTTTATTTTAAGTCATTAAATTAAATATAAAATTGTAAATAAAAATTTATGTGTCACAAAAATACCAACACTTAATTTATCATTTTCAAAACATTTATTTACTTATTCCATGATATAAATATATCATGTTTTCACTTATAAGATATATAATTTTTATTTTTATTTTCATAGGTGTGGTTACTATTCTATTTGTACATTTTCCTTAATTTCTGTAAATACCACTTATTTCATTTTACATTTATAAGTAATTTAACTATTTAGTTCAAGAATGAAAAAAATATATTTTATAAGTACCTGGGTTATTACACTACCCCCCCCCCACTTTGAAAATTTAGACCTCTAAATTTATTAACTTATTAAAAAAAATTGGATACCTTTCCCTTAAATCATTTTTAGATTCCCATGTTGGTTCTTTAACCACATGGTTTCTCTACAAAACATTAACCTACTAAATTACCTTGTTCTGCAATACTTGATCACTGCGATCAAGAATATAAATAGGCTTTTCCTCATAAGAAATTTATTGTTATAGTTGAACTACTTATAGGATCAAAACCTGAGATAAATATGGAATATACTTTCTTAACATTGAAACATGAAAAACATTGTGTGTCTGGGATAAACTAGGAGGAAAAGCTACTTAGTATGAAACTATTAAAAAAATTATTAGATTTCATAAGTTCTAATAAACCTTGGAATTAGAATTAATTTCTTACCAAAACACATAACACTTTTCCATGGAGAGATTTTAAGGAAAACATATTCACCTACCTCAAAAGAAAGGTCTTTCCACTTGTTATCCACATAATGTTTATGCCTATTCTAAGTTGTCTTTATATATTGTTGGATCATCTTCCCCTTCTTAACCACTTCCTCTGCTAACTCTAGTTCCATAAAATTTCTTTCTCTCACTTCATCCTAAAATGTAGGTGTTCAACACCACTTTCCATATAATGCCTAAAAAGGTCCCATCTGTATACTCAAATGAAAAATGTTATTATAAGAAAACTCAACTAAAAAATATATTGATCCCAAATTCCCTAGTAATCCATTGAAGAAGCACGTAACATTTATTCCAATTTCTGAATTTTTCACTTGGTCATTCCATTATATTGTGGATGAAAAGTAATGCTGAAATTTAATTCAGTTCCCAATGAATTCTAAAGGTCTTTACAAAATATATAACTAAACATGGGATCACAATTATATATAATGGAGAGAGGAACTCCATGTAACCTGAAAATATATTTCAAGGTACAGTTGAGGAAGATGATCTAATTATATGTTATCTCAAATAAGAAGTATATGTGCGGATTTAGCCAGTCGATCAACAATTTCCCAAAATTGCATTTTTACCTTGAGAAGTATTTTGTAGTCCCACCACGAAGTACATTTTCACGAACCAACCTGGGTCGACCCTGGACTGGTCACCCGAACCGATCCACAGTAAGTCCCGAGAGGCATTCTCGATCCTCTTGGGATGGCAACAAGTGTCAGGGCATCAACAGAGAATAACAGGGGAATGATTTCACCCAATAAAAATGAACAAAGCAGCAGAAATAAAATAGAACAATGAAAAATAAATAAACGACATTAAAGAGAAAGAATAGACAACAACACATACTAACCTAACCATGACCAAACCTCCACGTGACCCTGAAAGTAACTCTCCAACACCCAAACAAAATGTCACCCAAGGTGATCCAAACCAGAGCTGGAACCTATAGGAGAAAATAAAAACAAGAAAACACTATATTCATGAGTATTAAAACTCTATAGGCATTCCCAACAAACTATTCCCAAAACACTGGCTTTAAATAAAGAATTTACTAATTCAAGTTTTGTACTAAATTATATAAAATATAGGTTTCCACACACACTTTCATTTCTAAAACAAGTAACAGTCCATTTCCCTTTTTAATTTAAAAACAAGTTTAATGTTTGAAGGGAAAAGGTGTGTTACATTTTAAACATTTTCGTGAACAATTTAAAAATCTAAAAATTTAGTTGTTAGTCAAGAGTAAAACCACAAACAACACTCAACACACAATAAGGGAAATGGGAAAGTAGCATATGGGGACCAGTAACCGAACCTGACCCCTCAATCATCCACCACATACAAATAAGCACTAAAGAAAACATGGGTTGAACCTAGGAGCTCATGAAAAATCCAAAATGTACTATACATGTGACTCATCCTGAAGGCATGCCAAACTCAATTAAATCATAATTCCCAAATGCTCATTGTTTTCCTACTTGTCCTAACCGAGGGGTCAAATCCCCTAGTAGAGAAAATTTTGTACTAAGGGACACTAGCCAATGCATAATCTAAACTAGTGCAATAATCGTTCTCATAAGATTAACTTACTATGCCACGTTCTCATGCTGAGTACTAAATGAATAGAGGGGTGAGTCAACAATGTAAAACAAGTAACCAATCACCATTCATGAACATCACGAACAACAACTCACAAAAAAAACGTACATATCAAGGTCACCCCTGATTTTCCTCCAAGAGAGTTTTCAAAATCATTTACTTTATTAAAGTTCCAAACGGGCCTTAACCAATCACTCAATGCCCACACATTTCTAGAAGAACCAACACTCCACTTTTAAAACCAAAAACACACTTGGAAACCCATTTAAGAAACTCAAATAACCATTTTAAATCTAAAACACATTTGAAAAAGAAAATGGAGCTTTTTATCAACACTTATTATACACATATAAAAGAACACATTTCCAGGAAATTCAAGCTCAAAGGAAAACTATGATCTTTTGAAATGAAAATTTATTCTAAAAATAATTATCAAATATTAATTACCATTTATTTAAAATTAATGAAATAAAAAAAATTAATAAATTCTAAATATAATGGAAAGTTCATTGGGGGACCTACCTCGACTCGCAGCTCGAACACGATGATGTGACATGCCTCGCACAGGTGCAAAATCATAGGCAAACTGATTAACTTAGTATCACGGGTTTTCCTCGCTGACACGCTACAACAACCGCACAACAACTAAAAACACATAACCACTGACTTAAAACAATCCAAACGAAAAATGCATCAAAAAACACCTCGACATGATTTCAAATCATAATTCCCACCATCTGTACTATTTAATAATCCACTTTAAAATTTATAAAACAAATCCAAAGAGAAACCCATGGCTTCACACACCCAAAAACCCTTCCAAAACCTCTTCTATGATCAACTACAGATCCTCAACATACCATAATAGAAAATTCATGACTTTTACATTCAAACAAACTAATTACACAACTTAATAAAAATACACCACATGTCAAAATCTATTTTGAAACCATACACACACCGCTTTAAAAGTCGTAATCCAAAAGTCCACTTGGGAACCCATTTAAGGAAAACTAAACACCATTTTGAATACACAATAGATTTATAAGGGCCAAAAGAGATTTTAAAACACTTAGTATGCATAACACAATTAGACAGATTGAAAAGTTTCAAACGACCCTTACACAATTTTCATCAAATCAACTGTTTTCACACAAAAGCACAATAGGACACTTTTAAACCAGAGTACTCCAGAAATCCATTCGATGAATTTCAATTACCAAATTCAACATCACATTTATACTTTTAAGACCAAAAAATTATTTATAAAATAATTATCAATCGTTTTCAAAACTAACCAGAAAATTCTTAAATAAGAAGGGTGTACCCTATTTAACAATATATGCCAAATGATCAAAGCAACTAAACAAAAACATCGCATATCACAAATAATGACAATGATAAATATACTAAATCACTAATTAACTACTAAGGGTAGTGAGAAAACAAGAATTCATTGAAATAATAAATTTAGAGGTTACACACAAAGGTACCATACCTCAACTCCAAGGTGGAATGAAAACGCATGCCCAAGATCGGTGCGCGATCTCATTCGCACCTCAATCGTATACTCTAGAAGCATAATTAAACCCTACACAATCAAGATTTATGTAATGTTCTAGAAATTCTATATATATTTTTTTAATTATATGGTATTATTACGAGACTACGAAAATTGACGGAACATGATTCTAAGGCTCAGAGTTCCCGGAATGATCCATCGAAAAATGTTAAGCTTTATATAGCACGCGTGAGTGTTTTTCCTAAAAAAGTGGAATAACTCTTAAATGGTTACCCAGATCAGAAATTTGATGGCACCATTGTGTTCAAGATGGCAGGTTTACCCTAGCCGCGACTTAAGTTTAGTCGGAGCAGACATCCCATGAGAAAACCTAAAAATGGCATAACCGTTAATAAAATAATTAAATAAAATTATTTTATTTTTCAAATGCATATAACTCACGAATGGAGACTTAGATAAAAAATCTGAGACCATCGCTGAACTCATGAGGGTATTATTTCCTTATGAAGATCCTAACATTGGCCGGCACAGGCCAATAGTGGAAGTTAGTTTTTGGCCGCAAATAAAATAATTAAGTAACAATTATTTTATTGTTAAATTATATAACTCCTAAACAGTAACTCTGATTGGAAATCTAAGAACTTGTTGAGCTCATGAGGGCGTGTTTCCATTAGGTAGAGCCTAACATCAACCAACGTGGGTCGAGGGTGACTATTAATAATTTTTGAACTTTTTTAAGGTACATTCAGTAAACGTGCGAGAAACGATTTCTATCTTTTGAACCGGTGCTTAGATTAAAAATATGAGGGCACTGCTGAATTCATAGCACCGGGATTTGATTAGTAAAAACTTAACTTCAACCACAGTAGGTCGGGTGAAAAAGTAATTTTTTGCGACTTTTAAAAAAATAATAAAATAATAAAAATCGTTATTTTATTATCCTACCTCATCTTGAGTAGTGGTGGTGGGACTGATAGGGTGTCAAGCCATTTAATGTCTTGACTCTTCAGTTTCATAACCACACCATTGGGAATTAAGAGGTTCATTAATTAAAAACACATTAATGAACCTACTTAATTCTGTCGATGTGTTACTCTCCCTCCCCCTCTATTTAAATGGATCTCGGTTTGGAGTTTTTGAAATGGATTTATCAAGTGAGAAACCACTAGAAAAGTATCGTGGCATCTTCCACTGACAAAGAACGAAAGCTTGGAAAGCAATGATCTGGGATCGATGAACGTTGGTGGCTTCATCAAGTGAGGATCTTCTCCCTCCACGACTGCAGCATCACCTCCATTTACAAGGTAGTGGTTCTTATTAAATTCAAGAAACTCTCATTTATTTTCCTCTTTCTTGAATTTGGGGGTGTTTATTGCAGGATATTTGAAAGGGGATTAATCAGAATCTATGTGATGTTTTTATTTGATACATGCTTGTTATGATGCTAACCCGAAAGGTGCGGGTCAAACGAACAGGCCCCAAACCCTCCACCGCTTGTTTAGTCATTGCGTTCTTTCCAGGAGAATTTTGAATTTGAAAGTAACGCAAATCAGAGGGCCATGCAATTATGGTGGCATCCCGGGAGGCCCGTAAGCGCAGACAGGAGTGGAAACGGAGCTTCGGAACATCGTCGGAGCCCCACAGAAGAAACGCTGGCACGGCGGGTGAAGGCAGCGGCCGATGCTTGCCGACTGCGGAAGGAGGTGGTGCCGCTCAGCACTGCGGCGAACTAGATAGATGGTCGGCCGTTTTGGCAGAGAGCGGTTCCCCATCACACACCGTGGGACGTAGCCGTGGCTTCGAAGCCGCAGTGAAGATGACTCGCACCCCATGGGTCTTTCTGCCAACCGAGGTAGAGCCACGTGGTGCTACCAGTTACATAAAAGCCAAACATCTTTTATGCCATTCAGGAAGGGGGAGCGACCCCCTCCGCACGGGTCACCCAACTGGCAGACCACGCCAGCCATTGGGTCGGGCCACCCGGTGGGTCGTGCTTAGCCGAAGCGGGTCGGTCCACGACCTAGTGTGCGGAACCTGCAACCCATCCCACTTAGTCCGGCTTAGCCGGTTTAGGATGGACTAGGTCGAGTCGACCCAAACCGGGTCGGGTCGGGTCGGGTGGGCCCAGCTGGGTCGGATCAGACCCAGACCCATTTCGGCCCATATATGCCTAAAAGGTCATATCTCGCAAACCAGACGTTATTTTGATGAACCGTTTGCAGAATTAGAATCCTTGGAATGAGGCGGTCCTTTTGAGATACTTCACCTGAGTTTTGGAGAAATTTGGAGTACATCCGAGTTGTATTGTACCTGAATCCAACTGGGACCGTGGCATTAAAATGCCTATAACTCTTAGTCTAGGCGTCTGATTGATGCATCGTCTATTGCGTTGGAACCCTTATGACATGAAAAATCAATGGATTAATTCTTCGTGACACTTTGTGCCAGTTGAAGAATTATAGATGGCTTGAGGATCATATCCTCCCAGAATCAAGCGTACTATGTACGGAAATCCATAGGTTGGTTGAGACCTGAAGAATGAATAGCAATTCTGTGTGGATCAGCACCTAGTGGTCCTGTATGGATCAGAACCTATCGATCTTGTGTGGATCATCACCTAGAAATCATGTGTGAATCATCACCTAGAGATCATGTGTGGATCAACACCTAGCGAACCTGTGTGGATCAGCACCTAGAAATCCTGTGCAGGTCAGCACCGATCCTATGTGGGTCAGATCTAAGGGTGCAATTTCGGCCCGGCCTGGACAGGGTCGGGCCGGGATGGCCCTGTCATGCAAAGAGTCAGGCTGCTGACCACAATTCGGGTTGCACCGAGCCAGCCCGAACAACCCCATGAGGCGGCCCGAGCCCGGCCTCAGGCCAACCCAAACCATCGGGTCGGGCCGGGTTTTTTCGGGTTTGGCCTGGCTTTTTCGAGTCGGGCCATGGTGGGATTTTATTATTTTCAAAATAATTGTCTCTTAATTTTTTTTTTATTTAAACATTTTTTCACATTTATTTAAAATGTTTCTTTACATTTATTTTTAAATGCATGTTTTTTGTAAAAACGTTTATTTTATTTTTTATTAACATTTTACGGTGGGTGGATATGTTTTTCTGTCTAAATAGATTTATATATTGTGAATATATATATATATATATATATATATATTATTTGCAAATTGTAAAAAAAATAATGAGGGGTGTGCAGCTGCTATGGGTGAGTTTAAAGGCTTATTATTTAAATGTTTTTCTAACATTTATTTAAAAAATTTTTTACATTTATTTTTTTAACTTATTTATAATTTTTTAAGCATTTGTTAATATTTTTTATTTAATTTTTTTTTATTTAAACCATTTTTAACATATGTTTAAAATGTTTTTTACATTTATTTGTAAATGATTAATTTAAAACATTTTTGAATTTTTTTAAATGCATGCTTTTTGCAAGTATTTTTTTTAAAAAAAATTAACTTTTTTTCATATTTTATTGTAAAAAGTATTTTTTAAGTGTTGGTTTTAAAAAAGTTAATTTAAATGTTTGTTTTAAAAACATTTTTAAACATTTTTATTTAAACCTTTATTTAAATCATTTTTTAACACTTGTTTAAAACATTTTTTTACATTTATTTGTTAGACGTTTAATTTAAAACGTTTTTTTGAACTCATATTTTTTACATGTATTTTTTTAAACATTTAACACGTTTTATGTTTACAGTGGGTGGATATGTTATTTTTTTCTAACTAGATTTATACATGTCTATGAATTTATATATATTATGTACAAATTAAAAAAAAATTAATGAGTTATTGGGGGGTGCGCAGCAGTGGGTGGTGGGTTTAAAGTGTTTTTATTTAAACGTTTTTTATCATTTATTTAAAACGTTTTTTAGATTTATTTTTTTAACTTATTTATGAAAAGTATTTTTAAGCGTTTGTTTAATTTAAAACATTTATTTAAATGTTTTTTAATTTTTTTGCAGGGCTGGCCCGACCCGGCCCTGTCTGGACTGAAATTACACCCTTAGCAGCTGCACAGCAGTGGGTGAGTTAATTTTTTTCTAAATAGATTTATATATGTAAATATAGTATATGTAATATATGCAAGTTTTATCATATTTAAAAAAATTATTGAGGTTGGGGGTGTGCGAATATCATTTGGTGAGTAGTTATTTTTTTGTTAATATATAATATGTTATATATATATATATATATATATATAATATGAGAAAATTGTAAAAAAATAATTAGGGGTTGGGGGTGCGTTGTAGTGGGCCGATTAATTTTTTTTCTAAATAAATTTATATATAATATATGCAAGTTTCAACATATTTAAAAAAAAATTAATGAGTTTGGGGGACATTCACAAACATCATTAGGTGAGTGTGTTATTTTTTTTTGATAATATAAAATAAGTTATTATATGATATTAAATCATTGACACACACACACATATATTATTAATGGATTTTTAAAAGCCACACTTAATTGATATATATTATTAATAGATTTATATATAATATTAATGGATTTATATATATATATATATTATCATATCAGTGATATATATATATATATATATATTATTAGTAGATTTGTTTTTATATATACATATATATAATATGCAAGTTTCATCATATTTAAAAAAAATAGTGAGGTTGGGGGTGTGCACGAACATCATTGGGTTAGTGTGTTATTTTTTTATTAATATATAATAAGTTATTATATATATAAATAATGTTAAATGATTTATATATAAATATATATATATATATAATATGAGAAAATTATAAAAATAATAATTAGGGGTTGGGGGGTGCATCGCAGTGGGTGAGTTAATTTTTTTTCTAAATATATTTATATATGTATAGTATATATAATATATGCATGTTGCAACATACTTAAAAAATAATGAAGTTGATGGACTTACACGAACATCATTAGGTGAGTGTGTTATTTTTTTATTAATATACAATAAGTTATTATATATATATAATAATAAATCATTGATATATATATATATTAATACCTTTGTTTATATATTTATATATATATTATTAAATCATACACACACACACACACACATATATATATATATAATTAATGGATTTTTAAAAGCCACACTTAATTGATATATATTATTAATAGATTTATATATAATATTAATGGCTTTGTTTATATATATATTATAATATCATTGATATATATATATATATTATTAGTAGATTTGTTTTTATATATTCATATATATAATATGCAAGTTTCATCATATTTAAAAAAATAGTGAGGTTGGGGGTGTGCGCGAACATCATTGGGTGAGTGTGTTATTTTTTTTATTAATATATAATAAGTTATTATATATATATAATGTTCAATGATTGATATATAAATATATATATATATACACATCTAATATGAGAAAATTATAAAAATAATAATTAGGGGTTGGGGGTTGGGGGTGCCTCACAGTGGGTGAGTTAATATTTTTTTCTAAATAGATTTATATATGTATAGTATATATAATATACGCATGTTGCAACATACTTAAAAATAATAATGAAGTTGAGGGACTTGCACGAATATCATTAGGTGCGTGTGTTATTTTTTTATTAATATACAACAAGTTATTATATATATATAATACTAAATCATTGATATATATATATATTAATAGCTTTGTTTATATATATATATTATATTAAATCATATACATACATACATACATATATATATATATATATATATATATTATTAATGGATTTTTAAAAACCACACTTAATTGATAGATATTATTAATGGCTTTGTTTATATATATACACTATTATATATATAATTATATATCGTTGTATATATATATATTTATACACACATTATAATTATATATAATAATAATTATATTTATATATATAATATTATTTTTTGTTAATATATAATGATATATGCACATATATATAGAAATATATTTATATACACAAATATAGATAAATATATATGTATACAGATACATGTATATTTATATATAGGTATATATATGTATGTATATATGTATATATATATATAAATATAGAGATATATATATATATAGGCTGGTGATTAGTTTACAGGTGCAGCGCTTGGACCAGTTGGTCAAGGCGCAGCCTTGGGAGCGGGTGGTAGGGGGATCGAATCCCCCTACTCGCAGTTTCCTTGTTAATATTTTTACACCAGGCGGGCTTCGCACGGGCTGGGCTTCGCGTGAGCCAGCGGGCCGGGATTTTTGCCGGTCGGTTTGGCCTGGCCCGTGGACCTTCTTGGAAAGGCCCAGGCCCGACCCGTTGAACCTACGACCTGAGCCCGGCCTGGCCCGATGCGGGCTTTGCCGGGCCGGGCTGCTTGGGATTTCGGGCCGGGCCTGTCGGGCTTTTGGACCACCGGGCCAAAATTACACCCTTAGTCAGATCCTATGTGGGTCAGTGCTCAACGATCCTGTGTGGGTCAGCATATACTGATCATGTGTGGGTCAGTAGGGGTTAGTACCTATCGATCCTGTGGGGGTCAGATCCTGTGTGGGTCAGCAGGGGTTAGTACCTATCGATCCTGGGCGGGTCGGATCCTGTGTGGGTCAGCGGGGGTTAGTACCTATCGATCCTGGGCCGGTCGAATCCTGTGTGGGTCAGCGGGGGTTAGTACCTATTGATCCTGTGTGGGTCAATAGCAGTGCCTCTTAACATAATAAGATGATCTAGTCTTACAAATAATCATATGTACTTCTGTACTTAAGTTATACCTGGTTTGAGTTGAGTTTTTTTCTTTGTTCTTTGTGATTGAGATTATGCTTGTGGTTTTCCTTTGTGTAATTCTGAGGGACCTTTAGGGGTCTCGGGGTCCCTTCTGGGTATTGTTATACTCACCCATGCACAGGCTTCACCCACACATTGTTGTGTCTTCTGCAGATGATGAGCAGCTCAGCTGAGACTATAGAAGCCAGGACCAAGTGGTACACGGAGGTGACTGGTTGACGTGGAGAGCTATGGAGATGAGTTTTACCTACCCTTGAGGTAGGATCCTTGGTGGACGATCTTATGTGCTATTTTCTGTTTTTAGTTGTAGTTGTATCTTTTCAGTTGGGCTTGTATTCTGACCCCTTTACTTTCAATACACACTTTTTCTATTGTAGTTTTACTTCATGGTTACATCTTATTGTGTTCTTGGACTATGTGTTTTTACAGTTTTGAAGGCAATGCCTTCCGATTTTAGGAATATTCCTTTCCAGTGCTAGTCTCCAACCTCTGGCCTATGGAAGGTGGTCTTGGGGTAGTCACGACGTGGGCCCCAGGGGACGGGTTGTGACAAAGTGGTATCAGAGGAGTTGGTTCTACCAAAGTATTAGGACTTTGGTATTTCTAATGGAGAAACAGTGTTAATTGTTTTGAGTGTGTTTTTTAGTTCAGGGAGTCCAGTGTTGGTGCGGTGGCGGACGTATCCATACACCAGGACCCTGAATTATGATTTCTGACTCAGTGCACCGAAACACTGACTGCGTGTGTTTTGGAAATGTTTTACTTTTTATCTCTTTTGAGTCAGCTTTCCAGGTATAACTTTTTTACTGTGGTTCATCTTGATTCTCTTTCAAGATGCCTTGATGTAGATAGCCATCCAGGATTCCAATGCATGACCATGAGGATGGTCCATAGTGTGATGAGGATTTAGTGCAAAGACCATCGCCTGAGATGGTACCTTCGGGCGGTGTCCCAGCGATAACATTTTCCATTGGTCAGTAGTTACTACTAATGCTACCGGTAGAGGACACATATAGGCTTAGTTCCTTACACGATTTTCAATGAAAGATACCCCTCAAGTTCCAAGGTGAGCTTGAATCACAGGCAGCTAAGGACTAGCTTGAGGTGGTGACCGAGTTTCCATCTAGATATGGCACCATTAGATAATATGGTGGTCTTGGCAGTGAGCATTCTATATGGCTCAGCAGGGAGATGGAAGGGTTTAGATTACCCTTATCTAACGATGAGGTGACTTTTCTGTGGACAAATATTGACAAACTTCCTTAGAGAAGGGGTCTTTTGCTATAAAAAAGCTAAGGGGTATGTGTTCCCAAGAGCATATATAGCTTCGACAGGACAACATGTCGGAGCTAAGTATTTGTCGAGGCGTACCGACCATTCTAGGTACTTGATGAATAAAATACGAACAGTGCTTCAGGGCTCGGACATCCGAGAAAGATGTGTTTAGGGACATATGAGTAGGCACTATTCTTCTTTGTATTTCTACTTATGTTAGGGTCCTAGAGAAAACCTTTGTGGTTGAATTTTCTTTGACTGGGTAGATACAACTATTGAATGTTAGCAGTGGGAAAGTAGGAAACTGATGCCAGTCTTAGAGACTTGGATGTGTAAAATGTTTTAGGAAGAGGAAGTGATAGGGGCAGATGAATCTGTAGGGTAGTAGACGTGGAAGAGGAGCTAGGAGAGCGGTAGGAGGTGGTATACATTTCGACATGTTTCAACCACCACCCCAATGTGTTCCCCACTAGGCTTAGGGAGCTGGAGGACAGGGGAAGGGAGTTGCTGCATGTGGTCAAGGAGTATGACCCAAGGGCTCCATGAATGATTAAAAGTACGGTTTGTGTCTACTACTAGCTTCAATATTAATAGACATAGGTACTAATCATTCCTTCTTGTCACAAATCTTGTTCAATACCTAGAGTTTCCGATTAAACCGTTGACTTGACCATTACGCCTAGAGATACCTATGGGAGGAGACTCAATAATCACACTTACTCCGATGGTGTGATATAATCCTTGAGGCGAGAGTTTCGGTTTGAACCTCTTGGTGGCAGCGTCGAGGCCTTACGACGTTATTTTGGGTATGGATCGATCATCCACAGTTCATGCTCAGATTGACTATTTTAATAAAAAAAAGTTATGGTATATCCACAACATTGGAATGGGGTTTTCCTTGGTCAACAAAAAATTAAACCCATGCATCACGGGTTAAACTCATGCATAGGAGGGTGCAACCAATCACTCTTGAGTTGTCCAACCTTACCCTTGTGGTAGAAGGTGTTTTAAGTTTTCAATTCCCAATTGTAGTGGCAGAGTGTGGGAACATTCTTTCAAAATATGTTTCCAGGATTACCTCCACACAGGGAGAGGGAATTCTACATTGACTTGTACCCAATTACGGTTCCATTATCTACAACTGCATATCGAATGGATTCTGCATATCTCTGGGAGCTGAGAGTATAGTTGGGAGAATGGTTTACTAACTACTCTGATCACAAGAGTCTTAGATATCTCTTCTTTCAGAAGGACCTGAACCTGAGACAGCGATGATGGCTAGAGTTCATCTAGGACTAGGACTTTGAGATAGTCTACACTTTTGGGAAGGGGAATGTATTATAAGATGCACTCAGCAGAAGGTCTGGGTTATAGTTGTTGAGTGAGGCGATAGAGAAGCTAGTCGCGTTGTAGTTATCCTATGTGGATAATGATGGATTATCTTGTCTCTATTCTATGACTATCACTCCCCCAATCATTCAGTGAGTTAGGAATACACAGTTTGGGGACATTGACTGCGAGGCCCGATGTGATCAGATGTCCGCAGGGCAGTCTCCTGAAGATATTTTATGAAGGTGGGGAGCATGTCATCCTCTTCAGAGGATGCACCATGGTATCAATGACATTAAGAGAGGAGGTGTTGAGGGAGTTACACACATCTCGTTTGGCAGTACATCCTGGAGTGGAGAATATTTACCAGGACCTCTAGCGTTAGTACTGGTGGCCAGGGTTAAAGAAAGTCAAGGCAGGTTTCATATCATGATGCCTCACTTGTCATCAAGTGAAGGACGAGCATCAAGTACCAGCAGGCTTAGCTCAGCCACGCATGGTTCTATATTGGTAGTGTAATGGTGTCTCCATTGACTTCATGATGGGGCTACCACATGCATCCAGGGGCCATGACTCTATTTGGGTGATCATTGACCGAATCACCAAGTTGGTCCACTTCCTACCCATTCAAGAGCAGGGATCAATAGAGGGATTGGGATATCTTTATGTATAAAAGATTGTATGGATTCATATGGTGCCATAAATGATCTTCTCGGATCCCGATGCTCATTTTACATCCTTCTTATGGGAGGTATTGCATGAGTCGTCTGGGACCCAACTACGCTTGAGAACCGCCTTTCACCCTCAGAAATATGGTTAGATGGAGCGGACCATACAGACACTCGAGGACATGCTTCGTACTTGTGTCCTAGATTTTTTGTCATAGTTGGGAGGACCACCAGCCACTGGTGGAGTTCACATAAAAAATATTTATCACTCCACCATCATCATCGCTCCATTTGAGGCCCTATATGAGCGACATTGCAGATTACCTCTATGTTGGACAGACCCAGGGGAGTCAGCACTTATGGGTCCATAGTTAGTACGGGCTACCACTGGGAAGGTGCAGATCATCTAGGAGTGGATGAAAATTATACAGAGTTGACAGGAGTATTATTTCAATATAATATAGAGACCCATGGAGTTTGATTAGGGATACCATGTCTTCCTACGGGTCTCACCCCTGTGAGGATTACAGAGGTTTGGCTGGGACGACAAACTATATCTGTGGTTCATTGGACCTTTTAAGATTCTCATCAGAGTGGGAGAGGTGGCGTACCATCTATCTCTTCCCCCACAGATGCACCAGGTGCATAATGTTTTCCATGTGTCGTAGCCGAGCAGGTACGGGCATGATACATCGCACGTTATTGACTAGGGCATGCTAGACATTGATGATGGGGTGACTTTTATGGATTTCCTGATGAAGATAGAGGATCGATAGGAGTGATTTCTTTGTGGATGGTCAATCCCTATAATGCGAGTTCAGTGGAAGCACAAGAACCTCCAAGAGAGAACATGGGAGCGGGAGGCTCAGATTCATACTCAGTACCCTCATTTTTTTGTTTTGCCTTTATTTTGGATTTTGAGGACGTAAATCCCTAAGGTGGAGAGAATTTAATGTTCCAGAAATTCCGTATAATTTTTTTAATTACATGGGATTATTACGAGACTGCAAAATTGACGACACATGATTCTGAGGCCCACAGTGCCCAGAATGATACGTCGAAAAATGTTAAGCTTTAAATAGCTCGCATGAGGGGTTTTCCTGAAAAAGTAAAATAACTCATAAACAATTACTCAGATCAAAAATCTGATGGAACTGTTGCATTTGGGATGGAGGTTTTACCCTGGGAACGACTTAAGTTTCATCGGTGCAGGACACTAGTGAGAAAACCTGAAAATGGAATAACCGTAAATAAAATAATTAAATTATTTTATTTTATTTTTAAAATACTTATAACTCACAAATAGATACTCGGATTAAAAATCCAAGGCCACCGTAGAACTCATGAAGGTATTATTTCCTTAGTCAGATCCTAACATTGGTCGGCATGGGCCAGCAATGGAAGTTAGTTTTTGACCGTAAATAAAATAATTAAGTAACAATTATTTTATTGTTAAATTCTATAACTCCTAAACGGTAACTCATATTGGAAATCTGAGAGTACCATTGAACTCGTGAGGGCATGTTTCCCTTAATCAGATCCTAACATCGACCGACATGGTTCGAGGGTGACTGTTAATAATTTTTGAACTTTTTTTAAGGTACATTCAGTAAACGTGCGAGTGGATATTTCTATCATTTAAACCAGTGGTTGGATTAAAAATTAGAGGGCATCGTTAAATTCACAGCATCAGGATTCGCTTAGGTGAATCTTAACTTCAACCATAGTAGGTCTGGTGAAAAAGTTAGTTTTTACGACTTTTAAAGAAATAATACAATAATAAAATTATTATTTTATTATCCTAACTCCTATTGAGTGACGGTAGTAGGACCGATGGGTTTTCAATCCATTTAATGGCTTGAATATTCAGTTGTGTAACCACATCATTGGGAATTAAGAGGTTCGTTAATTAAAAACTCATTAATGAACCTCATTAATTCTTTCCATGTGTTACTCACCCTCCCCCACTATTTAAATGGAGCTCGGGTTGGGGTTTTGGACACGGCTTCATCAAGTGAGGAACCTCTATCAAAGTACTGCGGCATCTTCCACTGATGAAGAACGAAATCTTGGATGAAAACAATCCAAGATTGACGAACACCGGGGAATTCATCAAGAAAGGACTCTTCTCCCTCCACGACTGTGATGTCACCTCTATTTACAAGGTAGGGGTTGTTATTAAATTCAACAAACTCTCATTTATTTTCCTCATTCTTGAATTTTGGGGTGTTTGTTGCGGAAGATTTTAATGGAGATTAATCAATATATGTGTGATTTTTTTATTTGATACCCACTTTTTATGATGCTAATGCGGAGGGCGGGGGCCAAGCGAACAAGGCTCAGACCCTCCGCCACTTGTTTAATCATCCCTCTCTACGCGGGTGAATTATAAATTTGACAACAACGCAAATCAGAGGGTCACGCAGCAATGAAGGCATCTCGGGAGGCCCGTAGGCACAGACGAGAGTGGAAATGGAGCTCCAAAACGTCGTCGGAGCCCCGCGGAAAAAGCATCAGCACCAGTGGGTGAAGGTGGTGCCACGGTAGACCAGAAGGGAGGTTGGGCCTCGGTCGGCCGTGTTGGCGGAGAGTGGCATGTCGTGGGAGGTGGTCATGGCTTCGATGTTGTGACGAAGGGGACCCTCCCCACACAGGTCCTATTGCTGGCCGAGGAGGCTCCATGTGGTGCCTCCGGTTACATAAAAGTCGAACAACTTTTATGTTATTTGGGAAGGGGGAAGTGACCCCCTCCGCGCGGGTCACCCCAGCTGGCGGACCATGCCAGCCATCGATTTGGGCCACCTGGCGGGGCGCGCCCAGCCAAAGCGGGCCGGTCTGTGGCCCAGCAGGTCAGTCCGCGGCCTATCTAACCGAAACCATAGCCCATCCCACTCGGTCAAGACCAAGTCAGACCCAGACCAGGTCGGGTTGGCCCGAACCGGATCTGGGAGGGTCGGGTTGGTCCGACCGGGTCGGACCGGACCCAGACCCACTTCGGCCTAGATACGCCTAAAAGACCATATGTCGCAAACCAGATGTCCATTTGACGAACCGTCTATGGAGAAGGAATCCTTGGAATGATATGATCCTTTTGATATAATTCACCTATATTTTGGAAAAAGTTGTATTATGGCCGAGTTGCATCGTACCTGAATCCAACTGGGCCCTCGACACAAAAAATTCCTATAACTCTCAAACCGAGCATCCGATTGATGCACCATCTATTGCGTTGGAACCCTTATGACATGAAATATCATTGGGTTACTTCTTATTGAGACTTTGTGCTAGTTGAAGGAAGAAAAATGGATTAAGGAATGGATCCTCCCAGAATCAAGAATACTATGTACGTGAATCTAGTGGCTGACTGAGACGTGAAGAATGAATAGCAATCCTGTGTGGATCAGCACCTAGATATCCTGTATGGATCATCCCCTAGTGATCATGTGTTGATCATCACCTAGTGATCATATTTAGATCAGCACCTAGCGATCATGTGTGGGTCTACACCAATCCTATGTGGGTCAGATCCCATGTGGGTCAGCGCTCAGTGATCATATGTGGGTCAGCGCATACCGATCCTGTGTGGGTCAGATCCTGTGTGGGTCAGCAGGGGTTAGTACATATCGATCCTGTGTGGGTCAGATCCTATGTGGGTCTGCGGGGGTTAGTATCAATCGATCTTGGGCAGGTCAGATCCTGTGTGGGTCAGTGGGGGTTAGTACCTATCGATCTTTTTTGGGTCAGCAGCAATGCCTTTGAACAGAATAAGATGATCTAGCCTTAAAACTAATCATATATACTCCTATACTTAAGTTATACCTAGTTTGATTTGAGTCTTTTGCTTTGTGTTTTGTGATTGAGATTTTTCTTTTGGTTTTCCTTTGGGGAATTCTGAGAGACCGTTGGGGGTTTCTGGGTCCCTACTGGGTATTGTTATACTCACCCCTATACAAGCTTCACCTGTACCTTGTTGTCTCTTTTGCAGACGAGGAGCAGCTCGGTTGAGACTATAGAATCCAGGACCAAGCATTACATTGAGTTGACTGGTTGACGTAGAGAGCTATGGAGATGAGTTGTACATACCCTTCAGGTAGGATCCTTGGTGGACGATCTCAGAATCTATTTTTTGTTTTCAGTTGTAGTTGTATCTTTTCAGCTGGGCTTGTATTCCATCCCCTTTACTTTTAGTACAAACTTTTACTACAGTAGTTTTACTTTGTGGTTACATCTTGTTGTGTTCTTGGATTGTGTGTTTGTATAGGTTTAAAGGCAATGCCTTCCTGTTTTAGGGATATTCCTTTCTAGTTCTAGTTGATAACTCCTAGCCTATGGAAGGTGGGATTGGGGTAGTCACGACACAGACCCTGGGGGACAGGTCATGACAATTGAACCCAAATTAAAGGACAAAATTCAATAAAACAAACCCCATCACATAGGGTTTTAGCAAAAACAAACCCCCTCAAAGAAACTCAATCCCAAAAACCCTTACCGAAAGAGAAATATCATCAATGGAGGGAGAGGTAGTTGGTGAGGGGGAAAACTCTAGAGATGGGATTCACTAGGGTCTGCCAGTCAGGTTGGCCGAAGAGAAAAAAATAGCCAGACATGGGAGGTCACACCCGCTGGTCACTGGAGAAGGCCTCGCAACAAGGGGGGGTGACACCAGTGAGGGGGTCGTGCCGGTGATAGACGCCAGAGAGGAGGGGTCGCTCCTGAGATAGCTGGAGAGGAGGGGTTGCGCTGGAGATATCCAAAGAGGAGGGGTTGTACTGGCTAGTGGAATAAGGGAGCGATGTCATGTGGTGCGTCGGGAGGGAAGGGGTCTCTGAACAGGGAGGCTGAGGGGGTGGTGCCGGTGAGCAGACTAGAGAAGGAGGTTGAGGGGATTCTCCATGAGGTATTTCTGATGGGGAGGCGTGCATAGTGATCAAGTCGTAAGGGGAGGGGGTGTGCTCAAAACAACAAGGGGGAGAGAAACCCTAAAGCCACTAGGAAGGAAAAAATTAAAATAGAAATAACACTAAAATAAAACCAATAATAATATTAAACTAAAATTAGAATAATAATGGTAATAATAATAATAATAAAACTCAATTGATGGTAATAAAATAAAATAAAAAGTTATAAAAATTATGATAATAATGATAATAATAATAATAATAGCATCCTAAAATAATAAAAAAAATATTATTATCATTAAAACAATCCATTATTTTTTATTACACTTTATTTTTTTTTTGTTTCTTTATTAATTCATTTTATTTAATTAATTGAGCATCAGAAGGGAATGCGGTGAACTGGGCGAGGTCGCGCAGTGACCCAGGAGAGGTCGCGCAGCGTCGATCGTGGTGTGCTGGATGCAGTCAAGGCCAAAACATGCATTTTTAAATAAGTACACAAAAATTTTAAGTCAGGCTTCAACCCAGACTCTCTGATACCAAGAAAATTAAAAAAATAAATAATTCAAAGATGGTGGGTGTGACAATTCTCCCCACTATAAAACTTTCCACCCTGGAAAGCCACAACAACATTGAACCCCAAAGCAGCAAACGACACCCCCTTGAGGTTCAAAGAGGATCACTACAAAAAGAAATCTAAAAGAGGAAAACACACCGTGCTTAGAGAAATTGACATGAATGAAAACCTCAAGAAACCCATAAAAAGAATTTATGCTAAGTTTCACCCACCCCAAAGATCTAAAACACCTCTAGTTGATTGATTAAGGAAAGGAACTCTCGCACCCATAGAAAACCAACTTTAGAAGCCAAAACATCTCAAGAACCATTGAACAAAAAACATGTCGTTTGACTAGAATGAACAAGCAAGACCAACCACATCCAAAGAACACCCTTTTCACCTACCACCAGTTCATCTCTAGAAACAGAACCAAAAGGCCAACATGGGGAAGCTCGAAGGGGATCCCCACCATTAGAAACTTACCAAAAACCGTGATGATACTGGAAAACTGACATGAGGAGGCCTTGGCGGACTCCCCATCATTATGAAAAAGTCCAACACTGACTCATTCCATAGACATTTGAGCGAGACCCACCATGGATCTCCCCACCATTAGAACTGAAAAAAGATACAAGAACTTCAAAACATTCCATGACAGTTACCAAAAACCCCACCATAAAGGGTGGGGAGGGAAGGGCCCAACTATCGGGGCTTCAAAACCGCAGCTGAAGATAAACTAGCATCTCCACATCCCTAGATGATCACTAATTAAAATTGAGACCGATTTACCAAACAAACCACGTAAGGACCACTAAAAGCAATTAAATCTGGTGGGATGCAACCCCCAAGACTTTAATGTAATGAGGTGTCTATGCCTCCTCATAGTCATGGAAAACCTTACACACCCAAACGGGTAATTCGGAACAGAACAACCATAAAAAACAATTTAAACCACATTCACCTTCAATACCAATGACATAAATAAGGTCAGGGTCCCATATACACTTGGGGTTCCTGACCATGTGCTAACTTCACTCTAAGGCCTATGGCTGGAGCCCTGATGTTTGAAGCATCTCCTACTTTGCAGTCAGGTATTGAATACTCCTAAACGGAGCTTCTCCTTTTGGTGCCACAAGAAACCACACTACAACCGAGACAACACCAACAAACAAAACACATCAAAACTTCCAAATACTCCCACACGAAACAGTTACCAACACAAGAGCTAATATTGTACATGTGTATCACCCCTTGTCATACTGAATGAGAACACAACACCGCAAATCATCACCGAACATGGCCATTATTTTTGCAAGAAACATTACATGTAGAGAGACTTTAAACTGAGTCTTAAACAATGTGTGATTCCTGCAATCGGCTGTAGCAACCCCATGTGACTGGGTCTTCCACACTAGTGGCCTAACACAAACCCTTTTTCTTAAATGAAACCAATGAAGAACCAAAATTCGTTTAGTATACCAGCCTGCACTGACAACTCCTGGCTGCTTCCACCTTTCCCCACTGGAATCTCCTTCACCATTTCCAAACAAGACTTTCAACTCAACGAGGTCAAACTTCACCCTTGAATATCAAATGACTAAAGGAAACCAATTTTTCCTTCAACCCCTCTCTCATATCCCTCCCAATGTGGGAGGATCTTCTTTATTGTAAAAAGGAGAGGTGGGTTCAATTCTAGAATTCAAGAAGAGATTCCTTCGATCAACTAGAGGGACGACCAGTGGATAATTTCTCGTGGTTGCACTTCAATCACTTGTTAACACTTTATGGGGGTGTACACCAGTCCAGAAAGAAAAACATGGGCCCAATAAAACTGGCCCAATGGCCAAAACATACCGCAAGTGAACAATAAACGTGTAGGTGAAACCATTGCAAGGGCTTCCCAAATCAATTTTCAAAATAAACTATTAATCGCGTGCATTCACACAAACTGACCAATAAGAATTCAAACTCAATATAAAAAAAAAGACAAAAAGGATTATTATCTCTAAATTCCACACATAAAATATTTCCAAGATACAAGGAAATGCCACACAATCACCGGTTATTAAAACAACAAATTTTCCTTTAACAAAAATTTCTGAAAATAAATGAAGCTAGTGGGTTGAACAAACACCAGTTGTGTTCAATGGGCCTCACACGTGTATGTTCCCATGCCACACTGAGCACTCACCTCATTTCCATCTAGACACTCATCCGCTTGGACCATTGACCATTTCTCTATCCATATATACCCATGCATGTGGTTTCCCATCAGAACACAAAGGATCAAAACTAGACCTTTCCATTTTTCAAAACCAAAACATTCAACCCGCACTTTACAAACCTTAAAAATAATTTTCTTTTTTTAAAGTGCTTCATTTAAAAAAAATCACAAGACTAAATCACTTTTACTTAAAAATCAGATTTCCATGAATCCAAAACAAAGAGATGAAGAACGATTGAAGAGAAAACTAGTGTTAGTGAGTGACTGGGACATATGGTTGGTGACCATATTCCAATCACACCACCGCCATGAAGATTATTCTAAGATAGCATCCCCGGCTCCACATGGATTTCCAGACCCTATGATCTCACTGAGACCACAGAACCTACTCCCTTTTAATTTCCCCTAAACAAGATTAATCACAAGGACCAAAGACTCTGAAAACCCCCAACTTACAATGTTAACTCGAGTCTCGCCATGAGGTGTGCTGGCCAGACACCTTGATCGTAGCTAGAATGTCGAGTTCTGACACCCTTAACTTTGGTCTACCCCGACTCTATCTGAATATAACACAAACCAATAGAGAAAACCTGGAATATGATACCATTTTGTCACAAACCAACCTGGGTCGACCCTGAACCGGTCACCCAAGCCGATCTGCGGCAAGGCCTGAGAGGTGTTTCTGATCCTTCCGGGCTGGCAACAAGTGCCAGGGCATCAATAGAGAACAATAGGGGAATGATTTCTCCTAATAAAAATTAACTAAGTAGCAAAAATTAAATAGAACAATGAAAAATAAATAAACAACATGAAAGATAAAGAATGACCAACAACATATACTAACCTGACTATGACCAAACCTCCACTGGACCCTGAGATTCATTCTCCAACACCCAAACCAAAAGTCACCAAATGCGATCCAAACTAGACCTGGAACCTCTAGGAGAAACTAAAAACAAGAAAACACTATAAGCATGAGTATTAAAACTCAATAGGCATTCCCAAAAAACTATTCCCAAAACACTACCTTTAAATAAAAAATTTATTAATTCCAGGTTTGAACTAAATTATATAAAATAATGGTTTCCACACACACTTTCATTTAAAAAACAAGTAATAGTCCATTGCCCTTTTTAATTTAAAAACAATTTTAATGTCTGAAGGGAAAAGGTGAATTACATTTTAAAACATTTTCTTGAACAATTTAAAATCTAAAAAATTAGTTTTTAGTTAAGAGGAAAGCCACACACAAAACACAATAATGGAAATGCGAAAGTAGAAAACGGGGACCAACAACTAAACTAGGCCCTTAAATCATCTGCCACATATAAATAAGCACTAAAGAATACATGGGTCGAACCTAGGATCTCATGAAAAATCCAAAACATACTATACATGTGACTCATCTTGAAGACATGACCTACTAAATGATGTCATAATGCCCAAATGTTTGGTGTTTCCCTACCTGTCCTAACAGAGGGGCTCAATCCCCTAGTAGAGCAAAGTTCGTACTAAGGGCCACTAGCCAGTGCGTAATCTAAACTAGTGCAATAATCATTCTCATAAAATTCAATTACTATTCTAGGTTCCCATGTTGAGTACTAAATGAACATATGGGTGAGTCAAAAATGTCAAACAAGAAACCAACAACCATGCACGAACATCATGCACAACAACTCACACAAACAACATACATAGAAAGGTAACCCCTAAGTCACCTCAAAGAGAGTTTTCAAAATCATTTACTTTATTAAAGTGCCAAATGGGCCTTAACCAATCACTAAACACCCACCCATTTCCAGAAGAACCAACATGCCACTTTTAAAACCAAAAACTCACTTGGAAACCCATTTAAGAAACTCAAATCACCATTTTAAATATAAAACACATTTTCAAAATCCAATAGGGCATTTTATCAACACTTATTATGCACATATAAAAGAACACATTTTTAGGAAATTCAAGCTCAAGAGAAAACTACTATCTTTGACAATGAACATTTATTCTAAAACTAATTATCTATTATTATTTACCATTAATTTAAAATTAATGAAATAACAAGAAATTAATAAATTCTAAATATAATGGAAAGTGCAGTGGGGGACATACCTCGACCCGTAGTTCAAACATGATGACGCGACATGCCTCGCACAGGCGCACAAGCATGCGCAAGCCGATGATTGCAGTATCACGGGTTTTCCTCGCCGACATGCTGAAACAACTGCACAATAACTAAAAACACATAACCACTGACTTAAAATAATCCAAACAAAAAAATGTTGAAAAAACCACATCGACATGCTTTCAAAACAAAATTCACACCATATCTACTATTTAATAATCCACTTTAAAATTTATAAAATAAATACAAAGAGAAACCCACGGCTTTAAACACCCAAAACCCCTTCCAAAACCTCTTTTATGATCAACCGTAGATCCTCAACATACCATAATAGAAAATTCATTACTTGCAAAGTTGAACAAACTAATTACACAACTTAATAAAAATACACCACACGTCAAAATCCATTTTGAAACCATACACACACCGCTTTAAAAGTCGTAATTTAAAAGTCCACTAGGGAACCCATTTAAGGAAAACTAACCACAATTTTGAATTCAGAATAGATTTATAAGGGACAAACGAGATTTTAATAAACACTTAGTATGCATAACACAATTAAACGGATTGAGAAGTTTCACATGACCCTTACACAATTTTCCTAAACTAAATTATTTTCACACAAAAGCGTAAGAGGCCACTTTCAAACTAGAGTACTCTCAAAATCCATTCTAGGAATTTTAGTATCCAAATTAAACATCATTTTTAAACTTATAAGACTAAAATATGTAGCAGAAAATAATTACCAATTTCTTACAAAACCAACAAGTGAATTCTTAAATAAAAAGGGTGTGCACTATTTAATAATTTACGCCAAATGATCAAATAAACTTAACCAAAACACTATATATAACAAATAATGACAGTGATAAATATACTATATCACTAATTAACAACTAATGGTAGTTAGAAAACAATAATTCATTGAAATCATAAATTTAAAGGTAACATGAAAAGGGATCATACCTCAACTCCAAGGCGGAATGAAAACGCATGCCCGAGACTGGTGTCAGATCTCATTCACACCTCAACTGTATGCTCTATAAGCATAATTAAACTCTGTGCAATCAATATTGAACCCAAATTAAAGGATAAAAATAAAGAAAATGAACCCAAACACATCGGGTTTTATCAAAAACAAACTCCCTCAAAGAAGCTCAATCCCATGAACCCTTACTGAAAGAGAAATATCATCACCAGAGGGAGATGGAACTAGAGAGGGGGGAAACACCAGAGATGGGATTCGCTAGGGTCCACTGGTTAGGTTGGTCGAAGATAAAAAAACAGCCAGACAGGGGAGGTCACACCTACTGGTCACCGGAGAAGGTTTTACAACAAGTGAGGGTGAAGCCGGTGAGGGGGTCATGCCAGTGACAGACTCTGGAGAGGAGGGGTCACTCTAGAGGCAATTAAAGAGGAGGGTCCACTCCAGAGATATCCAGAGAGGAGGGGTCGCAACGGCTTGTGGAAGAAGGTAGCGGTATCGGGCATTGCACCAGGAGGGAAGGGGTCACCGAACCGGGAGGCGAAGGGGGTGGTGCTGGTGAGCAGACTAGAGAGGGTGGTTGAGGGGGTTCTTCACGAGGGATTTCCAATGGGTAGGCATGTATAGGGGTCAATCTGCAAGGGGAAGAGGTGTGCATAGACCAGAAGGGAGGGAAAGAACCCTAATTCCACTAGAAAGGCAAAAAAATAATAATTAAAATACAAATAAAACTAAAATAAAACCAATAATAATATTAAACTAAAATTCGAATAACAAGGGTAATAATAATAAAAATAATAAAACTCAATTGATGGTAATAAAATAAAATAAAAATCGATAAAAATTATGATGATAATAATAATAACATCCTAAAATAATAATAATATTATCATTATCATTAAAACAATCCATTATTTTTTTAATACACTTTATTTTTTTTCTTTTATTTCTTTATTAATTTGTTTTATTTAATTAATTGAGCATCAATAGGGCGTGCGGTGAACCGAGCGAGGTCACGCAGTGACCCGGGTGAGGTTGTACGGCTTCGACCGCAGTGTGGTGGATGAAGTCAAGTCCAAAACATGCATTTTTAAATAAGTACTCAAAAATTTTAAGTCGGGATTCAACCCGGACTACCCAACACCAAGAAAATTGATAAAATACATAATTCAAAGACGGCAGGTGTGACATACATGGATATATTTTCCTATTCTCACACTGGCACTGGGAAATGATGAAGCATCCCCTTTGTTAGTTGTCTCTCTTCTTTAACCTATTTAGACGTCAAACATTTCATAGTAAAATTAGAAATATCTCTTTTCATTCCATCCCACCAGCAATACTCCTAAAGATTTATGTACATCTTAGTGCCACCTGGATGAACTGAAAATGGAGAACTATGAGCTTCACTTAAAAATTATTTTTTCAACTTGGAATCATAATATGAACATAATATCTTTCTAAATATCAAGAAACAATCTTTATCAATATTAAATTCAATCAATTTACCTTTATTAACAAAATCTACCTTTTTTATAACTAACATTCTTCCTTATTTTCTTGCTTAATTCAATTTGAGAGAGTTGACTGCACTGAAAACATGAAACAAAACAGAGGAATTTACTGCACCAACAACTTCCAAGCCAAAATTCATTAAATCATTATTCAGGGGGTCATGTTCTAAATGTAACATGGTTAATTTATCATGCTATTTTTTACTCAAGTAATTCACTACTTTGTTTTCTTTTCCAGGATGGTAATTGATTGTGCAATTATAATCCTTTACCAGTTCCATCCATCTTCTCTACCTCATGTTTAATTCCTTCTAAGTAAATATATACATAAAACTTTTATGGCTATAATATACTTCAAATTTGGATCCATATAAATTATTCCTCTAAATTTTTAAAGTGAAAACCACAACTTCTAATTCAAAATCATGTGTGGGATATTTTAACTCATGAGGTTTTAGTTTCCCTAAAGAATAATCAATTATATGATCATTATTCATTAGAACACAAACAAGACCATTCAATGAAGCATCATTTTAGATAACAACATCACCATTTATGGAATGTGGGTCCAAAACTAGATCATTAACTAGTCACTTTTTTAGTTCCTAAAAACTAACATCACATTCTTATGTCCAAATAAATTTAACCTTTCTTCATGTTAACTTAGTTTGTGGGTTAGATAACCATGAATTTTTTTTAATAAATCATTAATAATAACCTGCTAATCTAAGTAAACTATAGATCTCAGAAATATTTATAGATATTTTCTATTCATCTACCACTTTTGCTTTGGTGCAATCAACTGTTATTCCGTCTTTATTAACAATGTTTCCAAGGAAAGAAATTTGTTATAACAAAAATCCACATTTGCTAAATTTTAGATCTAACTTGTTTTCTTTGAAAGTTTGTAGTACAATAATTATATGCTTTTTATGAACCTCATAAATTTTTGAAAACATCATAATATCATCAATAAAAACAATAAAAAAACTTATCCAAATATTTATAGAAGATTTTATTCATAAGATCCATAAATACAACAGGATCATTTTTTAAACAAAAAGGCATAAAAAAAATTCATAACGCCCATATCTAGTATGGAAAGTTGTTTTTGGAATTCCATACTCCTTCACCTTCGTATGATGGTACCTGTATTTCAAAAAAAGTGTGAAAAAATACTGAGCACCCTAGATCTGATCAAACAAGTCATTGATATGAAGAAATGTATATTTATTCATAACAGTGATGTTATTCATATATCTACAATAAATGAAAAGCCTTATGGAACCATATTTCTTTTTAAAAACCTAGTAGGAGAACCCCATGGTGAATTTCTAGGATCACTGAAACTTTTATCAATAAACTCTTATAACTGCTTTTTAAATTCAAGAAGTTTCACTTGAGCCATTCGATAAGTTAGTTTTAAAATTGGATTAGTATCAGGAACTAGGTCAATAGTAAATTCAAATTCACATTCTGGTATAACACTAGGAAACTCATCAAGAAAACATCAAGGTATTCACTTACCACTAGAACATCATTAATCTGAATCTTTCCTTTATTTTTAACAATACGTGCAGGATAACTTTCATTTCCATGTTTTAACAATTTCTCAGCTTCCTGATATGTTATAAATGCTATGTGTTTATTATTGTATAAAAACTAAAAATATTCTAAAAAACAACTTTTTTAGCACTACAACCAATATTATCATGGTAAGAATAAATCCAATCCATACCCACAAAACCCACAAACTCTAATAGGGGAAAACAATAAGGTTTTCTAGTAATTTCTTTCCATAGACAATAAGAGAAATATTCTTATAATTATTTTTTTTCTTTAATATTTCTCCCGGGTGTTTTAGCCATAAGTTCTAGTTTCATTTCTTGAGGTGAAATTTACAATTTACTATAAAATAATTCAGAAATAAAGGAATGTGTATATCTCGTATCAAACAAAACATTAGAAAAATATGAGTAAACAAACAAAGTACCTGATAACACTTCATTGGATGACCCAAAATCTACTAAAGTAGTCACAAAGTATTTCAATACACATTTATGCTTATATTATAGCTTATTCCCATCATTTAGATCTTTCTTTGTGCAGTTGTTTGCATAATTCCCTATCTCATCATATTTGAAACACTTTATAGTTAGCTTATTAGAATTAAAAATACCAACACTAATATCTTTTTCATTGTAATATCAGGGAAATTTTCCAAACTTATCACATCAAAAATAATTCTTATATTTTCTAATGCATTCCCTAGTGTGATTTTTATTACACTTCCCATAAACTAGAAACTGTATTTTCTTACCTTTAGATTTCTTTGATTGACTCTTATGTATTTCTTTTCATCTATACCTTTTCTTATACTTGTTTTCAAACTAAACATGACCATAAAAACTCAATTTCTACCCTATTATCACATCAAAAAAGTTTATCATAATATATTTATTCATGATAGGCCAAATCCCTTCGATATCTTACCTTCAATCCTGACTAAAAATGATTGATTTTATTATCAATATCCTGAATAAGATTTAGATCATAACTTGAAAACATGTGAAGTTTTATCCATACACATCCACTGAATCTTCTTCATTTTGTTTCAATTCAATTAATAGGTTTTCCACCCTAAGTTGAACTAGCTTAGGAAAATATTATTCAAGGAAAAGATTCTTAAATTCATCCCATTCCAAGGCATCAATCCTCTCTCTATACCTTATATTCTTAACCATTAACCACCACTAACTGGATTCACCTTCAAACCAATAAATTGAAATACTAACCTTTTGATTATCTGAACACCTCATGACATTGAATATTTTTTCATGGTCTTTAATCCATACTTTAGCCACCACTAGGTTAGAAGATCCACTAAAAGTAGGAGGGTGTTGCCTAATAAAATGTTCCACTATTTTCATGTTTCTTTGTGGTATATATGGTAGTTCTCTTACATGGATGCCTCTTTTATTTATATCCTACATCAATTGATCCATCACTATCACAAACTTTCTACTCCAATCACCACCATTCCAGGATACAGATTTGGAATCATATCATTTTTCTGGTGCCTTCCTACTTCATATTCCATGTTTCTTCTATGGAAAACCATTATAAATATACATATCTTAGAGGAAATAACATGGTTATATTTAAAATCTATATCATTTCAAATTAACAATAATTTAAAAATCATTTATCATGTTATATTAGCATCAACTTAACCCCTAAAGTTATCTAAGTTATCCTTTGGTACCAAATATAAGGACCTAGTATTAAAAATTACACAATATGGAGTTTTTATGTTAATAAATAATTATCTTACATTTTAGGATATTTTTAGGTTTAGATTTTTAGATAATTACATCATAATTCATAAATAAAAACCCACAAGGATGAAAAGTAGATAATACTAAAACAGTATCTATTTATTCCATAATATAAAAGGTTATTAATAAAACATGAATTCTTTTCATGAAAAATATTCACAACATTCATCTTGGCTTCTTATTTTCTCATACACATCCTTAAAACCTATGAAAATAAATTTGAACTTGGTATGAGTATAAAAAACTTATTAAGGTACATAAACGGAAATAAACCAGTAGTTTATTAACACTTATAGCATATGAAATCATTTTCACAAAGACATACTTCTCACCCATAAAGTATCATATAATTACTTTGAGAAAACAATATATTTTCATAAAAAATATAAATAATAAATTTTGGTGAATTCGGGAATTACTTAGTTGATATTTTAACCCTCATAGCTACCATATGATTTAAAACACTCACAGATACCATATAATGTAACCCTCACTACTACCTTATGATGTAACCCCCAAGGCTACCTTATGGTGTAACCATCGTAGTTACACTTGAAGTAACCATTATAGTCAACCTACAACATAAACATACCCAATGCATTGGAGGGAGATATGGGGCCCACCCATTATCATAAATAATTTCCAAGAGCTATAACATAATCATAAAACATGAAAACATGTATCATAAAAACAATTCCTTGCAGAAAATCACTTAATTCAATGGAATACCGCACACGTACAAAGGAAATATTTTCTTTGAAAAATAATAATGAAATATTTTAAATAAGACTTTGAAACAAAAAGATTTCATGAAATCTGTAAAATCCACTCATGCCATATAAGTTTAAAAAAAATTCTTTTGAATTTTGTGAAAAGATACATTAAAGAGGATTTTAAAAGGAAAGCCCCTTACCTCATGTCCGAATTCCATAAAAAGTTTTAAAACCTAATGTATAATGGTTCAAAACATGTTATTAATTTATTAAAAAAAATATTAATATTTATAATTCCTTATATGATCTTCATCTAAGCTATTTCCACCCATTTATTAACAATATGTTTTTATTTTCATTGTTTTGGGTGCATTTATTTCAGGGTTTCCATGGTTGGTTCATTATATATTTTCTTGTCGAATGGAATAAAAACTATAGAAGTGGAAATAAATGGTATTAATTTTTTTATATAATATTAAAAGATACCATATATCATTTTGTTTTCTAATATGAGGATGATTCATTTGATAAAACATTAATGAAAATGATTTAATTTATTTTTGCGGTTTTTACAACCATCACGAACTTATATCATTTTATTTAATATCATGTTTATATATTGGTTTTGGAAAATTATATAACTTATAATATGTATAATAAAATCTGGTTTAACCATAACAATGGTTTTATGACCATCATTGAAGGTGGTAAAGTAAAATGAAAACTCATTATCCATGAAGGCGGTGAATCGACATGTCACAGATGGTGTTTTCATTTTCAAAAATAAGAATATGAGAGGAGAGGTTTGATGGTGAATATTACATTAAAAAAATAAAATTATAGTATAAGTAATATTATGGAACTATAGTGTCACTTTGATGAGGGTATGTGGGGAGATAATAAGAAAAGAAATGAAATTGAAAACAAAATAAAATAAAATGAAAAAGGATTTTACCTCATGAATTCTTCTCCTTGAGAACCTCCTTATGGCACTTGGTTTTGGCCTTTTGTTGAGACCAACAGGTCTTGGAAATGGGGAAGAGTCTTGTGAAGGGAATTGGGTATAAGTTAAATAGGTTTTCAAGCTTTTATATGTGAGGATAAGAGGTGGTGATGGGTGGTATTTATAGTGGAGGAGAGGAGTTTTTTTATTATTTTATTCATTAGTTTATTATTTTTAGCTCAAGACTATGAATAATATTGATTTTTTTGACTAAATATAGTAAATAGTACATGTGATTTTAAACCAAAGGTGCTTACATCATCCATACATCAACCATGGATCAATAATTCTTGTATTAAGCTTATACCTTAAATTATTGTATTTCACTATTTACCAAAAAATCAACTATTTTAAAAAAATATAAAAAATTCACCCTAACTATTTTTTGATTTGTATAATTAAAAAATGAACTTTATTTTATGAAAATAATTTTATAAATATGAGAAATTTAATTTTTTATTAAAATCATCATTTATTTGAAAAATATTTATTTTAAAATGATAACGGATTTTATGACACTTTGAAAAAATAATTAAGGTTTCATAAAATTATCTTATAATATTATGGAAAAAAATATTAATTTATGAATATATTTTATGACGATAAATTTTCTTTTAAGTCAAGATATTAATTATATAATTGTAAATAAAAATTTAGGTGTTACAAAAATACCAACACTAAATTTATCATTTTAAAAAAAATTACTTGTTCCATGATATAAATATATTAAATTTTTACTTATAAGATAAAAAAAATTTCTTTATGATTTAATTGGTGAGGATACTATTATATTTGTATAGATTCCTTTATTTCTATAAATACCACTTATTTCATTATATATTTATAATGAATTTAACTATTTAATTTTAGAATAAAAAAAATATTTCTTTTAAGTACAAGGGTTATTATATTCTCCCCCATTTTTAGTATTGTGTCCTAGAAATTTATTCACTTATTAAAAACATGGGGATATATTTCTCTCATAGCATTTTCATATTCTCAAGTTGCTTCTTCAACCATGTGGTTTCTTCAAAAAAACCTTAACCATGTGAGTTACCTTATTCAACAATAATTTCTCTTTATGATCAAGAATATGAATATGATTTTTCTCATAAGAATGGTTCTCTTCCAAATGAACTACTTATGGGTACAAAACATGATTTAAATCTAGCACATGCTTTCTTAACATTGAAAAATGAAAAAAATGTACGTTGGATGAATTCGGATGCAAAGCTACTCAGTAGGAAACTGATCCAACTTTCTCTAGGATTTGATAAGGTCCAATGAACCTTGTCTTTATCTTTAATTTCTTAAAAAAACACATAACACTTTTCCATGGAGATATTTTATAGAAAACATGATCACCTACCTCGAAATAAAGGTCTTTCCTCCTATTATCTGAATAATTTTTTTTCTCTGATATGTCCTTATATGTTGTTGGATCATATTTACTTTCTCAGCCAATTTTTCTACTAATTTTGGTCCCATCAACTTCCTTTATCTGACTTCATCCCAAAATACTAGTGTTCCACACCGCTTTTTAAATAATTCCTTAAAAGGTGACATCTTTATAATCGAATGAAAACTGGTATTATACGAAAACTCAACTAAAAAAGATATTAATCCCAAATTCCCTGGTAATACATTGAATAATAAACATTTATTCCAAAGAATGAATTGTTTTCTCATTCTATCCATTAGATTTAGGATGAAAAATAGTGCTGAAATTTAATTCAGTTCACAACGACTTCTGAAGGAATTTTCAAAAATTAGAAGTGAACCTAGGATCATGGTCAGATACAATAGAGAGAGGAACTCCATGTAACCTGAAAATATCCTTGAGGTACAGTAAAGATATATTATTGAATGACATAGTATCTTGAATAGGAAGGAAATGTGCAGATTTAGTCATTAGATCAATAATAACCCAAATTTCCGTTTTACCTCAATAAGTCTTTGGTAGTCCCACCATGAAGTTTGTGGATATGTTTTCCTATTTCCAAGTACACACTAGAAAAGGCTGAAACAACCCCTTTGTTAGTTTTCACTCTACATTAACCTATTAACAATTCAAATATTTCACAAAAAATTCAGATTTATTAATTTTCATTCCATCTCACCAATAATACTTCCAAAGGTCTCTGTATATCTTAGTGTTTCTAGGATAAACTGAAAATGGAGAACTATGAGGTTCACTTAACAATTATTTATTCATCTGTTAATCACAAGGAACACATAATATCTTTCCAAATCTCAAGACACAATATTTATCAACATTAAATTCAGGAAATTTACCTTTCTTAACCAATTATACCTTTTTCTGTAACACATGGTCTTCCTTCTACGCTTGCTTAATTATTTTTGAGAGAGACAACTACACTAACACCTAAAAGAAAACAAAGTAATTTCCTACACCAATAACTTCCAAGCCAAAATTTATTAAATCGTTAACCAAGGGGTCATGTTCTAAATTTATCATGATTTTTTTGACTCAATAAATCCACCACTTTTTTTCTTTTCTAGGATGGTAATTGATCATGAAGTCATAATCCTTTATCAATTACAACAATCTTCTCTACCTTATGTTCAGTTCCTTATAAATAAATATATACTTAAAACTTTTATGGTTATTATATATTTCACATTTGGCTTCATATAAATGATTCCTCTAAATTTTTAAATTGAAAACCATATATACTAATTCAAAATCATTTGTAGGATAATTTAACTCATTAGGTTTTAGTTGTTGTAAAGCATAAACAATTATCTAATCACTATGCATCATAATACAGCCAAGTCCCTTCAATGAAGCATCACTATAGATGAAAAAATCACTATTTATGGAAGGCATGGCCAAAACTAGATCATTAAACAATCACTTTTTATGTTCCTGAAAAAACATCACATTCTTCTATCCAAATAAATTTAACCCCATTTTGTGTTAACTTAGTTAGCGGTCTAGATAACCATGCATAATTTTTAACAAACCATCGTTAATAACCTACTAATCCAAGAAAACTATAGATCTCAGTAACATTTTTAGGTCTTTTCCATTCATCAACCAATTCTGTTTTGGTGGGATCACCTGCTATTCCATCTTTATTAACAATGTTCCCAAGGAAAGAAATTTTTTGTAACCAAAAATCAAATTTTCAAAATTTTCCATATAACTTCTTTTCATTGAGATTTTTTAGTAAAATCCTTATATATTTTTCATCTCCTTATAAATTTTTGAAAATATCATAATATCCTCAATAAAAACAACAAAAAACTTATCCAAATATTTATGGAAGATCATATTCATAAGATCTATAAATACATTTTTGGAATTTTTCAAATGAAAGGGTATTAAAAAAACTCATAATTCTATTATCTTGTACATAAATTTATTTTCATAATTTCATCCTCATTTATCTTCAGTTGATGGTACACAAGTCAATCTTGGAAAAATACTGAGCTCCATAGAGCTGATCAAACAAGTCATCAATATAAGGAAATGAATATTTATTCTTAATAGTAATGTTAATAAAAGATCTATAATCAATTCAAAGCCTCATGGAACCATATTTCTTTTTAACAAAAAAAGTGAGAATACCTTGGTGATGTTCTAGGATGATTGAAAAATTTATCAAGAAACTCCTGCAACTACTTTTTCAATTCAAGAAGTTCTACTTAATCCATTTTATAAGGGGGTTTTGAAATTGGTTTATCATCATGAAATAATTAAATAGTAAATTAAATTTCCTAATCAAGTATAACACTAGGGAACTCATCACGAAAAACATCACGGTATTCACTTGCCTTTGGCATATCATCAATCTGAATAGTTCCCTTATTTTAAACAATATGTGAAAGATAACTTTCATTTCCATTAATTAAAAATTTCTCATCTTCTTGATATTGTATCAATGGTATGGGTTTATTCTTGTATACAAACTAAAAATATTTATAAAGAAAATTTTTTAGCTCTATAATAAATCTTACCTTGGTAAGAAGAAAGACCATCCACACCCAGAATAACATCAAAATCTACTAGGGAAAAAACAAAATGGTTTGAAGGTAATTTATTTCCATAGAAAAGAATAGGAAGATTCTTATAATTTAATTTTGCTTAAAAATATCCCATGGTGTTTTCATTATAAGTTATAGTTTCATTTATTGAGGTGAAATTTCCAATTTACCAAAAAATTGTTCATAAATAAAGGAATGTGAAGACCCTGTATCAACCAAAACATTATTAAAATATAAGTAAACAAACAAATTACTTGATACCAATTCATTGGATGGAAAATAATCTACTAAAGTAGTTGAATTTTTTTTAAATACACCTTTCTACTTATAGTTTGGTTGTTTCACATCATTCAGATCTTTCATTGGGCATATATTTCCATAATTCCCCATATCACCACATTTTAAACACTTTACATTTTTCTTATGAGAATTAAACATACCAACACTAAGATATTTTTTAGTTCAATATTAGGCTATATTTTAAAACATATCACATTGAAAACACTTCCCAAATTTGATAAGGCATTCCCCTGGTTGTTTTTACAAAACTTCCCAAAAACTGAAAACTAGATTTTCTTACCATCAAATTTCTTTGATTGACACTTAATAATTAATTTACATATAGAAATATTCTTCAACTTATTTTCAAAGTACATGTGATCATCATAAAACTCAATTTCTACCCTCTCAGCACAATAAAAAAGTTTATCATAACTTTTGAATTCATGGGAGTCCAAATCCATTCAATATATTAGCTTCAATCTTGAGTAAACATGATTGCTTTAACTATCAATTTCATAAATAGAATTTAGAGTATAACTTGAAAAATATATGAATTTTTCTTCATAAATGACCACTAAATCTTCTTCCTTTTATTTAAATTCAAGGGATTGATTTTCTATCCTAATTCGAAACACCTTAGGAAAATATTTTTCAAGGAAAAGATTCTTAAATTCTTCCCATTACAAGGCATCAACATCCTTGTAATCCCTAATATTCTTGACCATTGACCACCACTGGTTAGTTTCACCTTCAAAATGATAAATTGAGAGACTAAAATTTTGATTATTTGAACACCCCATGACATCAAATATCTTTTCAAGTTATTTAATTCACCCTTAATCCACCATTGGTTCAGAAGATCCACTGAAATCAGGAGGGTGTTGCCTTATAAAATGTTCCACTATTTCCATGTTCCTTTATGGTAGATATGGTTGTTCTATTTAATATATTACACCACCATTTATATCATGTGTTAACTAATCCATTATTATAACAAACTAATAAGTTCTAATTCCCACCATTTTAGGATATAGATTTGGAAGGATATCATTCTTCTGGTGTCTTCCCACTTCAGCTTCCCTGTTTTTTCTACAAAAAACCATTCTAAATAGATATATCTTAGAGGAAGAAATATGGTAATATTTAAATGATATATCGTTTAAAATTAACCATAATTTTAAAATCATTTATGGTGTTCTATTAACATCATCCTAACCCCTATATTTATCTAAACCAGCCTCCAATGCCAACTATAAGGACCTGGTCTTAAACATTACATAATATTGAGTTTTTATGTTAATAAATGATTATCTTAAATTTTAGGATCTTTTAAAGTTTATATTTTTATATAATTGGGCCCTAATTCATACATGATAACCCACAAGCATGAAAAGTGGATACTACTAAAAAACTATCCATTTATTCCATAATAATTTTTTTTTAATAAAACTTGAATGCTTTTCATGGAAAATCATCACAACATTTAGCTTCACTTCTTATTTTCTCTTACCAATACTTAAACCCTATGATAAAAAATAAAACATGAGATGAGAATAAAAAATCTCAGTAAGTTACATAAAAGGAAAGAAACTATTAGTCTATTAACACGTATAAAATGTGAAATCATTTTCACAGACACATACTTCTCACACATAAAGTATTGTACACTTACTTTGTGAAAAAAATATATTTCCATAGAAAATGTAAATAAAACATTTTAGTAAATTAGGTAATTAATTACTTAATATTTTAACCCTCATGGATACCATATGATTTTTAACCCGCATAGCTACCTTACAATGTAACCCTCAAGGTAACCTTATGATGTAACCCCCACGACTACCTTATGGTGTAACAATCACAGTTACACTTAGAGTAACCATTATAGTCAACCTCCAACATAAACATACACAATGCATTTGAGGGAGATATAGGTCCCACCTGTCATCATAAAAAATTCTCAATAACCATAACATAATCATAAAACATGAATACTTGTATCAGATAAATAGTTCCTTAAAGAAAATCACTTAATTTAAAGGAATATTGCGTACGTACAAAGGAAAAAAAAAATTTTGAAAAATAATCATGTATATTGTAAATAATACTTCAAAAAATAGAGTTTTATTGAATTAAGAAAATATTCTTATTCTATATAAGTTTAAAAAAACATTCTTTTGAATTTTTTAAAAAGAGACATTAAAGTGGATTTTAAAAGGAAATTCCATTACCTCAGGTTTGACTTCCTTTAAAATTGTTCAAACCTCCTGTATAATGATTTAAAGGGTGTTATTAATATATTAAAAAAATATTCATATTTATAATTTCTTATATGATCTTATTATAACATATTTCTACCCATTTATTAATAATATTTTGTTATTTTCATTGTTTTGTGTGTATTTATTTCATGGTTTCCATGGTTGGTTCATTATGAATTTTCTTGTCGAATGGAAGAAAAACTCAAAAAGTGGAAAGAAATTGTATTAATATGTTTCTAGAATTTTAAATTATACCATATAATTTTTTTTTAATATGAGGATGATTCATTTGATAAAACATTAATGAAAATGATTTAATTTATTTTGGTGGTTTTTACATCCTTCACAAACTTATATCATTTTATTTAATATAATGTTTATATGTTGGTTCTAGAACATTATATAACTTATAATATGTATAATAAAATCTGGTTTGACCATAATAATGGTTTTATAACCATCCTTGAAGTCAGTAAATGAAAATTAAAACTCGTCATTGACGAAGGCTATGAATCGACACGCCATAGACAATGTTTTCATTTCTAGATTAATAAAATAAGAGGAGAGGTTTTATGATGGATATTAAATTAACATAATAAAATTATAGTATATGTGATATAATGGAGTTATCATGTCACTTTTATAAGGTTAGGTGAGGATAGAATAATAAAATATAAGAAATTGAAAATAAAATAAAAAATGAAAGAGGGTTTTACCTCCTGAATTCTTCTCTTTGATAACCTCTTTAAGGCACTTGGTTTTTGCATTTTGGTTAGACCAGTGAATCTTGGAAATGGTGTAGAGTATTTTTAATGTAATTGGATAGAAATAAAATTTTCTATAAGGCTTTTAGGTGTGAGGATAATAGTTTGTGAGGGGTGGTATTTATAGTGGTGGAGGGGGTGTTTTTTGTTATTTTATTTATTAGTTTGTTATTTTGTCTCTAGAATATGAATAGTATTGATTATTGTGAATAAGTATAGTAAATATTTAATGTGATTTTTAACCAAAGGTTCTTACATCATCCATACATCAACCATGACTCAATAATTTTTATATTAATCTTATACGGTAAATTACCATATTTCACTATTCACCAACAATTCAACTATTTTAGAAAAATATCAAAAATTCACCCAAACAATTTTTCGATATGTATAATTAAAAAATGAACTCCATTTTATGAAAAAAAATCTAAATATGAGAAATTTAATTTTTACTTAAAATCATCATTTATTTGAAAAATACTGATTTTAAAATTATAACTGATTTTATGACACTTTGAAAAATTAATTAAGGTCTCATAAAATTATATTATAATCGTAAGAAAACAAAATATTAATTTATGAATCTATTTTATAAAGATAAATTTAATTTTAAGTCATTATATTAATTATAAAATTGTAAATAAAAATTTATGTGTCACAAAAATACCAACACTTAATTTATCATTTAAAAAAATTATTTACTTATTCCATTAAATAAATGTATTATATTTTCACTTATAATATACATAAATTTTATTTATAATTTGATAGGTTATATTAATACTCTATTTGTATATATTCCTAAATTTCTATAAATACCACTTGTTTCATTATATATTTATATTGAATCTAACTATTTAAATCAAGAATAAAAACAACTTATTTTATAAGTATATGGGTTGTTACATTATACTTATTTAAGATCAAAAAACTATTACATATATTTTGTAAATACCATATCACTATTTTTCATACAACTAAATTATCATCTCATGCTTATACAATGTTAACAAATCTCAATCTTCACTCTTGAATTTAACTATTTTTTATCATATCTAACAATTGTAAAAATATTCACAAACCCCCATTAAAAATTTATTATAATTAATTAAAACTTTAATAATCCAAATAATGAATAACATTGATAAAAAATTAAAAAAAACCTATTTGAGTAAAACTCATTCACCCCCATTGGATTTTAATTAACTCTTTATAATTATAATTTATTCATCATTTCAAAAACATTTACCAGCCTAATTAAACTAACATTATAGTAAATAAGAATCCCCTGCCTCGCATATCAATGATAAGAAATTAACCATGTCACTTATCATTGTTGAAGTCACACCTTAACCATTTGATTATTCAAAGGAACTCCCCTATAAATGTAATATATTTATAAGGGTTTGTGTTCCTTTTCAAACCCTTAAAAAAATTATCTAGAGAAATAGAGTAAAGGGGACTCCACTTCTTCAAAAATTATCCATGAAATGAAATATGTTGGAATCCAAACATCAATATTTATTTATAAAAATCATAATTTGATAATGGATTCTTAAATACATCTACTACTTTTTCCCTTATTAACACTTGTTATAGCCTCATCATACCTTAATTTAATTATCCCTTTATAAAATTAAAATTAATTCATATATGATTTGATATATAATGTTTTATATAATTATTAGATAAATCACTAGCACTATTATTATCCCATCTAACTAGTAATGACTTCTTAACTTCAACCATAAGATTTTCTAACTATGTTTTTATCCTGGTCATCAATTTTTTTCCCTATGTAGTATCCACATATAAAACCTATAATAAACTCTATATAACTAAGTTCCCCTTTTTTTAATTCCAGGAAATAGATTTCTTCATAAAGAGTAATACTTTACCTAATTTTAACTTTCAATCATAAACATTTCTCCTCAAAAATGAAATACTTTACCTGAAGTATGTTTCTAAAAACCCATTTTGTTCTAGTGATATTTGTATATTTATGATTCAAATTGATCTCCCATGTATAATTTTTCTCTATTTAATCTAATATCTAATTCATACCAGCAATAAATTCTTTATGATTAAAACACTTTATAGAGCATTGTGGTTTAATTAATGAAACAATTTTTTTATAAGTAATTTATCTCAAAGTTACTCTTATTTTCATAGGATAATTTTCATCTTCAATAATATTCTACTATTAAACATACATTCATAACTTAGGAAATCTCAATTTGAGATGTATTTCATTAACTTATTAACTTGATAATTTTGAATCATCATACTTGGAAATTATTTTATCCAGTTCTTTTGAATTTTATGGACAACTTTTTTCATGTTAAATCATTTTTACTTTTACCCCATAATTTTCTAATATTGAAATATCCAGGAAGTTTTTCGATTATTTTAAAATAATTATATTATAATTTTTCTAAATTAATTAAACTTGTTATTAAATAATATATGGCCTCTTACATTGGGTAAATAATCTAACTAGATTACATCATTATTTCTTACTATAAATATATTACAATTCTTATTTTTATCATTGATGGGACAAAAAATCCAAATACTTAAAATTATTTTAAATTTAGCTTCTTATTAGACAAAATTTCATATAGAAACATATTAAAAAACCTAATTGAGAAAAATAACTATTATAAATATAGATAACAATGAAAATATATTATCTCTAGTAGTTGTTTTGTCCATATATAGTATACACCAGAATGTTTTGTAACATGGGACTAGCTTCCCTTACATGTAAAATTGGGGATGTTTTTAGTGTCTATATCATGATTCCCACTTGTGGTGTTAGTGGGATTTTGATTAAACCTTATAAGAAGGTTTGAAATCTCCTAATTTTACAATTCATATTGTGGTTTAATGGGTTATTCCTTATGAGAAATAAATATGTGTGGTCGGATGAAAAAGAGGAAAATTTCATGCATGATTTATATAAGGGGATAATGTACACATAATTTATGTGGTATTAGAGTAAGGATTTGGGTACATATTCTTTATCCACATTCCAAGGGGGTATTCTTGGTACATATATAGCACAAACCCAAAGGATTTTAGATATGGTTCTAACCTCCCTCCCATGGATAGTTTGGGATGTGTCTAGTGCTTCTATCATGAGTCCCATGTGGTATATGAGCAGGAGTTTGAGTAATCCTTATAACAAGTTTGAAAATACCCTATTTTCCTGATACTTTTTCAAGTTAAAGTCTATAGCCCCTAGGATAAAAAAATTCCATTTATTTGGAAGAAAACTTAGACAATATCATGCTTGAGTGATAGTAGGGGATGACTTTCATATGAAATATATGATTATTTAACACATTTGGGATGATGTTGTATTTTTTTCAATACATGTGAATAAGTTATGTTAATTCATTCGAGATGTTTTTAAGTGACTAAGGTTGGTTATATTTGTGTTGAGAATCCTAGAGAGTAGTTTTGTAATTTCTTTGGTGATTTGAATAAGTTTTGAGTTCATACATAATATCTCTAATTTTCTAGAAAAAAAAGGCATATCTTGTTGATGAAGTTTTAGAAAATCACTGAAAATATTACACTAAGATAATTAATATCTTTTTTATGATGTGTATTATCTACCAAGGGATGTGTATGATTTTCTAAGTGATACCTAACATCTTTTTTATGATATATAAGATATACCAGGTGATGCAAAAGATGTTTCCAAGGATATGTCACATTTTTTAGAACATATATAAGATTAAATTAGTGATACATAAGGATAACTCTTAGGTTTTTTAGAATACATAATATCAATATGATGGTACATAAGTTTCTATAGATATATTATCAAGTAAAATGTAATATTAAGTTAGATGATGATTTGTTTTTGTATCAATGATAAAAATATCACTATTATTATAGATAATTATGATTCAAACTGGATTTATTTTCAGAAATATAGAATGTTTTTATTCAATTATGATATTCTCTACACTGTAACTCTTCATGTATGGAAGCATGAACTCATGCAGTATATATTGTGAGTTTTTTGTAAATGTGAAGGAGAGTTAAACCTAAAATTAATAGATATTTAAAAGATAATTAAATAAATAGGTTGTGTTTAAAGATATGCCAAGATTAATAAGAAATCAAAGACATATATTTCATTATAAAGGTAGTCAATATTGGTTATATTTATATATTAGTGTTTAGTTATTTAAAGGATGATTTCTAAGGAAGGATTTCTGAATGTATCTTGGTTAGATTCTCATTCAATTAATATTGGAGAAAAGGACTCCATGATTTTCTTTCTACTCTAATAAAATTGGGAATGCGTTTTTTTAATAAACAAGTGGCATCATGTTTTCCTGAATGGCCTGAAGGACTTATTTTTTATTGATTTTTGATAATCCCCTTTCAAGGGATGAGGGGGAACTCTTATAAGGCTCGTAGGCTTAGAGATTACATGACCTGTATGTCTTAGAAAATATACATAATGTACTTTAAAATCCTCCTACCAGCTTCTTCGTCATGATATCATCTATCCACCTTCACATGGTTGTTCATATAGGCTTCCCGTGCAAGCACATACTGGCCCCATTGGAAAATCCATACCCTCTCTTTCTAAAAAATCCACTTAGCTTCTACTCTAGTGAATTCGTCTTCTCTGAATCCCAATCTAGATTCGACTCCTTATAGAGTCTATCTGATCATTTAAGCACAATTTCAGGTGACCAGAAGGCATTGACGTGGCTCAAAGGTATTAAGGTGACCTGAAGGCCATAAGGTGGCTCAAAGGCCTTGAGGTGGCCCAAAAACCTTACTGTCTTGAAGGCCTTGGGTGGCCCAAAATCCTTAAAGGACCTGAGGCCCAAACAGATGATTAGTTATCGTTGCTACAGTACTGCTATAGTAACCTGAAAATATGTATCTACCCAGTTTTAAACTCGGGTCTCTTGGATGCACTTTCCAAGTCCTCACCAACTGGGCTAAGGCTCTTTTGCAACTAGTGGCATCCTATTAAAATGTTGTAGTGCTATATGAAAACATGGCCCAAAAGAATAGTGAGAAATATGAAGTGATAATATGAAAATGGTGAAAAATAGAGAAAATTAAGTATTTAAATTAAAATTTGATAAGATAAAATATCATAGGTAATATTATATTAGTGAGGAGTAAAAAATCATTATCATTCAGTCTTTCAGTGGCTGGTTCATTAAAATGGTTATCATTTCTCAAAAGGGTTCAATATTTTTGTGTATAAGTGGATGCTTGTTTAAAATATTTATTATCATAAATTATAATATGTTAAAGTATGTACCCTTTAATATATATTTATCCTGATAATAAAGTAGAATCATTATATGTGTGGGATAATAACCACCATGCATTGGGGATGTTGTTTGTAATGACACAAAATTTCACTATGTATTTTCCTTAAATAAATATTTTATTAATAGTCTGTTTCATATGCAACACTGAACTAAAATGATTTGTGACATATTTCATAAGAAAAGTATAATAAGAATCAAACCTATAGTATATAAATATATAGTAATAAATTATAAATATATACAAAATAATATTAAGAACACCTGATGCTTAAAATTTTCATTATTTTCAAAATGTATAGTCTTTATTTATATATATTATATTTTTATTTAAATAATAAATTTATAAATATTATAATTATAACTTTTTAAACTGAACATAATTTTTGAATTCATCATGTCAAAGTTATATTTGGGTGAATTTTTGGTACTTTTCTAAAATAATTTATTTTTAAGTGAATGGTGAAAAAAACACATTTTAAAAAAATTGTAAATTTTATGAATTTATTAGTATATGAGTAAGAAATATAAGTTTATAAAAACATTTAATTCATTAAATATTTACTTAAAGAGTAAAATTTTAAAATTTTAACTATTATTTTTAACTTATAAAGCCTATGTTTAATTTTTAGAACTTAAGTAACACTTTATTCCAATTAAAAAATAATTATTTTATTTTAATTAAACATTTATATTTTAAAATTAGATATTTGATTTATTTTGAATCCAATAAACTTTTATTTTTTATCATAAACCAATTTATGTCATAGAAGTTTATAAAATTGATAATTTCAACCCACACATAAATTTTAAGCTTAAAACATACATTTTCTAAAAACTATTTGTACAGATTATGTGGGATAATAAAAATAATAATTTCTATAACCCTTATAAATTTGAATTGATAAAGTTATTTTAATATTTTAAATTGGAATATTAAAATAAGGAAATAATTTTATTTTCAAATTTGGTAATTAAAATTAATTACCATGGTTACGAATTAATTACCACGGTAAAAGTTTAATTATGACACAATATGAAAAAAGTAAAAAAATGCCATAAATCTGTCCAATTTGGCTCTAAGTTGAGTGTTGGATAGAATAATAGGCCCAATAACTATATATTCTTCACATTTTACTATTTTTTAACCTTGGAAACTTAAATTTTTTCATTCCATTATCAAAAAATAATTAGTATTCACAAAAGTCCCATTTTCTTTACTTATAAAAGGGGAACACTTCCATCCCTTCATGTGACCATTTTCATAATAATTTATTCTTAGAACTATTAAATTTTAACTATCATATAACCCTGTCTCATTTTCATATGCCTTTGGGTCCTAAATATTTCCCAAACCCCTTCAACACTAAGGACGTTTCTAGGAGAAGACTAATTTCTTCTATATAAGTGTCTCTCTTCTCTTTAGTTTTTATTCCATACTTCATTCTTTTAACACCTCCCAAAATTCATTTTAATATAAATAATTTATTATTATTAATATTATTAAATTTTATTATATTATTTTAAAAAACATTATTTATTCCTTCCCATCCACTTAGAAAAACAAAAGAATGTTGATCGTGGGTTTGTATGGACTACTACCTCCACAAAGCAATGTATTCTGTTTTTCACCACTGCCTATATTAACTGTTTATAAGTATGAAATTGAATAATAAATGTGAAATATATAATATTATTACTATTATTAATAGATAAATTATATTTTTCCTATATTCCCATTCATTTTTTAGGAAATGACAACATTAATCGTACGTTGTGTGGACTATCCCGTCTACAATGTAACATGCCTCATTTTTAATCTAGTTTTTTTAGTTATTAAAATCTCTTCAAATATATTTAAAAAACATAAAAATATCTAAATAATATCATTTTTATTATTTAAAAATGATATTATTACAAAATAAAACACTTCCATAACCATATTCATCCGTTAATTGTGGTATGTTTATGTTTGGGATGGTTTAACAACCTACTTGAATGATGATATAAAATTATATCATGGATTAATATGGGGAAAAATACTAATATTATTATAATTTAAAAATAAAATAATTATTACTATGTTTTTTTGGAATAGTTATATTAATTATTTAACTTATTATTAATGCGCCTTATTCGATCATTAAAATTGTCAAAAGAAGACGACACTCACTCCATTTTAACACAACAAAACTAAAACAATTATGGAATGATATAATGGTTTTATATATCAATATAAGTTATATATTATAGTACCTTAAATTATATATTAATTATGTACTTTATATTAATTAATGGGTACTAATATCAACTTTAAAAAATGTGCACTGAATAATAAAAAATACTACCACTCCATGGTAAAATTAAGATAAAACTAACATAAATACACATAATAAATGATTACAATTGAATTATATAAATGTTCATGTATATTGATAATTTTATGAAATACAAAATTAATATATTTTTGTTTTTTTATAGGAGGTTAGAGCACATTTAACTAAGTATAGAAACAAGGTAAGGGATCTTTGTCTCACATTTCAATTCATTGAGACACGTTTATATTATACACCATGTTTTATTTTTTAAGATGATACTACTACCCCATTTTTATTTTAAATCCTGATAATATTATATTTCATGATATTAAATTTTCTCTTCCAAGTTCATTCTCTCATGGATTTTAAATCAAAAGTTAAAAACTTATAGGGTTGTTTTGTCTCAATTCCCTTTCTTTAAGGAATGCTTTCATGTTTTATACTTAATCTTCTTTAACATAGTGTTACCCCTAACCATTGATTTATTTTATAAAAAATCACCCTTAATCATGTGTTTCAAAATTTAATTTGATAATTTATCCTTTAATTTTTTTTAATTTAGTTACTACTCAATTTTTAAGGGTTTTTTCATTTTAGGATAATTTATTTTAGATATGTTACCTATTAGATTTATTATTACATTAAATATCTTCCATTCATGGTATTTTTAGTTAAATTTAATTCTATTTCTCATTACAAGGGTTTTGATTTAAATTTTACTCAAACCATAACATATTTCTCGACTCAAATTATTTTTTATTTAGTCATAAATTCTCTCATGGTTTATGATCTTCTAAGACCCATTTATCCTTGAATTTATTTTTTAAATAGTAATTTATATTTTTATAATGTGATGTTACTTCATTTAATTGGTTTTATCATATTTTATGAAATAATTTATCAAATTAATTTTTTATCATGGTAATAATAACTCTCATTATTTCTAATGGATCTTTATCCTCTATATCTATATTTTCTTTCCCACCAATGTTTTCATTTATTTTTATGAACTCAAAAATAGACTATTTCATATGATCCTCTTAATTGTCATCACCACTTTTAAAATATATATTTTATTTCACTATTTACAATGTTGGTTTCAAGAAAGGTGTTTCAAATTAATAACAAGTTTTATATGGCATGGTTATATTTCTTATCTTACACTCTGTGATTTATTTTTAAAATATTTTCAAGACTCCATTATTAGAGATTTATTAAAATGTGATGTTTTAATATATATTAACAATTTTCATTACAACTTTATTGAAAATGGATTTTTAAAAGAAATTGGTTACTTTGTATCTTAGTATTTAGTTATAAAAATAAGAAAATAAAGTTATTTTTAAAAAACAAATTGCAAAAATAAATTTCTCATAATATTGAAACTTATTTCCCATGTTTCATGGTTTTATAAAGTAAATTATTTTTCAATTATTCTATGAGTTTTATTTAAAATGGATTTCATAGAAAAGGGTTATTTTCATCATACTCTTAAAAGTAAAATTATACTATTCTTCTGAATGTATTCTTCAATTACCCATTGATTTTTTACCTCTGTTTTCACAAATGATAAAAATTAAATCTCAATAAGAGAAATAACCCATCAATGAATTTGTCTTGACAAATCATCTTCTGTGTATAACCATAATTCTTCATCCATTATTTACCATGTTTAATATGAGTATTAGTACTAATAGATGATATATAGAAACTCTTTATGACTCTATATATTCTTTGAAACTCATGAGAATTATTTTAGAAAACATTGATGCAAAAATATAAACTCTTGAAGATAGATATTTTGATGACTTTACAATTGATCAATTATACAACACTTAAATTAATTTTGAGATGATAAGAGGACATTATATAAAAATAAAGGTCAATAATGAGAAATAAATTATATTTAAATCATTAAATAATTTTAATATTGAAGATAAGAAAATTTATTCTGATACAGAAAAGGATATATAATGCTTTGATAAAGATTCTCCCAAATTTCAAGAATCTTAAAATGGGGGGAAGTTAAGTATCAAGGTAAATTTCCTTTTAAATGTATTAATTTTTGGTCACTTTTATATTTAGGGTCTTATAATAATCATAAATAGGGATGAATATGATGGAGAAACTTTGAGATCCATTAAGAAAAAAGATTCCTTCAAAATAAATCAACCAAATGTAAAAAAATAAGATGAATATGAAATCTAATTAATTTATAATGAACTTATTATCTCTTGAATAAAGTGTTAAATATGGTGAAGAATTTTTTTGTGATGAGAAAGATCAAAAATAAACATTAATAAAAGGCATCATGGATGAATAATATTAATATATTTCGTCCCCAAAGGAAGACACGCAAAATTATAGTGAGTTTTATATTGAACATAGAGAAATATCAAATTAAAACAAAATGATAATTTAAATAAAGATGTTTACAAAAGATATTGGAATTATAAGAGATGAAAATTTATATAACAAGAAAAAATTTGATGAAATAAAAAATCCAAGTTAAAAAGAAATTCTGACCAAAGAATTTAAGAAGTTAAAACATGAATATGTTGTGAAATGGAAGATCATTAATGATATGACATATAATATAATCCTTAGATATATGTTAGTTGATACATTAAATATTAAAATTGTAGAATTAGAGAATAAAATGTAAAAATTAATGTATAATTATTGTAAAGTAGTCATAAAAGTTCGTGAAAGATCCATAAAATCTGAGAAGATAATCCAAGATTTTGAAAAATTGAGTGAGTGTGAAAAGAAAGAAATAAGAAATATTGATGTAAAAGGTTTTCTTAATGAATAAGATAAGTATAATAATGAAATATCTAAAATTAAAATATTTTTTTTGAATAATTCAGTTAAAAATAGAAATATATATTGGTTCGAATGGATAAAGAAAAGGAAAAAATTACTCATATCTATGAGGAGAAAATCCTAGAAAAATATTTCACTATACCTAAATTACCAAGGGAAATATATTTGAAATGGTTAAGTAAAATCATATTATGGGAGTTATGAAACCAAGGTTTGTCAAAAATCCATGCAAAAACAAAAAAATTATCAATGAATGAGATTTCAAATATACTGGTGGTATTTTGGTGTGTTTGGTCAAAAATATAACAGTTACTAGTATAACATGTATCTACTTGGACAAAAAATATAGAATAAACCAAGGGGGTCAATAAAAATATATAAAAAATCATCAGTTACAACAATTTAAGAATATTTTTAAAGTAAAAAATAGTTTTTGAGAATAAAGTATGTTTTTAGAAGTTGTGAATAATAAGGAATCACATCAAATAAATGTCCCACAACTATACTAGTTTAATTAAATTCATATATGAGATTTAGGAATATTCATAAAATAAATCAATTCAAACAAAAAATTTTTTTGAAGTTTCTTTTATAAGATTAAAGTCTAATAATCAATGGATTATAGATACTAGGTGAACTTACCATATGATAGGTGATTTTATTAACTTGGTAAATGATGAAATATATGAAATAGGAGCTATAAATTTTTTTTATTGATATATCATTGAAAATAATAGGTGTTGGTGTAGCTAAAATTGGTAATAATTGGTTAAAATACAATATGGTTTTATTTATTAATTTTTAGAAGAAAAACATGTTTAGTGTATCACAAATTTATGATGATGTAATGAGGTTATTTTCCAAAAGAATTGTTGTTTAGTAAATAAGTTGAAATATATAGTCATGATATAACACCCTAAAATTTTAGAATATATTTTCCCTTAAATAAAAATTATTTCGATGGATTATTTCACATGAAATACCAAACTGAATTGAAATTGTGATATGATAAAATAAAATTTCACCATCATAATATCACTAATAAATTTGCAGGTATAAGGGGATGTAACTATATTATAAAATATATGAAGGAAATAAATGGAATAGATTAATAGAAGTCTCCATTATAATTCTAATTTTGTTGAACTAAGGAAGGAGGAATCTTCTATACGGTTTTTCCAAAACCAATCCCACACCAAACTCAAACAATTGTGGTATTATTGAAATCATATGGGAGAGAAATTCAAGCTCAGGGAAATTTCCCTGAGAACTATACTAGCAGAATCACCACCCTCAACTACCACCAGAGCATACCTTATGCATATATCTTACATGGAGATCTATAGAGGATATTAAAATAGAAATTAGGATTCTATAAACATGTAATTATTAATTTTATAAGTTATTTATCACATATATTTTATGAATTTCACATTCAAAATTTTAATAAAAAAGTGATTTTATTTTTATATAAAAAAATAGTTTTTTATATCTAATATTTAAAAATAAATTTATAATTTTTTAAACTTAATTAGATACAAATTCATTTCATTTTTTGATTTATAATGTTAAAATTATTTTATAATTAATTTTTGAAATTTTTCTTAAATAATTGATTTTATAAGGGAATAGTGAAAAATATAATTTTTTAAAATATTATCATTTCTAACTCTATAAATAAGAAATTGTAACATAAAAACATAAAAAACACATTTCATGATCAAATATGTATTCAAGGAGTAGAAATATACATATCAAAATACTATTGTGAATTTAAAAAATCTATGTTTAACAATTTAAGTATTATTTTATAGTAAGAACTGTTTTTGGTTTTTTGTTTTAATTAAATATTATTTTGGTAAAATTTAGTTCTTTATTACATGAAATATTAATAAAATTTATTTTTTTAATAATAAAAAAATATTATCATGAAAATAAAATCCTTCGATAATCTTATTCTACACATAATATTTAAGCTTAAAAATATACAATTTTTTAAAACATATTTTTACGTGATACATGTGCTAATGTTAAAATTATTTTTTCTTACACCAAGAAAGTTTATTTGATAAAATTTATTTCATATTTTCAATAATTAGTTCCAAATTATGTAATAATTCTTATTTTACTTTTATTCATAAAGGATTAATTATTTAGGTAAAAACTAGTTACCATAGTAAAACCTAAAATGGTAGAATTAATAAATTTAGGGATAAATAGATTATAAAATGTTTAAAACGTGTTTTTAATTGAGTTTTAAATGGATTTTATACCTTATACCCTACCCAAATCCATTATTGCTCATTTTTTGTGCCTTTATCCTTAAATAATGTAATGACATTATTGAAAACTAAATAGTATTTATAAAAATTTCATTCTCACCACTTATAAAAGGGGAATTCCACCACCCCATCAAGGAACTATTTTTTTTAATTTCTTGTTTAAACCCTATAATTTTACATTCTCCTATAATATTACCACACTTTCATAATCTTTCAATCACAAGGAATTAGCGTAATCTATCCATTTTTGTGGAATCCTCTAAGGAAAACTTAATGTTCACAACATGAGTACTTATTTTTCCTAAATATTCTTCATTTATATCATAATTTTTTCAATTATAATTTTATAATTACTATATAATGAAAACATTATTGTCTTTGTAATCAATTTTATTATGCTAAGGTAATTTTCATTAACCAACTTTCTTCTTTTCCCATAAAAAAATTCAATCATGTGTGACTCCACAAAGCATTGTCATTCATTTTCAATACTCCCTTTAATGGATAGTTATAATAATGGGTTCAAGAGATAAGTATATTTTTTATAAAATGATTAAGTTTATTGATAAATAAACAATCATTGTAAATCTAACCCTAAAAATGAGCATTCTAAGAGAAAACAATTTATTTGTAATATTTAATGGTTTCATATCTAGTAAATTTTAATCAAATTATTTAAAATGATGATATATCACACTAATAAACACTAATTAATATCATTATTATTTAGGTATATTTATATTACAACTTAGAAACATCATAACCATCCATTAAATTATGGTATGTTTTTATTTTGTTCGGCTTGACCATACACTTAAATAATACTATAAAATAATATCATGGATGACTATGGGACCTTGAATACCGATAATATATGATAAAAATAATAAAATAATGACTTTATTTTTGTTAAATAATGGTAACATTGATATTAAACTAATTAATTAAGATATCATCATTTGTTTGTTAAAAATCATCAAAACATGATCATCACCAATTTCAACTTCAAGGATTATAGCAAAAAATCTCATAGAATGAAATTATAACTTTATAAATAGTTATAAATCATCAATTATTGTACCATTAATGGTCTAATAATGATTAAATTTGAGATAATATGAAATAATAACAACACTATTACGAAACTAGTTCAAACTAATCAAGATTACTCACACCCAATATCAAAAATAGGTAAAAACTAATGAAAATATATATATATAAAAAATAAAAATATGATTATAGTTATGAATAAGTTTTTTAAATAAGTAATTAAGATAGTAATGTTTTTATACATTGATGTTAGAGTGCATTATAGGAAATAAATATAAAAGTTAAGGTTTTCTATCTCAATCAACTTTCATTAAGGAATTATTTCATATTATACATTAATATTCATTTATATGGTGTAAAAATAGACCCATTTACTTATAAAATAAGGAATTATTATTAAACATAAAAACTTCACTTCAATTCATGATATCAATTGGTTTGGAATACGATTGATATCTTCATTAAAATATAAGAGTTTCTCATAACTTGATATGATTTATAATATTTCTCCTTGAGCTTAACATTTAATTTCATATGGTATACCCTATTTCTATCTTATAAAATGAATTTTTATTAAAATCACAATTATTGACTAATTGAATTTCTCCATGAATATACAACTATTTTTCGAATAATTATTATCCTCTTAAATGAAAATTTATCATCCATAAATATATTTTCCTCATCCCAGCAAATTTTTCTTTAATATTTAGAATATAAAGAAAGTTTTATTTCCTATATCATTCATACTTCTTCTTAACTTGTTTAAAAAATAATTTCATGTATTTCTTTAGAATGTGGTTTTTCAATAAAGGTATTAAAAATTATTCTATTTCATAATAAAAGGTTTTTATTCCACTCTAGTATTACTCGAGACAAACATTTATATCACTTTAAAGTCTCCATTATTTATGTTTCATTTTTAAAATAAATGTTTTCAAAATATTTCACTTATAAGTTTTTAAAAATTTATTTTCAAAATGACATGTAACATTATCTTTTATGAAAATGTTAAAAGTGTTTTCAAAAAATTATCTTACATTATATCATTCATTTTCCCTTTTCATTTTTAAAAGGAAATACCCTCATGGGATTTACATTTAATGAATCTCATTTTGATTTACGTGATACTATTTGTTTAGGAATTAAACTCATGGTATCAAATGGATCTAATTATTAATATCTTATGTGGTACTGTTTAAATCATTCTTTTTATAACTAATTTTTTCTATCTATGTCAATGTCCTTCTAAGTTTATTTTTTTAACTTGGGATATTCTCTTTTAAAACCATCCACCTTATTTATTTAGATTATTTATGGTCATGTTTTGTATAAAAAAATCATGAAACTGATTTCTTTCTTAGTTTAATATTTAATTAATGAAATTATATATTTATTTCTATGTGATACACTTATTCATATACATAAAATGATGTGATGTGTTGGATAAGAATTAAATATAACTCTAAGTAATTGAGTAATGTTTTTATCTCATGGGATACCATGTATGGTGCATGGGTGGTAATCCGAAGCACAATATGTCATATGATGAGTGGTCCTAAAATGGTATAGCCCTCCATTGTATTGGGTAAAGCTTTATACCTAATAAGATGTTAGGTATGGGATTAAGGAGTGAACCTAATCCAATATAGTACTAAATCTACATTGTTTATGAGAATACAAAGTGAAACTAATCAATTATGGGACTTTGTACACTATGTGATGGTGGTCTTTTGATTTAACCATGACTTATTCTTATAAATCCATGAATTATGTTGTTGTCGTAATATTTTGTTTCCAAGGTCCTTTGATATTAACTTCTTTATAAAAAAACCCATTCTATGATTCATGGATTATAATCCATTTTTTATTGGGTATGAATTCTATATATAATGTTTATGTTTACATTATCATACCAATATGTTCATCTTACAGTTACTTATGATCTATGATTGTTATATTTTATGATTACCCTTATTGATCGTTTGATCTCACAAATTTTTATGTTTCCATTTCATTGGGTAATAAAATAAGTAATACATATGGTATTTATAGAATATTATATTGTGTATAAAATATGTGAAATATTTTTAAGAATGAATATGGTTTAATCGGTTCTTGGTATAGTGAAAAATTCCCATCAGATAAGAAAGTAATGGGTTTTTTAGTCAAAGGTTCTTTTTCTCAAATTCTTCCATAGAAACTATAAATCTCAATCCTTGGTTTGTATTCATTAAGTAATGTTATGTGTAAAATAATTTAATATTATCAGATAAAATTTTTTTAAGGATCGGGTCACTATAGTTGGTATCATAGGAGGGTCTAAGGAGAGAACATTAAGTACAACCCTAGGAATATGCATATGTAGAGGATGAAATTCTGGATATTTGGTAAAGTATAGATTGTGTGGTTATCCTAGAAATAAAATCCATGTCTAAATATTATAAGTGGATATAGGATCTAGTAAAGATGTAACTAGGGGCTTTTAAACTTGGAAAAGGCATATTGGGTATTAACTCAATCATCACATGGTGCACAAAAAATTAGAGTAATTAAACCCCTAGTTTAACACTCCTTGGTTATATTCTTTGGATAATCACATTCTCTCTTCAATATATTGATATGGATTTATTATGTTATGAATTATGATAATAAGTATGATAGAAAATAATATAAATAAACCTATATTGAACCTAAAGTTATTTAGATATAATTTAAAGATAATTTGATGGTTTTGAAGAATAAGATATTTTAAGGTTAATTTTTCATGATAGCATTTATGATAATTCTATTATGATGTTAAATATTCATTAATTATTATAATTGGGAGTGATTTAGATATAATTGAATGATAATTTGATTTTTTTCAAGAATAAGATATTTTAAGTTTGATTTTTCATGAGATCATTTATGATAATTATATCATGATGTTAAATATTCATCACTTACTATAACCTCTTTCGGTTTTAGTAATAGTTGAAACCCAAAGGAACCAAGTTAACAATGGATTATAAGGATAATGAGGAGATTTCCCCAATGATAATCCTAATGTGATAAGATCTGGAGTAAGAAATATTATGACTATTAAAAACCAACTATTAAGAATTATGATTAAATTTTTTAACAAATTTGAAATTCATAACAAGCCAAATAATATAATTTCTGGGTCTTATAGAAGTATATTTGATGAAGGTGATGAAGGAAAGAAGATTCAATTTTCTCTATGTAAAAAATTTGGTAAGAGGCACCCATAGGGAATGTATAAAAGTAACTATAATATTTTTATCTATGGTAATGGAGGGAATATAGTATATAATTTCCAAGAAAAAACAAAGAGCTCAGTGGACACGGTTAAAGGAAAAAAGGGTTCATCCTAAGGTACCACTAACAGTCCACGGTATTAAATATAGGGAACATAGGCATTATCAATGAATATTCCTTGATTAGAGGGCTAGAAATAATTATATGTATCTACAACTTCCAAGGCAAAGATAATAATGGAAAGCCTATACAACCCCTACTACTTAATTAAGTTCCAAAAATTATGTGGAGTTAAGAACATTGATCATCCACTCAAAGACTGTGAGTGTTGCATTTGAATATTATCTAACCCACTTCATTATATATAGAGTGCTTTTTAAGGGAATAAAATCATTACCTTTATAACTATATGTTTTATAAATAAAAAAATTATAATGGTATTATTATTGTATCCCAAGTATATAAATCCTCTCTAATTTATATTTATAAGAATGTGCATCCTATAAAATATTTTTATCCTTCCATTAGTCAAATTCTATGTGACCTTGGGCAGTGATTATCCCTCTCTAAATAGAGACCATGATAATTTCTAAGATAGGAAAAAACACATTTAAAGTCCTAAATCAACCCATGGTCCCCTATTGGTACAGGGTTGATTATATACTCCCTATGAAAAATTACTCCAATTATATTTGGTATTTCAAACAAATGGTTAGAGAAAAAAACAACATTAGTTATATTCATATTATAAGGAAAAATATTATTTCACTAGTTGAACATAAGCTAGTAAGGTTAAAACCTCACTATAAATAAAATATTTTGTCATGTCTATCTATTTTATACCCTTATCTTTTTCATTAGTGAGTATTAATTAAAATTGTAAGGATGTGATTTATTTAGGGCGGAATGTAACATCCTAATATTTCATAACATATTTTACATTAAACAAATATTTAATAAATATATTATTCTACACACAACACCAAACTATAACAAAACAGGGATATGTTAAAAAAATCACCATTATAATATATTTTTTAAATTAACGGGTATAAAAAGAAGTAACTATATTATGAAATCTATTAAGGAAATAAATGGTATCTAGTAGTGGAAGTATCGATTATAAATATCATTTATCTAATATTGGGAATGATTTATCTTATCTAGGTTTTTCTCTATGCCAAGAAATTTTTTAACTCAAACAAATATGGTATGAGAGAAACCATATGAGATGAAAATTCATGCTTGTAGAAATTAACATGAGATCTATAATTGCGGAATCATCACCCTCAACTACCAATATAGATTAAATTATGCTTATATTTTATGAAGATATCTTCATGGTATTTTTAAATATGAATTATGATGATATAAACATTTAATTGTTAACATAATAAGTTATTTATAACATGTATTTTATTTATTTCTCATTTTTACTTTTAAAGAAAAAACAATGTTTATTTTTCATTTAAAAAAAACATATTTAATATTTCATATTAAAAAAATCTATTAATGAATTTTTAATATTCATTAGATAAAAATAATTTAATTTTTGTATTATAATTTTAAAATTATCATAGCATTATTTTTTGGGATTCTTCTGAAATAATTGATTTTTTCATGAATAGTGAAAAATAAATTTATTGAAATCATATCATATATGACTATATCAAGAAGTATGTATAAAATAAAAACATATAACAAATTTTTCATGATGAAATATATATTAAAGGTGTAATCATATAAATTTCAAAATACAATTTGGATTTAGAAAACCTATCCTAAACAAATCAAGTATTATTTTCAAATAAGAACTATCTTTTGTCTCTTTTTTAAATTAGATGTTATTTTAAAAAAATCAATTTATGATTATTTTTAAAGAAAAATAAAATTTATTTATTTAATAATAACCTAATTTTTATCATTATAGTCAATTTTATTGGTTATTTTATTCTATAGATAAAATTTAATCTTAAAAATACACTTTTTCCAAAAACAAGTTTTTACACGCTACATGCGTTAATGTTAAAATTAATTTTTCTTACACTTTTAATTTTTTTTGAAAAATTTGATTTCATATTTTTATTAATTACGTATAAATTATTTAAAAAGTTCTATTTTATTTTTAAGCACAATGGATAAATTAATTAGTTAAAAAATAGTTATCGTGGTAAAATCTAAAAAGGTAAAAGTAATAAATCTTGGGATAATGGTATTTGAACATGTTAAAAACATTTTTCAAATTGATTGGTTGATGTATTATTGACCATATAACCTCAAAAACTCCATTATTTTTCATTTTTTATCCTTTATCATTGAACAATTTAATAACATTATTTTAATGTAAAAGGTATTTACAAATATTCTATTATCACCATTTATAAAAGGGACCTTTCACCACACATTCAAGGCACTAAAAAATTTTGGTTTCTTTTTTAAACCCATATAATTTCCCTTATAATATATTCCTACCTCTCTCTCATTATCTTATTTTCAAATTTAATTATCTTAATCACTCCATTTCCATAGAATCCTCTAAGGAAAACTCAAAATTCTTTACATGAGTACTGATTTTTCCTAAAGATTCATTATTTCTATATAACTTTTATCAATTATAATTATATAAAAAATATATAATTAAAATATTATTTTTTTTACACTTAATGTTATTATTTTGATCTAATGGTCATTAACCTCCTTTCTCCTTTTCCCATAATGAAAAATATGTCAATTATATGTATGTGTGGGATGTCGTCTCCACAAAACAACATGTTTCGTTTTCATTATAACCTTTCATGGATGGTTCTAAGGATTTTTTTTAATTTATAAATATTATTTTTATGAAATTATAAATTTTTATTTAAGAAAAATTGTAAAACCCATTAATAATTTGAGTAATAATTAATTGTTGTAAATCTGACCATCTAAAACGAGTGTTCTAAGAGAAAATCAATTTATTTATAATATGTAACAGTTTCATATCAACTAAATTTTATTCTAATTGTTTAAAATTATAATATATCAAAAAAATAAATAATATTTAAGATCATTATGATTCTTTTACATTGATATTACAATTTAACCACTTCAATACCATTCATTAAATTATGGTATGTTTTTGTTTCTTTCGGTTTGACCACCCACTTAAACAATTATATAAAATAATATCATGGATGAAAATGATAACATAAATATTGATAGTATATAATATAAATAATTAAATAATGTATTTATTTTTTTTCTTTTATGGTTTCATTTATATTAAAATCATTGATTAATATACCATTATTTGTTTTTTTAATCATTAAAACATGATTATCGCTAATTTCAGCTTCAATGATCATAACTAAAACTCCCATTGAATGAAACCGTAACATTATAAATAATTATAAATAATCAACTATAGTACCTTTAATGGTCTATTAATGATTAAATTTTGGACAATAAAAAATAATGACACCAATATTATGAAACTGGTTTAAAATGATCAAGATCACTCACACCTGATGTTTCAAATATATAAAAACTTATTAATATACATGTAGAGAATAAATTTAAATTAATATTATAAATGGTAATAATTATGAATTTGTTTTTAAAATAAGTAATTAATAATATTAGTAATTAATATAGTAGTGCTTATTATACATGAGGTTTGATTATGTTAATGGAAATCAAGATAGAAGGTATAGGTTCCCATCTCAAACATCCTTCATCAGGGAAATATTTTTTATTATACACCAATATTCATTTATATAGTGAAACTAATACCCCATTAATTTATAAAATAATAAATTATTTTTGAGCATGTAAACTTCACTTCTATTCATTTCCTTCATTTATTTAGATGATGATTTATATCTTCCCTAAAATATAAGGGTTTTTCATAACTTAATCAGAGTTATAATGTTTCTCCTTGAGCTGTATCTTTCATTTAATTTGGTATAACATTTTTTTATCTTGAGAAATAACTTTTGATTAAAATCATCCTAATTTATGAATTATATTCATTCTTGAATATGAAACTATGTAAATAATAATCTGAATCCTCTTAAATGATGGTTTATCATTAATTTCCATGTTTTCCACTTATCTCCAATGAATTCCCTTAATATTTAGAATAACAAACTTGTTTTACTTCCTATGTAATCCATACTTCTTTTTACCCCATTTAAAAAAATCCTTGTATTGTTTTCATGATATGGGTTTTCAATAAAGGTATTAAAAAAAAGTTTTATTCCATTTCATAATCAAAGGTCTGTATTTCACTCTATACTTCCTCAAGTTAAAACTTTATATCACTTTAGAGTCACCATTATTAATGTTTCATTTTTAAAATATTTAAAAAAAATAAATTCACCTTTTTTGAAAAATGATTTTGAAAATGACCTATAACATAATATTTTATGATAATTTTTAAATTGTTTTCTAAAAATTATTTTATAACTTTTCATCCATTTTCATTTTCATTTTCAAAAGGAACTAATTTAATGGTATTTATGTTTCTTTATTTACCATTTGATTTACATGATACTATTTTATTTTTATGATGAATTAATTTCATAGAATTAAATGACTCCAATTATTAATCTCTTATGTGAAACTATTTGAAACATTCTTTTTTCAAGGATGTTTTTATATATATGTCAAAATCCTTTTATGTTTATTTTGTTAATTGGGGATATATTATTTCAAAATAATCCACCTTATTTATCTAGATAGTTTATTGTCATGTTTCATGGAGATAATAATGAAACACTATTATTTCTTGGTTTAATAGTTCTTTGATAAAATTATATATGTATTTTATATGGCACAATTCTACATGTACATTACATGATGTGATTGGAGGGATTAAAATTATATAACACTCTAAGGAATTGGGTAATGATTTCATCTCATAAGATACTATGTATGGTTCATGATTGGTTTGGAAAAGAACACTATATTATGTTTTGGGTGGTCCAAGAATTATATAGCCCTCCAATTCATTGGGTAAGACATTATATCTCATGAGATGTTATGTATTGGATTAGGTATTGAACCATATCCACTATGGATCTCTATCTACTATATTTATCATAATATGGAGTCAACCCAATTCACTATGGGACTTTTTATACTATGTGGTGATGGTCTTCCGAGTAAACCTTGACCTATACTTATGATTCTGTGCATTATGTTATTATATCAATGTTTTGATGCTAAGATCCTTTGATTTCAGTTTATTTATGCTAAATCCTCATTATACGATTTTTGGATTATGATTCATGTTTTATTGGGTATGTATTCTATATATTATGATCATTTTTATATTCTAATACCCATCTTTCCTTTTTTATGTTCAATTATGATCTTTTATTATTATCACTTTTTCTTACAATTACTGAGCATTTGAGTGCACCCCTTCTTATGTTTCCATTTCCCATGTTTATGATGTAAAGTAATGCATGTTTTATATATATTCTATTATCTTGTTTTGAAAATTTGTGGTAGGTGTTGAAGATTTATTAAGGTTTTACTGGTTCTGAGTATAGTGAAAAATTCCCTTGGGATAAGAAATATATGGGTTTTATTAGTTAAATGTTCCTATTTTACCAAATTCTTCCAAAGACACTAGACTTCCCAATTATTGGTTTGTATTCTTAATTAATTTTATGTGTAAAATAATGTAATATCCTGAGATAAAATGTGTTTATATATTGAGTAACTATTAGTGATATCAAGAGGGTTTAGAAAGCAAGGTAATTTTTTTAGGTCGGAGAATAAAAAGTTGGGTTATACAAGAGTATTCAACTAAGGATAACTTATGATATAGATAATTGGTCATATTTTCCAAAAGAGTATGAAAATTTTGATCAGAGAATAGGTAGTGAGAAACATTCCAATTTAGAAACAAGATTCCATCACCATTTTCAAAACATGTCAAATTGGGAAGATGGTGAAAAAAACTAATAATGGAGTTGTGATCCAAACTATAAGACTATTATATTTGGTTCACTTTGATGTTTGTAGACTAAAATGAAATAAGTCAATTAGTAGAGATAAATAATTCAATACATTCATCGATGTCTTCACTAGAATGACATTCATTATGTTTACGTCTCACAAATACCAATATTTTAGAATTTTTAAATGTTTCAGGAGGCTAGATTAAAAGGAAATGGGTTTTCCATAATGAAGCTAACATCAAATAATGGAATTCGGTATTATAATAAAAAAATTCATAATATCATGAAAAACATGATATATGACTTTTTTTAGTTTATCTTACATTTCTTAACAGAATGGAGTGGTTTAAAAGAAGAAAAAATATCCTATTGATATGTATAGAACCATGTTATCTGATAATGATACTTAAATATATTTCTAGTTAAAATTTATCAATATTTTTGGAATAATTAAAAACATGTGTATGATGAGAATAAATTCATATTTTACTCCATATTAAATGTGTTTCAAGAATAACCTAAATTTAAATCACGTTAGAGTGTTTTGGAGTCTATTCATGATCAAGAATAAAGGCATATGTGGTGAAATGTTTGATGATATAGTTAAAGATGGAATATTTTTATGTTATATAGAAAATTGAAGTTCATATATGTGATAAAAAAATCTAATAAAATAATTGGTTGTGATGATGTGATAGTCATTGAAAATGAATAAGATCAAAATAAATTAATCATAAATGATGATAGGGGTGATGTTATCACTACTGAACTAGCTTAATAGATTGAAGAAAACACATAAATTCTAGATGGTGATGTAGATTCAGCTTATTCATGTGATGTGGCTATGAATTAGAAGAACACAAGGAAAAATTCAAGTCTTATAAAGCATGTTGTGTCATGAACTAGTCTGGGTACCCTGGTAAACCGATAACCAAGCTAGTCATGTCATAGACCAAAAGGCATTCCTGATCCCCATGGTTTGGAAACTAGAACTATGTATTATAAAAAATAAAAGATGGAACGAATTTTCTATGAATATTTTGAAAGAAGATAAACAAGTCTGTATGCATACAAAAGAAACTTCACATGGATAAGTGTGCCAGAAGTCAAACAGGTATAAACAACATAAAGTATTATAGAAAATTATGAGAAATAGGGTAAAACTTTCCAAGTCCCAATGGATACAACACTCTAAGTCTATGGATCAAAACCTAAAACCACCTCCAAGTGGTGCCTTACCCTTTCTCGAACCTGGAATGAGATAATCTACAAACACCTGATGACACAGGTAGTGTGTGAGATAAAAATCCAAGTAGGATCTCACAATGTATTCCATAACATATGCTGATATTTAATTAACCAAAGATATCTTTCAATTTAAAACAAACAGGTTTGGAATTTCAAAAGTGTAATAAAAAAAATTCATGATTTACATTTAAATTTATGGAAATACTTTCAAACAAAATCATCGCATTTTCAATAGATGTAAATTTCCTTAAAATAATATCTTAAATAAAAATTTTATTTAAAATAGTTTATATAAATTCACAAGGTATTGAAAATAGTTTATAAACATTGGCACACATTTATATCTCAAATATAAACAAGTAAGAAACATGGTCATTAGCCAAATGGTATGATAGTTACAGGTTATGTGATTCTCACACATTCATGTGATAACAACCATAATGTGTAAACATATCCCTCAGTACTATAAATATAGGACTCATCGACATCCCACTGTGGAATTCTATGTGCTAAATAATGTTCATGTTAGAGTTTTAAAGCATCAATCCGGTGTTAGGTAATTCCCATACTAACATTATTTTTCCTAATAACTCACTAACAACCTAGGTTTGAATGCTCTATAGTACAAAATAATTGTGGGAAATTTATTTTAAAAACATTTTAAAATAAAATTCATCCCATTCTCCCTTTTTCAAACATGCCAATTTCCATTTAAAAACAAAAACAGGTTTTTTATAAAAAAAACATGCCTTATCTATAGTAAAACCTATGGGTTTTAATCAAAACAATTTAATCCATTTTCAAGATATAAGAATTTGAAATCAAATCACAATTCTATTTCAAATTCTCTTTCATAATTTAAATCCAACAATTAAAATTTTCACAAAATTCCATTAATTTTACAATAAAACCACAATTAAATAGAAATTGGGGTTTTCCATAATTTTACATAAAATTTATTTCAAAAATTAAATTCAACAATTTAATTAAAAAAAATCCCTCAATTTTACAGTTTAAATTAAACAATTTAAAATTTACTAATTTATATAAACACACCCCAATTCAATGGAATTGGGGGTTTTCCTAATTTCACACAAAAACCAATTTCCAAAAACCCCAATTCAATGGAATTGGTTTTTTATCAAACAATTGAAATCAATTTCATTTATAAAATAAATTGAATTTAAATCAATAATTGAATTGAAATAAATCAATTTTGGGATAATAAAAATTAGGCATCACAACGAAACCACGTACCAAAATCACTAGATCTCAAAACCCCAAACCTAAATTGGTATTCTCCAAAAAAGAATGATGACAAAATATTATGGGAATAAAACCTAAGTTTAAGATCCCAAAATAGAGTCTACTATATCCAAAAATAAACATGGGTATCCATGTAACCCTAGGGAGGAGGAGAGAGATATCAGGAGATAGAGAACAGGAAGAGGAAACCGATCGGGTGGAGATTGAATAACGTTATTCAAGATTTTATCCACTTATAAGAGGGTGTAGAGGGGCCAAAATCACCTCTTGGATTCTCTTGAGGAATAAAAAAAAGTTTGGGGTTATTCTAGGTTTTTCAGGTACCTAAATGAGAGGTTTTGGGATTTTAAAATTAGATTTTTTGATTACTTAAAAGTCGTGCACGGTTAGCTAGGAAGATCCACACATTTAGACCAAACAATGCGGCCTGGTCATGAGTCCATTTAAATGGGCCACATGATTTCTCCTAATAGGTTTCATGGTCTAAAAAACCATGTACCAACTACAAAAAACCCCTCTTCCTATGTTTTCATAGTTTTCCTTGAAAGGGCACGTGGTTTGGGAAAACCGTGTACCAACCGTGCTCTTGCCTGAAATTTTCAAAACTTTTAAAATTTTAACCTGGAATAACCCCAAATGAGGAAAAGTAAAATCTTAGTAAAAATAGGGGTTTGAGAATACCTAAAAATAGTAACAATATGTTACAACCTCCCCACCATAGAAACTTTTTGTCCCCAGAAAGCCTACTCAGAAGCTTCCATGCCAAACAGATGAGGCCACTTCTCTCCCATTAGTGCCTCTATCTACCATGTCTCGTGATTATCAGAATTTTGATGCTATAGAACAAGAACCAAATGTATCATCCTCCCACAAATCACCTTGGTTTTAGAATCAATTATCCTAAATGGTCGTTTAGTCATGGATAAATCATTTTCAACCTCATGATCTCTCTAGCTCAGAACATGAGATGGATTAGATAGATACTATCGGAGCTGAGATACATGAAACATGTTATGTATCAAAGTCATATGTGTTGTAATTTCTAAATGGTATATAACTTTCCAAACCTTCTCAAAAACTGAAAAAGGTCCCACAAAATGAGGAGAAAGATTCCCTTACCTTCCAAGTCATTGATGACCCAGCTGAGGTGAAACTTTCAAGAACACCAGGTCACCAAATGAGAATTCCAATAGTCTACGGAAATAATCGGAATAAGACTTATATCGGATCAATGAAATCAAAATTCTATAATTAATCAGCTGAATCTTTGATATCATCTCTTGAACCAAGTTTTTTCCAACCAAGGAACTTTCACCAATCACCGACCAACACAATGGAGACCTGCAAATCCAGCCAATCAATGCCTCAAAAGGAACCATTCTAATCATGTACTGGTAACTATTATTATAAGAAAACTCAACCATACCTAAGTGATCATCCTAATCCCTACCAAAGTCAATAAAATAAGTTCAGAGCATATCCTCAAAAATTTGTATAGATATTTCCATTTTTTTCATCAAACTGTGGATGGTATTCCATGCTCAAACAAACCTGAGATCCCAGTTCCTCTTGAAGGACTCTCCAAAAGGGAGAAGTGAACCAAGGATCTCTATCAGAAACTATATCATAAGGAACTCCATTAAATCAAATCTCCTTTAAATACATATCTCCTGACTCCTCAACTTTGATTATATCACGAACGAGTATAAAGTGAGCCAATTTAGTTAGGCGATCGATCATAACCCATATTGCATTCTTCTTTCTCTGGGTACATGGAAACCAAACCACGAATTTCATAGTTATATCATCCCACTTCCAAGTCAAGAATGGAAGTGGATGAAGAAAACCTGAAGGTTTTGGGTGCTCACCCTTTACCTATTGGTAAGTGTAACAATGAGGGAAAAATCAGCAATGCCTTGTCTCATACCTAGCCACCAGACCTACTGCCACATTTCATAGAACATCTTTATGGTTCCTAAATGAAAAACCCACTATGAATTTTGGAAATCCCCCATCACAACATTACTTAATGTTAATAGAAAAAAAAAATTGGTTTTTATAGTATAGAATGCCCTCTTTGGAGAACAACCTCTAAACAATGGTATCCCCACCATAAATAGATTATATAATTCTATAGAACTTATCATCAAGCTGTTTATCTTAAAGAATCATCTCAATAAGAGAAGATAACAACTGAACACTAGATAAGGAAACCTCAACCCCTGATTCCTGAACTCTAATATGCAATTGTTCAAATAGAGACATCAAGTTCCACTCTTCTGATGATTCTTTTATTGCCTCAGTCAGAAGTTTCCTACTCAAAGCATCTTCAATGACATTCCCTTTCCCCAGGGTATAGGTGATTTTGAAATCAAAATATTTCAGTTATTCCATCCAATGCCTCTAGATAAGATTCAAATATTTTTTAAATAATATATAACTCAGGATCTTATAGTTAGAATACATGGTAAAACTTTCTCAAAAAAGTTAATTCAACCAAATTTTATGTGTGTGCATCACAACTTCAAGTTTGAGGCCATGGGTTGGATAATTCTTCTCATGTGAGCTAAGTTGATGAGAGATGTAAGCAATTAAATGATCACCCTACATAAGAATTCATCCCAAGCCTAAACCTGATGCATCACAAAAGACCACATATCCCTACTTGACCTCTAGAAGATTCAACACTATAACAGTATTCAAAAGATGTTTTAACTCAACAAAATATTCCTGACATTTCACATCCTAAGAAAACATTACTCCATTCCTAGTTAGAGGAGTCATCATAGAATCCACCTTTGATAAGTCATCAATTAATTGATGATAATATCCTACTAAATCCAAGAATCTATAAATCTCAAATACATTTTGTGGTTGTTCCCATGTCATAACATCCTTCACCTTTTCATAATCAAATAAAATACCATTTTTTTACACCATGTGTCCCAAGAAATTCACTTTTAAATCCAAAAATCACATGTTGAAATCTTGGAATAGTGTAAATTATTTCTTAGTAAACTCATAACTATTCTCATATGATGCACATGATCCTCCTTGTACATAGAGTAAACAAGTATTTCATATAAAAAGACAGCCACAAAATTATCAAGATACTCATGGAAAATCCTATTCATTAACACAATAAAGATATTAGCAGCATTGGTTATAACAAATGGAATGAAAAGGTACTCATAATGGCCATACATGCTTTGAAATGTGGTTTTCTTAATATCATATTTTTTATCCTCAACTATTGGTAACCAAATAGAAGGTCAATCTTCAAGTTCCACTTTTCCCCTTTCAACTGATAAAAAAATCATCAATCCATGGAAACAGATACTTCTTATTTATTTTAACTTGATTGAGTTTTTGATAATCAACACAAAGGTTGAGTGAATCATCAACCTTCTTATCAAAGAGAATTGGCATTGTCCAAGGCGACACACATGGGAATATAAATCCTTTCTCAAAAATATCATCAAAATGAGACTTCATCTCTTTCATTTCAGCTAAATCCATGTGGTAAGAGGGAATATAAACTGGTTGAGTACCAGGAAATAAGTTAATATAAAACTCAACCTCTATTACTGGTGGAAAACCGGAGAATTCATAATGAAACATGTTGAGAAACTTGAATAAAAATGGAAATATATCACCACCCAAATATTCCCACTCTAGATCAAAAGAAAAAAAATGATATTACTTTCCCCCACTTTGGATAAGAAGGTCCATCCCTGGTCGACCTCGGGTCCCATTATCCTTGAAATACATGACACACCTCATTAGGTGGACTGAAGTATATCCATTGAAGATAATAATTAATTATAGATTTATTGGAAATTATCCAATTCATCCTAAATATAATGTCAATAGGTTTCATGTAGAGAACTAGAAAACTCCAATCAAGATCAATATTTGATAAATATAAAACACAATCACAACTACGGATACCCTACTCTCTCTTCATTCTAAGAGGTGTAGTAATATCCATTACATAATATAAAATATCCATAGAAAGATTCAGAACATTAACAATGTGGGTTGAAATGAACGAATGAGATGCACTAGTATCAAATAAAGTAGTCACTAATAAAAAAAGTTATATTAATGATACTTCTCATGGTCATTAGACCTATATATGATTCTTCTAGAGACTCTTCCACTGCATGAAGAATCTTTGTTCTGGATGCCTGTGTCTGGAACCCTTTTACACATGAATCATCTATTTACACCATAGTTCTAGAAGGTGATGATTATCCTATTCCACTATACAGAGTGAAATAGACAATGTATAATTTATGTAGGTGACCTAAGTGTCCACAAGAACGACATACCTTGGGTGCCTAAATGAAAACCCACTTAGAATGACCAGGATCTCCACACTTGTAGAAAATCCAAGGGAATATTCTAAAAAATTTAGGAGGTCTAGAATGAACCTTATATTAATAAACACCACAAGAATCATCTCACTTCATTTTTCCCTTATAGTAATGCACACTTCCACTGGTAGTGAAAGAAACTCCTGATAACCCTGACTTTCCAGCTAGGTCTATTTTGACCATCAATGCTCTATCCAGTGCATCAGTATAAGAAGGTAGATTCAGCAAGAAAACATAAGATATAATATCATAGAAAATTCCCAACTTGAACCTTTAATCCATCATCTTTTTGTTCGATACTATCTCGGGTTTGAAATTCATGAGCTTTGTAAAATGGTTTGCATACTCTATAACGACCCTACTAGCCTGCTCGAGTTTGAAAATATTAATTTTTTTGGCCAATAATATTGACTATGGATAGAACTAGTCATTAAAAAGTAACTTTTAAGACATTCCGCTCTAAGATCCCATGCTTCTTCTCCATCACCTTAGTGTCCCACCATCTTCTTCTCGATCCTTCAAGCATGAAGGTGTCACATTTTACCTTGATTTCATAGGGTTTCTCCAAGAACCCAAAAACCAAATTGATACTTCTCAACCATTCCTCAGCCTCTTAAGGATAATTTGATAATTTGAATGGTGGTGGATTCTGGAAAAGGAACTCGTGAGAACTAATTTTGAGAACATCCCTCTGAGGTTTCATAGCTAGAGCCTGAATGGGAGCTGGTGGTGTTGTATGTCCTAGATCGTGGAAAGTATGCACAATCACCTCAACTAGATTCGGGTCCATAAGAGTATTCACTCATTGAGGTTTAGCATCACCTTACTCTTGGATATAATTCAAACATCTTCTTGTAGGCATGATGCTACAAAAAATCAGCAGAAAATAAGGAAGACATCATATTAACACTCAAAAAGAGCAATAAGGGAAATACAACCCAATAAGTAGAACAAAAAAGACTTATATTTCAATCTATCTAAATCATAAATAAGTAAAATACTATAACTATTCCTTAATGTGTCCTTCCCAAACCACCCTTGGTAACTAAAGGTTCATTACGGTGAGGTCTTTCTAGGAAATCAATCGTAACTTCCTCCTAAATCCCGAAATGAATTACACAACTGCATAATGATATCAAGAAAAAATATCAACATAAATCTATTATACCACTTTGTCACGAACCAGCCCAGGTATTCTGGTAAACTGATAATCGAGCCGATCCTGACATTTCCTAAAAGGCATTCTCGATCCCCACAGGTTGGTGACTAGAACCTGGTATCATACAAAATGAAAGTGGGAATGAATTTTCCATGAAAATTGCAAAATGTGATAAATAAGTCTATATTCATACAAAAGAAACTATATAGGGAGAAGTGTACCAGAAGAAATAAAGGTATAAACAACCCAAATTACTACAACAAAGTACTATAAATAGGGTTAAACTACCCAAGTTACATTGAACACAACACTCCAAGTCCATATATCAATAGCTAAAACCACCTCCAAGTGGTGCCTTACCCTTGATCGAACCTAGAAGAAGATAATCTACAAACAACCAAAGGAATAGGTAGTATGTGAGCTAAAAATCTTGGTAGTGTATCACCAATTATTCCATAATATATTCCAACATTTAATTAACCAAATAGAGTTTTCAATTTTAAAAAAATAGGTTTGGAATTTTAAAATCATAATTAAAACAATTCATGCTTTACATTTAAAATGATAGAAATACTTTCACACAAATGATTCACATTTTCAATTGATGGAAATATTCTTAAAAAAATGTATTAAATAAAAAATTTATATAAAATAGTTTACATAAATTCACAATTCATGGAAAATAGTTTATAAATATTGGAACACATTAATATCTCAAATATAAACAAGTGAGCAACATGGTCATCTGCCTAAACATATGGTAGTTCTAGGTTATGTGATCCTCACACACTCATGTGATAATAACCACAATGTTTACACATGTCCCTCAGCACTAGAAAGAGAGGAATCATCAGCATCCCACTGTGGAATTTGATGTGCTAAATAATGTTCATGTTAGAGTTGTAAAATGTTAATTCAGTGTTAAGTAATTCCCATCCTAATGTTTGTATCCCTAAAAACTCACTAACTACCTAGTCTTTCATGCACTCTAGAAAAACATAATGATGGGAAATTTATTTTAAAAAGATTTTAAAATAGAATTCATCCCATTATACCTTTTTCAAATGAGCTAATATCCATTTAAAAACCAAAATAGGTTTTTAATAAAAAAGCATGCCTTTTCCATAATAAAATTAATGGGTGTTAATAAAAATAGGTTAATACATTTTTTAATACAATAATTTTAAATAAATTCACAATTCAATTTCAAACTCGCTTTCACAATTTTAATTTTCACAAAATTCCATCAATTTCACAATAAACCCCCAATTCAACAGAAATTGGGGTTTTTCACAATTCTTTGTCAAATCCATTTCCACAATTAAATTATAAAATTTAATTGAAACAACTTACATCAATTTTACAGTCTAAATTTAACAATTTAAATTTCATCAATTTTTATAAACACACCCCAATTCAATGGAATTGGGGGTTTTCCCAATTTCATGCCAAAACCAATTTCCAAAAACTCAAATTCAATCAAATTGGGGTTTTAATCATACAATTGAAATCAATTTCATTTATAATATAAATTTAATTTTAATCAAAATTTTAATTTAAATCAATCAATTTAAGGTTGATAAAAATTTGATATCACAACAGAACCACCTACCAGAATCGCTAGATCTTGAAACCCAAAACCCAAATCGGGATTCGCCAATGAAGAACAACAACAATGAATTTCATGAATCAAACATAAGTTCAAGAACCCAAAACAAATGGTATTAGATCAATAATGAAACACTAAGATCCATGGAACCCTAGGGAGGATAAGAGATATAGTTGGAGATAGAGAACAAGAAGAGGAAACCTACCAGGTGGAGATCGAACGGTGTTCATAAAGCTTTGATCTGCTTCTTGGAGGGAATATAAAGGCTAAAATCACCTCTTGAATGATATCAAGGAAGAAGAAATTTTGGGGGGTTGTTTTAGGCCTATCAGGAACCTAAATGGGAGGTTTTGGTATTTTAAATTAGATTTTCGGATTACATAAAAGTTGTGTATGGTTAGCTAGGAAGATCTGTATGGTTGGACCAAAATCTGCGTCCTGGTCATGTGCCCCTTTAAATGGGACCCATAATTTCTCCTAAGAGGGAATGTGGTTTGAAAAATCATACGGAAACTGTGAAAAACCCCCCTGCCTAGGATTGCATGGTTTTCTTTGAGAGGGCGTATAGTTTGGAAAAATTGTGCACCAACTGTGTACTTTCCTAGAATTTTTAAAACATTTAAAATTTCAAACCAAAACAACCCCAAATGAAACCCAATCATAGGATGGTAAAAATAGGGGTTTAGGAATACCTAAAAACAGTAACAGGATGTTACATGCTAATATTGATAACTTTTTTGGGGATTATAATCAAGGGATGAAAATAAGAAGAAAAATCATAATAGTTAGTCAAACTATTCTAGTTTCAATGACTGAAGCCCAAATTTTTGGTGAAGAATTTTATCACAAATAATGAATTGAGTAAATTAATGAATGGATGTATCTGATTGAAAATAGTTATACATCGAATTTTTTCCCAAAACTATAGAAAATAATATCATTGGAATAAAATGGAATTTTTGAAATAAGACTAATAAAAAAGGATAAGTTGAAAGAAAAGAAATAGATTGGTTTCAAGGGGTACTCAAAAATTTAAGAAATTGATTTTTTTGAAACATTTTCCCCGTTATCCATACTTAAAACTATGAGAATATTTATTTCCATTTTAGCACAAATAAATTTTAAAGTATATCAAATGGATGTAAAGTATAATTTTCTGAATGGTGATTTGAATGAGTATGTTTATATGGATCAACCTAAAGGTTTTATTCTTTTTAAACATAGAATAAACCTTTTTCAATTGATGAATGTTTTTTATGGGTTGAAACAAGCCCCAATAGATTGCTATTTTAAAAAATATGAATACTTGAGAAGAATGGAATTCAAGAAAGGATTGGTGGACAACAAATTATATGTGAGTAATAAAAACAAAAAAAAGCACTCATTGTGAAATTGTATATTGATAAAATTATATTTTATTGTAATTATAAGTAATTTTGTAATTAATTTTCAATACAATTAAATACGAAATTTGTGATATTTGTACTTGTAAATATGAAATTATTTTGGGGTTTATAAATTATCCAATCCATTGATCAAATTTTCATCTCTCAAGAAAAATATGCCAAGTGCCTACTAAAATTTTTTAGAATGGAATAATATAGAGGAGTGTATAGACTAATTCAAGTGTTTACATTACTATGTAATTATGATTAAGGAAATGTTTTCAATGAAAAGGAATTAATGAAGTAGTCTTTTATACATGGCTACCTCAAAGATTTATTTTTTTTCATTTTTTCTACTCATTATTCTAGGTATCAATCCTATATAAAGAAATTAAATCTCCAATAATCCAAGAGTATTCTGATATCTTTTAAAAAATGTATAATTATGGCCTTTTGTATGAGAAGAAGTGTGAGATGGACTTGCAGGGCTTCACAAATACTGATTGGGATAGTCATGTTGATGATATGTGTGGAGAATTATTTATTATTGAAATATGTGTTCCATGTAATTATAAAAAGAAATCATCAATCACTCCCAGTTCCACTAAATCTGAGTATGTTTTTATATCACATGTAGCAACACAAAAGATTTAGTTAAGACTCTACTTGATGACATGAATATTATTACTAAGAATCCAATGGTAATTGGTTGTGATAATAAAAGTATAATAAATCTAAGTAAGAATATATTTTATCATCCAATATCAAAACACATTGGAATCAAGTATCACTTATTTAAGGAGAAGGTGACTAAAAGTATATTCAAGCTATAATTTCTTCTATCCAAGGAGCAGATTACTGAGATTTAGTACAAAACCACATTCAACAGGGTATTTTTAGAAGTTGAGGATAAAATGGGAGTGTGAACCAATTCAAAACACTGATATTTTTTTGAGTTACCCTTTCATTTAATTATCTTTTTTTATAAAAATATTAATATATAATCTATGGGAGAGAATCCTTCTTGTATTTGAATGTTTTTAATTTTTTTTATATGAGCATAAGAAGTTGGTTGGATGTATTTTGGAAATTATCTATCTAAATTTTATAAGTTTTTATCACATTCTAAATTGATTTATGGATATAATTTATGATTTATTTAATCCCTCTCATTTACCATACAGAGTTAGATCTTATAAACTTAGTGTTGATTGATTCATAACTCATTTATTTAAAAAATAATGATATTATACCTTTAAAAATACCATTATTTTTACAATCAATAAAGGGGATAAACTATTTTTCATTTTTCATTTTCACTGATTGAGGGGGGTCAAATTAGATTTCAAAAGAAGTTTTTTATCATAAAATGAAAATTGAAATGTATAGTATTGACAACAATTCTGAAGGGGAGATTGTTAAACCCATTTATGATGATGTTTAATTATTTTTTAATACATGTGAATGAAAATTTTAAATTCATTTGATATGGTTTAAAGTAGATAATATTGGGTGAATTTTTATTTATTATCTTGGAGATTAGTTTTGAAAGTTTTAAGGTGATTTAAAGAACATTGGGGTTCCTACTTAACATTGTTATTTTTCTAGAAAAAATGGAAAAGACGTTGTGAATATCTTATAGATGAAGTTTTATAAAAGAATTGGAAATATTAAATTGAGATATGTAACAACTATTTTATTATTCATAATATTTAACAAGGGATATGTATGATTTTATGAGTGATACATAACATCTTTTTAGTGATATGTAAGATTTACCTAGTGATGCATAATATGTTTCTAAGGATACATCATATTTTCCAAAACATATAGAAGATTAAATTGATGATAACTAAGGATAAATCTCAGCTTTCATAAGATAATTAATATCCATTTTGATGGTATATAAGATTATATATATAGCTTCTTATGTGAAAAGTAATTTTAAGTTAGATTATGCTTTATTTATCTTTTAATTATATAAACATCCAATTTATTAAGATAATTGTGAGTCAACCTAATATGATTTTTGAGAAATAGATATTATGTTTGTGCCATGATGAGATGCTTCACACCATAATTTTTCATGCATAGAAGCATGCATTCATGGAGTATCTATTGAGTATTTTTTAGAAATGTGAATGGGATTTGAACCTAAAATTCATTGATATTTAAAGAATAATTAAATGAGGAGGTTGTGTATAAATATAAGTCAAGTTTAATGAAAAATAAAAAATGGATAATCAATTCTAAAATTTAGTAAAAATTGGTTATTTTTATATAACGATGTTTATTTATTTAAATTTTGATTTCCAATAAAGCTTTCACTGATGTATCTCAATAAAATACTCATACATTTAATATTAGAGAAGTGGACTCTGTGATTTTATTGGGATTCCAATAAAATTGTAACTGGTTTTTTTTATAAATGAGTGGAAATTGATTAAAATATAATAGTGATGCATGAAAATTTTATGAGAATAGAGATAAATATGTAGTGGTAATCTAAAAAACAAGATAAATAGAGAAAATGAAGTATTTTTTTAAAAATGTGAGAAGATAACAATCTTCTAGGACTAATTCATGGGAGAGGAGTAATAATTTCATTATCATTCAACCATTTAATGGTTGATTCTTTCAACTGGTTATAATTCATTAAAATGTTTCCTTCATTAGTCTAGTTTACAAGTAGGAGCATGTATAGACTGTTTGCTACCATAAAATGTGGAAGGTTTAAGGATATACCCTTGCCTATAGATTTATCTGGATTATAAAATAAAACCTATGTGTGTGAGAGATAATAACCACTATACACCAAGGAAGACACGACCCGTCCCAGCGGGGCCCACGCCACGACTCCCCAAACCCACCTTCAATATGTCAGGGTCCAGTGACTAGCATCGAGTAGGCATATCACTAACATGGGAGTCATTTATTAAGTATTTCTACACACACACACATATCCAATCCCACAAATGCGGAAAAGTAAGAACCACTAAGAAATGAAATGCATACATACAACTAAACCCAACCAACAGAGTACAACAGAAAGTAAAGTGCAGAAAGTAAACTGGGCCAGAATACAAGCCCACCGAAAACAAGAGTTTGAAACTACAAGGTCTAACCTATAAGTAGGGAAAAAGGTACTGGGACTACTTCTCATAGCCTTAGGAACACCTCATCCTGTAAGGAACTCAGAAAACTCAGTCCTGTCCTAGAACGTCGTGGAATCCGTCAAAAGGTCTCTTGTCTACACAAGACACAACATGTGTGGGAAAATCCCATGTAGGGGTGAGTATAATAATACTCAGTAGGGGACCCCAAAAAAAATATACAAGGTAAAGGTACAGTCTACTCTATATATTATATGTCTACTAAACATATAGCAAGAGAAACACATCTAGATTTACTCAAAACCCATACCCATAGTCTAGAGACAAGCCACACAAATGCATACCCACGCTAGGGAATTGTTTTGAAGATTCCATGAAGCACTCATCTAATAGAAATCAATCCATGAGTCTGATAGATCTAATAACGTTTGTTCGAGAAGTACCATTCATTGGGAAAAGCCATGAGAGAGATAGATGCACTGGTAGATCTGAAGAGAGCATATACACACACATTCTGGGAGGACACACTCTTGAGTGATAAAAGATCACGATACACATATGAGGATCACTTCCAGGGCCTTGGAGAATACCGTGACTCGTATTTCACCTTCAAAGTAGAGGATCGACATTCTGTAGGATTAGTCATGTCAAAACCTGACTCTACCTAGGGTCAAGAATGGATAGAGGATCTCTCTCTGGGCCTCTTGGAGGGATACCAAACTCTACCTTGGAAATTTATTCTAAAGGGATCATAAACCTATGGATGGAAATGATACATGTCCTTGTGGGGAACGAGTAAAGGGGCACTAACCTAAATGAAACCTATCCAAGGAATGGTCGACAAGAAGATCAATCCATGTACTAAGAAGTACACGGTGTGTATAATGGTCACACACCATGTCCTCTAACCCCGGGTACTTCCCATGCACAATGGATAGTGTCATAAGGCTTGTCATGTAGAAGAAAGTATACATGGCGTGTAAGAGAGTGACATGGCATGTTCCGAAACCTGGGGAGGACTCCATATATACTGGCCATGTTCCCATATACGAATTCAACCCATGTGTCCCAGACCGTGTACTGATACACGGAGCCATCTGTGTATCCTGTCATGTTTGGTCGTGTGGTTGAGTACATGACATGTAATCCACCCCGTGTCTGTTTATCTTCTGATATACATGTTGAGCCCACGTAAGGACCCACACGCCGTGTGACGATGATCACACACCATGTCTACGCTTCCTATCACCTGGAACTCCACCCTCTACTGGGTGGGGCCCATATGTTGTGTCCTTTTGGGATCACATCGTGTTCTTCACTGTGTGCAGTGCAGAAACCCTAGCTTCCTCCATGTTGAACCTACATGGTGTGTTCTTTATAACGTATGCCATGTTGATCGGGATTTTCTAGAATCGGCATTTTTCACCACTACGCCCTAGTTACTCCTTCGGCCTTTGATTTGGCTGACCGTTCTCTTCAAAACCCAATATCTGAGGTCACCCTGCTATTCCATCAATGTTTTCGGAGATTTTAGGGGTTTGATTGGCCCCAAAAACTTGTTTTGATCATCCGCACAAAGAATAGTCGAAGAAAGATTTCTTCCAAACCATTTCGATTCACTAACTACCATCATCATCACACCTCCATTGAGTCACCACGATGTAGGATCTCCAATTTTGGATTTTTGTGTTGCGAAACATACATGAAACGATCCGTTTTTCTTAACCCCATGAAGAAAGTAAAAAAAACGGGGTTAAAAGGGGAGAAGAAATCCAAAAGCAATTTGATGAACAAACCTCCACCATCATTTTTCATGATGTTGATCCACTCTCATTAGTAGGATCAAAAAGATCTAATTAAAACAATGAATGAAAACTAGAATGGATTCATTCCCCAAAATAACCCAATAAAATCCTCCCATAAGAACACACGATCTGTGGGTCAACCTATTTATGGGTTGATCTACGTTCATCATTTAATCCAAGAATGGGGAAAAGAAGAGTTTAAAATAACAACCCCTACCTAAATCATAGACAAAGAGGGAGATCAGCCATCGGTATGGATTTGATCTCGTTGTGAAATGATCTACACGTCATATTTCATCGATGTTCATTAGGAATTCTCTAAGGTGGATCATCTCCAAGATCCAAAGGATTTTAGGGAGTTTTCCAGGGTTATGAGCCTAACCTTGGGCTTCTTCTTATTTAAAACAAAATAAGTGTCACTGCATTTTGTCAACATTTAAAATAAAATAATTTATTAACTCATTTTATTTCCTTTAAAATGTTTAAAAAATAACTTTTGTAGCTGACCCATGCTGGTCGATGTTAGTACCTGCCTAATGTAAAGTCACTGCTATGAACGCAATGGTGACCTCAAATTTCTGATCCGGGCAGCCATTTAAAAGTTTTTCCACTTCTTCAGGAAAACTTCTCACATGTGCTATTTAGAGTTTAATTTATTTCAAACATTTACTTCAAGCACTCTGGGCCTTGGAATCCCACGCTGTCAAAAATACTGGTCTTGAAATAATTCATTACAATATTTAAAAATAATACATGGAAAATATGAGACATTACATTCTCCTAAACTTAGGTATTTACGTCTCTGAAAATCCAAAAAAAGGATACTAAAACAGATGTGGGTACTGTGCATGAATTTGAGCCTCTCGCCCCCAAATTCTCTCCTAAAGATTCCTGTGTTTCCACTGGACATGCACTAGGGGAATTGCTCACCCATGCAGGATCCTCTCTTATTGATATTTGAACTCCACTAGGTACTCTACAAAGGTTGCTCCATCCTTGATGTCCAACCTTCCCCAGTTGATGAAATGTGATGGTTCATGCATATACCTCCTCAACTGCGACACGTGGAATACATCATGCACCTAGTGCAACTGCGGTGGTAGAGCTAGGCGGTAAGCCACCTCTCCAAATTTGCGCAATATCTGAAAAGTATTGATGAACCTCGAAGAAAACTTGTCACCCCGGCCAAATCTCTACAACCCTCATCGAGGTGAGACCCAAAGGAAGACATGGTCCCCCTCCTCGAACTCCATAGGTCTTCATCATTTGTCAGCATAGGACTTTTTCCAACTCTATGTTGTCTTCATTCACTCCTAGATGACCTGCACCTTCTCAGTGGTAGCTTGCACCAGCTCTGGACCCATGAGTGCTGACTCTCCGGGGTCGGTCTAGCATAGTGGTGATCGGCAGGGTCACCCATATAAGGCCTCGAATGATTCCATACCAATGGTGGAGTGGTATCTATTATTGTACAAGAACTCCACTAGTGGTAGGTGGTCCTCCCAACTATGACCAAAATCCAAGATACAGGCTCCCAACATATCCTTTAGAACTTGAATGGTCCTCTCCATCTGACCATCGGTCTAGGGATAGACCTCTGTGTTCAAGCATAGCTGAGTCCCAAAATCCTCCTACAATCCCTTCCACAACTAGGATGTGAAGCATGTATCTCAATCCAAGACTATCATCAAAGAGACACCATAAAGCCGAACTATCTTCTACACATAGAGGTGTCTCAAGCTCTCTACGAAACTCTGCTCTTTAATAGCTAGGAAGTGGTCCGACTTGGTGAGTCAGTCAATGATCACCCATATAGAATCATGTCCCTTAGACGTCCATGGTAATCCCATCACAAATTCTATAGATATCCTATCCCAATTCCACTCTGGCACTTCCAGGGGTGATCTAGCCCTACTGTAACCTGGTTCCTAGCTTTCACCTAGTGGCACATAAGGCATAGAGAAATGAACTATGCTACTTCCTTCTTCATAACTGTCCACCAGAATAGACACTGGAGGTCCTGGTACATTTTCTCCACTCCAAGATGTACCGCCAAGGGGGGGTGTATGAAACTCCCTCAGAACCTCCTCCTTCAATGCCACTGGCACAACTGTGCATCCTATGAAAATGGCAAGGTGCTCCCCAACTTACAAATATCCATTAGGAACATGTCTTATGGATAATAGATCACGTAAAGTCTTGCAGTCAATATCCCCTAGATGTGCCTCCCTGACTCACTGTAAGAGTAGAGGGGTGACAACCATCAACTGGAGATAAGTTTCATTATCTCCATTCATGAAGGATAATTTTAGTGAGGCCAACTAATCTAGTGCCTCACTCAGCAACTGTAAACTCAATCTCCTACTAAGAGCATCTACCAACACTTTCCCCTTCCTATGATTATATATTATCTCGAAGTCATAATCCTATAGGAACTGTAGCCATTGCCTAGGCCTTAGATTTAGATCCTTCTGCGAGAATATGTACTTGAGGATCTTGTGGTTGGAGTAAACGATAAACAGTTCTCATATCAGGTAGTGTCACCACATATTCAGTGTGAATACTAACACTTCCAACTCAATATCATGGGTTTCATAGTTTTTCTCATGAATACATAATTGGCGCGAACCATAAGCAATCACTGCCTGTATCTGCATCAGGACACATCCATGACTGGTCCCTGATGCGTCACAGAAAACCATGCACTCGACACCCTCTTATGGAAATCTCAAGATTAGTGTGCTCATAAACTCTGTCTCAACTACTGGAAAGCCTGCTAGAACTTCTCCATCCATAAAAAATGCTTCCTCTACTAGGTCAAGGTTGTCATTGGTGTTGATATCTAGGATAAATCAGGGATAAATCTCTTGTAGTATCCTGCCAGCCCAAGTAATCTCCACACCTCTGTCACACTCTGGGGTGGATCCTATGCCAACATAGCCTCAACCTTGGCTGGGTCCACTGCTACTCCATCTGCTGAGATGACATGTCCTAGAAATTGGACCTCATGTATCTAGAACTGGCACTTTGAGATCTTCCCATAAATATGGTTCTCTCGTAGTACATCTAGAACCATCTACAGGTGTCTCACGTGCTCCTCCTTTGACAATGAGTATACAAAGATGTCATTTATGAATACTACTATAAATCGGTCTATGTATGGATGGAATATCCAGTTCATAAGTCCCATGAACATTTCATGGATATTAGTCATGACTAAAGGCATTACCAAGTAATTGTAGTGACCATAGTGGCATCTGAAAGTTGTCTTTGGCACGTCCTCATCCTATACTTGAAGCTAGTGATAACCCGACCTGATATCAACCTTTGAGAACCAACATGACCCTCTCAGATGATCTAAGAGGTCATTGATCCTCAATAATGTTTATTTTTTCTTCATCATCACCTATTTTAGGCATCGATAATCCACACACAACCTTAAACTCTCACTTTCCTTCTTGGAAAACAAAACTAGGGTTTCCTAGGGTGAAACATTGTGTCTTACGAAGACCTTACTCTACAAATCCTCCAACTGTACTCTTAGATCACGAAGATTTGTGGGGGACATCCGGTACGCTGGTGAGGATATCGGTGATTCCCTGGGGTGTAAGTCAATGCAGAAGTCGATCTCCTAATGGGGAGGTAATCCCGAAACATCTTATGGAAAGATATCATCGTACTCCACCACTACTGCTGGGAAGTGGAAGCTCGCGACATCTACTGCTCCGAGGGTAAGGCTAGCCAACCCATGAGTGATTAGATTCACCCTCCTATGCATGAGCCCATTTTGTGTTGTTTGGGTCTCTTTTTCACCAACAAAGAAAAACCTTGTCACATCACTGTGGGCACACCACACTCTTCACCTAAAGTAGTAAATCTGGGCATGGACCAAAGATATTCAATCCATACCGAGAATGACGTCGTAAGGCCTCAATGCTACCACAAAGTGGTTTCAATCAAAACTCTCACCTCCAAGGGAAAGATCACACTATCTGCAAAGATGTGTGATCTTCGAGTATCCTCCCGTAGGTGTCTCCAAGAATAAGGGTCGAGTCAACGACTCTATTGGAATCTCAAGGTTTTGCAAAAGACATGTGGAAAGGAAGGAATGACTGGCACCTGTCTCTATAAGTACAACAGCTAAGGTATAAAAGACATAGATCATACCTAGGATAATTCTTGGAGTCTCTGGATCGTATGCCTTGACCGCATGCAGTTGTCCCTGCCCCTATCTCCCAACTCCCTGAGCATGGTGCAAACCTCCTGGGGTGGTGGTGGAAGTAAATCAAAGCTTCTTCCACCACCTACAGCTCTCCCTACTCCTCCTCCACATCTTCCATATGGCGGGTCTGTCAGCTCCACTCTCTACCTCTACCTCAGTGGTCCATCCACTGCCTCCCTATCAGCTACTCGATGTATTGGAAATTCTTTAGTGAAATTTCCCTTACCTTCAAATGAGTAACATCACCTCTCCCTAGACTGACTGGATCCAGCCTGAGAGCCCTGAAATGTCGATCCCCTATCTTGGGTCCTCCTGTGACGTCTCCCACATCTTGATCCCTATGTCTGACGTTGGCTCCCTACTGTTGATGTCTCTACACCTGTCTACCTACTGTTGACCACCACTGGCTGTCTCTGCTCCTCGAAGATGCTCTCAGTCACCAAGGCCCGCTCGAGCACTCCAGCATAAGTATAAATTCATAGAGGCATGACACTAGCTCAGATGTCCCATAATAGACCTCGCTCGAAGGTATGATCTCTGAAGTAATGATCCCTGACCATATCCATTGAGTACCTAGAAAGGTTGGTGAACATCTATGAATAGTCAGTCACCGTCAAACTCCCCTGCTGTAGCTAAAGAATCTCTTGGATATGCACTGCTCTCAGCGTAACTGGATAGAACTCCTCCCTAAAGAGTTGTTCGAACTCCATCCATGAAAGAGTATCCTTTTCATGAGTCTGCATGGTCAAACTCCACCATCATCCCACTGAACCCTAAAGAAGGCTCCCTCCTAGGATAGCCATCTAGTCCACTAGTGTCCTCACTAGATAGAAAACTTTGGTCACCACCTCAAGCGCCTGAGGGTCGGGCTCGCCTTGGAACCTGAGGGGTATCTATCTCTGAAACTCATGGAGCATGCTCAGTCTATACTCCCCATCTACTGGTATTACAGGTACCACGTGATGCTCCACTGGTGGTGTTCTAGCAGGTGAACCACCTAGAGGTAACGCCTGGGGAACTGGTCTCTATATTGAAGCCTCATCACTGAGGGGGTCATCCTCATGATCGAGCTACTGAATCCTAGCGGGTATGCGTTGTAGAGGCATCCTGTAAGGAAACAAGATGTACCATGGTCAATGAGTATATCTAGATAGCTGACACAAGGGACATGTAAAACACCACCCATTCCTATATGATTAATGTACAATTATTTTATTTCCCCGTAAACAGTGTTTCCATGTACCGAGTCGAAAAGAAGTTTATCAGAGTCCTGGTGTGTGGATATGTTAGCTACCCGCACCAACACTAGAGTCCCTATCCTGAAATCCAAAATCAAAACACTCAACACTATTGCACCAAACTAATCTCACGGACTCTTGGTCCTAAGGTAGAACCGAACGCCTTTGATACAACACTATCACGACCCATCCCAGCGAAGCCCGCACCATGACTCCTCAAACCCACCTTAAATAGGCCAAGGGTTGGTGACTATCACCGAGTAAGCATGTCACTAACATGGGAGTCATTTCCTAAGTACATTTACACACGCACACATCTCCAAGCCCACAAATGTTGAAAATTAAGAACCACTAAGGAAAGAAATGAATGCATACAACTAAACCCAACCAACAGAGTACAAAATAAAGTAAGTGTGGAAAGTAAAATTGGATAGAATACAAGCCCAAAAAAAAGATTATATAACTACAAGTTTCAACTTGTAAGCAGGAAAAAGGAATTGGGACTGCTTATTGTAGTTGTAGGAACACCTCATCCTATAAGAAACTCAGAAATATCGGTCTGGTCCGGTTCTTCCCTAGACTTCGTCAAAAGGTCGCTCATTTTCACAAGACACAACATGTGCGAGCAAAGCCCGTACAGGGGTGAGTATAACAATACTCAGTAGGTGACCCCAAAAAACCACAAAGAAATACACAAGGTAAAGGTAAATTCATCTCTACATAGTATATGTATAATGAACATATAAAAAGAGAAACAAATCCAGATATACTCGAAACCCAGACCTGTAGTCTAGAGATAAGCCACACAACCACATACCCATGCTAGGGATTTAGTTTGAATATTCCAAAAAGCACTTGTCTGGGAAAAATCACTCCATGAGTCTGATAGATCTGATGATGTTCGTCTAAGAAGTAATGTTCGTTGGTAAAATCCATGAGAGATATAGATGCTCTAGTAGATCTGAAGAGATCACAGACACATTCATTCTCAGAGGACACACTCTTGAGTAGGAAAATATCACGATGCACATATTAGGATCACTGCTAGGGCCTTAGAAAATACCACAACTCATCTGGAGTCACCTGCTAAGTAGAGGATCTCCACCCTATAGGATTAGTCACATCATTACCTGACTCTACCTAGGGTAAAGAATGGATATAGGATCTCTCTCTAGGCCTCTCAAAGGGATACCTGACTCTATCTTGGGAATTCCTATTGAATGGATCATACTCCAGCGGATGGAAATGATACCTTACCTTCAGGGGAATGAGAAAAGGGGAACTAACGCAAATAAAACCTATCCAAGGAATGGTGGACAAGAAGATCAAGCCATATACTAAGAAATACACGGTGTGTTGAAGGGTCGCACACCATTTCCACTGACCCTGGTTAATGCCCGTGTACAACATCCCATGTCGTAAGGATTGTCATGTAGAAGAAAGTGTACACAACGTGTAAGAGAGTGACACATCGTATTCCGCTACCCAGGGAGGACTCTGTGTATGATGTAAATGTTCCCAAACACATTTTCAACCCTTGTGTCCCAGACCATATACCGGTACACAGGGCAGTCCACATATCCGTCCACATCTATCTGTGTGGTGGAGTACATGTCGTGTAATCCATCCTATATCTATGTATCTTCTGAGATACACGCTGATTCTGTGTAAGGACCCACACGCCATGTGAAAATGGTCACAGGCCGTGTCCACGCTTCCTATCACCCAGAACTCCAGTCATCGTTGAGTGGGGCCCACACTATGTTCCCTCCTGGGAGAATTTTGTTTTCTTCTCCGTGTGTAGTGAAGAAATCCTAGCCACCTCCATGTCGACCCCACACGGAGTGTTCTTCAGAACACATGCTATGTTGATTGGGATTTTCCAAAATCAGCATCTATCACCACTGCACCCTGATTTCTCCTCTGGTATTTGATCCAACTGATTGTTCACCTCAAAAATCAAGATCTGAGGTCACCCTGCTATTCCATCAACATTTCAGGAGTTTCCAAGGGTTTGATCAGCCCCGAAAACTTGTTTCAATCATCCATGTGAAGAACGATCGAAGAATTATTTCTTATAAACCATATCGATTTTCCTGCCTCCATCATCGTCGCACCTCCGTTGAGTCTTTGCGATGTCGGATCTCCAATTTGGGATCGTTTCTTTGTGAAAATAATGCGCAAAAATCCATTTTTCTTAACCCCATGAAGAATGCGAAGAATGCGGGGTTAAAAGGGGAGAAGAAATCTAAAATCAATTTGAGGAATGAACCTCCACCATTATTTATCACGGTGTTGATCTGCTCCTATTAGTAAGATCAAACATAGCTAATCAAGACAACAAATGAAAATTAGAATGGATTCATTCCCCAAAATAACCTAATAAAACCCTCCCACAAGAACACACGATCTGCAGATCAACCTGTTTTTGGGTTGATATGCATTTATCATTTAATTCAAGAATGTGGAAAAGAAGAATAAAAAATAAAAAACCCTACCTTGATTGTCGACAAAGATGGAGATCGGTCATCAGTTGGGATTCGATCTCTCTATGCAACGATCCACGTGTCGTCTTTCATCGGTGTTCATCAGGAATTATCCAAGGTGGCTCCTCTCTAGGATCTAGAGGATTATAGGGAGTTTTCCAGGGTTATGAGCCTAACCCTAGGATCCTTATTATTTAAAAAATGATAAGTGTCTCTGAATTATGGAAATAATTAAAATAAAATAATTTATTAACTTATTTTATTTCCTTTAAAATGTTCAAAAACTAACTTTTTTAGTTGACCTGCGTCGGTCGATGTTAGGCCCCACCTAAGGAAAATTCACTGATCTGAATGCAACGGTTACCTTAGATGTTTCATCTAGGCACCCATTTGAATGTTATTCCACTTTTTTAGGAAAACTGCTCACACGTACTATTTAGAGTTTAATTTATTTCAAACATTTATTATGGGCAATCCAAGCCTCAGAATCTCACACTTTTGAAAAGACTATTCTCAATATAATTCCATATAATATTTAAAAATAATACACATAAAATATGAGACATTACAAGGGATTTAGTCATCCATATTGGAGATAAAACTCATTAACAAATCTTCCATGTTACTTATATATATTTCCATATTTTGTGAGTTTGAAATGCATATGTTGAATAAGTATGAGATAAATTTTAAAAGTAAAAATCTATCAATACTGATTCTGTAAGATCCTGTCTTTTTTAGGTACACCCCTATTTATGTTTTGGTTAAAAATCCTTGTGTTGTTAATTTATTATTTGGATTTTGGTAATCGGTAATTTGTGTTAGATGGTTTAGTTATAAGAATGAGCTTAAATGGGAGTCCAAATATAGTGGAGGAATGAATTCACACAATGAATTTTTTATTCATGATGTGAAAAATTATCAAAAAAATCCATGAAACCCATAAAAGGTATGAATGGTTCAGGGAGTCTCATAAAATTTAATGTCATGATGTGAGAATCATTCATGAAATGAAAGTGGTTTTTCTATTTTATTAAGCTAAGGTTATGTATTTCTCATTGTATTTTAGAATCGAGGTAATCACAATGTGATTCGCCTATTCATGTTGTGAATATAGTTCACCTAACAATCCTTTTAATTCTTCAGTGCACTGTGTTTCTTAGATAACACACACCTTCTCCCAAATTATAGATCCTCCATTAGGGACCTCTGGGAATCCTATTCAAACTAAAATAAAGACCCAATTAGATCTTGGTGTTTCGAACCTAGATATTAGAGGTGATACTTATGGTTCTTCTTCTCCATCTCGATCCATTTTTTTCCATGGGGACCCCAGTTTGAGTCGACCAAACATTACCTGAATATGATTTCTTGTGTGGATAGAAATATTTGTCTTCACTGAAAGTAATGAATGATGAACCTGATTATAGCTTGGATGTTGAAGAATTTCTACACATACTCTACTTTTGAGGTGGGTAGTCTAGAATAACTCCTCAATTTCCATTTTGTTTCCTCTAGTATGTACAATAAGTGTGATCATTATGAAAATCATGTACTTGACCTAATAATTTAGGTAATTTAATATTTGATGAAATTAACATGATTAGAATCCTTATAAATCCTATTGGATCTGTTAGGTCTATTTTTGATGAGACTAGAACTGGTCACCACCTGAGAGGTGTGACAACCATTGAACCTAGGATGGAACTTGGATTACATTAATTTATATCCCCTTTGATGAAAGGAAATTATTGATAATTGGATTAGCCTTGTAAACTAGGTATACCATTTGAATTGTGATAATTGGTAACTTTTAATGATGTCACTTTGGTGATTCTTCTTAGGAAATGAAATCTAAAAATTGAGTATAAATGACTCATTAATTGGTAATTAAGTGAATTGATCAAATTGGATTATAAAACATGTTTGACATGGTTGATGCATGGTATTTTTTTGGCTTGATTGTACTTTATTTTTACGGATAGGGTTCCCAAGGGAATGTTTCACTATCTCATGATTCATTATACTAATGATTCATCCTAGGTAAAAGAATCCACCAATCTATATGGTTAATTTTTCCCTAGTATAGTATTTCACCATAGGAATTCATAAGTGACTCTAGTTTGGGTAATTTTCACAAAGCCCAGTATGATGTGGTTGCTTTATAACTTGTCATGTCCTTGCACCATTGGAAGTTATAAGGGACTCCATTATGGGTAATTCACATGAAGTGAAATTTGATATAGTTATATTACCCCTTATAATATTCTTTCTCCCTAGGAATATTTAAAAAACAACAACATGGGTAATTCACATATATTTTAGTATGATATGGTTACTTTTTCCTGGGTATGGTATTGCACCATGGGAACATATAAGAGACTCTTTCATGGTTAATTAACATGGATCATAGTATTTTTTTGGTTACATGATACATGGTATGGTAGATTCATCCTATAAAGGAGAATCAACCAATGACAAGGGTGATTTTTCTTGAGTGGTAGGATCTGTGACTAAATATAGACGTCTAACATCATGTCGAATCTGGTTTGGTTGACTGTAGTATCAACCTAAAACCTGAATACGATAGGTTTATTTGATGTTTTTTATTAATTTATGAATTAATTCCCTGATTTATTATATTATTGAATTCATTGTATATTTAGACTATATTGTTTAGACACTATGGAAGTTGTCCTAATTTGTTTTTCTCACACCTTTTTTGGGCATTGTTCAGTACCTAAGAAGATTTTAGGGATATAGGTCTGGACAAGGGAAATGGACCTTGTTCATGATTTTGTGCTTTATTAATGGGTTGGATCTTAGAGATGGGACCAATATGGGTTTCAAGAATGGGACTTCTAGAGTCATGTCTATTGAGTCTTAATAATATTTTACTTGTATGAATTTCAAAATGTGATTTAGTTACATTCATCCTGTCATTACATGGTATTTATTATTATATGGATTGTTTGGTTTTGGACTTTATTATTATTTGATCTCTTGGTTGATTATTTATATTGTTTATTCTATTTTATCTGCTCTTTTTATGAGTGTATAGTATCCTAACTTTGTTTCATAAACCCTTGCTACTATTAGGAAGTCTCTATCATATGGGTAGGTGAACCTAAGGTTTAGTAGACAACCTGGATTTTTCATGTGAGATAGTACTAGGACAGGGACGTTACGAAGTGGTATCATATCCCAGTTATTTTCTATTTATTTACTATTCAAGAAATGTAGAAAGGATACTAGTATGTGTCAAGGATTCTAAATGAAGTCTTTAATGGGATTAACTATCCCATGTATGAGGGGAAAATATGATCACCCAAGGATCATATTCTTATACATGATATTCTCTTGTTACTACTTTGATGTTACTTCACTTAGAGTGATTCACTTGTTTTGTGATGTTACTATTTATTTATATTTTACTCATTATATGGAATGGCGTAATATGAGTATTCATGTTTCATGGTAGTCACATAATAATATATGTTGACATGTATTTTTCATCTTAGGGATAGATTTCCCACGTGTGAAATACTTACCTAACCTGTGAAAAGAAATATCTTGTTTTATCCAAGGAAAGGAAATGAAACAAAATGCTATGTTATGTTAATTTCCTTGTTAATACAAGTAAATATGAACCTTGAGATAGTGGTTCTATATTTTCTTTACCTTTTTAAGTTGATCCTATTTTGTAACATGTGTTCTAAGTATTGTGTTAACCCTTGTATAGAAAATTCCTCTACATCGTCTTCAGGTTGAGCACTAAGAGAGTGGTAATTTAGAACACTCCCAAAATAGTTGACCCAGAACTCCTTGAAGATCCTTGGAACCATATGGATTGTCAGCTTCATGAAATATTCTTTTAGGTCATTCAATCTATGGAGAGGGAGACTAATCGCATTGTACCTTTGATGTATGATCTAACAAAATCATTCCAACTACTACATTTTCCTAGCTAAGTTCCATATTAAGTCATTCCAAATTATCATTAATCACCTCAAGAAACCTATATATTAGAGATTAAGCTTACTAATTATATATTATGAGTAACATTCAAGAATTTTTGGGACATTATAGAGAAATCCAATTATCAAGAGAAGCTAGATTGGAAAGAATTCGAGGCGAAGTTCCTAAGACACTTCTTTCCAGAGATGTTGAGGGATGATAAGGCTCACGAGTTCATGAACCCAACATAGGGAATCATGTTAGTGGTGGATTGTGTAGGATTATTTATTGACCTATAGTGTTTTTCTATATCCTTATCATTTTATTAGATTGTTAGGGAGAAGCGTTTATTTTAAAGGGTTTGCTGAAAGGTAAGGTCACAGGTGAATTTTTTCGCCTAAGAAACTTCACGGACATGATGAATTGGGATATCATCATAGAAGGAAATATGAGTGAGGCTTTGAGTGTCATAAAGGTAGTATTGGTAGGGTGATCGCGTAGATATTCTTCTGTTAAAAAGAATCACCACTATAATAGTTACTTCAAGGGAAGTAGCAGGAAAAGTATTCAAGGAAGTGACCAACTGTCAGAGCATCACAGCCCAATAGAGTGATTTTAGTGTGTAAAGGATATCCATAATCACCCAAAATGTTTTTACCCCACTATAGAGTGTTTCACATGTGTAAATATGGACTATGTGAAAATGTTTTGTAGGAAACCACAACAGTAGAGTAGTGGTATGGGATTATGACATGGGCCAAAGTTTTAGATGGAATCATCTACCCCATAGCAGTTGATTAGTTGTAGTTACACCAAATTCTTATGGAGTGGTAGGGGACATGGTAAAAGAGAGTAGGATTGAAAATACCACCAAAAAGGAATATCACATGGGAATCATACTGAAGACTAAGGTAGAGGGTTGATTTAGTTCTATGCTATGTAGTCTACTCCAAATAGTTTGGATGTTGGACCTTCTACCATTAGAGTTACAATTCTCATGTCATATACCATTTCCTTCATTTTTTTGATACAATTTCATCACATTAATTTTTATCTTCTCAATTTTCCAATATCTTGTAATTGTTTGTGAAGGTCTTGTATGTATTTATGACCATTAACACGCCACTAGGAGTGTGATCATAGGATATTAAATATTGCAATGATTATTCGCTTAAAATTGGTGGATACCATTTTTTTGGGTTCTATTTATGCTAGAAATAGAATTATTTTATTTATTTCTATGTATGGATTGGTTTTTCCTATACAAGTCCCATATCGACTATAATTGGAGGAGAGTTACCTTTCTATCTTTATAAGGTGGAAGCTATTATCACCTAGGTGAGTGGTAATTTCAGGCTGGTTATATAGGACAAATTTAATACATATTGGATTATCCCATGTCACAGATATTATCCCTTGTTCTACATAATGTTGATATATAGAAGGATAATTTTCCTCAAGTGGTAGACAATTTTTAGGAAATATTTCCTAGAAATTTCTTCAGATTACCACATGAATGTGAAATCGTGTTCATGATAGAGTTGGTTCCAATAGCTGAGCTAGTTTATTTTTCTCCTTACAAAATGACACTAAAAAAGCTTCATGAGTTGAAATTTCAGTTGGAATATCTAGAAGCTAATGGGTTTATACAATCTAGTACTTCTTAATGGGGTTCTCTCATGACACCCACTACTATCTCTACCCAAACCCGATGTACTAGCTTAGGTTCGGTCAAATATTAGGGCACCCACTGGGTCCATCAAGTCAAAATACTGAGAGGTTTCCTACTTAGGATCCTCAAGGTCTACACATAAGCAAAGGCATCATACTCGGGATGCTCAGCTAAGAAGTTCAAATGAGTAATCCTACATGGGATCCTCGAATGGAAATTCAATACAGGAAGCCTACTTGGTATCCTCATAATGATACATAGGAATATAAATCCTACATAGGAACCTCATAATAAGGTATGTAGGTAGAGGAATCCTATAAGATATCCTCATAATGGTATACATGTAAAGGGATCCAACACAGAGATCCCTAGGCCAGCTTATAATAAAATGCATCCCACAAGGTATCCTCAGTAATAGTAAGAAGATAGAGTCATCCTAAAAGGTATTATCTAGGTCAAAACGTAAATAGATGAATCCTGTAAGGGATCCTAGGAAACAACTAATCTCATAGCCTCTTGGGCCAGAAGAGCACATCTTATAAGGGAGATATCATCTAAGGGGAAAGCTACTAAGAGATCAGTCAAGAGAGATAGATCATAATTCATCTTAGATCAACATCTCAAACTAGTTTGGTACAAACACCCAACCTGTCATTCTCATTTTATGTCTATCTCTTAGGATACAACTATATTCAATTACAATAATAATAACCACTCTGCTAAGAAAATTCTTGAAACATCGCCTAGGAGTCTATAAAATGATACAAGGGTTTTACTGTCATGATTTATGAAAAAAGATACTTATAATAGACTAATAATGGGTCAAACTATAACCCCTAGGCATAAAGATACGAAAACCCTAAAAAGGGTAACAAAGGGAAGTACACGGGGTGTCTGAATAGATGACATGTTACCCCAAATCCCCATATTAGCATGAACTCTAGCCGGACAAGGCATGTTGGCCCTATACAAAATGTGTGTAGAGACCCAAATCTTGACGTACATGGAAATTTCATTACTTTTGCGGAATACTTAATACATAACAAAAATAGACACCAAAGGATCATAATAGTTTAGTGTTTTTTGAAACTCGGAACATAATCTTCTAATCATGGTGAAAGATCTTCAACATCTCCCATAAAGATCTTCCTTTTTTTCTTACCTAAAACCTTTCTTTATATCCTGGGAAAAAGAAAACATATAAAGGGTGAGCTCAAATTCTCAGTATGTGTAAGCATGGAGAAAATAAAACAAACCATATACATTTGAACATAAAAACATGAACATAATGTTTAAAAATCAAAATCTTGAGCAATGACATAAAACATGGCAGTACGTAAGGCATAGATCATAATGGAACATCAATTATGATAAAATATCTTGGAAATAAAACTTGTAATTGTGGAAAAACATTAAGTACGTGATATGATTTCCACAGTAGCCAAGGCATTGCTGCCAAGACCATCTTAGTGGACAAAGTCCCTTACTGAACCGAGTTCACTCCTCATTCCAATCCTGTATCACTGAACTGGATTAACTTGTCATTATAGCCATGAATATCTCATGAGATATAAATATTTACCCAATGCATTATAGGGAGATATAGGTCCCACCCATCTCATAATGAAATCATTCTTACTTATGCCACAAAATAAACATAAATCATTCATCATAACCCAAAGAATAAAATGGGTTTCATAAACGTCATCTCATCATAACATAATCCATATAAAAAAATAAATATCATTTAATCATAAGAAAATTGAAACCATGTAAATCATAGAGACATTATACACATATGAAATAATTTCATCTTAGATGTAAAATAGTTTTGACAAAACACTTGAAATGAATTCTTGAGGAAAAAATCCTTTCTTCTTCAAAATCATTTTATTTTCACAAAATGACATGAAATTTTAAAAGAAAGGATTTTGTTGAAAATAATCATGAAATATTGTACAGGAATATTCATGGAAATAAGGCTTTATGAAACCGTAATAATCCATTCATGCTGTATAAGTTAAAAAACATTCTCCTCGTACTTTTGTCGGAAAAGTCAAAAAGTACCTCGTATGGTAAAAAATAGAAAGATTCATTCCATACGATGTGGTAAAAGTAAAAAAAGGTAAAAATGACTTTAAACATACATGGATGAAAAGTAAACATTTTATGAAAACATTTTGAGAACATATGGAAATGGATAATAAACATAACCCCAGTAAATACTTACGAATAAACAATCTCGGATAAGAATGAGATTGGAATAATTATCCCTTACCTTATGTCCAATTTCTTCCATATGTGTCCAAGACTCATGTATAGTGGGTTTAAACATATTATTAAATTGTAACAGAACCATAATAATATTTATGATATCATATATGATTCACTTATGGCTTTATATTTTCCGTTCATTTGTCAATTCCATGTTAAAGCAGCATTTTGGGTAAAATCGTTTCATTTATCGTCTGTGTTTTGACTTGTAATTATTAATATGATTACTTAGATCATGATTAATTAATTCCATAATATAAAACAAGATTTATATATAATATATATTCAGAATATACATATATATAATAGATCGATAAATGGAAAGAAATACACCGTTCATGGAGACGGTAGGTCGTACGTACGCATGAACGTTGTTTTTTCGTTTCCTTATTGAATTGAATGGAATTAAGTAGATGAAATACATATATATATATATATACATAAATCCAGTAGCATTATTATGTCATATATTTCATTATTACTTATTATATATACTTTATAATCATTCTTGAATTGTTAACATGGAAAATGAATCTCATCACGTCGTGGAGACAGTAATCCGTATGTACGCACGAGCAATGATATCGTTCCCATATTTATTAAATGGAATTGGAGTGGATGATATAATATCTTAGAATAAGTATGATGTTATAATAATAATATATAGTTATTATTTACACCATTATACCCATCCAAGTAAGGCGGTGGTGGAAAAACTGATTACACCACGGCGTGGAGACGGTATTCCGTACGTACGCACGCGCGGTGATTTCGTTTTACGTAGGATGGATAGAAGGTGAAATAGGGTTGTTTCATATTTATAATACCATATCAGTATATAATTAATAATGATGTTATTACTTTATAATGAAACAACTAAAGAATATGAAGTAGAAGAAGAAATAAACTTGAAAGAGTCGGTAGAAGAGATTACCTCTTCCTCGACACGCCTCCTTTAAACTCATTATTAGGGCACTAGAGTTGGTCTTTTGAGAATACCAGAACCTCTATGATATAACTAGAGAGGTTGGGAAGAGGAATTGGTAGGGTTTGTTCGATCTTCAAGGCTCAAAAGGGTGTGAAGAGAAGAGGGAGGAGGTGCCCTTTTATAAGGGAGAAGAGGGGCACCTTTGGAAAGTGTGAAAATATTATTTTATTATAAACTTATCTTCGGTTTCAAAAGGTCAAAAATCATTAAAGATTAATATATGATGACTCATGGTCTAAATAAAATTATCCAATCATAATTGGACATGTTTTGTATAATATTTTAATCATTATAATCTTATTTATTTAAATCATTTATTAATGAGGTAAATACTGCTTCATTATTGTGTCATAAATAATTTAATTTATTTGATGTCTAAAAATTATAAAAAAAACACCAACATGTAGGAAATATTTTTAGATTTCAAATTAATATTTATAGTCGAAAATGTAATTCATATAACCCATTATAAAAATTAATTACTAAAAGATTTTTGTTACTGTCAATTTTGTCTTTACATTAAATTAATTAATCCAAATTATCATTATCACTACCAAGTGGCTCAATGGGGTCCAAAAATCGACCCAAGGATGCCCATGGTCGGACACTACTCATCCAATAAGGTTAAGACAAGTGTTAAGGTAATTTTGAATTATTATAATATTCTTTTAACCTTGAATTACCGTATTTACCTTTAACTGCAGTAAATAAAAGTCAAAAGTTACTATTCACCAAAAATTATTTTCATCTTATTGAACCACATTTTACTTATTGATAACAACCATGTATGTCGTATTTTTGAAATTCAATTCACAGAAGTGGTAAAATTTCATTTAAATGAAAGAGTCGGTTTTTTAACTACCACTAAGTGGTTTCACTATTCATCAAAAATTGAAGTTTTTGAGAAAAATACCAAAAATTCAGCCTAAGCTATATTTGATATTCCAAATTCAAAAATGATGTCTATTTTTATAAATTCAAAACATATAAGTGGAATTAATTAATTTTAAAATTAATTCCCGTTATCAAAACGAATAGCATATTTTTAAGAAACAATAACTATCAAGAGATCGACACTTGTTTATGTCCAAATTCAAAGTGAAATTAATTACAATCACCAAAATTGGATTAAATGGTAAAAATATATTATAATTACACTTTAAAACCAATTAAAATATAATCTGACCATATAAATTATTGCGATGAAAAAATTTGTTTTTAATTAAAATATAACGTGTTTTTACTATTCATTAAAATATGAAAGTTATCATAATAATATGAAAAAATTATCCAAATTAAATTTTTATATCTTGATTCCAAGGAAGAATTTTATTTTGTAAAACTGAACTTATAAGCATGTGAAAAACTATATTTAAAGTGGGTGCGCCATCAAAAGGAGGAAAAACTGCATTTTTTGAAAAATACTTATTTTACCTGAAAGATTTATTTAGTTCCCATACCATGTTCTAGAAAATATGTAAGATGAATAATAATGTTACAAAATTAAAAATGTAGTTAATACTATTCATAACGGCTAGTCCATAATAATATTATAACAATATATCATTGTTTAGTGAAACCCGGTATTGTGTACTACACACGCTATCGAGGAAGGTCGCGATTGCGTGTAATGCAATCCAAGTAAGGGATGCGTGTAGTGAAAACTCTGTTTGGTGTTGCGTATAACATAATCAAAACTTATTTCATTTATACATTAAACAAAAATCTATAATTAATGTTGTGTAGAATAATTTCCACAAAACGAACTTGAAATTGTGTGTAACACGAGCCAAGAATAGTGTTGCGTATACTGTAAGCTAATACGGTGTTGCGTATAGTACAAGCTAATCTTGGTGAAGTGTATAATAGAATACATCAAAGAAATTAAAAATAATATATCTCATAAAATCTCAGGGTGTTATAATGTGTACCCTAAATGGGGTACCTACTAGTGTACCTTACATGGATTATCCATTTATATAGTATGTACATATACATCTACACAGGGTCTGGCCGTGTACATTACATGGCATGTTCCCCTTACATGGGCAGCCTGGCCGGGTACTCGGCTACACAGCCGAGTCCTAATAAATGGATTTTAAATCCAATACATTGATTTTACTTCAAAAAAACAATCTTACCCTAATAGGAATAACACATGGCATGTTTTCCTTGAACCGCGCACCATGTAGATGGGTTTTCCCAAATGGAAAACCCTTAAATCGCACTAAAATCCCTTTTTCTCAAAAAAAAAACTATAGATCGGCCCACTAGAGGTCCCAAGAAAGAATAAAAGGTATTTAAAATTTAAAAATAATTAAACTATGGTGATTTATTTAAAAACATAAAAATTACCTAATTTTGGGGGGAATCCTCTAAAGCTTCACCCATTTCTACAGTCCACTTTTGTCGCACAATGATCTGGAGCATCCTGAGCTCCGTAGTAGTACCTATATTCCTCCATCTCTCTCTTTATCTCTCCCTATTCCTTCTCTCAAGGTTGAATGCTAAATAAAGAGACCCTCTAGGGAATATGTGATAATTTAGGGAATGAAAAGAAGGAAAATAAAAGAAAAGGAAGAAAAAGAAAAGAAAATAAAAAGGGGCCCAAGTCAGGCCTGGTGCCCAAACTAAGCATATGCCTCACTTAGAAAAAACTCCCCATTCCAGAATCAATAGAGGATTTGAAATATCAATATGAAAATTCTTTCAAAATATATTTCTAAACAAACCTATGTGAATAATTTAATATTTATTTAATTAAATATTAAATTTTATTAAAATTTGAACTCATTAGATTTCTACCAAAATAATTTATTGGGGTAAACACCATAATTTAAGACTAATGTAGTGGTCATAAAAATTATTTGGGATCATATGTTAGGGTAAAAATTCAAATTTTCCCCTTACAAACATCTAAAGGTAGAAAATAAAATTTTGGATCAAATTTACAGTCTGAAAAAACACAGATCCTTACAATCTCTCCATCATACTAGCATTCATGCTCTTACCCTAAGCATCTAAAATAATAATATATCTTGACTATCCAATGAATAATCTCATGAAGTCAAAAATTATTCCATCAAGTAAGATGTTTAATTATGACTGATCTGGTACTCCCCACCATAGGAATGTCGTTATTTTCATCTCAAAAGAAAACTTTGAGCTCAACGGAGCACAAAAAATGAGGAATTTCCACTGAAAACACGGTTGAATATTCTAAAATTTACAATGGTGCACTCCCCACCATATGGATTACCTTAAAAAAATCCTCAAGTTCAACCTCATAGGTTCTTTTATCCTCAACCAGGAAGTAAATTTAAAAGAAAAGAATCTTGGCATAGATTTGATGCTCTCTCAGTATACTCAAGACAATTTCAAGATAGATCATAATTGAATATAACTATAAGTACACTAATATTCAAAATAAATTCAAGTATATATATCTTTGATCCATGCTCACAACAAAATATGATGTACTTTCCTTTAACCATCACCCAACACCATGCCCCCTAAAAATGCATGTCCAGGTCCAAACATGGGTCAAACATCTTGTGGTACTCCATCCATTTCTAATTTCACCTCTACCATGGAGAGATATTTTTCATTTTAATCAAAAATAAAAGCAAACAATGACCACAAAAATTCATGGAAACATCAATCCTCAGCTCACACGTAGCCACTCACTGATTTAAAATTAATTGGTACCACGCAAAACTGATGAATACCATCCTCACATGACTCATAATCATGTGATTCATCCATCACACGGACAAGATGACCATGATACATGACACATAATCCTCATTAATCTAGAATATCCCTTGTAAATCCTCTTCAAAATAGATCATCTCACCTATGCCATGATTTATTCTAGGACTGAAAATCACTTGGTGTCATTCTAGTCATGAGAGTCTACCTCCACTCTGACTACATTAGAAACAACAAAAACACTGGTCAACATAGATAGGCACCCAAACAGTCCCACCTATAAAAGATAGTCTTGATACCAAAACACCCTAGGTGGTGTCGAAATTTGAAGACATCAACATTCCTATATTGTAAAATCCAATCACTAACCATGCATCGATCTTGAAATGAGAATAAAACCAATCTCACTACCTAAAAACGAATTTGTAAACCTAGGACAACCTCTCATGTAGGTTTACCTCGAAAAAAGTGGACATTGACATAGAAGGGTTTGAGTCAAAAATAAGGTCCTCTAGATCTCCCACCTAGTCATACAGATCAATTCTCATAACTAGTTCATAAGTTCTAACCACCTAGCCCAAAATATCAAACCTCTCTAAAGAATTTAAAGATCACAAAGACCTACGAGGGTAAAAATTATCAAAACGGACTTAAAGGGCCATGATCCTCACCGAGAGTCCTCATAAGGAACCAATACCTAAAGGTCACAATACCAATATAGAAGATATACTAAACTGAAACTCACTGGGAATTCTTATATGGTAATACCCCCTTGAGGTCCAGCTCATGTGAAAAGAAAAGGTACCTATCAGCACTGAAGTCAATGATTTGACTATATAACCATAAACAATGGGTTCAACACATTGGAATCATGTTACCTATTAACCTACTAGGGTCTCTGCACTTCATATGCATGATAACTGAGTCATCAATCTCATCACCAAATGTCTTAGCATGGATCCACATGGCCTTCCATCAAAATAAAATATATATACAAGTTATCTCAATAGAGTATAATTCCACCAAAATTTGATATGATACAGAACCGTTTAGTTTTTTTTACACTTTAGATAATTGGTCGACTATCATTAGTGATAATCACACACTAACATGCCTATATGATGTGAATACTACAAGAAAAATATGATGCATGATAGGCCTCTTGAATTTTCCATAAAAGAGTCAAAATCTATCCCTAACCTCATTTCAATGGTCCAAGAGCTAGAAATCCATAATAAATCATAAAATACACATAATATGTGCATCTGTCAAGGATAAAATCATATACAGTTGTAACATCACAGATCATAATAGTAATGTCATACCCATGGAAACTAGGACTTCTTATTGGGACAAGTGTTCTCAATGCACCAATCTGATATTCATCACAGTTTCTATCACATTCCTAATACTCATGGCTACCATACCCTAAATAGTAAATCCAAGGAAAGAAAAAGCTCTGATTCTAATTTGTAACATACTGACCCAGATACCACTAATCAAGTGCTCCAATCATGTTTTCCATGAGGCCTCAAGCATGCCTCCCCATACGCTAGTGGCTACCTACTAGCAGTGAGGGCATAGGTAGTGAAAGTGGGGAGACAATGACCTCATATTAGAGTATGATAACAATGGAAATAGATAAGTTTCATAAAAATTAGTAATAATTATATTATGTAATCAATAAATAAACTAAAATAGAACATGTTGTAATAATAAATGAAAATTTAATAAAATACCAAATATCCATGTCATACATATAGTATAGTTCACCCACTGGAATGACCATACAGATACATAAGTATAAAAATAAACTGGAATAAAAGTACAGTGATCTACTACTAAATACAAGAAGACCACATACCCAATCTATAGACACTATAAAACTATTCCATTCTATTTATAAGAACCCACATGAGCATCTCCACTTGATCATGTAACTATGGGCCTTATACCTATCCACCATCCATCTTTTCTCAACCTGAAAAGTAGACATAAGTTCTATACACAAACTGAGGTTCATGTACAGGGGTGAGAAATAATCTCAGTAGGCCACACCAACTATGAACCTATAAATCTGATGTCATAAGTGAATGATCATGCAATATGCTCATCCCAGTTGATACTCTACTGAAAGATAAATAAATCAAATAACATGAGGCCACAGTCAAACCCCAGGTCCATAATCTCAGTTAAATGGCTAAAGTGATATCATGGTATCCATATTTATATTTTTATATATGTATACATGAGTACGGTGAAAGAAATAACATAAAACCATCAACGGACAATCCCTAGGTCTGTAATCCTGATCACATGAACATCATGTGCAAGGGAATTAAGCTAGATGTCTTACTACTCAAACTGTGTATTATTAAGTCAATCTATAGGTCCATAATCCCAATCAAAAATACATACTTCATCCAGTGCCAAAAAAAATCTCTGAGCAAACTACATCACTATAGTGGGATACACATCCTAGCTCTGGGTTCACCTGTACTTTCCTCCAATCACTGTAATAATGGATTCTAGGGAAGTACATCTAGATATCCTGTTATGGGCACTGATTAGAATGTCATGTCGCTCATTCCATATAAATCAATTCCAATTTATAAGCACTAGGTCCCATTATGTAGGTGATCATGACATTGAGACTCAAATGAACCCTAAGGGTCTAAACTTTAGGAGATCTATAAGGAGAGTTCATCGATGAGATGTTATGCCCACCCCTAGAGGTCTATAATTAGGGAGAGCATAATCATCCCTAGCACTCAAGTGAGAATAATCATCTACAAGTATAAACATCAGGTCAAGGATTTCATAATCATCTTCAAAATAGGCTAATATAAGGAGAGTGTGATCATCCTCATAATAATCCAATCAGAGGATATCATGATCATCCTCATCACTCAGGAGATCACAATCATCCATGAGTATCATTAATATGGATTCTATGATCATATATCATAATTTTAGGCTCAACATATGGATACCAGAAATCACCTCTAGAAATCCTAACAATATAATAATCAAATATACAGGATCAACAACTAGATCCTAGGTAGTACCTCTAGGTATACAAATAAATATAATAAAAACATGGCATGGAAGCTATACCCTAGGAAGAAAATCTAGACATTCCAAATAAAAAAGAATGATTCCTCACATCATGATCATCATCCACTAACCATGAATCACCTCTAGTAATCATTTTTTTCATTAGCAATAAACATGTGAAAGTACAAACAAAAGAGTGAGTGTGTATGAATGCCTAAAACTAACACTACTTTCATAGCCCCATGGGATTACAAGTTTGGAATGGGTTATAAGGTTACACCCATTACCATATCTACCAAAACTTGATGTACTAGCTCGGGTTCATTCCAACAATGAGGAACCCATGGTGTCCCTCAAGTTGAAACACTAAGAGGCATCCTAATTGGGATCCTCAAGTTCTACACATAAGAAAAAACATCCTACTTAGGATCCTCATCTAAGAAGGTAAAAGAAGGAATCCTACATGGGACCCTAGAATGGTAAGTCAATAGAGGCATCCTACTTGGGATCCTCAGAATGATATATATAAAGGGGTATCTTACACAGGACCCTCAAAACAAGGTATGTAGGCCGAGGAATCCTATAAAAGATCCTCAAAATGGTATACAAGTAAACGGATCCTACACGGGGTTCCCTAGGTAAGATTATAAGCAAATTCATCCCAAAGGGGTTCCTAAGTAATAGTAAGAAGATAGAGGTATCCTATAGGGTATCCTCTAGTTCAAAGAATAAATAGAGGAATCCTACAAGGGATCCTAGAAAACAACTAGTCTCATGGCCTCTTAGGCCAGAAGAGCACATCTTGCAAGGGATACATCCTCAAATGGGAAATATACTAATGTTTTAATCATGAGAGATAGATCATGACTCATATCAGATCAATGCATCAAACTCATTTGGTCTAAAAACTCAACCTATCATTCTCATTTTAAGTCTCTCTCTCAAGAGACAACTTGATTCAATTACTGGAGGAAGAACCTATCTGCTAAAGAAACACCTGAAATACCACCTAGGGATCCTTAAAAAGACATAAGGGTTTTACAATCATGATATATGTGAAAGGATACTCATAATGGACTAATAGTAGGTTCATTAATGACTCATGGTCATAAAGATACAAAAAAGGCCAAAAAGGGTAACAAAGGGAAGTACAAGTCGTGTTTGAATAGTACACAATGTGTTCCCCAAAATCCCCACCTAGGAGCGTACTCTAGCCAGATTCGGCATGTAAAATTCAAGTACATGGTTTTTTGGACCTATATATGAGGCGTACCCTACACGGGGTACCTATCCATGTACCTTACATGGTCTAGCCATGTATATATCCCAGTCATATACATCTACATAGCATGCGACCCACATAGGGTTTGGTTGTGTACTTTACATGGAATGTGCCCCTTACACGGGAAACCTAATTGGGTACTCAGTTACACATCAGAGTCCCAATACATGGTGTGTAAATCCCATACATGTATTGTACTTCAAAAAGGTAATCTTCCCTAAATAGGAAGAACACATGATGTGTGTTCCTATAACCACACACCGTGTAGACTGGTTTTCCTGAACAAAAAACCATGAAATCACACTAAAACCTATTTTTTATTAGAAAAAAATATAGATCATCCCTCTAGGGGTCCCAATAAATTATAAAAGGGATTTAAAAAATAAAAAAGATTAAACTAAGGAGATTTATTTAAAAACTAAAAAATGGACAACCTTTGGGAAGTATCCACTAAAGCTTCACCCATTTCCACGGTCCACGGTTATCGCTCAACGATCCAGCATGTATTGATATTTATGGTGGTACCTCTGTTCCTCCCTATCTCTCTCTCTCTCTATTATCTCTAATTCATGTGATAAAGGTGGATCCCCCCAAGGCATATGCAAGAATCCGAGGAAGGAAAAGAAGAAAAATAAAATAAAAGAAAGATAAGGAAGAAAAATAATGAAAAGAAAAGGGGGCCCAGGATGGCCTCGGGGCCCAAACTAAGTTTATGCCCCACCTAGGATTACTTGTTTTTTAAAGAGAAGGTCCTTTTCAGTTGAGGGGGAAAATTTTGTTAGAGCGGACACTCTTGGTCTCTACTAAATTAGACACCCATGACCTCTTGGTGCTTTATTTTTCTAATTTTTCTTTGTTATCTTATTTTCTTTGTCTTATAGTGATTTTTTTTTATTATTGGTAGAATAATTCAATGAAATAATATTGATTTTTTCTATTTAAGTAAATATTGAATATTAATTATTCTATTAAAATTTTAATGGATCGAATTTATACCAAACTCTTATACAAGGGTAAAAACCCTATTATGAGACCAAAAAGTGGTCAAGAAAATTATCATAGATCATATTCTAGGGTAAAAATACAATTTTACCCCTTATAAGAATCTGAAAGAAAAAATTCGAATTTCTGCTCAAATTTACATATAGGAAAAACATGGGTCCTTAAACCTACCAACTTTCCAAAATCTTATTGGATGACCATATTTCCACATCTTCGTTCCCAAGTTATAATCTAGGGTCATTTGGGATCTTTTCTCAAGTGAATGAATTCATAATTTTGGATTCATTTGGGAAATTTTCAAGTAATTTCCAAGAGGGTTCCCTTTCTCCAGTTATAAAAGGGAACTCCATCCCCTAAATTATTCACCCCTCCCAATCCATTTGGCTCAAATAAACTATGAAAAATTATCTCCCAAAAATATTTAGTCTCATTCTAGAGCTTATGGTCCTCACAAAAATACCATCCCAAGGGTCCTTAAGAGGATATCCAAAGGAGGTTTCTCTTAGAGAAGGTAATTATCTTAACAAAGCTCTTTCATTTATTTATTCTTTTACCAACATCAATTATGTATTAAAACTTCCAATATAATAAAACCATAATATCACATATAATGAGATATTATTATTTTTATGGAATAATATTTATCAAACTCCAATTCCATCAATTGGGAAATTAATTCTTCGATCATGTGTATGGAGGACTACTGCCTCACGAACCGATGTAACTAATTTTACATCAACACATCTCACAGTTGGATATAATGATGGAATTAATGTTTATATATAATATTTATTATATAAATATTCTTTTGGAATTATAATATCACATATACCTTCTTAATTTTCATTCCATTTAAAATGTAATAACATCGCTCATGTGTATGGTGAACTACCACCTCGCGAAGCAATGTGAATCGTTTTTCACTTAATATTTACATGGAATGTAAGAAGAATAAAATTAATGAATATATATGATATATATGAGATGATATTGATTCTTAATATTTAATATATCACCCAATTCTTTACCCTTTCACCCATTAATTGAATTATATTGTCGCTCGTGCGTACGTATGGCCTATCATCTCCATAAATTGATGTGATTCATTTTCCATGACCAAATTTTAAGAGTGGTTCTAATAATATATCTACATAGTAAATATGATATTTATACCATTATTATTATTTTTTAGATGAATTACTTATATCCTATGTATAATAACCTGAACTTTCATTACAAAACACGCTTGAGAAAATATGGAAATTATAACCCAAAATAATGAAAATAATGGAATATTATTAACAAAGGGTGGTAAAATATTATAAGATGGTAATATATGATATTATAAATATGATTATGTTTCCTTTATAAACTAATAACATTCTAAAAACTATTATACATGAGGTTAATCCATGTTCAACTAAAGTAAAGTGTGAGGTAAGGGATTTCATCTCAATTTATCTTCATTGAGGCATATTGTAATGTTATGTACCTAATTTATTTTATATGGTATATATAATTCCCCTTGAAATGTAATATAATTATTAATTAATAATTAATTTTATTTTAAGTTTAAATTTGAATTATTTCATCCATGGTGATTTTTCTTAAAAATTACCAAGTGGTAAAATTTATTTCACAATCTCACTTTCTTTTGTGATTATTGACTTTATCTTAAAACAATAAATTTTTTATGATCATTTTTCATTGGAAATTAAATTTATCTTAAATATCCATATTATTATATGATGGATATGATTATTTCCTAAACCATGTACCGTTTTTAAAAATGGTGTTTACTTTGAAAGTTATTCGATTAACTAGGGAAATATTGATGAATCTGCATCCTATACTCAATACAGATATTTAATGATAAGGAATATTGATTCATGAATTAAATAGATCATTTGATATATGGGGAATGATTTGTACCTATAGTGATGAGTGGGGCCTAGAATTATATAGCCCCTTAATGCATTGGTAGGTCTCGTGAGACAAATCAGTTATCCAAATTAAATGAGTTTCTACATGTAGTTTTAAATTATCCTAAGGAAATATCTTAATGGTAGTGGTACCAGGATACCTGAGACCATGACATCCAATAATTAAGAATTTAGTTCATTTATAATTTAGTTATTATTATTATCCATGAAATTTTTTCTATGATATTATCTCTAAATGTATTTCATTCTCAGTTATTAATTAAATGGCATGTGTTTTTAGTTATTTACCTTTCAATATTGATTATTCATTATCTTATAAAGATAGTCAAGTTATTTAAATTTCTTGTGTGTTCATTTATTTAACATTCCATGTTGATTATACTTATGGATTCATAATGTCTTCTGTTTTAATTTAACCTTACTGATAATTTCAGTTCGCCCTTATTTTGTTTCCTTTCCCAAGGATATGAAGATGAATTCTTAGAAAAAGTTTTCAAGGATGCAGTTCATTTTATTTTGTTATTTATTAAGTTTTATTTTATATTCCTAAAGTAAAATGGGTATCATGTATATATATAGTTCTCCAAAACTTCTAAACTAATCAATACTTTGGGATTTGACCTTTTTTTAGTTATGACAATGTAATAAGGTAAGAACCGGATCTGGGTTACTAGATTTGGAGTTATTATAGTATAATTTTGTGATCACTAATTCATCTCATATAGGATTCTCCAAGCATAAGGGTCGATCCAAGGGATCAACTGAAACCTCTAGATCTTGAACTAGGGATGTTGTAAGAAAAGAGTGGCTCAAACTTATGTCTATCAAAACTGAATCCAAGGTATAAAATTCATAGATCATATCTATAATAATCACTAGCGCCTCTCAATCCTAGGCCTCTATGGCCTATAGTTGTCCTCACCCCCATCCACCAACTCCCTAAGCCTGGCGGGGATCACATGGGGGTGGTGGTGGAAGTATGTCAAACTATATGTCACCTACTCTTACTCTCCTTACTCCTCTACCAAGTATTCCATCCTACGGACCTCCTTTCACATGTTAATACATTTTCTTAGGCATCCCATCCACTGTCTCTCTATTAGTTGTACGGCGGGTTAAATAATTTAACGTGAGATATCCTGATCCATCATAAGAGCACCACCACCTCTCTCTATGTTGAATAGACCCATCTTGATATCCCTAAACTTCATACCCTTGGTCCTGGGATCACCTCATAAAATGTATCACATGTATGGATCCATGTATCTGCCATCAGCTACCTATTACTGAGGTCTTTGCCCCTGTGTGCCCTCTACTGGCATCCATTCTCAGTGACTGCTTGGCCTAAAATCTCTTTATCAATAAGGAATGTTATATCACTCTATAATAAGAAGGAATACATATAAGTATCACACTAGATCAGATGTCTCTATGAAGACCTTGCTCAAAGTTTTGTAACCAAAATAATATATCTCAAACCATATCCATTGAGTATCGTGAGAGGTTCGTAAACCTCAATGAATACTTAGCCACAGTCATTCCACCCTTCTATAGATTTAAGAGCTCTTGGATACATACTAATTGCATCGTATCTAGAGATTACTCCCCCCTAAATAGATGATCAAACTATTTCCATGAAAGATTCACCTCATCGTATGACTAAACCATCAAGCTCCACCAAATTACTATTGAGATATGAAGAAGGATCTTCCCCAAGACCACCATCTGGTCTTTAGGTTTCTTGATGAGATGAAAGACTCACATAACTACCTCAATATAATCCTTAGCTTCCTATGGGTATGAATCACCCCTAAACCTAAGAGGTCACTAACAGTGAAACTCATGAAGCGTACTTAGCATGTGCACCTCATCCACTGGTACTTAGGGTACTATATGCTGCTCAATGGGTGGACGTATGACTGGAAAACCACCCAGAGGTAATACCTCCTCAAAAAGTCCTTGTATCGAAGTATTTTCACTAAGGGGATCATCCTCCCAATCTTACTGTTTAATCATAGCTATAAATCATCAAGGATTCATCCTGAAATAGACAAGATGTACCGCGATCAATGAGTATATCTGGAGAGATGACACAAGAAGTACATAAAAACACATCCCATTCCTATATGATGCATCTATAAATGTTTTTTCCAATAACCAATGTATATATGTACCAAGTCAAAAGATTGGTGATTAGAGTCCTGGTTAATGGATATGTCGGTTTCCACACCAACACTAGAGTTATTGGCCTGAATTCTGAGATCAAAACACTTAACATTGTTTCCATAAAACCCAAACCAATATTATAGCTAGAAAAAACTCCAAACTCTATCCCTAAGAAGGAAAAATTTTCTGATATCACTCTATCAGGACTCAACACATTGGGTCTCTCCTTGCCAGCAATAATTTGAGAGTGACTACACCAAGCCTGCCTTCAATAGGCCAGACAATGGCGACTAGTACCGAGTAGGCATAACACTCACATTGGAGGCCTTAGCCTATGGTACCTATACACACACATGTGTCTACAAGACCATAAAATTATGAAATATAAAATAAAACTGATACCAAATGCATACATACATCTAAATCCAAAAATTATAGTACAATAAAATACCGGTAATTAATAAGGGCCAAAAACAAGCCCACCGGAAAATGTAAAGAAATCCATCCTAATACTAATATTGGAATACAGAAAAATGAGAATCATGGAATAAAAAATGGTTTTTTAGACCAACTATAAGTTCCATATAATCTTATTGTACCGAGAATCCTATTGAATAGCTAGTCATCTACATAAGACACGACACGTGTGGATAAAGCCCACATATGGGTGAGTATAACAATACCCAGTAGGACACCCTAACATCACTAAGCATAAAGAATCAAGTGTATTAATCACATAATAGTATATATCAACCATAATATCATACATATAATAAAACATCCATATATACTAATATTAGACACTCAGTCTCAAGGTAAGTTCACAACTGCATTGCTAGTCTAAGATTCTGCTCAAGAATCTGTAACCACACTCACCCAGGAGAACTCACTCTGTGATTCTGATGGTACTAATGGTGTGTATCTAAGATGTAGTTCTTGTTAGGTATCTACATAAGGAATTACATGCTTTATTTTTGTAGAGATCAATACATGGATGGGGATCACTCTCAGGGTCATGGTGTAATACTGACAAACCCAATCTAGATTAACCTGTTAAGTAGGGGATCAACACCTTTGTACAGTTGGTCATGCCAATTATAAGAACCCCGCATAGGGAAAAGATGATAGAGGATATCATCTAGGCCTTTGGGAGATATTCCTAAAACTCTATACAAAACTAATACCTTAGAGAGGATAAAAATCCTTTATTCAAGATGTAATTCCATACTATACCCTCACAAGGATGGACTGAGGGAACACACCTTTAAGGAAACTAGTACACAATAAGGGGAATAGGATTTATACATCATCAATGAACAAGTATATGGTGTGTACTATTAGTACACAATGTTTACCTTCATCACCGGGTCTACCCATGTATCATGGCATGTGCATGTGTCTGTGCTCGTGTACACCTATCCATGTTTGTGTACCCGACCATGTCCTTGTACCAGTTCATGTCTGAGTACATGGATCAGCCCGTGTACTTTATCTGTATCATGTACCTGGCCATGTCCATGTCTTTGTATCCTCTAAGATACACATCGAGCCTCAAGGTAAGGGTCACACGTTGTGTGACATGTGTCACATAGTGTGTGATGTTTAACTTCACGTGGAACCATAGAACCATATCTAGGGCCCCACGCATGTTGTGTGTTCTTCCATTACATGTCTTATAGTATAGAAATTTCTAGAATCCATGGATCTTCATGAGGATTTGATAGCCCCGCGAGCATCATTAATTACCACTAGGTTATTGAATTTAGAAATTTAAAAACATGAAAAAACAAAATCACTAAACTATAGGGTATTATATGAATTTCAATCCTGAGTTCAAACCCACAGAGATAGGGTTAGAGAAAATATTAATAAAGTGAACCTAAGCTATTTAACATTTGAAATATAAACTAATTAATTGAAAGAATATATGGTGATTGATTTTTAATTAAATAAAATGGAAAAACATGCTCTGAAATTGTAAATCTAGGTTCATGATTAATTTAGGGTATAAAATAATTAAATAGAATTTATATGGTGTCGAGACTAAGTTATTTGAATCCAATGTTCATGGTAGACAACCCCAAAATTACCGACATTCAATTTTCACAATGTTTATGTTACTTCAGTTATTCATTGACCTGGTAACTTGGAACCATTTTTAAACATAGAAAATAATCCACCCAATGAACATGTTGTGAATAATTATCTAGTCAATTCATTGAAATTATCATGCCCTCATTGATCACACAATGGTCATGAATGATAAAGAGAATAAGATAATTGAGAAAATAGAGTTGTGGAAAAATACCCAAAATGAATTTCATTAAAAAATAAAATACCTTAATAAAATAAATCCTCCTTCATTAAGATTTCTTCGTATAAGTTCTACCCCCTCATTATAGCCCTGAGGGGGTAAGAAAATAAAAATACTACTTGACACATTATGGAAACAATGATCCTTGATCCCGGTGGTGGAAACTCCAAATGAATCTGTTGAGTAGATCCTTGGAATCTTATTTATAAGCCTCCCAAGTGATCAATAATTGATAAAGATCATTAAGATTTGGTCCATAGGTGGTCTGAGGTGGGTCCCATGTCAAATATTTGGTCAAGAAATGAATATTTGGTGAATCTAGGGAAAAAAATCCCATCTGGGAAATTACACCACGTGTAATTGAGTTACACCATGCATAATTTTACAAGATGCTTTTATTCTCTTCACAATGTCTCCTTATTTTCATCACATACACCGGTACACATCATGTAATGATTACATGATGTGAAATTTCATTTTCTTGCTCTGAATGCCTTGTTTTCCTTGGTTCTTCAGTTTTATGCCCTGGAATTTCTCCATGATCATCCTTAAAATTTGGTGTTTCACTACTTCACTTATTTTATGGAACAAAGTGTATTTTAGCTTCAAAATTCACCTCTTTTTGTTACTTTTCCAAGAATCATTTTATCCTGTCATAAAAACATAAAACAAGTCAATACATTCCAAAATTGGAAATATTGATCAATTAAATACACATATCAATATACTAAAACGCCATAAAATATATGTATGAAATACACTTATCAAATACCCAACACTTGAATTTAGAATTGTCCTCAAGGATATAATCTCAACATACAATAAAGGAAATTTACCTTATCATGATTTAAATTCAATTTTCAATAAAAACAATTGATCAAATTAAAAATTCAATCTTCGAGTGTCACATGTATAAAATTCTTTAATGCCTCATTTTTTAAGAAATCAGTCGATCAAGTATTTTACTTTTCTACTTTAAAATAACCAAGCCTTATCAATAATCCATTCACCTTTTTTAATTCATTATTAATATGCATTCTATTTATAATCAACCTCACATGAATTTTTCCCCTCATCATTAGGGTACAAATGAATAAATTGATGAAAATACCTCAAAAACATGTAACTTACCATAGGCTTTCAAGGCATATAATATCTCTACCATGTAAAGACGGAAATAAAAATTAATCATGAGGGCTTCACCATTAAGGATCAAATGAATCTGAGGCTTCACGGTAGAAAAATAAATTATTTAAATCAATTAAGGCTCAGAAATGAGTTTTGACTCTAAATCATTTTTTATAATAATAAAAAATAGGTCAATAAAGATCTCCCTTTACAAATTTTATTTCTATATCCCCCAAAAATTCTCAGAGTGGTATTATGATGTGTATATGTGAAATTAATGAATCATCATCTCTTGCTTGTTTTTTTATTATTATTTTTTTTTTGAAAGTTGTGCATAAGACAGATCTCACATCCATAACCTAACTGCATATGATAAAAAATCATTGGTTTGGAAAAGGGTGATTTTTTATCCTCCTGGAACACAAAACAATTTTTTCATTTTTTTTATTTTTAAATATTTTTTTAGAAAGAGAGGTGAATAATAAGATATAATGAAAGATTTCATGGACTCTCCCCATATCATAATAGATAATCCCCTAGTAAAATATCCATAATAAAGTATATCTTAGTAAACCCTATAAATCCCCCCTCCCCAAACTTATTCTCTTAAATATCATGCAAAACATTTAGAGGAAGATAGGAGTGGATAAAATAGGTTTGTAACATGGTTCATTTCCTAACAAGGTTGGTCATAGATTCTATGGTCTTAAAAGGGATTAGTGAAAGGTGGGTCCATGGATGAAGGGATAAAATATTAATACCCCAATCATTTTAAAAGTAATTCTATATAGTCATTGAATTCATAATATGTATAGAAAGTTCTAGAAAAAAACATGCCCGAGTTTCTCAAGAAATATACTGTAAAAATAATTGGAAATATTGGCTCAATGGATGTATCGGGAACAAGATGAATTTTTGGGACAACTAATCATATTACTGCATAAGAATAATTAAAACAATTAATGAAAACATCATAAATTCAAAACATGTCCAAATATCAGAAAAATTTCATTTACCACAATCAACATGGTCCCCTAAATCATGATTTATAAAATTCTATTCCACATGAAATCTCTACTGATTCTTTTCACCATTTTTTATCATTTAAATTTATTGATAAGGAAATCTAAATTCATGGAATGGTAATTATACAAAGCAGTTTATGTCTCCTAGTTCATTTGATTAAATAATGAATCAAATATAGGGAATAAATTAGGTAATTAAATCTTTAAAACTATTTTTAATATGGATAATAGAAAAATTATGAATTGAAATTCTTACCCCCACGAAAATTGATGCTTCAAAATTGGATGTGCAGGTTTTGCCTATACATTTTCACTTACTACTTGTGCCTTTGATGGACCTAAAAATTAATATAAATGAGTGAAATTATAGGACCTTGCAATATGCTCAAAAATATATGGGGAATTGGAATTAAATCTTAATAAAAATTAAATCCTAAGAAATCAATAAATATTAAATCCCATATTGTAATAAAAATCAGGTTGTCTTTTGGAAGCTACTCCTTTTTAACAGTCATTTAGCTCAACCATACCAGGCTTAGATGATTGGGCTGTGGAATAATGCTAACTGTCACTTGTTCACCTAATATTGGATTTGACTTCCTCCCATATCAGCTTTAATTTTCCTTAATATATTTGGAATTAAACTCAATGGTGGTGACCTGAGTCTGAACAACATGAGTATAACCAATAGGATCTCAGTATCGGTATAGAATTGGTAAAATTCTTCTTCTTTAATTACTGGTTTCATGTGTTAAATTTCTTTAATGATCGCTTCTTGTTCTTCAACTAGCTCCTCGTCATCTTCAATTTTTAATGATTCTTATTCTTCCTCTGTGTATTCATCGCATGGGTGAAACGGGTGCTTCTTCCACTTCTTTCAGCGCACTTAGATTTTATAATTTTTTTTATAAATGTGGTTGTTGTCTCCTCCTCTTCTTCTTCATCCTCATATTCTTCTACCTTCAGATGTGGTCCCAGTTTTGCAAGAAATATTTATAAAATCTCCTTAGTCGTGGTTCCTTTTTCTTATATTTCTTCTTATTGCAGCTAATTGTTGAATTGTACTTTATCCCATTCAAGTTTTGCAGAAATGTTACCCTCTTTATCATCTTCTAAGACTACAAAATCAAGGGTATCTTGATTGGAATAAAAATGAGCATTGGAAGTTGTACTTACCTCTACTTCATTTTACACACTTATTGAATGGTTATTATCCTCATAGAATTCTATCTCCAAGCTATGGGGTTTAGTGAATTCAGTCCTTGGGTATGATTCTGGGTACTCGAAGAGTTTATTTTTCATCATTCTATCTTCATCAAGTAGTTTCACCATATCATCTAGTAGGAAGGTGAATCTCTACTTAGTATTTATTTCACTATTCAGTCTTTCCATCATAACCAAAAATACCCAGTGTGGTAAAAATTAATAAAAATAAATAAACAAAAAAACCTATACTAAAATCAGAAAATGTAAAATATGAGGAAAGATTTTGTCTAAATTATTCAACAAATAAATTTTCTCCTCCTATCCCCAGCAACAATGCCAAAAATTGATAGCCCCGCGAGCATCATTAATTCCCTTCAAGTTACCAAATTTAGAAATTTAAAAACACGAAACAAACAAAGCACTAAACTATAGGTTAGTAAAGGAATTGCAGGTATGAGTTTGAACCCACATATATAGGGTTGGAGAAAATATTAATAAAGTAAACATAATCTATTTAACATTTGAAATATGAACTAATTAATTGGAAGAAGAGATGGAGATTGATTTAGATTTAAATAAAATGGAAAAACATTCTCAAAAATTGTAAATATGGGTTCATGATTGATTTACGGTATAAAATAATTAAATAGCAGTCATATGGTGTCAGAACCGAGTGAGTTGAATCCAATGGTCATGGTATACAACCCCAAAATCACCAACATTCCCTTTTCACAATGGTCATGTTACTTTGGGTATTCATTGACCAGGTAACTCAGAACCATTTTTAAACAAATAAAATAATATTCCCAATGATCATGGTGTGGATTATTCTCTATTCAATGCATTGAAATTATCACTCCCTCACCAATCACGCAATGGTCATGAATAATAGAGTGAAGAAGATAATTGAGGAAATAGGGTTGTGTCAAAAGACCCAAAAATCAATTTCATTCAAAAATAAAATACTTTAATACAATAAATCCTCCTTTAAAACTACTTCACACAAGTTCTACTCATCATTCTAGCCCCGAGAGGATAGGAAAATAAAAATCCTACTTGATGCATTGCAGCAACAGTGGTCCTTGATCCCGGTGGTGGCAAATCCGAATGAATCCATTGAGTGGATCCTTAGACTCTTATTTATAGGCCTCCTAGGAGCTCGTGAATTGATGAAAATCATTATGATTTGTCCCATAGGTGATCTAGGGTGGGTCACATGCCAAATATTTGGTTAAAAATGAATATTTGGTGAATCTAGGTGAAAATTTTTGTCTGGGAAATTACACCATGTGTAACTGGGTTACACCACTTGTAATTTTCTAGGATTTCCATATGGGAAATTGCACCATGTGTAATTGAGTTAGACCACATTTAATTTTTCAGGATGATTTTATTTTCTTCAATACATTTCCTTATTTTCACCACATGAACTGGTACACATTGTGTAATGATTACACAATGTGTAATTCCATTTTACTTCTCTAAACACATCATTTTTCTTAGATTCTTCAGTTTTATGCCTCGGATGTGCTCCATGATCATTATTAAAAATATGATGTTGCACCTCTTCACTTCACTCATGGTGCAAAGTGTATTTTAACTCCAAAATTCTCCTCTTTTTGTTCATTTTCCAAGAATCATTGTATCCTTATATAAAAACATAAAAAATTCAATGCATTCCAAAATTAGAAATATTAATCAATTAAATACAAAAATCAATATACTAAAACACCATAAAATATATGCATGAAATACACTTATCAGGATTCCTCCTTTTTTATTATTGCATTGATTTCCTCTATGAAACTTTCTTCAAGCCATGGATCTGAGTCAACCAAAATCAATCTCCATCAGAGATCCTATTTCTGACCATAATAATCAATAAAGAAACCTTCATCATTGATTCATCCCACCATCACATGATGAAACTAAAATTGGGGATCCCAAAATCCAAACTTGAACCACTTTTATCACCATTATTTCTCAATCCCATTGTTAATATGAATTTGGATATGCAGTATCAATCCATTATGTTAAGAAATATACGCACAACGATTCATCACTAGGTATTTGTTGAACCATCGGCCAAAATGAATTTCAAGGATGAACAAACATATAATGGGGGAAGAAATACACAAAACACAAACATGAGGAATATACATCACCCAATGTTCATGTTGGTCTCAATTTTTTTCCATTGGAATGATGAACTAAGATATGCTAATTAAAGAATAAAATAAATCCCCAAATTCCCCGCATAATAATCCCATACCCAAAATACAATCTATATAAGAATGAATCTATTGGTTGATTAATTCGCGTTCATTGTAGGATTTAAAAATGAGGATAAATCCACATAAAATATTGTCCTACCTCAAGATGGATTGATTGCTAATGAATAATTAATCTGGATCATTGTCGTTGGTGAGATCCTTTATTTCCATTGGCATGAACGATCATTGATCCATCATCATTGTTCTCCAAGACTTCCTCCAATTATCTCTCTCAATTTATAGGGTTATGCAGATAAACTTGGGAATTGGTCATAAGCATGCTTAAATAGGGGATGATTATGTTGTTTCATAAATTTAAATAAAATAAATTTATTTATTTATTTATTATTTACACCCGTGATAAATTTTTCAAAAACACCTAATGTTGACATAGATTATGTCATTCCTAGGGTAAATAACACATTCTGAACTCAAAGGTGTTCTCAGATTTTTTTTATTTAAGACTCTGTTTAGATGTTATTCCACTTTTTCATGAAAACTATGCACGTGTGATATTAATAAATTTAATATTTTTCTAATATAAATTTTTGGCTCACCAGGCCTCAGAATCTCACACTGTCTCAAAGCCTAGCTCTAAAAATATTACTAGATATATTTCAAAACATTACATGGAAAAAAATGAGACATTAAAATTTTATACTTGTAATGAACCATATGGTTTGTTCATATTTTTTACCAAATTTTGCATGAACCATGTGTTTATAACTTTCTCAAAAAATCCCTCTCACTTAGATTTTCTACATAATTTTCCATAAAATTTGAAAGCAGTGAAAACTGTCTCTCTCTCAATATGTAACATTTCTCATGGTTTTTCTGCAATCATGTGAAAACCATTCCCTATAACCCAAGTTCAAACCAAGCCACATAGTTTCATCTAAAACCCTCATGGTTATCCTTTAACCATGTATAAACCATTCAAACCAATCATTTACTATAAAATTTGAACTATAAAACTCCTCACACTCAGGAGAGACATAGTTTCTCCTAAATTATACACACCAAATCATGCACCCTGGGTAGAATCCTCCTCCCCAAATTCAATATGAAGATCCTGAGACTCATCTGAACACTCGAGGCACCTCTTGGGCCTCAAACCATATCCAATAATATCATCTCAAGATGCTTGAAATCTAGAAATATTGATATGAACCTCAATTATGAAAATGGATCATCCACTAGATATCAAAAAATCCAAATTTCCTATGAAAATCAAAACTCATAAAGTAGTGGAGTTTTACCTAGAAGTTTCTTCCAAATATTTATTTAAGGTTTTATTAAATTAAATTCTCCCATGAAAACCATGACCTGTAAAGGTGTGAAGTTTTATTGAAGTGTGAATTTCCATGAGGTATCAAAGGAATTGTAAGATAGATTTAAAATATATCCTATTTTTATTCTTTCTAAATGGGAGTTGGATATGTGGTGTATTGTGACACATTTAGATTGATCTTGAGATGTGTTTTTATGAAAGGGATTAATTTTGTGGAATATGGGTCAAGGAAACTGAAATTAAAACTGGAAATTACCCAACACATGATCTGGAATTAATTTTTTTTGTTAATTATTTGAAAACATTAAGGAAATACCTTTTTGGATGATATTTTTTATTTGATAAAAATTATAAAATATTTTAGTATATCATTTAATGATGTGATATCAACTTATGATAGTGGAGGTGAGTGGAGTGTCTTAAAACATTATATTTTGAGATTATGTATACACCAAAAATATAATATGGTAGTGAATTCTTGGAGATAAAAAACACTAGCATAAGAGATGAAGGATAATTCGGAGAAGTGGTTGTTAATGGGGTTGTTGGTGGATTTTCACATAGAGGTAGAAGAGATGGTTGATGGTGTGTTAGTAACTAGTCTAAATGAAACATTAAGTTTGGTATATTGAGTTAAAGAGAATTAGTTATCTTATAATTAATATAGAAGGATGGGGGATGAATTATTCGGTGGAAACCACCAATGGATAGGCTATTATAATGGATTCAATTATATATTCCAAATAATGGAGGGTTGTTCATGTGTAACTCAAGAATTAATTTTTTAAAACCCAATTGAGTTAATTCTTATATCCAAAAGTTACTAAGATGTATTATTAGACTAGACATTAATTTAGGTAGCTAAAAATGAAGAGGATATTGTTGATATTGTTTCTTATTTTATTTTTATCAATAAGTAAAGGCAGAGCATCGATGATCGAAAAGGTTATTAAATTATTTTCTTAATTCAACATGGGAATGGGAGGATATTTTTATAGGCTTCGGGGTTAGGTTTCTATATCACCATGAAATCATGATAGTGTTTTGGTAGTGGTGGAAAGAGATATGAAGTAGGCTCATTTCTTTCTTATACATGAACCATTTTTAGTTAATGAACTTGATAAGATTTATATGAAGTATGTTATTAGGATTCACGGCATTAAATAGTCCATTATATCATATAGAGATTTTTTATTTATATATATATTCTGTAAGTGACTACAAAATTTTATAAGGATGATGTGGCTTTGTTTTGTTATATGTTTGCTGCATCTTTTTGATAGAATGCTATTTTTTGTGATAATTGTGATTTCATTATTAAATAATTAAATATTTATCATTATGTATTAAAAATAAAATTCATTGAATATTTTTATAAAAATGATGATTCTGGATGCTAAAAAGATTAATTGATCTTTGCTTTTAATTTTCATATTTTTAAGATCATAAATTTTGGTTGATTTCGATAAACCTTTAATTGAAATATAATTTTTGAGAAATTTTTTAATGGAATGTATATTTTTTTAAGTAATGTGCTTTATATTCCATGTTTATATTTTTAATATAATTTATAGGAAAAAAATTAGTCTTTTTTTGATGTTTTTAATTTATTGAAGTTTAATTTTGAGTTTTGAGTTGATGATTCTCTATACTTATTTGGTTTTGTTCTTAGGATACCATTTTTGTAAGGTTCACCACGCCCTCTTCATAGGTTTTATTCTATGATACTTAGGGGGGGTTTAATTTTTACAAGTTCTTTTCATAAGGTTATTAAGTCACATTTAAAAGTTTCATGGGATCATATGGTGGATGAGGAGGAGTTTGTAAGGTTTTTTTGCCACTACATAAGGTTCACTAACCCATAATATCTTCATAATTTTCAGAGGTCATTTCATTAGATTATAAGTGGGATTCATAGTGTTCCCAATCCACTTTTAGGGTTTATTACTTTAGATAATTTGGTGTTTGGCTATAATATATTTTAAATTTCTACATCAACCCATAATTTATCAATTCATAAATTAGAAGAAGAATAGAGCCGCATTCCAAATACATGAATATGAGCATAAGAATGATATCATCAATTCTTACATAGGAATATCGATGAATAATTAAGATTATGTAGAGTTTTTGAGATTTTTAGGGATGACCATCTCAAGTCACAATGAAGGAGATGATGAATAGTCACTGAATCAATGTGTATATTGAATACTTTGAGATGTTTTGTTACTGACTATGAGGAATTAAAATTGTGTTGTTGACTATTTATCTCTTGATAATTTTAGTTTTTTTTTAAACTTTTGATATATGTTTTATAATTTTAATTGATTTTCAATTTCTTGATTGAATTTAAATTTATAATATTTTTATTTAAATTGTCTATGAAATGAACTCCTAATACTATTTGATCTCTTTTTTATTTATAAAGTAGTTGGGTGAGTTAATTATACTATTTAATTAATTATTAAACTTACTCATCCATCAATTATGTTTTATTATGTTGATCTGCTAAAATATATGTGTCTGTGTGTGTTAATGAAGTAGAAAAAGTAAAATTAAAAGGAAAATTTGAATGAAAAATTAATTTGGTTTAACTCCTTTCATAATTTTCAAATTCAATCATCAGTTTCAAAATAAGAAACTATTTTATCGCTGAAAATTCTTTTTTTAGGGAGAAATAATTCTTTTTTATTTGGGAATGTGCATGGGGGAAACATCTTTAAAAATTACCTCTTATTTTTCACTATGATTCATTCATTTTTTAGATTGATTTACTTCCAAAAAATTTGATAAATTGATTTCTTGAGAATAATAAATGCCTAAAGTGTGGAGGAATTTTATGTGCCTTTAATATATTACATGTTTTATATATCTTTTTGAAGGAATTGTATTATTTTTTGATAAATGTTTTTTAATTGTTAAATAATTTAATCTTTACCATTTTGTGTTTAAAATAAATTTTTTAAATATTATTATAAAATGAGGATTCCTATGATAAATATATTAATTAATATTTTCTTTAACATTTAAAGTTTTTAACACTATAAATTGTAGTTGATTTTTGGTAAAATTTTAAAATAAATTCCATTTTGAGAAAGTTATTAACGGAATTCATATATTATAAGTAGTATGTTAAAATTTTCATTATTATATTTTTAATATTCTTTGTTGGAATAATTTTTTAGTCATGTTTTAAAGTTTGGAATATATTGAAGTTTAATTTTGAGTTTTAAATGGAAAATTTACGCACTTGGTAGGATTCATTTTGTGCTTCTATGGGGGAGTTTTTGAGGTTTCCAAAAACCTTTTGTATGATTCCCAAGTCACTTTTCTAAGTTTCCTAGGCTTTTAAGGTTGTTTTCTCACCTCTTAATGTTCACAAACCCACCATATATTCAAAATATTTAGAATACATTTTTTAATGTTGACGAAAATCTTCATAGTGTTTCCAGTATAGGGTTCCTAAGCCTCTTTGTATGGTTCATTGCTTTGAAGAATTTATAGTTATGATACTATATATTTTAAATCTTCATTTCATCCCTTGATTTATAAATTCAAAATAAAAAGGAGTGATATAGAGTTTGAACCAGGGCAGCTAAGCATAATAAGGACATTATTTAATCTTATAGAAGAAGATTAAATTAGAATCAATATCATATGGATGTTGAGACACTTACAGGTAAGATATTACCAAGTCCTGACAAAGGAGATGATGATTAGTGACTGGATCCATGTGGACACAAAATACCACATGATTTTGAACTATGAACTATAAGGAAATGAACTATGAGGTTTCTTATTAATTAATGAGTGGATTCAAGTGAAGTGTTGTTGTAAACACCATAGTTTTAGAAAATGTAGCTGAATATTTATCTAGACTCATGGCATATGGATAATGATTCCTATTAGAATAATTTTTGAATGTTTTTCTTATTAATAAATAAATAGAAGATTCCTCATTATGTACACTAATACTCTCTCTCTCTATGAACCCTAGATTTCATTTTTTAACTCTATTATATAAACAAAATAAATAGGTTCACATCTTACATGTGATCTTCTACCTTAAAAAATGAAGAGCTAACCCGCTAATCTAGTGATAGCAAGTGAATACTTGAAGTTTTCTAGAGATTCAAAGATCAATATGATCATTATTCTCTTATACACTCTTATGTTGTGAAATTGAGTTCCCTATATCCAAATTGAACAATGATTTTTTATTACCATATCATGTATAAAGTGAGTTATGCACGATGTACCCTTACCTCAATAATGTTGACAGTTCTCTATCCACTATTTACATGGTAATTTCCTTAGATTATTTATCATATATATAGGTTATATTATCTCCAAACTATAATAAGAACCTTGAGATATAATGAAAATAATCATAAACACATGTCCTACGATTTAGATACATAATATTGAATAGACACTGATGATTTATAACTATTAGGTTCTAGGGGATCATATGCATTGAGACTTTTTATCATGAAGTTTACACTTAGAAACATCTAGTGGAGGAGATTATGAGGATTGACCTGCCAATAGGAGCACCGCATGTTTGGGGTATTATTAGTAGTTCCAATGTGGGAAAAATTATGTTTTTCTATTTATTTTATATCATTATCAATGTGTTTCATTTGATTATGTACTTCGATGAAAGTTTAAAACCATAGAATTTGTGTCACGACAATGTAGCATATGTTGGGTGAATCATTAGTGGTATGACATTGATTGAATGAACAAGATAAAATTAGTCAATTATGAAAGAAATATATTTCTCAGGACCAGTTGAATAGGATGGTAGTACATCAATAGCCATGGTGATTAAAGATAAGTCTCTAAAGTGAGGTCACAAATAAATAAAGAATGAAAGGATAATGACATAAAGCATGTGTCCTACTTTATGAGATATCATAGGACAAAGCGATCATATTACATAGTGAATATTCATAAGATGTAGTCATTACTATGACTAAACCTTATTTCCTTAGGGTACTCGATGGGTTGATGGACACTTCTCCTAGTCTATGAGTAGTAATCCCTACTATTAATATAATGGTCTATAGGGTCACACACTAAGCGTATTCAAGAGTCTAGCCTATTCAAAGTAAATAGGAGTTTAGGACATGTTAGGCCACACCCATGGCTCAGGTAATGTCCAAGTATGAATGATATCTAGGAAATAGATAAATTAAATATTATTCAAGTTTAGAATAGTAAATTTTGAATTTATTTACCCACTATATTTATAAGCAATTAAGTGGATAAAAAATAACTATTTTTTAATTAATATTATTATTCAAGGTTTATTAAGTATTTAATGGGATAATAGAGTCAAGTTAATGACTTTAATTTTATCATGTTATATGTATTTGATGTTATAAGCATGTGATAAAATTTAAATGAAATTTATGACACAATTGAAAATTCATTTAGTGTAATTAAGGGATCCTATTGAAGGTTTAAGTTACTTAGGGGCCTAAGTGAAATTTTTAAATGCATTAAAACTATCTATATAATCCTTGAGAAGCCCAAATTCATAAATTGATTCATTTCCAAGAATTTTATTTCATAACACTCTCTTATCTCCCAAATTATAAATTGAGAAATAATAGATCTGAGAACTCTGATCCATGTTCTTCATCCCAAATCGAAGGAATGGTTTCCAAGCAGTCACAAGGATGTAAATAGTGTCTTAAATTCTCTATACTATCATCCAAAACAAAATATCAACATATAAATAGGCTCTTTAATCACGTGTGTATGATCTAGAGTATTCTAGGTTTGGTTTTTTTAAGTTATAATATCTAAAATGATTGAAATGTGTTTTTGATCAGAATGGGACATATTACAATTTCAATTTTATTTTTCCATTTTTATTCACCATGAATAATTAAATTTCACATAATCTATAGATGAATATATTATGTGGAATATCATATTTTATGTTTTTAAATAAATTGGGACCCTAAAATTTTAAAATACTATTTTCATGCTTTTATAAATCTTTAGGTTACTTCAATTTGTATCAAAGTGAGGCACACATTTAATTTAGTCAAATTAAAAATTAAATTTTCATTTATTTGAGAAGAGGGAGTTATCATGATCCTTAAACCAAAAATAGTGCATCGATCAAAGATCAAATGACCATGTTATTTTCATCCATGTAATGTCTTGGGTTTTTGAGTGAGTCAAGAATTCTGAGGGAATTCTAATTTTTAGTTAGTGGAAAATCTAACCTTGAATTTGGACTTTATAGGTTGATTTATTAGATTTGGATAATTTTGATGTCTTGTATTTGGATGGGGATTAAGGCTCGGTAAGTTTCTTGGGGGTTTAGTTCAGCTTCAAAATCATTGGGCTTCAAAAACTAAAATTCAGTAGACATGGCACTGGGCGTATGGCTAGCACATGATTAGTACTAACCATGCGGCCCAGACTGTGTGACCCATTTGAATCTGAGCACAGTTGGATCAAACTGTGTGAGTGGGAACATGGAAATTTAGATTACTATATATGGGTTGAGGTGCCCTCACAGTTGGTCTCACTATCTATAAAATACCCTGAGATTTTAAAAGTAAATACTATGTTCAATAGCATACAAGATACACAACAGTGATCTTAAAGGAACAATGAAATGTTATTATTTAAATGTGAACATTATAACCCATCCATTAAATTAGTGGGTATGAATAGGAATAACTTATTTATGAAATAAATATAAATTTTATACTCAATATAAATGTATTGAATAAATCTAAGTAAATAATCGCTTATTTTTTTTTAAAGTCATTTTATTCTTCAAAAATAATTTTTCATCAAAAAAAAGTTTTTTTGTTTTTTATGAGTGAATATTACAATTAATTTCAATATGTTATAGAAAATTTACTTCAACAAATGAATTTAAATTTTGAATTCATCATGTCAAAATTATCTTAAAATAAATTTTTGATAGTTTTCCTAAAAGATTGATTTTTCAATGAATAGTGAAAAATATTGATTTTTATTGAAAACTGTATTATTATTATTTACATAGTCAACATATATTTTGGATTAGTATTATAATTTCATTATTTCCTTTTAATTTTAAATAATTTAATTATGATTTTTGAAATGGATTTTATACTTTATTTTAGTATAAAAAGTATATTTAAAAAGGGAAATATTCTAAAAATATTTTTAATTGCATTTTTTCTAATTAATTTTAATTTAAATTATAACACTTTAGTGTGTTGAATTTTAATAAATTGATTCCATATTTGGAATTAGTGAGCCCAAATTTAGTAAATAGGTCCATTTTATTTTTTGTCAATATGAAAAGTAAACGTAGTAATTTTTTACCATGGTAAAGGGAAAATCATGTAATTTAAGGTTAAAAAAATATAAGGACTATAAAATTACCTTAATGATTTTATAAATCTTATTTGATTATTATATATCATCCATAACTATCAAAAGGTAGAATTTATGACCTTTTGGTAGTAATGCAAAGAGGACGGGCTGAGGCGGGGTGGGCCAATCCCACGTGGGTTTGATCTCATGCGGGTTTGTCTACAAAGTCCTGAATATAATATGAACAAAAAAATTCAAGCACACCCTTCCCATCATAATCCCATGGATAGCCTGTAGGTTTTCCCACATTTAAAAAAATTACTATTTATAATCAATTAAATATTGTGTTTTTTTAATTCTTAATGGTAGTTGTAGAGAGAAGTAGGGATTGAAAATAACTAGAGTTTTAAGGGATGTGATAAAACATTATTTAGTGGGTTAAAGGTGTCATGTGGTGATGCCGATGTATTTGAAAACTATTATGATGGAAAGTAGGTGTGTGATCGGTGAGGGGTGATGAATGAAGATGTTGGTTGTATGGTGATATGAATGGATGGACCTGTGAATGAATGAAAACTCTCTAAGTAATGATCAGTTTTAGAGGATTTTATTAAGTTTCTCATGTGGTCTTTTAAAATTTTCTTAATAAGAAAATAAAATTAAATAATAAAAATAATAAATCTACCAAAAAAATATTATGATTATAATAACTATTTTAGAATTTAAACCTTGTGCAAGGGATATGAGTTCCATTTTTTGAGCGATGGGATGACACACCATGTGAATATGGTTAATAATTTCAATATAAATATTATAATATCATATTAAAACAATAAATATATACCTATTTAAAATTCACATGTTAATGAATGGTGAATTAGTATGACCATTACAGTGATAAATTATATGATTTGGTTTAACCATGATTTTTTTTGAAAAAACTAAAATATTAAAGAAACATATATTGTAGAAAATATATTTTTTTTAAATTAGGAACATGGGTCATCCCACACCCACATAGGATCAACCCACCATGTCCCGCACCCATGTGGGCTCAACTCGCATTTACCTATGTTCTTAATGACCAGTATTTGTAGTCCCACCCCACCCCACATCTGTCACATATCTATGAAACCTGTGGAATGTGGGTCCGTTTTTCATTACAACCTTTTTGGGCCACTTGGATAAGATTATTACTTTTATAATATTTTATTTAAAAAAGGTCAAACATGTCACCCTCATGTTTTTAATAACTAAAATATTTTTAAAATGGGGTAATCTAGAGGAAATGATTGATTGAAAATATTATTTTTAAATATAAATGATTGATCTTCATCATGGTAATTTTTTTTAAATTTTTAATAAAGAAATAATAATCTTAAATTCTTATACAACACTAATGTAGTTATTATTTAATTAATGAAAAAAATAAAAATAAATGGTATTAAAAATATTATAATAAATATAATATGAGATAAATAATGTGATAAAGGAATTTTATATATGACTATAACATGTTAAGGATATAATAAAATATTTGGTTCTAATTTTAGATTCTTTCTAGATATTATGAAAGTCAAAGTAATGAATATTTCTAAAAATTTACATTATGGATATTTTATAGTAAATAATATTTTATAGTAAATAATATTTTATTAAATGATATAAAATTTATAAAAATATTACATTCATCCAAGTGATTAGAATAAGGTTTAAAATATCAACCATGGTCTCTTTATGGGTTTTTTGTAATTTTATAGTAACTATATTGATTCTCAAAGAGTAAAAATTTGAATTGTCATAGTAAGAGTTAAAGGGGTTATATGAGGGTTATAACCAAACGATAAGGATAAAAATAGTCAAAACTTGTATAATTTTTATTGTATGAGATTATTTCAAGCCATATTAATCTTATCTTTGAAATAACTTACTTTTTATCTATTTTCAATTTAATATTAATTATATTAATTTAATATTTTTAGAAATTTCAAGAGTGCCCCTCCCCTCTCTTATAAAAGGGAACATCTTCTTCTCATTACTTCACACTTAAAAACCTAATTGGTTTGGTTAATCCCTACCGAAATACCTTCTTATAATACATAACCTAATTATAGAGTCTCTATTTTAGTTAGAACACCAACCTTATAATGATTATGGTGTTAATCATATAAAGTTTTTCAAATAAGAGGAAGATAAATAATGCACATGATGAGACAAACTCACGGTAAGGGATTTTTGTATCAATTTTATTTATGTGGGACTCATTACTTATACACTAATTTTTTATTTTTTGTAGTGTATATACTTCCCATGAATACCTTTTATGGTACATATTATAAATATTATGTGGATTTACATCTCTATATATGTTTATTTCTTTCATGGGGCTTATGATTCAAAAGTTACCAAAGTGGTAAGGGTTTATTTCAAAATATCATCATTATTCGAAGTTATTTATGTTTAAGTATCCATTGTGGAATATTTATCTTCCATCTCCATATTTTCTAAAAAAAATCCAAAATATTTTTACTATTATCCTATAATTTTTTAAAATCATTTTTACCCATGTTTTACTTTTACAAAATGGTTTAAAAGGAATCTTTTCGTCATTTTTCAAATAAGTTACTTTGTGAATTTTCTGAAAAAAAATATGGAAGGAACATTTTTTTAACTTATAATAAATAAGAGGATTTTAACACTCTCATGAAGCCTAAATGATTTTACTCTTCCTTTACAAGTTTAAAATTTTATTTTCAAAGTAAATTTTTTCATTTATAAGGTTTTATTTTTTTAAAAGTAGAATTGATTTTAAAATGGAAAATTTATTTCCCTCAAGAATTATTCCAAGTGATCTTTCAAAATAATTTTCCATAAAATATTACTTCCTTTTATGTTACTTGAGATTTACTAGGGATTTTATCCAAGGATACTATCCTTATTCATTCTATGGAAGTTTTATGTTTATGATGACATGGTTTTTATGAAACCCGTTACCTTTCCATGGGTTATACTTTGATAAAATGGTGAAATTTTTATGAAACCCATTTCTTTTACACAGGTTATACTATGTTGGATTTCTTATGAAACCCATTTCTTTTCATGGGTTAAAATTTTATGAAAGGTTTATAATCTTGTGAAACACATATGTATGGTTTTCATTATATGATGGTGGTAATGTTATAACCAAGGTTGGTGGTTACATTATAACCAAGGATGATGGTTTTATTATAACCAATGATGGGTAAGACCAATATCTCCCTCCAATGCATTGAGACATCTCATGAGATAAATAGTACTGGAATGGGGAGTGAACCCAGTTTAGTAAGGTACATTTTCTACTATGATAGTATTGGGATTGAACCTTGAATGCTACAATGGTTTGGGGAGTTAACCCATTCCACTATGATAGTCTAGGAAAAGAGCCTTAACTACTAAGTAAATGTTTTTCTATGCTTATTTATATACCACAATTTCATGTCATATGACAATGTTATGTTAGGGAACATGTTATTTAATTCCTTTATGATTGATTTATTATGAACTTTCATGACTTATTCCATGAATCAAAATTATTATCTATGATATGAAATGTATGGTTTTCAAATTTTAAGCTCATGTTATCATACTTTTTCTCATGTTATGCTTATATGATCATTAATATATCCCTTTTTTATCCTTATTATGAATTTGAGCTCACCATTTTCTTATGTTTCTTGTATCTAGGTCATGATGAAATATTTTAAGTATGTTATACCTAATAGGTTTATTAGATGTGAAGATTTTAGTGGGGTGTTGTTGGACTTTATTAACCAGTTGTTTGTGAACCCAAGGTGTTAAATATTTTTTCCTAATTTTCTAAAACTATAAATCTAAAAGGTACTTGGGTATGTAATTAATCCAGTATTTACTTTTTACTTTGTAAGTTTTTTATGGAAAAAATTGGGTCACATTTATTGATATCAAATCTTGAAATTTAATGTTTAGGTTTTTAGCACTGGATTTGGAAGTGTGGGTTTCGGGCTATTATAGTTGGTATGAGAGTAAGTTTTAGAAAACTTTTTTGATTGTTATTCTTTAATGAGAAGTTATATAATGAGTTATGGATACCATAATAGGTTTATAAGTATGGTGTTTGGGATTGATCATGTGTTTTTGGTTCACTGTTATGATGGGTCGATGTGGTTTCTAGCTTGGTCCCCTACCGAGGCCTCCTTCTTCTTAACCCTTCTTTGGCGTCCTGGTCCTAATCTCCTTTTCCATTCGATCTGATGCGCTGGTCTTCAAAGAGGTTCTAGGAGGTACATTTTGAGTAGCTTTTGAACTCCATGAGGGAGACTGGCCCATTGATGAAGGTTTAGATGTCTATGATGTTCTGTTATGATGGTTTTATGGCAGTGTTGTTGGAGTTCTACGTCGGTGATTGTTTGATACGGTTATAGGATCCAGTGATGATGGTCAACAGCGACAAAAGAAGTGTTCCTTCCAGCGATGTGGTGACTCTGGCGGAGATAGATATAAAGGTGACATTCGGAGTTGATTTTGGAAACGTGATGATGCAATGGTTGGTGATGATGTCGATACTGTGATTTTGACATTCTATCCTCAATGCATCTTTTCCATAGCGGTAGCATGATTTGAGGGATATGTTACTAACATAATGGTTCCCACAGTGTTGGCTCATTTCAAATTTTAAATTTTTGGCATATTTTTTATTTTTGAATATGCGTCCTTATGTATGGTGTTTTTTTGGTCATGTGTTATTTCCACTTTATCCTCAAAGTGGTTTTTATGCAATAAAAAAAGAAATGATTTAGATAGGAGTAATAATTGTCTTTTCATTTTTTTGATATAAATTTAAAGGTATGGATAACCTTTAGGGTTTATATGATCTTTTATTTTGAGGTAATTATAGGTTATTACATTTTTGGGGATACAAAATGGAAGGTATGAGATAACATTTGAGGTTAAAATATTTCATTAATGTTGAATGTAAAAGGTTACTTTGAGTATTTTTATCACATTTCTGGGAACGTTATAAGGATTATATTAATATTATTTTAGAAAAAGTACAACCCAGAGGCCAAGTGACAACCCGACATATCCGAGAATACTGTGAAGCTTAAACCCACAACCGAAGGGTGGCAAGGGTGAATCGCTTACCACTATCCTATGTGATGTCCTGGTTAGTATTACATTGATTTTATTTATTTAAACTATCTTAAAGATAAAATTTAAGTTTATTTTTGGGAACATATATTTTATCGTATATATAACTATGGTATTGGAAATTGATTTGGTGCTAAGTGATTAATATTATTTCATAAGACGTTCACTATTTTGGGAACCCTATATGATTAAGTTAAACATAATATTATGGAATTTATTTGAGTAATAAAGGTTAAATTTTCTTTTGGAATAATATATGATTTAGGTTATTTATGTAAATGGTTAGCATATATTAGAGATTATATGTTTAGGGAATGAACATTTTAGGAGATAAATATTAAATTTATCTTGGAAGACTATGTGATAAAATCCTACTAATTTTTGGGTTTCAATCTTATCCTATAATATTTTTAGGATATTTAAGGATAGTTTAAATGATCTATATTGAACTTTGTGTAATACTATTGAATTTTGGTGATTAAAGTAGTTTTTCTTATATGAAGGTTTATTATTTTTGAAAATTATGTTATAATATACTAACCATTTTGGTTTTTGTTAATGCCAAAATATAGAAGAAATATATTTTAATTCTTTTTTGGATTATGAGATCCATTAGAAGTTGATTTTAGTGCTTCAAGCATGAAAATTTCATCTTAAATAATCATCTTTTGGAGAAAAATATGAGATTGTAGTGGAAACTAATTAAAGTATGAAAGTGTATTTTTCAAGTAAATATATTTCCTCATGTTATTAAACTAAGTAGTAAAGTGATTCCTAAAATCTATGAAAAGGATCTTTAAATAAAACATTATCAGTTTACTTTTCTTACTAAGAAATCAATGTCCATTTAACACATTTCGGAATTACAATTTTGTGATGGTAACTTTCTCATGACCATATTCTCTATCACTATCTATCAGACATTGGGAGTTAGTTTTTTATTTCATATACATGTTTTCACTTCCCATCGATTTTTCCTACATAGAAACCAAGTTATTTGTTATTCTATATGACCTTAATATTTCTCTTTCTCTCTTTTTAAGATGGATTTTTTTACCATTTTTATTATGTGAGCTTTCAACAAAGGTATTTTGAAAATTAAAATACTTAATTACCGAGGTAGAGTTCAAATTGTGAGGTTAAAATTCATTAAATTAAGGAGAATGTAATACCCCAATATTTTAAAAGTAAATATAATGTTCAATAGCATACAAGATACGCAACACTAATCTTAAACGAATAACAAAATATTATTATTTAAATGTGATTGTTATAACCTAGTCGTTAAATTAGTGGGTATGAATAGGAATAACTGATTTATGAAATAAATATAAATTTAATGAGAAATAAAGATATATTGAATAATTATTAGGAAATAATTTCTTAATTCTTATTAAATTCATTTTATTCTTCAAAAATAAGTTTTCTTCAGAAATGAGTTTCTCTTGCTTTTTATAAGTGAACATTAAAATTAATTTCTAGAAGTTCTAGAAAATGATTTAAAAAAAAATTAATTTCCTTTTTTAATTCATCATTTAATATTTATATTAATTTTTTTATAATTTTCTTAAAATAGTGATTTTTCAATGAATAGTTAAAAATATTAATTTTTATTAAAAAATGTATTTTTATTAATTAAAAATTAAAATTATATTTTTTTTATTAGTATTAAAATTTAATTAGTTCATTTTTAATTAAAATAATTCAATTATTATTTTTTAAATGGATTTTATACTTTAATTTAGTTTAAAACATTTTATATTTAAATGGACACTTTTCTAAAAAACGATTTTTCATTATGTTATGCCTATTTAATTTAAAATTAAATTCTTCCAATTTTTTGTGTTAAATTTTGAAATTGGATTCCATATTTGTAATCAGTGATTCCGAATTTATTAAATAGGACAATTTTATTTTTGCTCAATATGAATAGTAAACTTAGTAATTTTTGTTACCACAGTAAAGGGAAAATGGGTAATTTAAGGTTAAAAATAAAATTATAAGGACTATAAAATAACATTAACGCTTGTATAAATCTTATTAGATGATTATATCTCTTTAATAATCATCCAAAGGTATAATTTATAACCATTTGGGGCCATTTGGATGAGATTATGAATTTTATAATATTTTATTTAAAGAAAAGTCAAACTTGTCACCCTCTTTTTTTAATAACTAAAATATTTTTAAAATGGGGTTATCTAGAAGAAATGGTCTATTATAAATATTATTTTGAAATATAAAGGATTTATCTTAATAATTATAATTTATTTTAAATTTTTAGTGAAGATATAATTACCTTAAATGCTTACACAATGTTGATGTAGTAATTATTCAATTAATGAAAAAATAAAATAAATGATATTAAAAATATTATAATAAATATAATTTGAGATAAATTATATGATAAATTAATTTTATATAATATCATGGCATGTTAAGGATATAATAATTTTTTTAATTTTAGATGTTGTCTTGATATTAATAAAGTCAAATTAATGAATAGTTATAAAAATTGACATTATGGATATTTATAATAAATAATATTTTATTAAATGATATAAAATTACCCAAAATCTTAAATTCTACCAATTTATTAGGATAATATTTAAAATATCAATCATTTTCCATTTATGGGTAATTTTTTATTTTATAGTAACTATATTGACCCTCAAATTTTAAAAAATCATGTTGTCATGGTAAGAGTTAAAGGGGTTAAATTTGGGTTATAACCAAAAAGGGTATAAATACAGAAAAAACTTGTGTACTTTTTATTTTATGGGACTATTTTAAAAACATTATCAAATTATATTCAAAATAAATCACTTTGGATACATTTTTAATTGAATATTAATTTATATTAATTTAATATTTTGATAAATTTCAAGAGTGCCCCTCCCCTCTCTTATAAAAGGGCACATATTAGTCTCATTAAATCACACTTAAAAACCCATTTGGGTTGACCAAGACCTACCCAAATCCATTCTTATAAGCCATACTTTCATTCTAGAGGTATTATTTTAGGCATAACACTAACCTTATAAGGCTTAAGGTGTTAATCAAAGAAGGTTTTCCAAATAAGAGGAAGATAAAGAATGTATGTGATGAGTCGGGCTCAATGTAAGGGATTTTCATCTCACTTTTATTTATGTGGGACACATGCCTTATACACTATTTTTTAATTTTTTTAGTTTATATACTTCCCATGAATTAATTTTATAGTAAATATTATGTATATTTTTTTATTTATATATCTATATATGTTTATTTATATCATGGGGATTATGATTAAAAAGTTACAAAAGTAGTAAGGGTTTATTTTACAATATCATCATTATTCAATATTGTTTATGTTTAAGCCTCCACTAGGGAATATTTCTCTTCCATGTACATATTTTCTAAAAAAATCAAAAAAAAATATTATTCTCCTACAATTGTTTAAAATCATTTTTACCCATGTTTGAATTTTAAAAAACAGTTTAAAATGAATCTTTTTGTCATTTTCCAAATGAGGTACTTTGTGAATTTTCTAAAAAATATGGAAGGAATGTTTTTTTAACTTATACTACATGAGCGGATTTTCCCATTATTATGACACCTCAATGCTTTGATGCTTCTTTTACAAGTTTAAGATATTATTTTTAATGAAGATGTTTTCAGTTATAATTGTGTTGTTTTTTAAAAAGGGGAGTGATTTTAAAATGGAAAATCTATTTTTCTCAATAATTATTCCAAGCGATATTTCAAAATACTTTTCCATCTAAGATGACATCCTTTGATGTTACTTAAACTTTACGGGGCATATGATCCAAGGATTCCATCCTTATTCATTATATGGATGGTTTATATTTATGATGACATGTTTTTTATGAAACCCATTAACTTTACATGGGTTATACATTAATAAATGATGAAATGTTTATGAAACTCATTTCTTTTCCACATGTTATGCTATGATATAATGTTTATGAAACCCATTTATTTTCATGGATTCTTATTTGATTAATGATTTATAATATCATGGCACAAATATGTATAATTTTTATTATATGACTATGGTTTCATTATAACCAAGGACAGTGGTTACATTATAACCAAGGATGGTGGTTATGTTATAACCAATGATGAGTGGGACTTAAATCTCCCTCTAATGCATTGGAATATCTCATGTGATAAATAGTATTGGAACATAGAGTGAACAAAATTTAGTAAGTGAAATTATCTTATATGATATTCTTGGGAGTGAACCTTAACTACTATAATGGTTTGGGGAGTGAACCCATTCCACTATGATATTCTAGGAAAATAGCCTTAACTACTAAGTAAATGATTTTATATGCTTATGTATATATAACAATTCCATGTCTTATACTAATGTTATGATCATGGCTCATATTTTTTAATTATTTTATGATTCGTGTATTATGAACTTCTAATATTTATTCCATGACTAAAAATTATGATCTATGATATGCAAGGTATGATTTTAAAATGTTAAAATCATGTTCTCATACCATTTTTCCATGTTATTCTTATATGATCATTAATATCTCCCTTGTTTATCCTTACTAATCATTTTAACTCACCATTTTCTTATTTTTCTTTTCTCTAAGCCATAAATAAATGTTTTAAGTATGTTATACCTAAGATATCTACTATATGTGAAGGTTTTAGTGGGAGATGATGATGGCCATTATGAACCAGTTGTTTTTTAACCCAAGTTGTTAAGAGTCTAACATAATTCTATAAAACTCTAAACCTAAAACATACTTGGGTATGTAAGTGATCCAATATTTCCTTTTTACATTGTGAGTTTTTTATGAAAAAAATTGGGTCAAATTTATTAGTATCAAATACATAAATGTAAATTTTATGCTATTATAATCGGAACCAAAAGTGTGGGTTTCAGGATGCTATAGTCTGGGTAACCATGCGTTGTAACTGTGTGAGGTGTGGTTCTCTTCAGACAATGGCATCGCATGGTTTTTGTATTGTTAACTAAAGTGTGAAACCTAACTGTGTAGCTCATTTAATGGGCTGTCATTTCCAATCTTTCCCTCCCTTATTTTATACTTATCCCCAACCCCTTTTTTCCTCATTCGCATGCACAACAGGGGGAGATCCTCCATTATTCCCTCGATAGAGGATTTGATAATTTTTCTATATAGGCTCTGATTCAAGCTTCATCAGTTGCATTGGATAGCTAGTGTTAAGGATAATATTCCTCTTGATTTCCTTCTTCCTTTGTCTTTCCATTTGGAATTCTATTTCCGTCTGATCTTATTTACCCTATTTTTAGGGTGTCTATCAAATTACTCATTCTCTCTTGTTTCGGCTCAAATTAGAGTCTCATCTTCAATAAGTAAACATCTACAAGTGTAAAGTATGTGTTTCATAGATTTATCCTTATTTTTATATATGTTGTGAATAAATTTTTAAATATGCATGAGTGAGAAGGTCAGAGTGTGACCCTTTATTATACCTTTATTTATATTATTATTCGGGGTTTTGATGGGAAATCACATGCCTAATTAATTATGTTGAGTCAGGTATGGCATGGAATGAGTGAATAGGGTTTTGAGTGGCTTCAACAAGATTTTGTTGGTTAATTGAATTAATTAAATTGTAATGTGATTATATTGGTTCCGTGGGAATGGTTTTGGTAATGGCCTGAGATACTTGAGGTGATGTTGATCGCTAGGAATGAGGCTACGAGGTTTTCCAGACTGAGGTGGATGGTGATAACCCTTTCTAACGTTGGGTGATGAGGTTCACATGTGGATATAGAGTTCTTTTGGATGGTGTGTCTTAGGTATATTGGTGATTATCGCTCATTATTATTGGTTAATAGCACTATTGGAGTAATGTGCACAAAATATAAGAAATCGGTGAGTTGGTTTTGACCACTCGATGTGGGTGGAGGCCTCTGTAGTATTAGTGGTTTAAGGGATGGTTATGACCATTAGTTATGGAGGATGTTCTCACTGTAGAAATCCACAGTTGATGGTGTGAGGTCATAAAATGGGGGATGATGCTTACTATGATGTTGAGGAAAAAGGGACAAAATTATGGAAGGACATATATCATCATGCCTTGGGATTCCAGGTTGTTGATCTGATAGAGGATGTGTAAGTAGAAGTTTGAGGGACTCATGAAATGATTATTAGGTGTTCCTATGGGACATATATTTTACATGACAAGTGGTATCAATTGGTGTGAGGTGTCGGGTAACATATATATGGATGGGATACTGAGGATTATTTGAGTATGATTGACCATGGATACATGATTCCATTTCGGCATTGTCTAAAGAAGTTAAACATCCCCTTATGGCTGTTGAGAATAGGTGAAGTGGGTTATGAATTTTATGTGTGATATAATTCTATTTAAATTATTTTTTTCATAAACTGGTATAAATATAGATGTAATATAGGCACATGTTACTAGTGGCCTACTAATTTCATACTCACACCCTACACAGGCCCCTCAGGATGCATACAGACTTTATGGATTTGAGATTTGGTAATAGATCAGACTCATGGGATGGAATTTAGTGATCATGGATACATTGTGAATGCATGGGATGGATGGTAGATAGAATAATGGGTTTATTTTCATTGATTTGGAATTCCTTTTTGATATTTTGTGTGTAATTAAATGATCGAACCATGGGTGATCCTGTATGATTTTTTATGACTGTATTGACATGTATAACCATTTTATAGTTTGTATAGTTGTATACTTAATCTTGAAATTGATGTTTTTTATATTATCACACTCCTTCTAAGTCTTATTGATCACTTCCATAACATGTTTATTATTTGACCATACTTATTATTATTATCACCTGAGGGTATAGTCTCCCCACTATCACCTAATAGACCCTTACTGCTAGTCAGTAGTCTTTGTCATGTGGGGAGGCATGCCTAAGGCCCATTGGCCCTCTAGCATGGATCACATTTTACATGGCTCCTGGGTTGGGGTTCTGCAAGTGGTATCATATCTACAAGTTGGATAAAATTAGTAACAATATTCATCTAGTTTCTAAGTGGTATTAAAATATTCTTTTAATAATGGTTTGATATTTGGGCTATGGTTGATCGAAGACTATGATCTAGTTGGATATGGGTAAAAATATTGTGTTTGGGTGCTTTTATCCCCATTCATGGGGGAAAGACTAAGTTTACATGGGTGGTAAATGGATGTTCTTGTTTTTCACTTTTAACATTGACTGATTTCCACCTCAAGTGTCACACTTGGATGTGATGTTGTTGGTTTATGAGGTTATGACCCCTGGATCGGTATGGAAAGGGAGGATAATTGATGAATCATGATAGGAACTTAGTTCCACATGACATATTTATGTGCTTATTATTATCTCTTAGAACCTAAAATATAAGAAAAGGGTTTGGTCTGTTTAAAGTGTCTACAATAAGCTAAGTGGTGTTTTCTTATATAGCTTCTTAGTGTCATTCTACTCATCCAACCTAGGTATATGGTTTGTGATGAGATTGATATGTGATCTTATGTGTATATGGTGTGTATAGGCCTAAATCTGATAAGGGCTTCAAGAATAAAGGAATAGGGTGAGCTGTTTAATGTTTCTGCGGTAATCTAAGTAGTGTTTTCCTATATAGCTTCTTGGTGTAATCCTACTCAGCCACCCCAAGATTTTTATTCCTTATATTCTTGATATGTTATGACTGACTCGAATATGGGTAGGAAAGGGGACATTAGGTTGGATGGTATGAGATATGGGTGAGTTAGGTAAGTGTAAGGGTGGTGAGATCCATATCCTATTGAAGATTTTCTTATTTGAGATATATATAGACTGTTATTATTGTTATTAACCATGTATTTTGGTCTTTAGTGTAATTCCAGCTAGACGAGATCTATTGGTGAATCAAGAGGGTTTAGATGTGGTGTTTCTATAGAATTCATAGGATTAGGCCCCTGAGGTTCAAGATGATCATGAGCCATAGGTAGAGGCTCTGAGGTAATCAGGGTGGGCACAGCATATGGCAATGTTTGGACCATGGCTATATGAGAATCTCGAGGTAAGCTTGGTATGGGTAGTTCAAAGTATGCATAGGGGAGCTTGGGGAGATAATCCATCTATGGAATATCTAATGTGTGAGTTTTAGTCTCAACTCCCTCCTTTATTTTAGGGTGAGGGTGGACCACAGGTAGCATAAAACTAGATTGAGTCTGTGTAGATGATTTTTGACCAGATCGAGACACCCCCAGGGTGGAGGGTGAAGTTATTGATATATATTCTCAGGGGATTAGCAAAGTTTTGGTGGTATGTATAGGTACAAGAAAGTAGGAATTAGGGGATAACATGGAAGTACTTTGAGGCTAGGTTCTTAAATCATTTCTTTCTAGAGATGTTGAGGGTAGATCGATCCCATGAGTTCATAAATGTTCAATAGGGGGATAAATCCATCATTGATTATGTTGGGATGTTCATAGAACTTTTTTTCCCTCTATTGAAGGGGATGATATTTCCATAGTGAGTTGATTTGAGGATGGATTGTGGAATTCCATTAGAATTTAGTTAAATATCTTCAGGTTGACCTCATTCTCAAAGGTAGTGAATTGATCATTTATAGTCAAGTTGAACCTAACAGATAGGGATTATTCGAGTTGGGATACAGTGTTTAGTGAGCTAGGAGGTGCTACTTCTATTATCCAAAATCAAGTCCGTTAGGATATTTATTAGGGAAGTCAGGTCTGAGATTCAGGAAAACTATCAATGAGTGGTTCATTGATGGTGTACTTCTAGTGTGGGAAGACAAGTCATTTATGTACATAGTGTGAGCGGCCTCCAAAAGAGTTTCAGGAATGTGGGAAGATGGGACACCAAGAGAGGTTATGTCAAAGTAAATCTTGATTTTTTGGGAGTCAAGGGTCGGGTTAGACTCAGGGATCTAAGTTAGGACTAGGAGTGGTACCAAGATCTGGTAACTGAGATACTATTATGTGTGTAGGTCATGGTAAGGAGAGAGAGACCTAGCAGTGGGATAAATGGCTAATGGTAGGTACTTCTCCACAAGGAGAAAAATCTTTGAGAAGCCAAGATTTATTCCAAGTGAATTTAGTTGATCTAGTAGGTTCAAATTAGGCTTGAGATCCAATGAAAATTATAGTTACATAGTGATCAAGGGAATGTTCTTTTTTTTATATGGATGACATTAGTGCACAAGGTGCATGGGTGATATCTGAATTGACCAAGTTCTAGTTAATATCTGGACATTAGGCATGAAGAGTGGCTTGTATGAGGTCCTTAGGAATTAGGATATTTTGTGGGGATTATATATGTATGTATATATATTATGTGGTATCTCATTTGGTCATCAGGTGTGATGTGGGAACATTTGGGAATCATTTGTGATGCGGGACTATGTGGGCGTCATGTGTAATGAAGATATGAATCGACAATCAGATGAGGAGTAGGAATTATGGTATCTTATGTGGATATTTGAATGTATGAGGTATGGTCAGAGTAACCATATAAATATAAAATTTGGTTTAGGAAGATATTGGGTAGGTAATTCCTAAGGTGGGGAGCACAATGAGAGGAATTAACCATGAGTAATTATGGTAGTCCAGGGTAATTTTTATGAGAAGGGTACATTCAGTATCATCATATCATGAGAATAGATAGCTTGGGGATGAGTTATTGTAAAGTGATGATGTTGTAACATCCTGAGTTTTTGAGCGGGTTGGAAATTTTGATTGAATTCAAATTTTTAGTTGGTGGACATGCCAACTTTGATTTTAAACTTCATAGGTTGATTCCAAGAGTTGGAGTGCTCTAATGTATTGTATTTTGATGTTTATTAAGACTTTTAAGTGTATCAGGAGTTCATTTTGTTTTCATAAGCATCGAGATTCGAAAAAAATAGAGACACGAAATTGGGTCACGGTTGGCACACAGTTAGTGTTAACCGTATAACCCAAATTGTGTCGCCCATTTGAATTAGAGCATGATTAGATAAAACTTTTTTATTGGATATCATGTCCATGTGTCTTACTACAAAGGGTTTTAGGTGCCCACATGATTAGGTGTGCGGTCTTGGAAACCATTTGTAGTATGGCTCCCTTTGTACAATGGCACCATATAGTTGGCACACAGTTAGCCAAACTATGTGACCAAACCATGTATCTCGTTTAATGGGATTAAATTACTAAAATTACCCTCCCTTATTTTATAATTATTCTCCCCCTTTTCCTCCTCATTCTAATGAATAGTGGGGTATTTCCTTTATTCTTCCCTCAATCTAGGATTTGATGATTCTTCTTAGTTTGGGCTTCGATTTGAGCTCCCTCAATTGTGTTGGATGGATAAGGTAAATCTACTAGTCTTATTGCTTCACTTATTCCTTTATCTTACCTTTTGGGATGATATTTTCATATGATCTCATTTACCCTATTTTTAGGGTGTTTGTCAGATTACACATTCTCTCTTGTTTTGGCTTGAATTAGAGGTTGGTCTTTGATGAGTGATCATCTACGAGTATAAGGTAGGTAGTTCCTAGATTTCTTTTCATTTATAAGAATTCTATCAATGTATTTTTAAATATGATTGAGTTAGGTGGTATGGGTGTGACCCTTTTGTTTTTCCTTTATTTTTATATTATTTTTGGGGGATGATAATGGGTAATAACATGTCAAATTAATTATGTTGATCTGGGTATGGTATGGAATGAGTGAACGGGGTTTTGAGTCGGTTTGGTAAGATGTGAATATTAATTAAATTAATTAAATTTACATTGGTTTCATGGGATTGGGTTTGTTCATGGACTAAGATACTTGGGGTGATGTTGATCACTGAGAATAAGGCAACAAGGTTTGCCAGGTTGAGGTAGATAGTGATGACCCATGCCACCGTTGGGCAATGAGGTTCACATGTGGAAATGGAGTTGCATAGGAAAGTGTGTCTTAGGTATGTTAGTAATTTCACTCATCATTGTTGGCTGATAGCACTGTTGGAGTTTTGTGCACACAGGATAAGGACTCAGTGAGGTGGTGATTACCACTCTATGTGGGTTAAGGCCTCTATAGTATTACCTGTTTAGGGTATGGTGATGACCATCAGTTATATAGGAGTTGATCACTGTTGAAATCCATGGTTTATGGTGTGAGTCCATCATATGGGGGATAAGTCTCTCCATGATGTTGAGGACAAAGGGCTATAATTATAGAAGGATGGATATTAATGTGCCTTGGAATGTTGGGTTGTTGAGCCAATAGTGGGTGTTCAAGAGGATGTTTGAGGGACTTATGATATGATTATTAGGCATGTCAATGGGATATAAGTTTTACTTGAAAAATGGTACAAGTGGTATCATTTGAAACAAGGTGTCAAGAGACATGTATATGGATGAGAGACTAAGGATTCTTTGGTTATGACCGACCATGGATACATCATTTCATTCTGGAATTAGCCAAAGCAGTTAAATGATCCCTTATGCCTATTGAGCATAAGTGAAGTAGCTTATGAATTTTATGTGTGATTTAATTCAATTTAAATTACATTTTTTATAAATTGATTTAAATATGGTTGTAAGATAGGAACACATTGGTGGTGGACTACTGAGTTCATACTCACACCTTGCATGAGCCCCTCGGGACGTGTGTAGACTTTATGTATTTGAGATTAGATATGGGATCAAACTAATGGGTTGGGCCTCAGTGAGCAGGGATGTTCTGTGAATCCCTGGGATGGATATAATATGGACTAAGGGGTTCTTTTTCATCAATATGGTGTTCCTTTTTGGGATTTGTGTACGTACTTATATGATAAGACCATGGGCGATCCTTCATGATTTTGAATGACTATATTGACATTTATAACCACTTTATGGTTTGTATAGTTGTATGCTTGGGATTTGTATTACTGTTTTTATACTATCATGACACAACTAAGTCTTGTTGATCACTTTTTTATCATGTTTATTATTTTACCATACTTATTATTATTATCACCTCAGGGTATAGTGTCCCCACTATCACCTAAAAGACTCTCACTACTAGTCGGCAGCCTTTGGAATATAGGGAGGCATTCTAAAGGCCTAGTGTCCCTCCATCCTGTAGCATAGGTTAATTGGCTAACATGTCGGGCTACTACAATCATAAGATTGAAATAATAATTATTCAGGAATAAAACCAATAATGCATTTATATTTTTTCAATGTGGGATTATTACACCAAAGACTAGTGTCATAGATTCAAAAGTGATGGTTATAATCATACTTGTGCAGGATCTATCGAGTCGATCATCAGTACCAGGGATGTCCAAGTCAATGTGAACATTATTATGAAAAAAAATACATTGTAATACACACACACACACACACATATATATATATATATATATTTATATTTATATATACATGCATACATACATATATATAAATATAATATATGATATATATATATATATTGTATATATAAATATAAGGCACTAATGGGGTTGGGGGAGATTCCATCCACAAGTCTATTTTTAATAAATTCAAGCCTAAAGTGTGTGATTTTGAAAAAAGAGGAGAAAAAAATAATAAATAAAAATTGAATGGAGGGGTGTCTTAGATACCCATTTGTGAAATAATTTTCTCCCCCTTTTCAAGGGATAGAAATTGGTGCCCCTTCAATTTAATAAAAAAAGTTTGGTTTTGATTTGGGGGTATCTCACTGCCCCCTGCTTAACAAGATAAACCCCCCCACCCCCCAATTGGGATGATGAGGTGGCACTTAAAAAACTTTTTTTATTATGTGTGTGTGTGTGTGGCACCCCATGAGGAGTTCCCTACACCCTTCTTGTGCACAAGGTGTGTGTGTGTGTGTGTGCACACCACTAAACTAGAACCCCTACCAGGTCGGTCCAACCTTGGGAAGGTCAGGTCTAGTTTTGCCCGACCTGTCCTTCCCTATTGGATATTTCCCAATGATTTGGAACCCCTCTTAGGGGTGTTTAAAAATTACTAGAGTCTGAATAAATATAAAAAAATTCAAAATAATATTTTTAAAAAATTTTAATTTAATTTAATAATTTATGGGACTGTGTAATAAGAATTTGTGCATTAAAATTAAATTAAATTTATTTTAATTCAATAAAGATGCCCTAAAGATGAATTCATTAAAAAATTAATTTATTTATGTGATTTTAATGTGTACCAACTAGTTAAGATCCTTATACCAACCAATACTTGTATGGTATTTTCTTATTTATATATTTAAATATTACAGTGCATGATTTTTAATAATTATTTAATAAATGATGACCTATGTATCATCTTTTGCGTCATTATATGTATAAGGGAATTTACACCCAAATAAAATGTATTTATCTATGTTTTGTATTCCTAAGATCCCCTCACCTCTTTGATAGTATTATTGTATAATGATGAGGATGAAAATTTATGTAGTTCATTTCGAGTTTTAGTGAAGTTTGAGATAGGATTTTGACACATGGGTGAGCACTGTAACTCAAGAAACATACATCATGAATCAAGGAGTTACCCCTAGGGTCTAGGTTGATCCATTATTTTCTCAATGGATCAACCACTAGTATCAACTCATGATCATGTTATTTAATTTTATTTATTCATGGTTTATTATTTTTTGTATGTGTAGTTTTTAAGGTGGTCACATAAAATAATAAGAAAGAATTTGTAGATAAAATTAACATGTGAGGTGAATGTTATTTATATTTATATCATTGTAAATATGTGAGTTTGGACGTATATTATAAGAATGTACCAATAGAAAAATTATTAAATTTGCTGAGAATAATAAATCCCCACTAATAAATATTTATTCATAATGTCTTCCTTTGCTTAATTTTGAACCAAAATGATTTTATGAGGTGATCTTCAGCCCAAGTTTAGGGTACCTCCTACTAATAGTGAATTCTTATGAGAGCAATGAGTTGACTTAACTAAATTTAGAAGCAAAGAAGTGGTCATAGATATATTTTTGGAACTTCAGATGATAACATTGAGTAATACAAGGTTATCCTTGGTAGGATATGAGACTCCACTCATCATATAAAGGAGCCATGCGTTAATGCAGTTGGTCTTGTGAAATTCTACCTTAAGACTCTCTGAGTAGTGGCATAGTCATATATTGGACTATGGGGAGAGGTTTTATGTAACATCCCCAAATGATAAAGGGTTAAATGACTAAATGATATGACTCATGTCAACAAGGTGCACCTTCCTTTTCGGGAGTTTTTCTGATTAGAACTCCACAGTTAAGCGTGTTTGGCATGGAGTAGTGATCAGGATGGGTGACCCTCTGGGAAGTTTCTCAGGGTGTGTGTGAGTGAGGACAAAGCACACTGGAAAGGACATGTGTTGGCATGTGGGGACTCTCATTAGTCAGATGACCCGTTCGGGCACGTGGGTGGACCCTGGGGTGGGCCCCACGTGTCTGTGGGGCAACTGGTGGTACCTGGTGGGCCAGGACCCGACGGCCATGTTAGGGTGGGGTGGTTGTGCTGTCACTGGGGCCCAGTTGTCACATTTGGTATCAGAGGTGGTACCCAGCCTTAAGTGCGGTGCACTGCCTAGGTTGAGATGTAGGGCCCACAACGAGGGCGTTGTGCTCTAAAGGGGGGGTGATTGTAACATCCCCAAATGATAAAGGGTTAAATGACTAAATGATATGACTCATGTTAACAAGGTGCACCTTCCTTTTCGGGAGCCTGTCTGATTAGAACTCCACAGTTAAGTGTGCTTGGCATGGAGTAGTGATCAGGATGGGTGACCCTCTGGGAAGTTTCCCAGGGTGTGTGTGAGTGAGGACAAAGCACACTAGAAAGGACATGTGTTGGCCTGTGGGGACTCTCATTAGTCAGATGACCCGTTCGGGCACGTGGGTATACCCTGGGGTGGGCCCCACGTGTCTGCGGGGCAACTGGTGGTACCTGGTGGGCCAGGATCTGACGACCATGTTAGGGCGGGGTGGTTGTGCTTTCACCGGGGCCCAGTTGTCACATTTTAAGTATCATTTCCACTAGAAAAATCAAGAGACTAAGTATTCCAAATCTAGTAGTTTAGGATTACTAGAGTTTGATAAAATAGTGGTAGATGTTTAAGATAATAAAATCTTCAATGCCTAAAAACTGGTGATCAGGATAAAAGTACTAATCTTCTTAAGTTTTATTTTGCAGAAGAATTTCTAGTATTACCACAACTTCTCTGTGAAAAATATTGGACAAAAAAATTATCTAGCTTGTGTGAATTACCTAGAGTAATATAGGTTCTTGTTCAAAGTACTATAGTATAATAAATTCTATGCATCATATTCCCCACTACCTATTGATCCACCTCAGGAATAAATGGATAAAAGGAAGTTTATAGGAGACGCATGGATGATGTATTTAATGTTTAAATTATAATACTATCATCAATACCCAATGTGTTGTGAAACAAACATCAGGACAGGGATGGTTTTACATGTTGTCTCAACTCTGAGAAATCTTTTAGGGTAAAGTTAATCGAGAAATGAATGTGATGAGTACTATACTAAAGATTTATAAAGTGAAGGATGTATCTTGATCTTTTAATAAATACCATTTTTATATCCTTATAGCCCAATTAATCTAGTTTTTTAGGATTATAAAATTATTCATTACCTTCTGGATAAGGTTCACAAAGTAGATAAGAACTTAAAGAAATTATAATCTTTAGTTCATATGGTGAACAAGTTGAAGTACAAGGTGAAATGGCCAATGAAAAGTGTGATACTAAAGTGACCTTAATAATGTCCTTAAAATAAAAGAGGAAAAGAATCATATAGGAGGCAATTTTCTTAGTATATCATAAGATAAATATTTCAAAGATTAAATGAAATAATTTGAATTAGAAGCAATCCTAGGCTTCAACTTAGTGTATATTCATCATTTTATGTGATGTTTTTATTTTACCTATTGGTTATTAGATACTGAATGTTTTTCACACATTTGTATCTAAATACAATAACTAAGTAAGTATTTTAATGTCTTTGATTTTCCATGTATTATTTTTAAATATTATATGGAATTATTACGAGACCAAGCGTGGAGATAGCACATCATTATGAGGCCCGATGAGCCCGGAATGGTGGTTTGAACTTTTTTTAGCTAAGTAAGTTGGAAGGTGTGCACGGTTGTGGTAGTTTCCAAAAGGATGCCCAGAATAAAAATCTGAGGGCATCATTGCATTTGGGACAATGACTTTACCTAAGAATAGGCCTAACCTCGACTGGTATGAGTCGAAGGAAAAAGTTAATTTTCGGATGTTTTTAGTAAAATCAAATAAAATAAAATAATTCGAAAGGTTTATTTTATTTTATTTTATTTGGAAACATCCGTTGAATCTTAACAATAGGAAAGTTTTTTTAATAATTAATACCACACCATAATGACTCAGAAATAGAAACACTAACTCATTAATGCCATTACGCAACAGGACACAAAAACTTGTTTCCGCCTTTTAATGGGTTAATCGAATGTTGGTCATTGGCAGATGATTGTGAGAAACTCTAGTAAATTCTTAGAACTTAGGAGATAACCCTTGACGACAAACTACTATGAATAAAAAGTGTGAATTTCTACACCAAAAGAGTTGAAGTATCTCGACGATGATGATAGCACAATCCCTTCATTAGTGATCAATCCCACCTTGAGGTAGGGGCCATGTTTTAAAGATGTTTTTCTTCCACGTCCTTTGAATTTAATGATGAACGCAAATCAACCCATGAACTAATTGATCCACATATCGTCATTTTTGCAGGAGGGATTCTTTGGGTTCATTCCTTGGAGATTTTTATTCCATTTTTTGTTCTTTTGATTTACTCTCATTTAAAAACCTTCTAACAGGATCAGATTAACACCATAATGAATGAAAGCGAGGTTCATTCCTCTTTTTTTATTGTATTTTCTTCCTCTTTTCTTGGTGTTCTTCATGTTCTTCGTGGGGGAATGAACAACAGATCTTTGAGCATCCATTTCGCAACACAATGATCCGAAACTGGAGAGCCAACATCGAGACAACTCAACGGAGGTGCACGACAATGGCGGATGACGAATCGACTCGGATCGAGGGAGACCATTCTTCGAGCGTTCTTCACGCAAGTGGATCGATATGCATTTTTTGGGACGATTAGAGGCCCGAAAACAATGGAGACAACTTTGGGACGTTGGGTGACCTTAATCTTCAAGTTATGTGGAAAATAGATGGTCGGATCAAAGATCGAAGCTCCACCCGAGGCGCGACAGTGGAGGTTCGCAATTTTAGAAATTTCCAGAACACATGGAGTGTATCCTGAAGAACACGGTGTGTAGGCCCAGCTAAGTGGCGAGCGGTGCGTGAAGAGATGACACGAAATGTTCTCCAAAGAACATGGTGTGTGGGTCCTTACACGGGACTCAGCATGTATCCAGGGGATACACAGACACAGGGTGGAGTGCACAGCTGTGTACTCCACCTCATGGCCAGACCAGGCCAACTACATGGGTTACCCCGTGTACCTGATACATGAGTTGTAACACATGGTTTGAATCCATGTACGGGCACACGGCCATAGTACATGGATTCCTCCTTGAATAGAGGAACATTTCATGTCACTCTCTTACACGTCGTGTATACCTTCTTCTACACGACCAGCCTTACGACACAGGTCATTGAACATGGACAGTACCCAGGGTCAGAAGACACGGCGTGTGACACTTCTACACACCGTGTACTTCTTAGTACATGGCTTGATATTCTTTTCCACCATATCTTGGACATGTTTCGTTTGGATTAGTGCCCCTTTTTCTTGTTCCCCTAAAGGTCAGGTATCATTTCCTTTTTTAGGAGTATGATCCCTTCAGCAAGACTTTCCATGATAGAGTCAGGTATCTCTCCAAGAGGCCCAAAATGAGATCCACTATCCATTCTTGACCCTAGGTATAGTCAATTATCGACGTGACTATCCCCACAAGGCATCGATCCTATACTTAGAAGGTAAATCTGGATGAGTCATGGTATCCGCTAAGGCCCTGGAAGTGATCTTCATCTATGTATCAAGATATTTCCTCAGTCAGGAGTGTGTTCTCCCAGAATGAGTATATCTATCTCTCATGACTTTTCCCGAAGGAAATTACTTCTCGAACAGATGTCATCAGAGCTATCAGACTCATGGAGTGAGTTCTCCCAGACGAGTGCTTCGTGGAATCTTCAAACTAAATCCCTAGTGGGGGGAATGTGGTTGTGTGACTTGTCTCTAGACCACGGGTTTCGGTTTTGAGTATATTTTGATTGTGTTCACCTATTATATATTCTATAAACATATATTGTGTAGAGATGACTGTACATTTCCTTTTTGTATTGATTTGTAGTTTTTGGGGTCCTCTACTGAGTATTGTTATACACACCCCTACACGGGCCTTCCCTGCATGTATCATGTCTTGTGCAGACAATTATCCTTTTGACAAAGTCCAGGGTGGACCAAGACAGGATCGATCTTTCTGAGTTCCCTACAAGTGGAGGTGTTCCTATGACTACGAGTAGTAGTCCGAGTACCTCTTTGTGTTTACAGGTTGGACTTTGTAGTTTTTAGACTCTTATTTTTCTTGTTTTTGGTGGGTTTGTATTCTGGCCCAGTTTACTTTCAGTACCTTACTTCGGTCATACTCTATTGGCTGGGTTTAGTTGTATGCATGCATTTTTTTCCTTAGTGGTTTTTACATTTCATAATTTGTGGGCTTGGAGATGTGTGCGTGTGTACAGGTACTTAGCCAATTCCTCCCATGTTAGTAATATGCTTACTCGGTGCTATTCATCAGCCCCTAGCCTATTGGGGGTGGTCTTGGGGAGTCACGGCACGGGCCCCACTGAGACGGGTCATGACAGAGTGGTATTAGAGGTGGTCGGTTCTACCTTAGAACCAATAGTCTGTGAGGTTGGTTTGGGGCAATAGTGTTAAGTGTTTCAAGCTCAACTTTCAGGATAGAGACTCCAGTGTTGGTGCAGGCGGCCAACATATCCATACACCAGGACTCTGATAACCTACTTTTCAACTCGGTACATGAAAACACTAGTTTTGGGGAAATAATAGATTGGTACATGCATAATATAGGAATGACTTGTGTCTTCCATGTCCTTTGTGTCATCTATCCAGATATACTCTTGACCATGGTACATCTTGTTTCTAACAGGATTCCTTCATGATGCATACCCGCTAGGATTCAGCAGCACGATCATGAGGATGACCCCCTTAGTGATGAGGCTTTGATATAGGGACCAGTTCCTCAGGCGTTGCCTCTAGGTGGTGCACCTGTTATACCACCACCAGTGGAGAAGCCCATGGTACCTGTAGTATCGACCGACAAGGGGCGTAGGCTAGGCGCGCTCCATGAGTTTCAGAGATAGAGACCTCTCAGGTTCCGAGGTGAGCCCGACCCTCAGGCATCTGAGGACTAGCTTGAGGTGGTGACTAGAGTTTTCCATCTCATGAGGACACCAGCGGACCAGATGGTGATCCTAGGATTGAGCCTTCTTTAGGGTTCGGTGGGATGGTGGTGGAGTCTGACCACATAGACTCATAAAGAGGAGCCTCTTTCTTGGATAGAGTTTTATCGACTCTTTAGGGAGTAGTTCTCATAGGTTACACTGAGAGCAGTGCGTATCCAGGAGCTTCTTCAGCTCCAACAGGGCAGTTTGACGGTGGATGACTATTCATCAAGGTTCACCAACCTCGTCAGGTACTCGATGGATATGGTTAGGGATCATTAATTCAGAGCTCGGAAATTCGAGTGAGGTTTATGATGGGAAATATGAGCTAGCGTCGTGACTCTTTGCATTACAACTTATGTTGGAGTGCTTGAGTGGCACTTGGTGATCAAGAGCTTCTTGGCGGAGTAGAGACAGCCGACGGTAGTCAGTAGTAGGCAAACAGGTGCAGAGACCTTAGCAGTAGGGAGCCGACGTTAGACACAGGGATCAGGATGCATAAGATGTCATAGGAGAACCTAGGACAAGGGTTTGGTAGTCTAGGTCTCTCAAGCTGGATCCAGTCAGCCTAGTAAGAGGAAATGCTACTCGTGCGATGGTAGGGGACATCTCATTAGAGATTGTCTGACCCGTTGAGCTGCTGACAGGGAGGAGGTGGATGTACCACCGAGGTAGAGGCAGAAACTGGAGCAGACAGACCCTCCAGGCGGCGGAGGTAGTAGAGAAGCAGGGAGAGATGCAGGTGGTGGCAGACCTTCGATCTACTTCCACCACCACCCCCAGGAGGTCTGCACCAAGCTCAGGGAGCTGGGGGATAGGGGTGGGGACAACTACATGCAGTCGAGGCATATGACCCAGGGACTCCAGGGATGATCCAAGGTATGATCTATGTCTTCTATACCTTATATTTCATACTTATAGACACAGGTTCCAGTCATTCCTTCCTCGCCACATGTCTTGTGCAAAACCTTGAGATTCCGGTAGAGTCATTGACTTGATCCTTACACTTGGAGACACCTATGGGAGGAGACTTGATGATCACACACCTTTGCAGATAGTGTGATCTTACCCTTGTAGGTGAGAGTTTCGATTGGAACCTCTTGGTGGCAGTGTCAAGGCCTTACAACGTCATTCTCGGTATGGATTGGTTATCCTCAGTCCATGCCCAGATTGGATGCTTTAAATGAAGAGTCTGGTGTGTCCACAGTGATGGAACAAGGTTTTCCTTTGTCGGTGAAAGGGAGACTTAGGCAGCGCAGGATGGTCTCATACATGGGAGGGTACATCCAATCACTCATGAGTTGGCTAGCCTTACCCTCGAAGCAGTAGATGTTGTGAGATTATAGTTCCCAGTAGTAGTGGTGGAGTACAAGGACGCCTTTCCCAAAGATTTTCCAAGACTACCTCCCCTCTGGAAAATCGACTTCTGCATCGACTTACACCCCGGGATGACACCAATTTCTTTATCAGCATATCAGATGGATCCCCTAGAGATTTACGAGCTGAGGGTGCAGTTGGAGGATTTTCAGAGCAAGGGTTTTGTGAGACCCAGTGTTTTACCCTGGGTGGCCCCAGTTTTGTTTTCCAAGAAGGCAGTTGGGATTTTGAGGTTGTGTGTGGATTACCAGCACCTGAACCAGGTGACGGTGAAGTACAAGTATCCACTAACAAGGATAAGTGACCTCTTCGACCAGCTGAGAGGGTCACAGTGGTTCTTGAAGGTTAACCTTCAGTCATTTTACCACCAGTTATGAGTACGTGATGAGGATATATTGAAGACGGCTTTCAAATGCCGCTACGGTCACTATGAGTACTTGGTGATGCCTTTTGGCATAACGAACACCCCCACAGTGTTCATGGAACTTATGAACCGGATTTTCCAGCCATACTTAGACCAGTTTGTAGTATTCTTCATCGACAATATCCTTATGTACTCAGTGTCAAAGGAGGATCTCACAAGACACCTACGGATGGTTCTAGACGTACTCCGAGATCACCAACTTTATGGGAATCTCTCTAAGTGACAGTTCTAGATTCGGGAGGTCCACTTTCTAGGACATGTCATTTCAATAGATTGATTAGTTGTGGACCCAGCCAAGGTGGAGGTAGTGTTAGCATGGCAGCCACCTCAGAGCGTGACAGAGGTACGAAGCTTCCTTGGGTTGGAAAAATATTTCCAGAGATTCATTCTTGATTTCTCTTGAATATCATCACCAATGATAGCCTTGACCGGGAAGGGGAAACCCTTCATGTGGATAGAGAAGTGCGAGTAGGATTTCGAGCAGTTGAGGTAGAGTTTGATGAGTGCCCCGATCTTGACATTACCAGAGGAGGGTGTCGAGTACGTAGTTTTCTGCAATGCATCGGGGATCGGGCTTGGTTGTTTCCTAATGTAGAGACAGGAAGTGATTGCTTATGGTTCACTCTATCTTAGGCCATATGATCAGAACTATGCGACCCATGATCTCGATTTGGAAGTGGTAGTCTTTACATTGAAGATGTGGTGACACTGCCTTATGGGCGAGCGATTCATCTTCTACTCTGACCACAAGAGCCTAAAGTACATCTTATCGCAGAAGGATCTTAATCTGAGATAGAGGTGTTGCTTAGAGTTCCTCCAGGACTATGATTTCAAGATCATCTATACTCCTGGGAAGGGGACCAAGGTGGCAGATACTCTTAGAAGGAGGCTTTTGGGACTCAGCTACACTTGAGCATGGCATTCCATCCCCAGACCGATGGTCAGATAGAGAGGACCTTTCAGGTTCTGGAGGATATGTTGTGGGCCTTTATCTTGGACTTTGGTCACAGTTGGGAGGACTACCTACCACTGGTGGAGTTTGCATACAATAACAGCTACCACTCCACCATTGGTATGGCATTGTTCAAGGCTTTATATGAGAGACCCTTCTGGTCACCGCTTTGCTGGACCGACCCTAGAGAGTCGGCACTCATGGGTCCATAGTTGGTGCGATCTACCACCGAGAAGGTGAAGATCATCCAGAAGAAGATGAAGACTACACAAATCTAATATAAGTCTTATGTTGATAAACGACGGAGACCTCTGGGGTTTGAGGAGGGAGACCACGTCTTCCTTTAGGTATCACCTTGAAGAAGGTTGTGGAGATTTGGCTGGGGTGGCAAGTTATCTTCAAGGTTCATCGGACCTTTCTAGATACTATACAGAGTTGGTGAGGTGGCGTACTGCCTTGATCTACCGCTACAGTTGCATCGGGTACATGATGTCTTCCATGTGTCTTAGTTGAGGAGGTACGTGCATGACCCATCACACATCATCGACTGGGGTGAGCTGGACATCAAGGATGGAGCGGCCTTTGCTGAGTACCCAGTGGAGATCGAGGATCGGAAGAAGAGGATCCTCTGTGGGCAATCGATTCCCTTGGTGTGAGTTCAGTGGTAGTACAGGAATATTCAGGAGAGCATGTGGGAGTGGGAGGCTTAGATCTATTCCCAGTACCCACATATTTTTTAGTATCCTTTGTTTGGCCTTTTAGGGATGAAAATTCCCAAGGTGGGGAGAATGTAATGTCTCATATTTTCTGTGTATTATTTTTAAATTTTATATGGAATTATTACGAGACCAAGCGTGGAGATGACATGTCATTCCGAGGCCTGATGACCCCAAAATGGTGTTTTGAACTTTTTTTAGCTAAGTAAGTTGGCGGGTGTGCGTGGTTGTGGTATTTTCCAAATGAATGCCCGGAATAAAAATTTGAGGGCGATGTTGCGTCCAGGACAATGACTTTACCTATGAACAGGCCTAACCTCGACCAGCGCGAGTCGAGGGAAAAAGTTAATTTTTGGACGTTTTTAGTAAAATCAAATAAAATAAAATAATTCGAAAGGTTTATTTTATTTTGTTTTATTTGGAAAAATATGCTACAACTTAACAATGAGGCAGTTGTTTCGATATTTAATACCACACTCTAATGACTCATAAAAAACAACACTGACTCATTAATTTCTCCATTCCATAGGACACTGAAACACATTTCCTCCTTTTAATGGATTAATCGAATATTGGTTGTTGGTAGACGATTGTGAGAGACTAGTGAATTCTTAGAACTTTAGAGAAAACCCTCGATGAAAAACGACTACAAATCAAAAGTGTGAATTGTTACGCCAATAGAGTTGAATAATATCGATGAAAATGATAACACAATACCTTCGTCTGCAATAGATCCCACCTCAAGGTAGGGGTTATGTTTTAAAGTTGTTTATCTTCCCTATCCTTTGAATTTAATGATGAACGTGGATCAACCCACGAACTAGTTTATCTGTGCATCATCATTTTTGCAGGAGGGCTCTATTAGGTTCATTCCAAGGAGATTTTTATTCCATATTTTGTACTTTTAATTTACTTTCATTTAAAAACCTTCTAATGGGATCGGATTAACGTCGTGACGAACGACGACGAGGTCCGTTCCTCTTTTTTTATTGAATTTTCTTCCTTTATTTCGTGTTCTTTGTGTTCTTCAGGGGGTGACGAACAACGGATCATTACGCATCCATTTCTCAATGAAAAAAATCTAATACAAGAGTCCCAACATCGTTATGACTCAAAAGAGGTGCGACGGCAATGGCGGATGACAAATCGGCTCAGATCGGGGGAGACCGTTCTTCGAGCGTTCTTCGTGTGGGTGGATCGATATGCGTTTTCGGGGCCGGTCGGAGGCCTGAAAACAATGGAACTGACTTTAGGACTTCAGGGTGACCTTAATCTTCAAGTTTTGTGGAAAATGGATGGTCGGATCGAAGATCGTAGCACCATCCAAGGCGCGATGATGGAGGTTCGTGACTCTGGAAATTTCTAGAACATACGGCGTGTATCCCAAAGAACACAGTGTATAGGCCCAACTAAGTGGCGACTAGGTTTCCACATTGCGTGAAGTAATGACATGGCATGTGGGTCCCTAAATGGGACTTGGCATGTATCCAGGGGATACATGGACATGGGGTGGAGTACATGGTTGTGTAATCCACCACACGGCCAGACCAGGCCGACTATATGGGTTAGCCCATGTACCTAATACACGAGTTGTAACACATGGGTTGAAGCCGTGTACGATCACATGGCCAGCGTACCCAGAGTCCTCCCCGAATATAGGAACATAGCATGTCACTCTCTTACACACCATGTATACCTTCTTCTACATGACCAGCCTTACGATACGGGCCATTGTACACGGGCAGTACCCGGGGTCAGAAGACACGACGTGTGACACTTCTACATGCCGTGTATTTCTCATTACATGGCTTGATCTTATTTTCCACCGTATCTTGGACATGTTTCATTTGAGTTAGTTCCCCTTTTATCTTTCCCCTGAAGGTCAGGTATCATTTCCTTTTTCAGGAGTATGATCCCTTCAGCAAGACTTTCCGAGATAGAGTGAGGTATCCCTCCGAGAGGCCTGAAGCGAGATCCTCTATCCATTATTGACCCTAGGTAGAGTCAGGTATCGACGTGAAAATCCCCACAAGGCATCAATACTCTACTTATCAGGTGAATCCAGATGATTTTTGGTATCCTCCAAGGCCCTTGCAGTGATCCTCATCTTTGTATCGAGATCTTTCCTCACTCAAGAGTGTGTTCTCCCGGAATGAGTGTATCTATCTCTCGTGACTTTTCTCGATGGGCATTACTTCTCGAATAGATTTCATCAGAGATATCAAACTCATGAAGTGAGTTCTCTCAGACGAGTGCATCGTGGAATCTTCAAAATGAATCCCTAATGGGGGGAATGAGGTTGTGTGACTTGTCTCTAGACCATGGGTCTGGGTTTTGAGTATATCTAGATTGTGTTCACCTATTATATGTTCAGTAGACATATGCTGTGTATAGTTGACTATACCTTTCATTTGTGTATTGCTTTGTGGTTTTCAGGGTCCTCTACTAAGTATTATTATACTCACTCATGCATAGGATTTTCCCGCACGTATCATGTCATGTGCAGATGAGTAGCCTTTTGACAAAGTTCGGGGTAGACCAGGACAGGACCGAGCGTTCTAAGTTCCCTACTAGCCAAAGTGTTCCTATGGATACAATCACTAGTCCCATTACCTCTTTATGTTTACAAGTTGTACTTTGTAGTTTTCATACTAGTTTTTCTTGTTTTTGGTGGGCTTGTATTCTGGCCCAATTTACTTTCAGTACCTTACTTTCGTCATACTCTATTGGTTGGGTTTAGTTTTATGCATGCATTTTGTTCCTTAGTGATTTTTACATTTCAGCATTTATGGGCTTGGAGATGTGTGCGTGTGTACAGGTACTTAGGCAATGCCTCCCATGTTAGTTATATTCCTACTCGGTGCTAGTCACCAGCCCCTGGCCTATTGGGGGCGGGCTTGGGGAGTCGCGGTACGGGCCCCACTGGGACGGGTTGTGACAAGTATAAAAATATTACAATAAGTAAGGTGAATTATCCAAGTGGATGAGAAATGGTGATTCCTAATTCTATTATGAGAAGTATATTACTTTTAATTTCCAAGTTTAATGATTTTAGTTAAACTTTTATTGAGTGTTTCTAAGAACAATTATCTCACATTTCCATTGGACATAAGAAGACATTATTAAATTTTGGAATGAATGTTTTTTTGTACCACATACTTAAATAATGGTTCAATAATGCATGAATCATTATAAATATCTGATGAATATAAAATAAAAGACTTAAAAAACCATGTTGTGTCAAGATGATCATTTGTCTTGTAAAACTAAAATTTGTTTTCAAGGATATACTGAGTATGGTATTTAGACTCTTTGGATATAAAAACCTTATGTATTATAAAAACATTTAATTATCTAGTTTTGGATAAATAAACCTTTATAAATAAAGGTAATCCACAAATTTATCAAAATTAGTTCATCTAGAGAGTGCGAACTATCCTAAGGAGAAACAAGAGGAAAACTAATATACTTCGTGGGATTTATTTATGATTTTTAAGGAATGTAAAATTAAATAAAGTAATATGCATGGTTAGAAGATATGAGTTTATTTGGGATAGTTATTTGAAGAATATATCAACCATGCATTAATCTATCATTATAAATGTAGAGTGGATTTATTCCTAAATTATCATTTCCTTATACACATCATAGCCTTGATGTTAGTAAATGGAGGATTGATGATGATTCTTACATGCATACATTGACCATTAAAAATTTACCATGGATCAATTCCTAAACACACATTTCCTTATACACATCGGAGTCATGATGTTAGTAAAATGAGGATCAATGACATGTCCTTGATATATTGAAAGTATTATTTAACCTTTTCAATACGTACTTCACAAATACCAGCATTAACCTATAACCATATGCTAATTATTATGAAAAAAATGGATATCATATGAGTTATAATATAAAATAAATTCATTATTTCATGATTCATGTGATTAGATGAAATTTTTTTGGTAATACTAAGTCAACAAAAAAAACTGCATCAAGAAAAACACAAAGTGCGTCTCTATTATTATCATATAGGATATTATATAATTCCTTGTGATATAAAATTTATAGCCAAGTGATAGAATATATTTCTTTAAAATTGAGAACATATATATTTGAGATATTAGGAGTAATGTTGACTTAGATTATGTCAATATATGAGATGTACAAGTAGTTTTCATAGGAAAAAGTTACACAAGAGATCATGGAAAAGTAATGTTTTAGAGACACATACTTTGTAGGAAATATAAAACCAAGAGAGGTGGTTTTATATTCACCATGATGGGTGATATATTATTTTATGAGAATAATGGATCTTATAAGGAAATAGTAAATGACAATCATATATGATTTAAAATATTATATAAATTTGGGAAAATAGATTCCATATACCAAAATCAAGTATATATTTTTCATAGCTTCTCTAATTTATGTAAATTCATTGGTTAGTATTCAAGAGAAACTATACATGGGTGGTACAATATTAGAACCAATATAGATTATTTTGTTATACCAAATCATCATGCTTAAATAAATTTTAATTCCACTTGTCATATAAACTTTCTATGATAATTATGTTAGGTATTGGATGTCTAGACCACCTTTCTTGGAAGGTGTCTATACGATATAACCAGAAAGTGTTAGTAACACTATAGAATACCAATATGGAATGCAAGTTTTAGAGATAAATTTATGGGTTAATGAAACTATTATGATGGTAGGATATTCATTTTTAATGAAATTATTATAGGTATAGTGGATTGAACTTTTCATACATAAATATTACATATTTTTAGATAAATATTAAATACATTTCACAAATACACACCTGGTGATTGTAAAGGTTCAGAGACTTTTGAGAATAGACACACAATATTATAATTTCATGAAATATCTTAAATATATCCCACAAATATATTATCATTTAACACTCTTAATAGGCATACACTACTTAAACCTTTTATCATAACCTAGGGAAAGGAAACATAAGAAAGGGTGAGATCAGATTCTCAATAAGGGTAAACATGGGAGATATTAATTGATGATCATATGAAATCATAAGATAAAAATAAGGGTATGAGATCATGAATATAACTTAAAAAGTTCATACACAATCTATCATGGATCTTAAACATGATTCATGGTATAAAACTTTATCATTTCAAAAGACATGTATCATAAGAGTGAGAAATCATCATAAATCAATCATGAACTATAAGTTCATGGAATAAAATTATGGCACCATCATAAGTTTAGAAACCATTTCATATGTTAATTTTAACTACCGATACCATCAAATAAAAAAATTAAGAATCAACACTTGTTTCCCATAGTGGATCAAGCACATTGACTTGTTTCTGATAGCGAATCAAGCACATATACTTGTTTCCCATAATTATCTCATGAGATAGAATACTTTAACCAATGTATTGAAGGGGTATATAAATTTTCTTCTAAAATTCACATAATAAAAAACATACTTATGTTTTCCAAAAGATCATAAAATTTTCATCACATCAATATATCATAGCCCGTGTAAAGAAAACTGGTTTCATAAACATTTCATAAATTCATCATAGCATAACCTAGAGAAAATAAACAGGTTTCATAAACATATCATCATCATAATCATAAAACATAAAAATAAATAACAATTATTGTATCATTGGATCATATCTCCATTAAATCATAATTAATATCAAATTATTCTATCATATATTAAAATTTTCTTAAAATATCACTACAATATTTCTTAAGTAAAATAACCTTTTCATTTTGAAATCACTTATTTAAAATATAAAAAAATCCAAATATTATAGAAAATATTTTATTTTAAAATAACCATGTAAAATTATAAAGTAATATTCAAATCACTGAGTGGTCATAGTGGTGGGAAATTCTTTTTATACTGTATAAGTTAAAAGAAAATATTCCTTTCATACTTTTGTAAAAAAATCAAAAAGTGCCTTATTTGGAAAATGACAGGATGATTCCTTTGAAACATTTTTATATAAATTCAAACTTGGGTAAAATTTACTTTAAAAAATAATATGAAAATATTAAAACATTTTTTGAAAACATTTTAGAGAAAATAAGGACATTGAAGGAAAAATATTTTTGACCAAATAGTAAAATATAGTTAGTTTTCCTTAAAAACATTCTTTTAATCTATTGAGAACATAAAGTGAGTAAAATTAAAGGAAAAAAATTATTATATATAAATAACTATATGAGAAAAAATAAAGGGTATTATCAAATATTTAACATATAATTTCCTTAATACAAATTCAAAAATAAACAATCCTAATTAAAAATAAGATTGAAACATAAATATTTTACCTCAGGTAACATATTTATTCATACATAATAAATCCTCATGTATAATAAATATATATTTATTCAAAAACCATACTAATATCTATCATAATGTTTATTATTTACTTATGACATCCTATCACCCTTTTATTAACAAATTGTTATTAAAATCACTATTCTAGGTGATAACTGCTTCATTTTTATGCTTGTTGCAGTTCGATAGTATCGACCCTTATAATTTGATTATGGTTACATAATATACAGAATTTTATTCATGATATAAATATAATATATATTCACTATAAATATATTTATTTTCATCCATAAAATATAGATATATAAAAATGAATTACAGTGCTCATGGAGAAGGTGGGTCGTACGTACACATGAATGTTGTTTTCACCATTCGAATGAAGGAAAAAATGAAAGGTAAATATTAATTAACCTTTATAGAATAATTATTATATCATATAAATCATATATATTCTTAAAATACATCCTTATTACCATCCAAGTAAAATTTAAATGAAGAAAATATCACATCGCTCCGGGTGGTGGTAGTCCACACGTACGCACGAACGACGATATCATTTTCAAAAAAATATAAGTTAAGATATTAGATGTGATTATTATAATTCTATAAGTATAATTAAGTCATAAATAACAAATAAAAATTTTATACACATCATAATTACCGACCATTAAGGATAGTTATGGAAAATGAATTATATCGCTATGTGGAGATGATAAGCCGTACGTACGCAGGAGCAATACTTTCACTTACTATTTGATGAAAAATATAGTGAATAAAGGTGTTTTAATGATAATAATAATAAAATTTAAGTATATTTAGGATATTGAATTAATTATTTTATGATAAATACAATATATTTATATGAGTTAAAAGAATAATTGAAAAATAAAGTGATCAGTTAATGTGATTACCTCTTCTTTGAAATAGCTCCTTTTGATCTCCTCTTAAGGACCCTAGGGCTGGTCTTTTGGAGAGAAAATAACCTATAGAACATGGATAGGAAATTTTAGAAGATAAATTTCAAAGTTTTGTTCAATATTGAAGGCTAAAAGTGGTGTAAATAAGTGAAAGTAGGGGGGTCCTTTTATAAGGGAGGGAGAGGACACACTTGGAATTTCATAAAAAGATTAAATTATAATAAATTCACTTTCAATACAAATGCTTCCAAATGGACATGAATTCAAAGAAAAATAGGTTAGGTATAAATAACATCAAACAATTAAATTTATTTATTTTTTAATGTCATTTAAAACCTTATCTATTTTATTAACCCCATCGATAATCATTTTTGACTTTATCTGTGGTAACAAATATTTTAATCACAAAGGGTTTAAAATGTTAGCATAAAAAATAAAAATAACCCATAAATGGACCGTGGTTGATATTTTTAACTATATTACTTTCACTTGGATGAATATAATATTTTAATGAATTTAAATCATTTAGTAAAATATTATTTATTATAAGATATCATTAATATCAATTTTGGAACTATTCATTTAATTTGACTTTAAAGACACCAAGACAAAGTTGGAATTTAAATATAATATTTTAAAACATACCTAATATGTTATATGTATCTAAAAAATCCATGGAACATAATAATTCACATAATTTTTATTACTTTTAATATTTTTAAAATCATTTATTTTATTTTTCTATTAATTGAACAAATATTTTATCAGTGTTGAAAAATCATTTCAGGTAATTATTCAATCGCTAAAAATTAGAAATAAATTACAATAAAAAATAATTTATCTTAAAAATAAACATTTAGAACCAAACTTAACCTCTTATTATCCTTATGTAAAAAATTTATATATGTTAAAGTCAAGAGAGTGACATTCTGTATTTATTATTTTCTTAAATTAATATAAAGGTCATATTCAAAAAACATATAGCACCAACTGATGATATATTTTATTATTGGATGGAAATGGCTGAAAACACTCATAAAATAGAATAAATTCAATTTTTGTATAAATTTTAAATCCTTATACCCAATTTTTAACCCTATTTTACTCGTTTTACCCTTACTGAGGTGACAAAAATTTACTATGGTTACTATTCATATTGAGAAAAAATAAAAGGGGCCTATTTAAAAAAAATATCTTTATAATTTCAAATATAGATTCAATTTTTAAAGATTCAATTTTGATAAGTTTTAGAAATTCATTTTAAAATAAGTATATAAAAGGCGATAAAAACTGCTTTTTAGTAAAATACATTTATAAAAATAACACTGGATTTATTCATATCAAATTCCTAGAAAAAATAATATATAAAGGTTAAAAAAATATTGAATAGATAAATTTCTTTAAAATAATTCACCAATAATTTTAAATTTAATTTATTCATATAAACACACATTGTGCGTAAAAATAATTTTTTAGAAAAACAACCCGTTTAATTTCAAATGATTTTTATTTTCATTTATAATTAATTGATAACCAATGAATTCATTTTATAAATACATAAAACATAAATTTTTTATAATTTAGTTAGTCTTATTCATTCCCACAAATCCAATAATTATGAAATAACTATCACATTAGATACTTGTATAGTATATCATGGTTTGTTTAAACTCAGTGTTGTGTGTAACACAAGATATCAATGAAAATAAATTTATTTGAAAAAAATATTTCATAAAATATCAAGGTGTTACATTATACCCTCCCCCCACCCTTAAAAATACTTCATCCTCAAAAATTATGTTATTCCAATACCAACAACTAAGGATACTTCTTTCTCATCACATCCTTAGATTTCTACGTAGCTTGCTCAATTTTATGATTTCGTTACAAAACTTTGACCAGGTGAGTGGTCTTGTTTTGTAGAACTTTATCTCTATGATCCAGAATCTCCACCAATTTTTTCTCATAAGAAAGATCTTATTCCATTGGTATGACCTATGAGTTCAGTATATCTGATGGATCAGGTATGTACTTCCTCAGGAGAGATACTTGGAACACATAAGAAACTTTATAGAGGATTAGTGGAAGCACCAAGAGATAAGCTAGCATCCCTATATGATCAAGGATATTAAATGAGGCAATATAAATTGGGATTAAATTTCAATTATTTTTGAATATTATAACCTTATACCATGGAGAAATTCATAGAAATACATTTTCACCAACTTTAAAATCTATATCTCCCTGATGATTGACAACATAACTTTTTTGTCAACTATGAGATTCTCTTATGTGCTGCTGAATAGATATAACTTTCTCTATCATTTCCTTAGCTAGTTCAAGTCCCAATATATTTATTTCTCCAACTTTATTCTAGAACATCATAATTCTACACTTTCTACCATAGATTACCTCATAATGAGTCATATGAATGATCTAGTGAAGTTTGTTTTTATAAGAAAACTTGACTAAAGTGAGGTTTTGATCCCAACCATATTTGAATTATAGAGAATAAGATCTCAACATATACTCCAAGGTTTTAATGGTTTTATCATATTTACCATCCATCTAAGGATGATAAGAAGTGATAAAACTAAACTCTATATCTAGATGTTCCTGAATACTTCTCCAGAACTTCAAGGTAAACCTCATATCCTGATCAGATAAAATAAAATATGGTACTCTATAAAACTTTACCCCTAATATAATGTATATTATAGCAAGTTAATAAAGATATAAATCTTCTCTAGTATCAACAAAGTGTGCTTAATTTTTATATAAATCAACTACAACCTAAATAATAGTATGGCCTTTATAAATTTTAGGGAGTCTGATGATAAGATCCATTTGGATGTTTTCCCATTTACATTCTGGTTTAAGTAATGGTTGTAACATACCCTTATACTTTTGTCTCTCAACCATAACTTTATGACATACCAATCACCAAGATACATATTCTACAATATCCCATTTCATGTTGTCCCACCACAAATACCCATTCATATCTCTATACATCTTAATACTTCAATGATGAATAGAGAATGATGAACTATGAGCTTCACCCAATATATCCTTCTTAAAATCTGGTATATAAATGACACATACATAGTTCTTGAACCTTATCATCCCATAACAGTCAAGGTTAATCTCAGGTACATTTCTCACCTTATCTTTCATCTATACATCTTCCTTATGTGCCTCTTTAATCCTTACATGGATATATGGTTGAAAATATATTTTTGAAAGATAATATTTATCTCCTTCCTTCTATATTTCCAGGTACATTCTTTACAAATCCATATGATCCTTATCATAGATTAGCTAGTATGATCCTTTTGACTCAGAGCATCTACGACGTTGTTCTCTTTCCTAGGATGGTAGTGTATTGAGAATTCATAATCTGTAATCATATCCAACTATCTTCTATGGTGCATATTTATCTATTTTTGGGTGAATATATATATATAATATTTTATAATCGGTATATATATCACATCTTTCTCCATAAATATAATTCCTTTATATCTTTAATGAAAAAATACCATAGCTAACTCTAAATTATGAGTTGGGTAATTTTTCTCATGAACCTTCAATTTTTATGAGGCATAAGCTATAACCATATAATTCTTCATGAGAAATCATCTCATTCCCTTCTTCAATGAATCACTATAGATTGAAAGCCCTTATTCAATATAGGGTAATGCAATCATAAGTGTGCAGACTAACCTTCTCTTCAGTTCCATAACATTTTCCTCATATTCATTTGTCCAAAGGAACTTGGATCCCTTCCAAGTTAACTCGGTTATTGAATTATATATACAAGTAAAATTCTATATAAAGCATCGAAAATACCTAGATAAACCAAGAAATCTATGGATCTCAATAATCATGGTTGGTATGGTCCATTTCTTAACAACTTCCATCTTTAAAGTATCCACTGAAATACCCTCACATGAGATTATATAACCCAATAATAAAACTTTACAAATCCAAAATTCATACTTGGAAAATTTTTCATACAACTTATTCTTCCTCAGGGTATTCAGTACAAATCTCAAGTGAAATTCATGCTCCTCTTTTCTTTTGGAATATACAAGAATATCAACTATAAAGACAACCCCAAACATATCAAGTTAATATCTAAAGACTCAATTCATTAAATCCATGAAGATATTAGGGTCATTTGTAACATCAAATGGAATTAATATAAATTCATAGTGTCTATATCTCATATATAAGGTTTTCATGCATATTTTAACACTTTTTAACCTCAACTGATAGTACCCATATCAAAGATCAATCTTGGAAAATTATTAGGTCCTCGTAATTTATAAAAAAAATCATTGATATGGGGTATGGGATACTTTTTCTTGATAGTTATCTTGTCATGTTCTTGATAATAAATTTTGAGTTTCATTGATCCATATTTCTTCTTGAAAAAAAGAACTAGTGCACACCAAGGTGATTCTCTTGGATAAATAAATCCATTATCAAGATTATACTAGAGTTTTTTCTTTAATTCCTATAACTCAATTATGATTATTATATAAGTATTCTTTAAAATAGGTATAGCACCAAGTATTTATTCTATTGAAAAGTTAACTTCATGATTGGTAGGAAGAGAAGTAAATTATTCTAGAAAAACATAAACAAAATCTTGTATAATATGCATATCCCTAATGTTGAGTTTCTCCCAAACCATATAAGATAAATACCCTTCATGGATAAGAATTAATACCCACAAGATAGAAGTAATTTTCATTATATGTTCAAATTCATCCTTTCACTAATAAATGAACATAGGTTCATTTGTAATATGAAATGTGACTTCTCTTACTCAATAATTGATATGGGATCTATATAGAGAGATTCAATCCATGCCTAAAATCACATCCAATTCAACTAAGGTGAGAAAAATAATATTTTTAGGAATAAATTTACTACAAACATAAATTGAAGAGGAACTATATAATTGAGATGCAACCATCATGCCATTAGAAGTTTACACTTCTAACTCAACAATATAATTATTGAGCTAATAATTCAATACCCTTTAAAAATTTCTTATATATAAAATAGTGGGTGGATCTAGAATAAAATAAGACATTAGTTTATATAGAGTGGATGATAAGTGTACCTTTCACCACATCTTTCTCATAACCCACTTCGAAATTCGTGACTGCAAGATATTCCCCTTTGTGTTTGATCTCAAAAGGTTGATGATGTCAATCGTTATTTTAAACATTCAGATTCATGCACTAGTTAGCATAATTCCCATAATAATTTCATTTGAATCATTAGAGCGTGAGTATTTCATTAGTTGGTATCTTCTTCTCCTCCATTTCATTAATTAGACCATTCATCACCTTTAGACTTTCATGGGATTTATAACCCACCTTTACACATCTAAATCGCCTTTCAGTTCCATTCAAGAAATTACCTTGATTTTTCTTCCCATATTTTTGGCATGTAGATGTCTATAATTTCTTTCCACCGTGTGATTTATTAAATTTTTCATGAGACCTGGTCTTCCTTTTCTTATCAAAACCATGGGAATGGTTGGAACTTATAATTTTCATTTCTAACTTGAGTGAACATTGAAATATTTCTTCATATATACTAAAGTCTCTTATAGATAATTCCTTTTAGATACTTTTTTTAATCTACCAAATAATCCATAAATTTTTATTTCAATTCTAATGATTAAAGAAGAAGAATACCTTGAAAGGCTTGTAAAATTTGTCTCATAATACCAATGGATTCATCCTATTTTTTCTTAAGACCAAGAAATTCCTTCTCCATATTTGTACATATAATAAAATAGAAGTGTTTACTAAAGAATATCCTCTTAAACTAGTTACATTAAATTAAGTCAATTTTTTCCTCTTGTCTCATATTCTTAATAAGGTTCCACCATTGATCTGTTTCACCTTCCAAATGATAAATGGTTTAGACAAACTTTTCATATTATGATAAATATATAATAGAAAATTTATTATCAATGGTGTTGATCCATTACTCAACCACTAATGGATCAGAAGACCTACTAAAATAATGTGGATGTTTCCTCATAAAATACTCAATTGTATGTTTGTCCATCCTTTGATTATTTGGAAGCTTAGTATGATTCATGGTCTAAGAATTTTTCATGATCATAGAAATAATATTTTTCAATATATATACCATAGAATTTTGTTTCTCATATTGAAAATCATTTCATTTTGTAACACATTAATTATTATAAGGATGTCTTATTGTTCCATCCATTGACTAAAACCAAAAATCAAAGTTTTAGAAACAATAATCATAGGGGGAACCCACATAATCAAGAAAATAATTTATAGTATGTCTAAATCAGGACACCTTATTTTCATCTTATGAAACATTAGGTTTAAACAATGTCATCCATGGTAATAATTTATTCAAATCCTTCATAATGGTTCATAATGAAAATTTGAATTAACCCAAGCATATCCTCTAGGAGTGTCAAAATCAGAACGCAATAAGGTCACACTCACTGTGCACTATAATTATGGTTGAGATATAATCAAACAAATATTTTGAGAGTTTTAACCCTTTTATTCATCTATTACAAAACCACATCCACTTTTAGTATCTATATAGGGATGTATTTCTATAAAAACTGCATAATCACTTCCTTACCAAAACTTTAAGATTCTATCATATACATAGACTTATCCCCAGGGTTTTCACCAAATTTTTCTAATCCTAATCTCCAAATATTGACTACACATTTCTATGATACCATCTATAGTGGACCGATATTTTCATACATAAATATTTTATCTTTTTAGATGAATATTCAAAAAATTTCAAAAATACATGTCTGGGGACCATAAAGGTTTAGTTTCTTTAGAGACTAGATACACGGTATTCATATTTCATGAAAGATATTCGATTATTATTATAAAGCTCTTCCAATTTAGTACTCTTTATAGACATACACTACTTAAACATTTCTTCATAACCTAGGGAAAGGAAATATAGGAAAGTGTGAGCTTAGATGCTCAGTAAGGGTAAACATGGAAGATATCAATTGATGATCGTATGAAAGCATAAGATAAGAATAAGGGTATGAAATCATGAATATAACTTAAAATTTCATACCTAGTATATCATGGATCATAAACATGATTAATGGCATAAAACATTATCATTTAAAAATACATATATCATAATAGGAACAGATCATCATAAATCAATCATGAACCATAAGTTTAGGTTATAAAAATGTGGCACCATCATAAGTATAGAAACCATTTCATATGTCAAGGTTAAATAATGATACCATAAAATCATAATTGATCATGCATCAAAACCTGTTTCCCATGGTGGATCAATCACATCGACTTGTTTCACATAGAGGATTAAGCACAACGACTTGTTTCCCATTATGGATCAAGCACATCAACTTTTTTACCATAATTATCTCACGAGAGATAATAATTTACCAATGAATTAGAGGGATATATAATTTTGATCCCACCCATAACATAATTAAAACCATACACATGTGTGCCATAATATCATAAAATATTCACCACATCATCATATCATAACATTTGAAAATAAAATGGGTTTCATAAACATTTCATAAATTCATCATAGTATATCCCATGGAAAATAAAAAAGTTTTATAGCCATATAATCATTATAATAATAAAATATCAAGATAAAGAATAAGGATAGTATCATTGAATCATATTTCTATTAAATCATAATTAACATTAAAGGATTCTATCATATATGAAAATTTATTTAAAACATCACTGGAATAATTCTTAAGGAAAACACCCTTTTCGTTTTGAAATCACTTCTTTAAAATATAAACATTTCCAAAATATTATGGAAAAAAGTTATTCAAAAACAACCATAGATAATTTTAAAGTAATCTTCAAATCATTTTGTGGTAATAAATTAATTAAATTTCTTTCATACCATATAAGTTAAAAGAAAAATTCCTTTCATAATTTTGATAAAAATCAAAAAGTTATCTTTTGGAAAATGATAGGAATATTCCATTGAAAAAAATTATAGAAATTAAAAACATAGTAAATGAATTTAAAAAAATGTTTTAGAATATTATTAAAATTGAAATCATTTTAGAGAAAATTTATAAATGGAAGAAAAATGTTTTTCAACTGAATAGTAAAACATAATCGATTTTCGTTAAAAAATATTTTGATCTATTTTTCACTTAAAGTGAAAAAAATGAAAGAAAAATATGTATTATACATAAATAAATAGAGGATAAAAAAATTAAAGGTTCTTAATAGATAATTATCATATAATTTCTTTAATTTAAATTCAATCATAAATAATCCCGATTAAAAATGGGATTGAAACATAAATACCTTACCAAAAGTCTCATATTTATTCATAAATGTTTGAACCTCCTATATAATAAATATAGATTTATTATATATGTATTCAAGAACCATTATCATATATATAATACCATTTATTATTTACTTATGACATTTTATCACCTCTTTATTAACAATTTTTTATTAAAATAATCATTCTGGGTGATAACTGCTTCGTTTTTATACATGTTTCGGTTCACCAATCTCGGTACTTGTACTTTGGTCATGGTTACATAAAATCCAAAATTTTAATCAAGAAATATATATATAATATATATTCATTATAAATATATTTATATTCATCCATAAAAGTTAGATATAGAAAAAAATGAATTACATTGTTCATGAAGATGGTAGGTCGTACGTATGCATGACGTTGTTTTCACTTTTCAAAGGATGAAATGAAAGAAAGTTAAATAATAATTATCCATTAAAAAATCATTATTATATATTATAAATCATATATATTCATCATACACATCCTTATTTAAATCCAAATCAAATGGAAAGTGAAGAAAAAATCATATCGCTTTGTGAAGGTTGTACTCCGCACATACGTACGAACAACGTTATCGTTTTCCAACTGATAGGATGGTAAGAAGGTAGATGTGATATTATAATTTAAGAACAATAATTATTTTATAAATTTAATATACTAATATTATACCCATCCTAATTACCATTTAGGAAATATGGTGATGAAAAATAAATTATATCATTATGTGGAGACGGTAAGTCGTACGTACGCACGAGCGATACTTTCACCTCTCATTTGATAGAAAAGAGGGTGAATAAAGGTAGTTTAATAATCATAATAAAATTTCAGTATATTTAGTATACTTAAATTATTATTTTATGATAAATAAAACAAATTTATAGGATGTGAACTAATAATTAAAAATAAAATGATCAGTTAAGGTGATTACCTCTTCTTTGAAATAAATCCTTTGTATCTCCTCTTAAGAACCATAGTGTTGGTATTTTGGGGATACTATCACATATAGAAAGTTTATAGGTAATTTTAAAAGATAATTTTCTTAGTTTTGGTTAATCTATAAGTCTCAAAGTGGTGTAAAGAAGATAAAGGAGAGGTGTCCTTTTATAAGATAGGGACAGGGCACACTTGGAATTTCTTAAAAGATTAAAATATAATAAATTTATTATCAATAAAAATGATTTAAAATGTCAATGAATTAAAATAAAATTATATTTAGACAGATTTTGGGTTCATTTTAAATCTTATCATTTTTAATTGACCCCTTTGTCAATCATTTTTGACCTTAACCACGGTAACAACTATTTAAATCTTGAAATGTTAAGAATGTTACTATAAATGGAAAAATTACCCATAAATGGAAAATGGTTGATATTTCCAACCATGTTCCATTAAATTGGATTAATATAATATTTTTATGAATTTTAAATCATTTAATAAAATATTATTTATTTTAAATTATCATTAATGTCAATTTTGGAACTATTCACTTAATTTAACTTTAACAACACCAATAAAATGATGGTATTTGAATATAATCTTTTCAAACATCCATAATATGTCATATTTGTCAACAACATTTTTGGAAAATAATAATTAACTTAATTTTTATTAATTTTAATACTTTTAAAATCATTTTTTTATTTATCTATTAATTTAATAAATACTATGTTGAAATTGCATAAGTGCTTAGGATAATTATTCAGTCACTAATAATTAGTAATAAATTAATATAATAAAAATAATAATTTATCATTAAAATAAATATTTAGATCTTAAATTATCCTATTATGATCCATATATAAAAAATTTAGAGATATTAAATTCAAGAGACTAAAATTTTATATTTATTCTTTTCTTAAATTAATATAAATGTCATATTCAAAGAAATATGGCACCAAGTGACCATATATTTGAGAATTGGATGAAAATTTACTATTGTTACTATTCATATTGATAAAAAACAAAAGGGTCCTATATAAAAAATTTGATCCTCCTAATTCCAAATATAAAAACTATTTTGTGATATTTAATTTCTATAAGTGATAGAAATAAATTTTAAAATAAGTTCATAAAATGCGAGGAAAACCACTTTTTAGACACATGCATTTTTAAGCATAACACTGGATTTATTCATATCCCATGACTAGAAAAATATAGATAATGGTTTTAACATTTTATTTAATATATATATTTCATTAAAATCCTTCACCAATAATGGTAATTTTTATTTATTAATATAAATACACATTACGCATAAAAATAGTTTTTCAGGGAAAAAATCCTATTTATTTTCAAATGATTTTTAATTTCATTTATAATTAATTAATAACCATTGAATTAATTTTATAAATATGTAAACTATACATTTTTTATAATTTATTTAGCCTTATTCATACCTTCCAAACCAATGACTGGGTGATGATTATCACATTAAATACTAATATAGTATATCACAATTCATTTAAACTCAGTGTTACGTATAATGGAATCTATAAAATAAATTAAATTTAAATGAAAAAAATGTATTTCATAAAATATCATGGTGTTAAAATATGTTTATAAAATTAGTTAGTGGGAGCACCATAGTTATCGAGTAGAATATGTTGATAACGTATGTAAAACTATTATTAATATTAGAGTTAGTTAAGAATAGGATGAAAGTAACTCACTAAATATTGAATTAAAGTAGCAACCTAAGTTCTAGGGAACAAGATATACTAAGTTAGATCTAAGTTTTTCTTAAACAAAGTCAATTTACATATACTAACAATGTATTTGAAAAATTTGAGTTATAATTGTTTCCAATATCACATGGTATAAATCACTCCAAGAAGACATGTGTTAGACATAAGAGGATATTAAAATGGTGAGTATAATTCCATACAATTTAGCAATGGATCTATCATATAATCCATTATATATACTAGATATAATATTTAAAACATATAATTTATGGTAGGTAAATATCAATTAAATGTAGAATAATTTTACAGGAAACTGTCAGAACTATATAATTGTACTTGAGAAAGTACAAGGGATATGTACTTAGTATTTAGATAGGTATGAACACTTAATATAAGGGGACACAAACTAGTCTTATTATAGATCAATGTGGTCTAATATCATAGTTAGGATAAGGTAATGGGAAATATAATCTCATTTAATACAATGGTTGATGTATCTATAAATATCAAGTACATTGTGTAATATGATGCAACTAAATAAGTAGTATAAAAATATACAATGATTTGTTCTAGTTATTATAATAATAAAAAAGTTACTATCCAAGATTTTAAGATTAAGAAAGTGGAGAAAAGTATTATAAATCTCTTAAGGATTTTTACTTTAAGGAGGTGAAGTCGTATATAGTAGATTAGCCATGTAGGAAAGATCTGGTAGGCCTAGTGACTAAATCCATAACTGAGTGGAAGAATGATATTATCATGTTAGAACCAATAGGTATATTTAGAAAGATAGATCTAGTGTAAATGGGGGTATTTCAAAAGTATTTTCTCTAAACCAAACTTGAATAATAATTTTTTATTACCGTATCATGTATAGAGTGAGTTTTTTATGATGTATTATTACCTTAATAGTGTCAAAACTTCTACATCCACTATTTATATAGTAATTTCCTTAGATTATTTATCATATAAATAGGTTATAACAGCTCCCAACTATAATGAGAACCTTGATATACTGTGACATTAATCTTAATCATATGTTCTATGGTCTAGATACATCATACTGAATGGACATATATGATTTTTGGCTATCAGGTTTTGTGGATCAAAAGAATTGAGAATTCTTCCCATGAAATTCTCACTTAGTATTCTCGAGTGGAGGAGATTATGAGGACCTACCCACCAATAGGAACACCACATGTTTTGGGTGTCATTGGTATTTCATATCTATTAACACATGTATCAGTCCCTCGAATTTAGATCATTAATAGTGTGTATAATTTGATTATGTAATTTGATACAGGATGAAAACCATAGAATTTTTGTAATGGTGAGGTAGCCTATGTTGGGTGAATCATTAGGGATATAAAATTGATTGAATGGTCAAGATATAAGTTTTAAATTTTTAAATGAAGAGATATCTCATGCCCATTTGATCCATGTACATGGTTATTTAAGGTAATTCAATCTAGTAAGGTTGTGAATAAATAAATTATGAAAGGAATACAACACAAAGTTTGCATCTTGTTTTATGATATATCATAAGATAAAGAGATTATATTACACATTCTATGTTCATTGGAGGTTTCTTTTTCTCTGACTAAATCATATCTCTTTAGGGACCTTGATGGGTTGCTAGACTTCACTCTTATATTTTTATTAGTACTCCCTTCTATCAAGATAAGTACCTAGAGGGTTCCTCACTAAGAATATTTAAGAGTCTATCTTATTCTAAGTTAATATTAGTTTAGGAAATGGTGGGACCCACCATAGGGTTCGGGTGATGTCTAAGTTTAAATTATGCTATGAAATAAATAAATTCAACATGATTCGAGTTTATAATAATATTTTTTCAATTTATTTACTCACTATATTCACAAGAAATTAGGTGAATACAAAATAAATATTTTTCAAACAGATATTATTATTCATGGTTCTTTAAGTATTTAATATGGTAAGTGAGTCAATTTAATGACTAAAATTTTATCATGTAACATATATATTATGTTATACATATGTGATAAATTTTTAATGACATTTATGACATAGTTACTATGTCATTTAGTGTCATCAAGGTCTTATATTGAAAGTTTAAGTTAATCGGGGGCCTAAGTGAAATTTTTAGGTATTTTAAACCTAACTATATAAGTCTTTAGAGACCAAAATTAATAAAAATATTTATTCTCATGAATTTTAGAGCCTCTATCTCTTCTCTCACAAATTATATATTGAGAAATAATAGATCTGAGCACCCCGGTCCAAGTTCTTCATCCCAGATCAAAGGAACGGTTCTCAGGTGATCGCAAGTAAATTGAAATCCTCTTCAATTCTATACACTAGAAATTATAAACTAAATATAGACATACTGATATACTCTTAAATCATGGCTGTATGATCTATAGGGTTCTGAGTTTAGTTCCTTCATTGATGATCATTAGTGACGGGTGAAACATGTTTTTGATTGAAATCTGAGGTGGTATGATTTTGATTTTATTTTCCCATTGTTATTCTTCATGATTAATTAAATTTAAAATTATTTGTGGATTAATTTGGGATGGGGTATACTGTATTATATTCCTCAAAATAAATTTGGGACTAAATTTTTTAAAATATCATTTTTTGTTCTTCCTTAAATCCCCATGTACCTTCATCTTAGTCACTAGTGATGGTGAATTGGGGTTGCAATAACACATTCCAACATAGGATCTATTTTTTACTATATTTCCCTTTATTATTTTCCTATTCTTCATTTGTTTCACTTTAAAGACTATCTTAAGTGAGGTTTTTTGATTGGATAACCTTAGTGTGATAATTATTTCCTATGATACATCCTTGCTAAAATGACTCTGATGATTGATTCTTGTTATAGTTTAGGATAATACTTCATACATTGGGAGACATTCCATGAATGAGTGTTTATAGTTTTCTGTGAAAGAGTTTTTTGAGTTAATACATAAATAATTTAATGATTTTTTTTAGTTTTTATGATTTCAAACATTTAATAGATCTATGATAGGTAGTTGAAAAGTAGATCAAACTATGATAAATTTAGTTTCTCACTAACATTCTTTTCATCTTTCTTACTTATGGTTTGTTATCTTTTCTTTCTTTCTTACCATTTTTTCATCAATATTTTTCATGTTATCATTTATATTTTTAAAATAAAATAAAATCCAAAAATAATTTTGAAGGATTATTGAGATGAGGGCACTGCCTCCTTGAGATGACCCTAAGGATAGCCATTCTGCTGTATTTGAGGAGTTTATAAATGAATTTTTGACCAGCCCTGTGACAAGATAACATCAAGGTATATAGTTGAATATGGTTATGACATGTCACCCCAAAACATATGAATAAACTGAATGTGTTATCCAAATTTTAGAATATATTCTTCAATAATGCGTTCTTGATTTTGGGATATCTTGGCAGGATCATCTTCAATCGATGGAGTTTTTGTATAACAACAATTATTAATCATTAATTGATTTATATGACATAATATGATGCATTATATGGTTAAACATGTTATCCATCACTATATTAGACTAATATTGGTGAAATAACTCTTATGGGACCCATTTTGGTGCAAGATAAAAGAGATTATGTAATGTTTCAAATTAACACACAAATTCATGAATTCATCATAGCATTAATATAAGCCTTATACTAATAATCAATGATGGTCCGTGAGATTTTATATTGGGGATAGGTTATTTTTTTAAATTTATTCATGGTTAAGACTCCAAAGTTCAAGAATGAAAGGAAAATTGATGTTGTAATATGTGGGGCTTTTTATATCATGGAATGTGTTGGTGGAAATATTTTTATCATTGCTAAAACATTATAAAATAATTCATAACATTTTTATTGTTTCCCAATTTAAGAATTATCTATAGAATGTTACTAATTTTTTGATTAAGATATGGTTGAGTTATAATATGATGTGTATTATATTGAAAGACTGCTTCAAATTATGTATCATAGATAAAATATGTTTTTCAAGTGTGGAGACTTCCTTTGGTAAGATTATTATGGAATTATGGGGTTCTTTAAGAAGAAACTTGAGCAAAGAAGCTTCTATATGGTAGGAGTGGTTGAATATTTTTAGTGAAAAATTTACTCAATAACTTTTTAGGGAGAACATTTATATGTTTTAGGGAATTGTAACAACTTTTTTTATCTTATTTAAGGATGAAAATAATAACATTAATTTATTTTTTAATGTTTTATTAGAATATAAATTTGAATAGTTTTTTATTTAATTTATAGGTATTACTTTTATTGAATAGGATTGATGGGGGTTGATAAATTATAGAATATGGGGAGTTAAATTAGTATTTTAAAATTGAATGTCAACATAAAATTTATGTTAATTAATTATATGTAATTTTAGAATTATAGAGAGAGTTTTGAATGGGGGAATTACATTGCTCCACCTTAGAATTTTTAAGTTTCATTAGAGTCTACTAATGTTATTAAACACATCATAAACAAATAGAAACCTTGTCCTGGGATCTCCCATGCATGTTATATGAAACCTATGATAAAACCATAAATGAAGAACACTATATAACCAATAGTATTATTCATCGAAAATCTAAAACAACCTTTTATAATTATCTTCATATGCATTTGATAAAGATCACATGAGAAGAAAACATAAGCATCCCACCTCTATCGGTATCCATAGGCTAATCTGAATCTCTCATCACGTGAGAAAGATAGGTCATTCTTCCATGATGTTCTATAATCTTAGTATTCTAAGGAATAATAAGAATAAATCTATGAGTATAGGTAGTTTTTTCAAGAAAAATAATAATCACACACACACACACACACCAAGCCATCATATAGAAGTAGGATTTATAAATCCCATGAGGAATCTCCTTGATAGTGAAAGCGTATATAACGCATAAATAAATTCCTTTTATGGTTAATTCATCATGTAAATTTACTCTATGTGTGTTTCATATAAATATAAAAAAATCATTTAATGACAGCTTACATGGGAAAGATAAAATTATAACAATTTATCATTTTTTTACAATCAAATATTACAATAAATAATATACCATTATGTGCATGAAAATCATAAATTTCATGGAATATATAAATATATCTAACATATATATAAGGTTTTAGGGAATATCTCCAACAATATCCTCCTTAAACTGAATCTTAAAAGACTTTGTGTCATTTCACCATATATTGTATCATATTAAATAAATTATGAAACCATATCCAAAAATCCTTTTTGATATCTTTCAAAAAAAATTGGAAAGATGGAATTAACTTCACTTTGTATTAAATAATATGAAATAACTTGTAAATACCTATCTAGAACACTTTTAGATTAAATATAAATACTTTTATATAAGCTCTTTGGGTCAAACTCAATCCCTATTCAGTCAATCATAAAGTGTGAACCTAAGGGAATTTACATTATTGGAAAAAACTACGAATCTTTTGATCCATATATGTAATCAAAGAGTGGAATATAGTAAATAATTAGTGCTACTCAAGCTATAAAGGGATCTGTAATGATCTCCATCAAACACATGTATCTATATACAAGTTTCCACTAGTCTACATCATATAAAAATGTGTATTCTCATATTTTCCATTTGTCTAAGACATCAACTGACTTGGGACTAGATCATGTAAATCCTATATATATAACTCATCTATTCTTGATTCTTATAGTATATACTGACATGGTCGATGAATAAATCATATTTCATTCTTACTTATAAATAATAACATCACATTTCCCTTATCTATATAGATATATAATATCTATGTGTGTTCATAAAATACCATAGTCTATCTCAATTAAGATCCCAGATGTCATACACATCATATGGGAGGAAAATACCATCTCAGTTACACTCTAACCAACAATATGATCAGAAATATACCCAACCACCCTCATATTATCTAAAAAGTTTATATATTGGCTTGCATAAGTTGGGTATCAAAGTATGAAGGTTATCATACTAAGTATCTCACCAAACTTAGGTAGTGGGGACTAAAATATAATCCATACAACCACATAATACCAAAGATATTTGTGTATTTAACTCATGTGGTATCCTTGGTATTTCATCCAGTGAACACAAAGAATCCTATTATTTGTTTTTCCCTTATGAGATTATTTTGTTATCTTTATACCAAAATCTTGCTCAGGTTAACCTTAACATTTCTTCACAACCAATAATACTTTATGAAAAACACCAGTTAAGGATAACTAAATTTCATAATTTTAGATGTCAATTATCATTTCACTATATATGAATTTATGTGTCCTACATGAAAGATTGATAAAATTGAGGTTGCCTTTAAAATGGCATATTTTCATATTCTTAAACTCTTTAAGAATATTTAACAAAACCAACATAAGCACCAGTTTTTCGTATCATATATGATAAACTACCAAATCACCCTTATGTTTTCTACACTTTTTGGGTTTTGTTAACTCATTACATCACATGTAATCTATATTACATATCAATGTGACCATGTCACATAACTATGTGAAAATATGATAAAACTCTCCCACTAAATTCTTTAGGTAGAAACATATATATAGAAATTTGGTTTTAATAATGGTGATACTTAAAAATCATATTCCTAATTGTTCCAATATTTGAAAATATTAAATTTTCTTAACTTAAAAAATTCAAATGTTATGATGTCAACTTATGGTCTCTACTTATAACTCCTCCTAAGTTCATCATCATCATCCTTGGAATCTTATTCTATAAAAAATTTTCCTTGAAATAATTTAACTAATTACATTATTGTTCACCTATATTCATAAACTCTTTTAGGATAAAGTTACAATTACATTAATAGGGTAATTGAATTTAACTCTTAAATTTATCTTTATCTCTATAACCTAAACTATTTTAGGATAAAGTGATAACAATTTGTTATGATAACTAATGTAACTATTTAAATCTTTCTTTATCATTGAATCCTAAAATCTTTTAGAATATAAATATAATTCATTTTTCATTTTTTTACTGGTATAGTCCTTTATAAAATTGTGTCTTTTAATTTGTATGATAACTAAATGTAACTCATTACATTTTTATTTTTCATCACATATCATAAACTCTTTTAGGATATTGAGTGAAACTCATTTTATCTTAAAATATTATAATAGTGATATCTAATTTCTAAATGGTAACTAAATGTAACACTTTACATTTCCTTTTACCATCATATATCCTAAAAAAGTTATAATATTAAGTGTAAAAACTTAAACTTAAGATTAGTGTTATCCTTTATTTGTTATTTTTGAACTTCTCTAATTATTAAAATAATCCCACTAGCCTCTTAGACATTATATTCTTTTATAATATCTTGATAAGATACAAAAAACCATTTATGTTAGAAAAATAACATTTATTTCCTTTTAGTATGAATATTTAGAAAATAAACTATTGTTTCCATATCATATATGTTATTATATATGTTTGAAACATTTTTCATTTAAAATAATAATTTATTAAATTATACCACTAATGGGTGGTGAGAAAACAATTCCCACATATTTTAACAAATTTTTTATAAACATTTTTATCATTTATAAACACTTTTATTCATATATTCTTCTAAAACATGTTATATAAATTTATGAATCATAAATCATGCATATACATTTAATCATCTCATACTTATTTATTAAAAATATTTATTATTTAACATATTCTCTTATCATATAAGATAAATGAGATGAAGATACACATATTTTACTTATATTTGTCTGATCTTGACATTATCTTTTATATTCAAATGTATAAACTATTTTTTTCATTAATATAAACTAAAAATTTCAATCAATTCTTCGCTTGATTTTAAACTCATGTATATTAACAATGCCTTGTAAAATATACATTCTTTATAACATACCTTTCAAAATTGAAGAATTAATTTCTATAACATCCATACTTTACATTGACATTCCATGGAGTTTTACAAACTCCTTTATGTATATTTTGGATAATCCAATCATATTGAATTATAACTTTCCCTAACATCCCTAGGTTTCAATGATCATGATTGACTCCTTGAAGAAACATTGTTGAAATTTTAAATGAACATTTCTTCTTCTAGTTTGAACTATTTTCCACATGTATTATCCATATAGTACCAAAATCCAAAAATCATATGCTCAATTCATCCATTATCAACACTCTGAGAATATCAGGTAAACATTTCCTAAATTCATTCATTTTGTCAAAACATATGAAAATAATATGGTCGATATCATATATCATTTAGAATAATAAAATTTAATTTCTATAACTAATAAATTTTTAAGGAAACCTTTAGTCTCACCAATTAATTTAGTATATTTGATCATATAGAATATCATTTGACCTTCCTAATCATATTGAGTATATGAGTCTAAAAAATCATTTGGTTATTATGCATTTAATTCCATTGAAACCTAAAATGATCATTTTATTATTTTATAAGCATATATTTTTACTTGTTGAATAATTTTAACTCTTGGTTACTCAGGAAGGAACTATTCCAACATGTAGAATTCTCCTTAGGAACTTTTATTAAATAAAAAATTATGAATTTTCTTAAGTTACCAGTCTTAAGAGATACTTATATTAAGTTTCACTTTTTCAAGGATTAATTACAATATTTATATTGATGATGATGATGATGATGATATTTTTCTATATTATAAGATTTTATTTGATGAGTATCATATATTATTAATCATTTAATAAGTACTTTTATTAAATGGACTCCCACTAAAATTATGACCCCTTTATAAAATTCACCATATCCATTAGTGGGCCAAGATCCATATTTTACTAAATAATGGGTCTGCTATGGAATTTCTCTCACCACTTAGTTATTTAGGTAGGGCATCATCCCAATCATATCATATATAATTCTTGGATTTTTGAGTAGGTAAAACTTTTTCCAATCCATCATATGTATTAACTCAACTCTATTCCTCCAATAACTTAATCCTGTTAGAGTCTTCTGGCTAGTGTAACCCAAAACAAGCACCAAGAACAGGCTAAAAAAGGACAATCCAAGGGAACCCAACAATGGCATGACCTACCCAATGATGATCTAGTGTCACCTATCCTTGATTTCCTTACATAAGATAATCTAAGGGCACCCAGCTATGGAATGACCTATCTAGTTGGAAGATTGAATTCTTGACAAGTGTCATATTGGAAGGAATATCACACTTAGTATTTTAAGGGGGGGTTTAATCTCACCATCTTATCCCATTTTATTACCTTTTATGTATGAATTATTCTAGTAATTTAGTTTTAAATCTTATTCCCTACATTAAATCAATATTTTCAAACCATTTTAATTTTTAACACTTTACACAACCCATAAGTTTATGTTACTCACAAAAAAATAGAATTCAAACATATTCATTCATATATAGATACATTATATGAATAAGATACATTAACACTTCATATAAATGCATTGAGTTATCCTCATGAGCAAGCCTATAGTGAAAGATATTGAACCCTATAAACCATCCTATAAAAGGAATAATCCTCCATTTAGGTAGGTAGTCTAACCCTAAGTCCCTCTACCCGGGGATACTTTACTCAATAGAGAATCAAAATTCATCATAACACTAACACCTAATATGTTCCTAATATATTCAATCATTCCTAGAATAAGTTTAACATTTTTAACTAAAGAATTAACAATATTCAAATTTCTTAAACCATTAACTAAATATGAATAAATCATGGAAAAAAATTTAAATAAATGAACAATTCAAAATTTTAAAATTGAGATAAACATTTATGAATAGTTTATAAATCAAATATAATTGTAAACCATTTTATTATTTAAATCTTTAAAACTATGGACATTCCAAAATTATGAATATAAACATTTTATATTCATTGAAATTTTAGCTCTTTCGTATTAATCAATAAATGGAATTTCAATTTTAAATATATGATATTTTAAGAATTATAAACTATTTATAATCAAAAAACTATTATATAAAAATTTTACATAATCTAAATATAATATAATTAAGCATTATTTAAACTTTTATCATATCAATTAACAAATCACTTTTGATGTGGACTAAATAATATCATAATAAGGCTCCTTTGGTTTGAACAATATCACATTAATTAATTATGAACAAATCATTATTCAAATGTCAACATTTTTATATTTTGGCCTTAATTCATAATATATAACCCTTTATAAATTATTTCAAATGATTTATAAATAAAAAATTTTATTTATATATCATAAGAATTTACATATAATTTTTTAAAAGTTACTTAAATATTAACCTTTAATATTTGGCAATATAAATGTTTCATAAACATTTAATTAATTATTAAAAATTATAATTAATTAATTTATAAACATTTTATAAATTAAAATATCACAAAATAACTTTTAAAATGATTTATAAACATTTTATAAACCATATAAATCATTTTAAATGTTAAAAAAATATTTAACAGTTTTTAAAACAATTCTTATTACCCTTACATAGGATCTCTATTCTGCATAAGGGTAACCTCCTTCTACCCTTAGGAAGACACTCTACATAAGGGTAAAAAAATTTGGAGCCCGTATGTGAAGGTATACACCCTCTACCCTTATGTAAACACTCTATGTATGGGTAATACCCTCACGTACCTGGATCAAGTATCATTATACCCCCTTTACCCTTACATAGACAGTCTACATAAGGGTAGAAATCCTCTGACCCTTACACAACACCAATCATATAAGGTTAAGGAAGAAACAACCCTTATGCAGTGCCTTTCATAATGGTAATACCTTTATTAAACACCCTTATGCAGCACCTCATGTAAGGGTAAAGAACTATATTACCTTTACATAGTGCCTTTTGTAAGAGTAAAGCACTCGATTAACATTATGCAATACACCTAAGTAGCACCTCACGTAAGGGTAAAGTTGTGGTGTGTAAGATCCCAACCTTTTCTGGAGTTGACTCAGACTTGTTTTCAGGTACCCTTTTGTATTTATTTGTGTACTTTTTTTTGGGATATAACTTGGGGTGTGTTTTTGTGGAATTTTAATAAAATGAAATAAAAAGGGGATATGCATGGTTGGCACATAGTTAGGGAAAACTATGCACCCTATCCCAGAAAACCATGCCACCTTGGATAGTAGGTAATTTCATGGTTGGCACATGGTTTTTCAAATTGTGTGACCTGTTAGGACTAATCGTGCACCCCTAAAATAATAGGTGCACAGTTGGCACACGGTTAGGGAAAATCATGCTCCCTATCCCAACTAACCGTGTGTGGGAATTAATGTCTCTAAAAATTTAATTTTAAAATTCCATGATTCCCCAAAACTCATTTTGACCCCCCATTCAACCTTAAGTGGTCTTTCACAATTTTGGAGCTCTCTGAATGAACTCTAAGCCTTCCCAACCTTTCTTCTTCATGATTTGAAGCCTGAATTGAAGATTTCTTCTCTCCTAGTAAGTGGATCATATCCTGTTACTTTCTTATTCATCCTCCTTCCTTCTCTTGTTATTTTGTTGGGAAGTAATCTTCTATTTTTCTAGATTTAAATCTATATTTTTTGAATCTATATATAGGATTTTAGATCTATATTTATAATTAATAGATCTTGTTTTTATTAATATTTATTTAGGTTTTTGAGATTTTGATCTAGATCTACTTCATTGTGCCGGTCAATTTTTGGGGATTTCCATTGGAAAATAATTATTTGATGATTTGAAGTAGGTCTTCAAATATTTAATTCCCATAGTCATGATTTTGATACATGTATGAAAATTTTAGAAATTGTAGTATTATTTAGAAATTGGAATTCCTAAATTAGGTTAATTAATGTTTCTAATTAATTAATTGAAGTATAGTTGAATTATATAATTAATTTGGGAATTAACTATGATATTTAGGGGCTATTGAAATAGATAATTAATTGGGGGATTAATTATGAGGTTTAGGGATTATGATTTCGAAAATTAATTGGGGAATTAATTTTGATCTTTTGATATCATATATTGAGATAATTAATTTTGGAATTAATAATGAAGAATTGAGATTGTGAATGAGATAATTAATTCTAAAAATTTATTAGATTAATTAATTGCTAAATTAATTAATGGGATTGACATACTTAATTAATTGGGGAATTAATTCAGGGAAATTAATCAATAAACTGATTATTTAATTAATAATAAAATAGGAATTATTAATTAATTATTGAGTTAATTAATATTATTGGCATGAATAGTTAATTGTTAAATTAAATAAGGGAATTTTTGTGTGTAACTAATTGTTGAATTAGAAATAGAATTTATACGTATAATTATTTTCTAAATTAATTATGTGTTTATAAATGGTAACATTGTCATTCAAGTGTGAATTAAAGAATGAGAAGATGGTTATTCTGATGTGTGGTGTGTGAATGGTAACATGGTCATTCAAGTATAAGTTAGATAATGGGAACATGGTCATTATAATGTGCGATTTATGGATGTTAACATGGTCATTCAAGTATAAATTAAATAATGGGAATATGGTCATTCTATTGTGTATAGTATGAATGGTAACATGGGAATTCAATTATAAACTAAAAGAATGGTAACAAAGAAACTCTGAGATATAACATCACTTGGAAATACTTCAGGCTTCGGCATTAGCTGAATAAGGTATTGAAATATGATGTCACCTAGAATACTTCAGGCTCTGGCATGAGCCAGAGCTGGTATTAAGATATGATATTACCTAGAAATACTTCAGGATCCTGTAGGATCTAAAGTAGGCGTTGAGGTATGGGGGTCCTTGGAAACTTGGGAGTTAATGTGGTTAAGTATAGAATAAATGATATTGTGATAACTATTTACTTATATAATGTACTTATTTCTTTATACAACTACATACACTATTTGACTAGGTATTGTTTTAGACACCGTTGGTGGTGGCCTACTAAGTTTTACTCGCACCCTACTCAAGGTTCCTGATCAATACCCGAATAGACTTTATTATTTCAAGACATGTTAAGGGAAAAGGCTATATGTTATATGGCTGAGTTGGGTATGGATCTTGGATGAGGGAACCAGATGTTGTTCGAGACTTGCTTGGGAGTCGCCGGTGTCTTTATTTTTAGTTTTCATTTTATACACTTGACACTTACTTTATCATGACACATTTTCTAATTTATTTTTATATTTTATTTCTTGTTTTGATTATCTTGAGATGTTGGTACTGTTTATGGTTATATATTCTTTCGCTATTGTTTATTATTTCCACTGGTGTATTACTTTGAAAAAATCGGGTATAGTCTCCCAATGATCGACTTATCCGACCCTCACTGCTAGTTGGTAGCCTCCGACATATGGAGTGGCACACTTGAGGTCATGTAACTGACTGGGTTGGGGAATTGGTGTGTGGAACCTGGTTTGGGATGTTACAAAGTGGTATCAGAGCCCAGTTTTCTTTCTTTTTTCATTTTTCTTACTGTTTTGGAAATGTAGATAGAAGATAAAGAAGAGTCGGGGCGTGGACATGAGTTCATTCATGGGAGTTAAAAACCCATGTATAGGGGAAAACCCAAGTACTTAGGGTGAGATTATTGTTATTTCTTTTTTTTTATAGTTGAATATTATTTCACCTTGGGTGACACACTTGTAGTGTGGTGTGATTGTTGTTTCTGAGATTGTTTGGGAATTGAATCATGGCCTGAAATGGCATGATATTTGAGTTTCCATGCATCATTCAATGCACTCAAGATTATTTTTTGACATTCATCATTTTAGGCATGCATATAAAATAGATTTTGGGTAAGTTACTGAACTTGAACTATTTTTCCTTGCTTGTGAAATTGAATTGAAAATGGTTCCTAATATAAAATTGAAAGTGGTTAAATGATGAAAGATGAGAATTCATGGTTGTATAATGTGAAAAATTGAATAATGAGAATGAGAATACCCTTTTATGACTAATACCTAGGTGTTGAATGGTTAAGGGTAGTGTTAGCACTTTGATTTTGACTGTGCGGTGAGATTTTGGGAAAAGACTTGTTGTGAATTGTTATGGTTTTCCTCTTACATAAATGTGTTAATGTTGTGTTATGATTCCTAAGATGTGTGTTTGGAATTGTATAGATATGTATCCATGATAACACTTGTTTATAGGATGATAAGAGGATATGGTTGTTAATGACCTTCCAGTAGTGGAACCTAAGGTACTGATAGTGCTAAGTGAGGAAGAAGGGGAGCAGTTCCAAGATAACTTTACTCACTTCATGAAATTAATGGGAAGAGGCCCAGGGTGGGTTGTAAAAATCATGTCTAACCTGACGAGAGATATTCAGTTGCATCACCCTCTAACTTTCACTATATAGGGTGGACTTGAGGGAGTTGAGTTATGGGTTGAGTCCATTGAGATGATAATTGACCATTTGGAGACTCCTACTGAGAGGAGGGTCAGTTTGACTGCTTATATTTTATGAGGATCAATGAAGCGTTGGTGGGAAATTTAGGAACGGACTGGACAGATTGATAGTATGTTATGGAAGGACTTATTAGAGAGGTTTTTGGAGCACTTCTACCTAGAGATGCTGATGTAGGAGAAAGCAATGGAGTTCATGTGGCTGACTCAGGGGATCATGTCTGTGATGGATTATGTTGGATGCTTTATAGACTTGAAGTGCATTACACCAACTTTGGAAGGTGATGAGATAGATACCGCGAGATACTTTTAGGATTGAATTAAGTCCTAAGTTAAATCTTTTGGTTAAAGAAGTTTTCTGAAGTGGTGGATTAGGCTCTCATAGCAGAGGGGTACCTAAAGGAGGATTCTAGTGCTGGATAGATAGTTGCTACTAGATAATTAGGAGGTGAAACTTCCAAGAGAATGAATCACCATTATGAGAACTTTATTTAGGGTAGTGGTAAGTGGGGTGCACATACAGAGGGATCAGTTGCATAGGACCTTACTGGGGTGATCTACCATCAATGCAGTAGGTCAGGCCACTATCGTTGACATTGTCTCTAACCACCAGTGGAGTGCAGATATTGCAGTAATATGGGACATATATAGAATTACCGTAGGACATAGTGACAAATGGTTAGTGATGGAGGAGCTATATGGAAATAGGGTGTGGGAAGGGGATCTTCTATACTATATCAGTCTGGAAGAT